>CM030359.1:178357467-179032467 GCA_017893485.1 Hemerocallis citrina | reverse complement strand
GTATAAATCCAAATAATTTCGAACTATCAAGTTTAGCGAGAAAAACCAACATACAAAATTATATACGTACATAGGCGTAAAAATTATAGGGTGAAACAATCAATAAGATGATATGAGGATTATAAATGGTGTGTAGGAGTAAAACAGGACATCATAGTAGATAAAGTAATAACATATTACTGAAACAATGCAAAAGCTAATTATATAGAAATAAATTATGAATCGCAAACAAAAGTATAAATAATAAGATTTTTATTAGGTGAGTAGCCACCAAATTTAAGATAAGTTAGTAGCAAAATAAAATATGTTGGAGTGGTATGAAATGCTAACTTATGTAAGGATTTAAAATAAGAAGAAGAAGAAGGCAAGATAGTTGATATTAAATAGCAAATACGCAAGTAGGATAGATATAGAAATTAGTATAAATAATAAGGTAATTAATTTAATACTAAGGTGTAAAAAATTATAAAATGATATAAACTAGTACAAAAATGGAATTGTGGTAAGTAATATGTATAGAAATATCAGTGAGGGTTATTAAGGTAGAAAATCTTCTTCTATTGTAGGTTCGCCTCGTTAGTGTCCAACTGCAGGCTTGCCTCCTTGACATGAAGTTGCAGAATTGCCTCTATGATATCCGATTGCAGTTTGCCTTCTGAACGTTCGGTTGCAGATTTTGCCTTCCCGACATCCAGTTGCAGTTTGCCTCCATTGATGTCTAGTTGCGGATTTGCCGTCTCGATACCAAATTGCACTCAAATGGGAATGGACCATATGTTCTTGGATGTTGGATGTTTAATAAAGTATGGTGTTACATATTGAAATCGGTGATATAAAAAAATGGATGAAAAAGTTGCAAATGAAGTAGGAAATTATAACGACAAAATATTAAAATAGATGTATAGACTTTAAATATAGAATATATAAAATTTGTAGTATTGTAAAGGATTTACAACATTAAGACGACATAGTATAAAATATATACCTGGGCTGAAAATACAAATGAGAACAATAATTAAGTAATTTAGTGAATTAGGATAATAAACATAAATAGTTATAAAAATGATATGTCTAGTAAGTATGTTGAAATACATGATATATGTAGTAACCAAGGATGTAAAAAATAATAATAAAATAAAATCGAAATAAAATAAAAATATAAATGGTAAGTGTATGTATCATATTAGAAAAGCTATAAAATTAATAAGTAGCGAAATGTGAATATAACAAAACAAATGAGCAAATAATATATAGTAACAATAGTATCGAATATATGCTATAAAAAAAATGGTATGTCATATTTATATGAGTAGAATGTTTCAATCTTGGAAAACTATAGCATCATAAAAATCAAGTATTTGTAAAGTGAATGTAAGCATACAAATTTTGAATTTTCAAAAAAAATCCAATAGAAATAATAATCAAGGAAAATGAAAGTCATAATAATAATTTAATAAGTAGTAGCTCAAAACTTAATAGAATCCGTAAGAGTAATAGAGGAAATAAATAGGTAACGTAAATGGGCATAAAAGAAACATCAAGGAAGAAAACGAATAAATCAAACTTAAAAGATTAAGACTAAGGGTTGAAAATAAAATAATAAATATCAAAGTGAATTAATTAGTATAAGAAAATATTTATTTGAAAAATATTGAATGTTAAAAAGTACTATGATGAAAATCCACGAAGAAAATAAAAATGAGTCTACGTGTAAGGTATCATGGGGTGTAGGTTCAAACCCACCATGCTTCCGCGCGCCAATCTGATACCAAGAGAAAACATGCTCGTATACAATCTCACATCAATATATACGCGGATAGCACCATGAGTGAAATAGTTATTGAACTTGCATTCATAACTCCAGCCATCCAATAGGGAAAGAAAAGAGAAAGACATCAGTGTATAGAGCAACACAAATATAAATCACTTACATTTAAATCTCTATAAACTGAACTCACACTTCTAATGTCCACCCTAATGTGTCATCCTTGTAAATTTGTACTACTCATTGAAGTTGGGCTCTGATACTACTCCCCGAATTTCAAAATATGGTAATTTGTAGCACAACAAGATCTTTACTTCATTTCGTATAATTTTACAAGGAATTCAAAAACTTTACTTTGTACAAAACTGTTCATTTTACATCAACGCAGTGAAAAAATAAAGATTACAATATAACACATGTACAATTTAAACATCAACATTAGGACAATCTATAGCTTCAAATTCATCTTTAAGTCTTTGTCAATCCAATCCCAGCATTGAACACTGTGGGCACGTAGTTACATACAACGGACGCAATACCATACACGACGATACTGTTGGATATATTGGTATATTCTCTCTATATAACTATAGCACGTGCATATGTGTAACACGTATATTGAACATACAATTGATTGGATATTGGAACGTGGGTTTGTGGGCTTATAACTCGATACCCAAACCAGTATTTAGGAATAAATACTAGCTTGTGATAGCAGTCTAGGTATTCCAATCTTGATACCTAGGGTGAATATCTCAAGCAACTTAGATCTAGAGATAAAACCCTAATTTCCAATTGTTAATTTCTCACAAAACCTAACAGATACTCACTATGCCGTAATATAGCGACTCACTTACTTTGACAATCACAAACTTGAATGCATATTAAAGTGTACAAGAGTGACTTTCCTAAACATGTCGGTGTATGATATGACTTAAATGCTTAATGCAGAAGTTTACACTATGATGACACTAATGCATACTTGTTCGGAGTCTATGCATCCCATACTACATAGGTCCAAGAGCAAGCACCTACGAACTCCACATTAAGGGTTTAATCCCTCTCCATGAAAACTATCCAGTAACAATTCAAGTTTTAGACATTCCACGAGTACAGATCCCAGCCCTGGAGTCCACCGTCAAGCTTATACGGAAATCCTCGTCGTGCGAACATCCTAAAAGTGTCCCTCTAGCCCCGGTATACGCATATACACTGGAGAACGACCTCTCATTTGCCCGACTATTCATGATCATGGAGTCCACCATCAAACCAATCATAGTCCCGGATTTAATTAAGGCTCGCCTCCATCGCAAGCAACCACAGTTACGGAGTCCACCGTCAAACTGGGACCATAGTACCGGAGTCCACCGTCAGACTATATAGAGGCAATCCACATACGTTTGCCCAAGTTTTATTACATCTCCACTTAGTGCCTAATCCTTAAGTTTAAACATGAATAAATTATACCACATAGAGTTAACTTACCCTCCTACCGGTCTTACAAAAAAAAAATACCGAGAACGATAGCCCATACCGGCCCTTTCTAAAAATCAATAATTATTTTCATTACTTTTGCCGGTACCTAGGTCTCACTAAGGCTCTAGAATCACATCCTTTCATGTTCAACATTATGGGGTACGCATACCCTTATAATTCATGTTCCCAATTCCATGTATTCATAACTTATCTATTTCTTTCATTCACATTTGAATTCTTGTTCATTAAACTCCTTTTGCTCAATCTTTTTGTCAAAACATTTCATCTCTTATATTCACATTCTATATTAATTTTCAATTCAAATTTCTCATAAACAATGCTCTTTAATTGAACAATCTACTAATCACTTTCATGATACTAATTCTACGCACTCTTTTCTCACATTAGATTTAAAACTTATTAAATGTCTTTGATTAAAACATCACTTTTTTAAGCACACATTTTACTCAACACTTTATTACTAATATCCCTCATTCTCAACTCCAACTTTGATTTTATAATCAATTCATAAAAATCTTTAATTCTATATATTTTCTTTATTGTCAAATTGAATTCAACTCAATATATAGATGAAAAAAGACTTTAAAATCCCCAAATATGAACTAAACCAGTGAGAAACATTTTTCAGATATTCCCATAACATTTTAAAATATTTTGTATATTTTTTTCTAAATTTTTAAAACCCAAAACCCCCAAAAAATACAAAAAAAAAACACTTTTTTTAGCACAAGAGGTTTAAACCTGAGACCCCTAACCAAAACCCCAGCGACACCACGTGGCAGCACGTGGTGCTTCAGCGCCCGCGCTAGCCACTAAGGCCAAGCGGGTCTTTCATCAATATAGGAGTTAAAATTTAGTTAACTCAGTTATCCGATTATTCACATATTTTACACTTTCAACTATTTTTGAGTTCTACCCATTTCTTCAAATTAATTCTACTATCTTATATCTATAAATCTCCAGAATTATTATTTTACTGACTTTAATCATATTAATGAAAATTTTACCACACTTTTCCCAATTTAATCACTTCTTTCTCTTTCAAGAATTACAAATACAAAAATACAACTAGATAATTGTTCTACCATATTAAAGTATCTTTTCTTTTGTTCTATTTTAACTATTTCCTTCCCCCAAAATGTATTCCCTAATTTTTCTTTACTATTTATCCACGTTTCTTACACATTTTCAACTAATTTGTAAGAGACAAAATTTCAAGTAATATAATCAAATTGAGTTTTTGTGTCTAACAACTCTACACATGCCTGTAATTAAATTTCTTAAGCATAATCTACTAATTAAATGATGTAAATTCTCATTAAATACAATGAATTCTGCAATTTTCTACTATTAGTAATCATTATCACTACAACATGCATCAAAATAACTAGTAGAACTTTATTAAACTAGCAAAACAATTCTAAACATGATTTCTACATTATTTATAAAGTAAGAATAGACATCCAACTAGGAGCATCCACAATGGCAATTCTTATTTTTTGGCAAAATGGGACGAATAGAAATAGAATAGATCGAAAGGTCTGCAGTGATCGTTTGCTATATTTTGCTAAAAGTTGAGTAGGATGAGACAACTTGTTTCGTACGTTTTTTTTTTAATTTAATTAATTACCGATTAACTATTAAAATATCTTAATTAAATAAATTAAATATTAAAATATAACCTAATCCTATTTAATCACCTACTAACTATTAATTAAAGCTTAAAACCCAACTAAATCCCCCCCCCCCACCAATACCTGGACGGGAATGTCTCGTCCGTGGGTATTTTTTGTATTTTTTTTTCCGAATAATCTGATCCGTTGATCAGTTGAAAAAATTGGTAAAAAAAAAATATATATATATATACAAAACCCAACAGACGGGACAACATGTCCCGTCCGAGCGGTTTTAAAAAAAAAATTATTTTGGGAAGGACGATACAACATGTATCGTCCGACCCATTTTAAAAAAAATAATAATAATAAGGGACGAGACAAGTTGTCTCGTCCGATTCTAATAAAAAATATTAAATATATTGAGACGATACATGTTGTATCGTCTTTTATATTTCTAAATTCGCTAGGCCATTTCTCATATATGAGAATCGACTGTAGCTCGTTTGCTATAGAGGTAGATGCTCATATTATTCTCATAATATGAGAATTTGAGAAATATAGCAAACGACTGTGGATGCTCTTAGAAGAGTACTAGTAACAAATTCCCTCCAAAACTTCACCAAAATTTCCAAACAAGCTTCATCCCATTCAACCCTTTTTTTTTGGGTTTTTCTTTTTAGCTGAATAGGAGTGGAGGTGGGGTGGTTTTATAAGGGATTTATTAATTAAGTTATGGTTAATTTATTTTAACCCACTATGCTATGTAACCACCCACTAACACAATTCATTCAAAGTTCGGTCTTTTCTCACCTAAGTTTTGACCGAGCACTTCCAAAAAGCACAAACTCGTGCACGCGCATCGTACATACACACTATTTTATTTATATTTTTATTTAAATTAAAATATATATTAACATATAATAGTTATTTAAATAAAAATAGTTTAGTCTAATTAAAATTAGGGTTTTCATGCGTAAATAAATATAGGAACACACATACTTCATGAATTTTTGAAAAAGAATACAGCTAACACGTGCACTGCAACCACGTGCGTTACACACAAAAATATTAAAATACGAAATAGATTTTATCGATGGAAAATGTTTTTAAATAATCGAAATGCAATATACGAAAATAAATTTTGTTAACTATATATATATATATATATATATATATATATATATATATATATATCCAATAATGTAATCAACACGTACATGAAACACGCGTGCACTGCACGTATAAAAATATTTAGTCACAATAGGAGAAAAATAAATTTCCGTTTATAAAAAGAATTCGAACAAGCCGTGAAATAAATAATTTTAACACATTGAAAATATTATACGTAATTGACACGTGCATTGATAACACGTGCAATGCACGTAAAACACAAAAATTGAAAATTAATATTTGAGTTTGCTCAAATAGGATAAAAATAAATTTCAAGAATACGAAAAATGCACAAATAATCGAAATACAAAATACATACGATATTTATATTAAATATTTTCTGGATATTACCCGTAACGGTACAAAATATACGTGCGTATCACATGAGTGGCAAAATTGTCATATCCCAATTTTGTGGGGGTGTTACACAGGAAGTGGTTTAAATCCATGGTTATCTCTTAGGGATGGTTTAAACCGAATCTCTTATCATAAAACCACTCAAAGTCCGTCTCTTATCCATAAACACCGGGAATTAGGGATAAATGATTATCTCTAAACTCTCTCTCTCTCAGACGACTATAAATATCCCCTACCCCCACCATAAAGAGGTTTTCAGTATTTTTTCTACAGAAGCTCTTTCATAATCTTTAAGATTACTGACTTAAGCGTCGAAGAGTTCGTCGCCGGGAACAATCCCGGTGTTTCGAACTTTTTGCAGGTCAACGGAGGAGACGACCATAGTCAACGTCAACAGAAGTCAAAAAGTCAGATTCTTGACTGTTACACAAAAGAATCCACATCACCTAATTATTTCTGTACCGACAAAAGCAGTAACAACGGGAATAATTTTAGCACTGCTGGCCCCCTTGCTAAATAGCAGGTCATAATTTTGCATCACATGCCCTTCATTGGTGGGCATAAAATTTTGTCAGTCCCTATGCCTATAAGTATGTGAGTACTAATCTCTGTTAGGGCTGCAAACGAATCGAGCTATTCGCGAGCTATTCGGCTCGAGCACGGTCAAAGCTCGGCTCGAACCGAGCTCGTTTCGTGAACGAGCCGAGCTCAACCTTGATTTTTTTTTTTTTTTAGGCTAAGCTCGAGAGCTATTCGGCTCGAACATGGTCAAAGCTCGGCTTGAACCGAGCTCGAGCTCAAAATTGAGCTCGTTTAGTAAACGAGCCGAGCTCGAGCCTAAAGGTGTTCGGCTCGGCTCGGCTCGATTGCAGCCCAATTCTCTGTGTGTGCACTAGTCATATCGTACTAATCCAGTCAACAATTGTTTTCATTACACTACAAAACCATTACTATATATATATACTCTGTCCTCTCACATGAGAAAACTTACAAATAATACTTTGTGCAGATTGTTGTATATTGCCCCTCTATGAGGGCGCGGCGCAAGTTGCAAAAAGATGTCGCCTGTCGGATGGTAGTCATGAGAGCCATAAAATTCAATTGACCGCCATCTCTTAATTATGCTCAAGGAATAATGATAGCCAAGGCAAAAGTACACTCCATCCCACCCTACCGAAGTATGCTATCTTTACTGAAAGGCACTTTACAAATAAATGCCTTTTCAGTTTATATCCCTTTGGCATGTACAATTCTTATTTACTCAAATTATATTTGTATTTTTTTTTTTAATGTGGAGTATGACCACCCTATTTCATTAATAAAGAGTTAATAAAATAAACTCAGAGTACTGAGTCAAATACAAAGTTCTACAAACAAAACAAAAGTACATAAACTCCACCCTCAACATGGGGGTGGAACAAAACAAGAACAGAAGGGTGGGTCAAAACAGGAGCAAAAAGTCCGCAACAAACACGTGACTAAACAAAATACATCATATCCCCCCAACAAACCCTGGGACGGTGGGTATCTAGCAAAGGCAGACCTAGTAGTCAGTCGATCGTCGGACCGATCTCAACTTCATCATCATCAAAATCCTCAACCTGGAAAACGCTCGCTATCCTCCTCCTGGGACCTGCTGCAGCCACATTAGCCCAAAATGAAATAAAATGCATAATGTGAGTCAAATTACCAGAAATATTATTATAAGTTTTGTGAAAGTAAAAATTATTTCTGTCTAGCCAAAGAACTCAGGTCGTTGCGGCAATAGCGATATACCACGCTTCTCTCATAGTTCTTCTCTCCGTAGCAAATTTTGGCTCTACCCACAGTTCGTCGTACCCAGTAGGGTACTGACTCGCACTCAGGGCTCTGAGTACCTCAACGAGTACCGCTTTGCTCCTATGGCACTGTATGAGGAGGTGATCTCTAGTCTCTAGGGCATCGTGGCAGAACCCGCAGCTAGAGTCCAAATTCGGTTGGCGTTTAGTGAGATTTTCTCTAGTCAAAATCACATCGTTCAGCATCAGGCATAAGAAAGCTTTGATTTTGAGTAGTGCTTTCGTCCTCCAAATGACGCATGCCCACTTTGGGGTACCCCATAAAGTGAATGCGGTTATACATGGACCGAACAGTTAAATTGCCGTTCTTTTTCGGACCCCAGAATTTTTTATCTGGGCCCTGAGAGCAACTAATATCAGCATTGTCGATGAAGGTCTGAAACTCGATGAGTCTAAGATGAGAGCCCGGATCGAGCGAATGCTTAAAGGTTGGTTTCCAGACACCTCTTTTCCAGGAAGCGGCCACCGTGTAGTGTGGTTGTGATGCATGATCATATAGATTGGGGAACAGGGCTCTGAGTGTGTGGTTACCACAGCATTTTTCCCACCAGAATCTGGTAAGCCTGCCGTTCCTGATAACTGATGTCACACAGCTAATGAAGGGATCATATGCCTTAGCGATTCCTTTCCAGAACCAGGAGACGCGTGGACCTACCGTGAACCCCAAACTCCTCATTCCATTCCCATGTAGATATCCTTGGATGAAATCTTACCACCATTCTCTATTAGAGTGGAAAACTTTCTACCACCATTTAGCCAGTAGCGCAAGATTCATATCTCGGAGATCAATAATACCAAGTCTTCCATGAGTCTTTTTCATCCATGCCTTCTTCCATCTGATCAGGTGATAGCCGTCTCGATCCGCGTCTGTCCCTTTTCAGAAAAACCGTTTTTGAGTCCGATCAATTCTCTGAATCATCCAACGTGGTAGTCTTTATGTTCTCATTCTACTATATTAATATTTCTACTATCAGTCATTAGTTTTTCTTCTAAGATTTATCATTTATGCAGTACTTTGAGAATAGATTGAGAAGTTCCAAGACAATCAAGAAATGTCGTTGTTATTCCTGTGTCGTCGTATTGTATAATCGTGGTCATGTCACGCTGTCACAATTAATTCAACAGTATAACAAGATGACATTATCTGGTACTAGTAATCTACACATGCGATGCACGTTACAATTAAATTACTTTTTTAATATAGTAAATAATAAGACGTAATCTGATCTCGAACCAGACCTTGAACCTAAGACATTCCTTTACCCATCTCATACTCTTCACAAATTACCCCCAGTGGCACAAACTTTTATTTTATATGAGTGACACTTTTGTAAATAATTATGTCGTAAATAAATTTAAACTTTAAGAAGATTACGGTAACTAACAACAATTGAGTAATTGAATGGTTAATATAACTCCCACTTAAAAATAAATGGTTGAGATTAGATGGTTGAATAAATATCTACAAATTACAGGTTATCTACAAATGACAACTCCAACTCTCCCATTATAATATTATTACTAGTAATCTACACGTGCGATACACGTCCTCATAAAAAAATATTTAAAAGTAAATACTAAGACATAACCTGGCATTGAACCTGTGATCTCACATTACTCATCACATACTCTTTACAAATTACCCTAAGTGGCATCAACTTTTATTTTATATGAGTGGTATTTTTGTAAAGTGATGTAAATAAATTTAAATTTTGAGGATATTATGGTAACTAACAACAATTAAGTAAATAAATAGTTAATATAGTTTCCACTTAAAAATAAATGGTTGAAATTAGATGGTTGGTTATATGATTGTCTACAAATGACAACCTCAATTCTCCTGTTATAATATTAGATATTAGAGATGATTAGAGATTAGAGATATATATTGTTTTGGGGCTAAAACATGTTTGGTCAGTAACGTAGGTTCACTATTTCTTGATCAGTTATTAGTGTTATGGGCGTTATCTCAATCAATAGTTTATGTCATTTTTCTCTACCGGCCAATCCTTCCATTCATGAAAGAATATTCCCTTCATGAGGACTCATCACCACAGTTAACTCAGGAAAAAGAAAAGGATTGCTCGGAGCATCCACTGCCGTTTTTAAAAATTCAAAAATTGAAAATCAATTTAGAAATATGCCTCACAGCCGTTTGCTAAAAACTCATAATTTAGAATAGAAATGAACAGTGGCTTGCTAAACTTAGCAGCTCCTTTAGCCAAATGCTAAATATAGAAAATGGACGATGTTCATCCGTTTGACGAAGGAACGGATGAATGAGTGTTGTCTAGTTAAATAAAAATAAAAAAAAGAAGAGAGACGGATGAAGGTGTTCCGTCTCTCATTGAAAACAATTTTTTTAAAAAAAAAATCACTGAAAACACGTCAAACGGATGAAGTTGTTCCGTCTGGTGTGTTTTTTTGATTTAAAATTTTTTTAAAAAAAAAATCCAAAAAACACCCAGATGGATGATGTTCATCCATTTGGTGTGTTTTTTTATTTTTTTTTTTTACTTTTTTATGATTTTAACAAACAAACAAACAAACAAAAAAACCCAATAAACACCCAGACGGATGAACATCATCCGTTTGGTGTGTTGTTCGACTTTTTTTGATTTTTTTTTTTTTTCGATTTTTTTTACTGAATACCAAAAAATACGGGGGGGAAGATGATATTCCGTCGCTTCTATTTTCAGAATTTGCCGACTGCAGCGTGGTCCTTTTATTGCTATTTTTAAATGCTATCTATAGCAATTGACATAGGAAACGATAGTGAATGCTCGATCTCATTTCAGAGTTCGTCCTCTATGTGAACTTTGTGTTCATACTTTTCCCTTTTTCCTGATATCATTATTCAAAGAGCGTTTGTACTAATTATAGGGCTTGGATCATTTAAAGATGCCTCTCCGTGTGGATCCTTCCAATTCTTATTCGATGGGATAAATGGCGAAAAACATCCCTGATCTAAAAGCCAAAAGCCCTTAACCTCCTAAACTATTGGTTAATATGGTAAGCCCTCTGAACTACAAATTGTGGTCAAATCCAGTACGGAAACCCTAAAGAGGGGGGGGGGGGTGTAAATGACCAAAATGACCTCGTTTAAGTCACCTAATAATTTTCCAAATTAATTTATTTTCTTTCTTTCAAAATCCCGCTGTCTCTCTCTCTCTCTCCTGAACCTGAACCTCTCTCTCTCTCTCTCTCTCTCTCTCCTACCAAAATTGAGGAACCCACTCTATCTCTCCCACCCTAATCAAAGTATGAATTTGTAACCCTGGAACCCTCAATATAAAAAATCCTAAAATCTCCAAAATTGCAAACCCTAAACCCAAAATCAAATGAGAATCCAACTCACTAATCTTCAAGCGCGCTCTATGGTGAAGCCACATATGCAAATGAAGGAGACAACAATCATTTTAGATCCGTTCAGATCTATTTGCAGTAGTCAGATACTTGATATCTCTTTCAATCCTCTGTATTATTCTCTCTTCCTTTGTGAATCCCTTTCCAGCTATTTCTTTGCATTGCTTGGATAAAATATTGATTTTGGTTATATTTAAACCCACAAAAAAAAAACAAAAAAATTGGACAGGATAATCAAGTAGAAAATATAATGGAACATGTGACATAGAGGTCAATAACCACTTACAGAAACATTGTCATATTATTCATTAAAATATAAATATTACATGACTTGGAGGTCTAAATTCCAAAACCAACTGCAAATACCTTATAGACATTGAAAACACACCAGTCCTCTCCACCTTGATGACTTGGAGGACTACATGCATCATATAGGGTTGCATCGGCGGTGGTAGCGAGTCATTCTGGGTTTATGCAGAGGATAGATTTGATAAGTCATACAACCAAGTATCAACCTGAGTCAATTCCTTCCTCTACACACATATAATTACTAGAATGTTTTTCTCTATCATCTTGGACGCAAGAGAGGTAGTCGGAAGAAAGGAGAACAACTCCTAACACTCAGTTGAAGATCCCTCTCCATACCCGCATTTTTCAACACCTCCCACTCCATATTTTGACACGGCACATTGCAGTAGAAGACATAGTATCTTCAACACCCTTATGTGCAGCATCTGTTTTGAAGTATATGTTAGATCTCTCATTTTTTTTCTTCTTCCTCATCTTTTTCTTCTTCTTCCTGCCATACTTGTTGTATATGTTAAAGTAGAACTTGGGATGGAATTGATGTAGGTAAAAGCTAAAAATGTGGGTCAAACAAAAAAGAACAGTTGCTTTATTATTTGTAGCAACCAATGCAATTATGCATATCAAAGTTGCAACTTTTGGTTGGGTCCTACAGTATGTAGGTTATGTATAAAGCTACAATTAAGCATACCTTATCAATGTCACTCATGTGTAGCTAGTAAGGTCTATGAGTGTTATATATGTAAAGTAGATGAAAAATTCTGAAAACATGGATTGGAAGGTATTGGAAATGTTTCAAAATAATAATGTGATGTTGGGCATACATATTACAACAATTCATAAACATTTCCAATTCATCACATTCTATATCTTAGCTGGAAAAAAAAATTAGATACCAGTTGTAACAAAATTTGAATATGGTTGTGATACCTTAACATGTTTTAAGTTGAAGCTGCTTTGAAGTATCATGGTCCTCATATTTATATCTAGTGATATGAATAGTCATAGCATTCAACATCCAAAGACCAATTTGTGATGTGATTATCTGCCAAAAGGTGTAGGACAAATTTCAAACTGTGCAATTCACATGTCTAACAAGCATATGGCTGGTTTTGTTCCCAAATGCAGTTGTGTTAGTTCTCTACATCAGGATACATACTAGTATGGATTTACTTATCACTGGTAAGCATTTACACCTTTAAAATATATATGCTCTATTATATTTGTTGATGTTCCACATTTATTCACTACATCAAATTGTTAATTACTTAGGACATTTTTGGGAATTAAATTTCCTCTAAAACACATTTGAAAGGAAACAAAGGTGCAACTGTCCTATGTTGTTGCCATGAGGATGAGGCAATTTTTCAAGTAGTTCAAAAAAACAAAGAACAAAGGGAGATACTTCGTGGGGTGCCCTAGATGGAGGTATGAAGATTACAAATACTTCAAGTGGGTTGAAGATCTGTGCAACCATGGTGATGAAGTTAAGGTGAAGTCTAGAAGTGATGAAGAACAATTACTTCTCAATATATGCAAAGATCGCAAAGTTGATGAGTTAACCAAGGAGAATTCTGTTATTAGGGACATGATTGAAAAGTTGGAGTATACTAAGGGTGTATTCGTAGGAATAATTTTATCATTATTTGTAGTATTATGTACTTCAATGTTGTTCAACTTGTTCAAATGATGTGATATGTGTATGGGGGATGTAATTACTTATCGTATTGTCATAACCAGAATGTACATAAACTTTTTGTTATATTAAGTAAAATTGTTGAAGATATTAGTGTGTGTTCATTTTGATTCCAGTTTGTTGTGATTCTCAACCTATAATAGTAAGGTTGGAAATGATGTACATTCTCAGTCAATTAAAGTTGTTTGTCTTACAATCACAGGCAGATTCATATCTCTGAATTGCCTAGTATCTTCAAACTTCAACCCAATTTTTAACACAACATGTTTGTCATCCTTGTTGTATATAGGAAACCTATTCACCTCACTTGCTTCATCATCAGATGAATTAGATGCACTTTTGAATTCTTCTGAAGGTTCATAATCTGCCTCAACCTCTCACACCTCAACATTACACTCAGAGAATGTACCTGGCATAGCAGCAATCCCTGCCACACCCTTAGAATTAACATCCCTACTCCTAACCCTTCTTCTTCTGCTTGCCTGTACATTACTCTTTCTTGGCCTTAGTTCATACTGCATTACTTCACCATCTGAAAAAGAAGATAAATGGTTCTCATCTGTGTCACCAAAAGCTGTGTGGATAATGTCACAGTCACTGCTTCTATCATCTGCCAAGTCTTCATCCCTACTGTTGTGAATGTCATCCTTTTGTGAACTAACAGAATCTAACCCAAGCTTAGAGCACAATTACTTTGCTCTTACAGAAAGTCCAGTCTTCATTGTCTCCCTCATATTTAGTTCTTTAATATTTCCTAACTTCGCAGAAAATTCACAGTATATCTTAATTTCCTCTGGTTCTTCCTTTCTTTTCACCTTAACTTTTTCCCCATCAGCTTGAACATCAACTTGTTCACCCTCTTCACCACCATTACTAACTTCTTGATCTACATCCATATCATTGACATCAGCACAATCACCATCATTTATCTTCCCTAACCCCTCACCACACTAACCTGCTACAATCACACTCTTACATTTCTTTGGTTTTGTACATTGACCAACATCCCTTTCAACAACATTCACCCCCTTACCTTTATCGACACACAGGTAAATATACCCAACATCAAGCTCTTTGTTGTGTACTTTAAACATCTGTTTCATTGTGCCAGTATCATATACCAAACACCAGTTGTCCCCCAATTCTCCCTTTCCTAACCTATAGTAAAGGTAATATTCTTCACCATAGTTCACTCTTCTTAACAAGTTCTTTAACCCTTCCCAATTAGTCAACTTAGAAAATATGTGTCGTACACCAGCCTTCTTTCCATTCACATATTGAATGTTTGGATTTTTCACAAAATGTCTATCGTAATGGACAACTGCATTAACCATCCTGTTGTGAAAATGTAAAGAACACATTGTTACTAAATGTACATGTTGACAATGCAAAATGGTTCATACTGAAATAATGAACCCTTCCCACACCAATCCCCGACAGCCACTCCAAACATCCACTACACACACAGACATAATTACAAAAACAAGGTCCAAATCCAACAATATTCTCATTCCACAACCCTTGATTCAGTGATACCCAAAAAAAATGAGGAGAAAGATTATTCTAAAGCAAACATGTCGTACCTGAGTTTAAATAACTAATGAAAATAAACAATTTTCTTATGGCCTCCAAAGAACACAGACAGGGACTTCACCAAAGAGCAAAATCGAGGTAGAAGAAATTGATTTGATTTTAAATTAGGTCTAAATATTTCTATTTGGGGTTTAGGGTTACGAATTTGGGGATTTGGGAATTATTGCTTACGAATTTGGGGGTTTATGGTTCGAACGCCACGTTTCGCTCAGTCGACAAGAATCTAGAATTGGTCGGAGAGAGAGAGAGAGAGAGAGAGAGAGAGAGAGAGAGAGAGAGAGAGAGAGGTTGTTTGAGACAAAACCAGTCGGAGAGAGAGAGAGAGACAACGAGATTTTGAAAGAGAGAAAATAAATTAATTAGGAAGATTATTAGGTAATTTAAATGGGGTCATTTTGGTCATTTCATAGCCCATTTTAGGATTTTCGTACTGGATCTGACCACATTTTGTAGTTCACGGGCTTTACCGCATTGACCAATAGTTTAGGTGGTTAAAGGCTTTTGGATCATAGATTATGGGTGTTTTTCGCCATTTACCGTGTTGGATGTGCAGGTGAATATGCAGGGTTCAACCCAGTTGTAACCCGTTGATTGCAACCGAAATCACAAAAACTGTTTTGCTGCAGAGAGCTGCATGTAGCCTCATGTCCTGGCATGCTCCGACTGCAGCTGGAGCATGCAGCCAAATTGTTTGCAACTCTAGATACAACATCTGGACAATGAATTAAAATGAGTAACATGTTGTCATTTCTCTACCCCTATTCTTCAACGGAAGACTATACCTTCTCTAATATAAACAAACATTAAAAACATATTTCTACTTTTACAACTACGTCAACGTACCAAATGATGCTGTAATTACTTTCCTTACATCGACACAAAGTTAGGGCTACATGCTTAATATACTGTGACCTGTTGGGTTTTCGGGGCATAAATGCAGCGGATTAAAACAATAAAATCGAAACCCAATCGCAGGATCCATGCAAAACAAGACGTTTAATTCGTAGTTATTAACGTTTACCTTAAAACGAAGCTTTAACAGTTGAGAAAAGGATGACTAATGGAGGTCCAAGCTTCTTGAATCACCACGCATCCCGCTGACGCGATCTACGCTCTATCGGTATCCACACGAACACTTGGTATTTGAAGGAGCGATGTACTAGCATCCGAAAAACAAATTCTCTCTATCTCCATCTTCTTCTCTCAAACGGCTAGGGTTTATTCTCTTAGCCTCAAAAAACAATTTGAGAGTTTAAGATCTTTATATAGAGAGACAAATCTGTTTTTTTCTAAAGCCCAATCCTATTGGGCTTTTATTAAAATTAGAATTCTTAATTAAATAAATAATTAAGTCAAACTTAATTAATATTCTAATATAATTCTAATTCTAATCATTAGCAAATTTGAAATTATATTTAATTAATTAATTAAGTCCCACTTAATTAATATCATAAATAAATTCGAATTACTATTTAATTTAAATTCATAATTTAAATCAAATCTCCTTCAAGCGTTCTTGTGTGTGACCCTTTAGGTTATTATTACGTTGGAAATAATTTTAATATCCAATAATAAAATTATAAACAATGAGCGGCATCTAGTAATACATCATTGCTACCCAAGTAATAATAATAATTGGTGATCCAATAAAACCTTTCGTGATTAATGTTTCCGTGTAATATAATCCCTTTAACCAAATATTATAGATTAAACTCGAGGCATGTTCTCAGTCATCCTCTTCAACATTTAATCCGGGTTTTCTTGATCAATGAGTAGACTATTAAAACAAATCATTATTTGAGCATGGCCATGCATTTCATAGTCTCACTCAATCAAGAGGCCAATAATATCTCTCCTAATTATAGGAGGGTTAAATCCTTTATCTATCATTCATATTTCTCATACGACTCATAATATACCCGATGTCCACTTTTATCATCACCCGGTCAAAGGTAACTTTTAATGTAGTCAAAGTATATTAATCATCTTATAGAAATATAATGATCTCAAGTCTGAGGATCATTACACCATTATCACTGTGAGTCTTTCTTATGACTTTATTTAAACATGAAGAATCTCATTGTGGGTCTATCCAGTGCCATGTAGAATCTTACATGCACATATGTTCTTGACTTTAGTATCACTATACCTATGACCAATGAGATGTGGTCATCAGTCAACAAACATACTAATCTTTATGCATTATTATTGTCCCATAATGACAATGCTTGATTAGGGATATTTAGGAATATAAACACTATTCATATAATCTCATTTTTAAGTCTCATACTTAAAGATATAGAATACGTATTATATATTCCAAGGACATTTATTATTCTAACATTTTTATCGCAGTAAATTAAGACATAATAAATTAACATATAATAATCAATAGAACACAATTATTAATTAACAAAAGTATTTCCTAGAAGCACAATCACATTGTCTCTAGGGCACTAACACTAACATGACCACCCTACAAAAAGTTACGGAATTTCTTGGCAATTGCATTTTAGTAGTTTTTAACTTCTGATAAAAGATTTATGTAGTATACAAATAAGAGCTAGTTTTGCCTCGTGAGTCATATACTCGTACTCTATAGTTTTGAGAAAAACCTACATTGTTTAGAAAGCTCAAAACGGTGAGATGATGGCAAGTACAGTATAGCTAATAGCTAATAAAGTAAAGAGGTAAGATGATGATTTGTATACAGCTACAAGGGCCTTGACCCTAGCTTTTGATTCTTTAGAGGATGATGACAAAAGGAAACAAAGAGCTATAAAGATATTAAGTGATTGAAAAAGAAGGGGGAAAAAGCTTGCAATTTCTGCGTCGAGTAGTTGCATTTCTTGAAGTGAGTGGCCCAATTGGCTACAGATATTATAAACTGTGTTATCTTTTGTGCATGTCAACAATACACACATAATGTCCTCATGTTTTAGGGACCACTGCACTTGCTTCCTTCCCTTTGTTGAATCCATGTATAGAAATAGGGTGTATCAGAACAAGTAATTATTCACATAAAAGTGAATTGTAGTGGAAGTAGAGAACAAAGCACTAAATAAAGAGGAGCCATTTGCATTGATATGATTTTAGGGGTTGGGAATCCTTTGCTCATGAATGTCAAGACTATGTCGACACCCGACAACCGTTTACTCTCACTTTAAGCTGATGAACCTTTATTCAGTTATTCTATCTCTTCGTTCTGTCTATCTCTAGTGCCCCTTTTGGGAAAGCAGGTCATTGCAGAACAGGAATAGTTAGAAGATGATCTCTTGATCATCAATTAGAAAGAGTTTTTGAATTGAAGTCTTAACTTCTTACTGTTGTTAGTACCCCATCAATGCAGGAAAATTTTGCCATACTGACCCACTTTTTGAAAATATTTGACGTTCTGACCCATTTCCGAAAATAATTATCGATCCGATCCAGTTTTGGACACGTCAGCATAAACCGTTATTGGAAATAACGACATAGCTTATTTACGTGCCGTTATTTTCAATAACGACATCTATATTTAAAAAAAGTGTCATGCCGTTATTTGGAGTAGCAACATAGGTTATTTTGTTTTTCGACAGCTTATAGTCACCATTTAGAGAAAAAATTGCAAGTGTAAAAACCTTATAACAGATGCCGTTATTTCAAATAACGGCATTCTCAGTACTGATGCCGTTATTTGGAATAACGACATCAGTTATAAATTTTTATCATAAAAAAGTTACTTATTATTCATTCTCTCTGACGAATAAGTTAATTTTTTAAAAAAAAAATTATAACTGATGCCGTTATTCCAAATAACGGCATCAGTTATAATTTTTTTTATAAAAAAATTAACTTATTATTCATCATCTCTGTTTCCAAACAACAGCAAGAGTTCATTTATATATAACTGATGCCTGTTATCTCCAATAACGACATCAGTCATTCGAACGTCATTATTAGGGATAACTGCATTATTTATAAGTTTTTTTCACACTTAGAATTTTTTAAAGTTAGAAGATTCACACTTGTAAGAGAAATATAGTGATGCCGTTATTCCAAATAACGGCATGGTAAAAAATGTAAAATAGATGCCGTTATTAAAAATAATGGTACGTAAATAACCTATGTCGTTATTTTCAATAACGGTTTATACTGACGTGTCCAAAACTGAATCGGATTGCAAATTATTTTTCGGAAGTGGGTCAGAGCACAAAATATTTTTAAAAAGTGGGTCAGTACGGCAAAATTTTCTCAATGCAGCGTCAACAAAAAGTTTCAAAGATCTTTGATTGTGAACTTTAATTTGTTGGTTAAATTCTTGAAGGGCACTGGTTCTACCTTGGATGGCCTTGATGTAAGAGTTATGTTTGGTATTACCAACCATTTTCTTGATTGGTTGTTTTGAAGAATGAGATGCAAAGTGAAGAAAGTGCTTAATGGGGGGCTCTGCCATTTCCAATGGTGTGAGTCAAACAAGTGGAAAGTCAGTAAAATATATTTTGTTACACCCTTTTATTCGGAAATGTAATTAATTACTTATTAATGAAATGCCGCTAATTTTTACCTATGGTTTTTATTTAACCCCCAAAAAACTTAGTAATGAGAATGCAATTTTTTTTTTTTTTTTTGAACTGTAGGGTTTTTATTAAGCAAAGCTGAGCATGACCTTGGTTAATCAAATTTAATAATTTGATTAATGCATTAAAGAATGGATGATGGATCATGTGCATTGGACTATCGAGTAAAATGATGAGTATTGGGACAATACCAATGGTGGCGGTCAAACAAGTGATGAGATTTTTTTAAAGGATAAATTACACAAAGCCACCCCCCTCTTTGACAAACAACCAACCTCCTAATTTTTTTTGACATTGATTAATCACCCTAATATTGCTTTTGGTGAAAAACCCCACCAGATTTGATAACACCATTAGATTAGGTGGTGAAATATCTATTCTACCCCCTCTTAATTTGACTAACTAATAATACTAATAAAAATGATAAAATTAATAAAAATAAAATAATAATCTCTAATCTCTAATATTATAATAGGAGAATGTCTAGTGTCATTTGTCAATCTGCCAACATGTGCAAGGCACGTATCTAATTTAAACGATGTCTTAGGTTCAAATCCATAGTACTTTTGAATTTTTACTTCGATATTTATTAAGACGTGCATTGCACGTGTAAATCTCTATTCTCTAATATTATAATAGGAGAAAGCCTTAGTGTCATTTGTAAATCTATCAACGTGTACAACACAAATGCAAAACTATTATAAAGGAGGTCTTAGGTTCAAACCCAAACTACGCCTGAATTTTTACCTTTAAAAATTTATATTTATTAAGACGTGCATCGCACGTGTAAATTACTGGTAATAATAATGAAAATAACTTTATTTCTATCTTTTTTCCCTTACTTCATTTCCTCATATGTGTTTAAAATTTAAATCATTTTCTTCTAAATTTTATAAAATAAACTGTAATTTTCAAAAAATCAAACACTTAAATAATCAAGTAGGAGGTAGATTAGGCATGAAAATATCTAAATTATTCATGTAAACTCACGTAGTAGGGTGGCTTATTGATGACGGAAAAAGAATCAGGGGGTTATTGTTAAATCACTTAAATTGGGGGTACTTAAGTGAAATTGATCATTTTTCCAAATGTACTCCAATCAGTATATGGGATTGCAAATTCAATAATTTGGTTTTCACGAACTCTGAGTGTTTGTTACAAGATCAGTATTTGTTACAAGATCACATTTTTGTTAACATGATCTCTGAGTGTCTCTCAGCTACTATCGGCTCTCATGGGCTTGGTAGATTGTTACTTAAGATTTACGCTGTCAAGCATGGATGCAAAATTTGGTGTAAGGAACATTTTGCAAACGCTTCTGCACTCAAAAACCACTTCTTATCCTCTATTTCTGCTATTGACCAGCTTGAAGAGTAAGGTCCTATTTCTGACTCACTTCGTAGCGAGCGAAATTTTTGCAAACGTGAGTTTGCGGGCTTACTTCAAAATGATCACCTTAAATGGGCTCAGCGAGCCAAAAGCCGTTGGCTCAAAGAAGATGACTCCAACACTTTCTTTTTCCACAATTTCGCTTCGCATCGTCAACGACGCAATCGGATATCCTCTATCAATGACAATGGCATTGAGTGCTCATCCAATGCGGAGTTTCATTCCACCTTCCTTACCTTTTTTAAAAATCTTCTCGGCCGCACTAAAACTCGAACCATTAACTTTGATTGGGCTCAACTCTATGGTGCAGGTACAACATGATTTGTCCTCTCTGGAAGCTCCCTTTACTGAGGAAGAAATTAAAATTGCGGTCTTCTCTCTAAAAAGCGATTCTTCTCCTGGCCCCGACGGATTTTCTACCTTCTTCTTTCAAAAATTTTGGAATTTCCTTAAAGAGAACATTTTGGCTATGTTTTTCGACCTTCATCTTGGTCTCTTTTCTTTCGATCATATAAACTATGCGCATATTGTGCTTATTCCCAAATTCTTGGGAGCTAATTCGATGGCTAGTTTCCGACCAATTAGTCTCCTCAATACTTCTTTTAAGATCATCATGAAAGTCGACTTGACTCAGTCTGGTTATCCCTCCTCTTATTGATCCGGCTCAATCCGGTTTCATTAAGGATCATTTCATTCTTGATAGCGTGGTTAGTGCCCAAGAAGTTATTTCCGATTGCCATAGAACCAATTCTCAGGGCATCCTCTTAAAACTTGACTTTCAAAAAGCTTACGATAATGTCAGTTGGGACTTTCTTTTCGACATTCTCCTTCACCGCGGCTTCGGTCCTAAATGGACCGCTTGGATCAAATCCAGCCTGTTTGTGGGTGCCTCCTCTACTCATTAATGGCACAGAAGGCCACAAATTCAAATGCAAGTGTGGCATTCGTCAAGGGGATCCGATCTATTCTCTCCTGTTCGCTCTCATTGCTGATGTTTTCAGCAAGCTCCTACGTAACGCTTGTGATGCCAACGTTATTGAGGGGTTGTGTAGCTCTAACAGTTTCAGAGGTGTTCTTAATTTACAATATGCTGATGACACGATCATTTTTGCTAAACCCAATGGTTGCACTCTTAGAAATCTGAAACTTCTCCTCTATATCTTTGAAAAGGCCTCTGGCCTTGCTATTAACTTTCAGAAATCCTCCGTCCTTTGGCTGGGAGGGTCAAACGACCGCTAACATGAGATAGCACAGTTCTTTAATTGTGCCAGTGCATCTTTTGCTATTACTTACCTGGGTATTCCTCTGAGATGGGGCAAGTTGTATAGATTTGACTGGATTCCTATGATTGACAAATTGGAATCCAGACTCAATATTTGGTCCGGAAGACAACTATCTAAAGGAGGTAGACTGATCTTGGTTAACTCCGTTCTCTCGTCAATCCCATTATATATGATGTTCTTTTTTTATGTTCCTTCCTGGGTCATTAAGATGGTTGATCAAATCAGAAGAAATTTTTTCTGGTCGGACTCTTACAGAGCTGGTACTCATCTTTATAACTGGAAGATCGTGTGTTCCTCCAAAGCCTCAGGAGGCTTGGGTATCCTTAATCTGAGGAACCAAAACCTAGCTCTGTTGGGCAAATGGCTATGGAGAATGCTTAAAGATGATAACCTTTCGTGGGCCCGTTTAATCTAAAAAAATGTCATTCTTGTCCAAAGTCTGGGAGCTTTATCCTTCCTTATCTACAGTGGCCTTTCCTTTTTGGAAAGGAGTGTGGAAAGTGGTTGAACCTTTTCAATGTGGTCTTTTTAAGGTGTGTGCCGAAGGCGCTAAGACTATGTTCTGGTTCGATCTCTGGATCAGTAATTATAAGTTGAAGCACGCTTTCCCAGATCTATTTGGTCTGGCTTCTAATCCGAACGCTTTCATTGCTGATTATCTTTCGATTTCCAACGATCATAGGGATTGGCATATTCCTTTCTCTTCCAATCTCTCTCCTCCTATGGCGCTTGATTATGCCGTTCTTCTTGAACGCTTAACCAATTATTCTTGGCATCCGATAGATGATTTTTATTGGTGATGGACGTCATCGGGTATCTTTTCTGTTAAATCCTTTTATAACTTTCTTAATCACGGTGGTGTCCATTCTCCCTTTGCCAAGTTCATCTGGAGCTGCTATGCTCCGTTGAAAGTGAAAATTCTTATCTGGTTGGCTATTAATAACAAACTCTTAATGGTAGAGAACCTAAATAAAATGAACCTTGCTTTGGGCCAAATGTGCCCCTTTTGCCTTACTGATGCTGAAGATGTTAACCACTTGTTTTTACACTGTGTTGTCATCCTTCATCTTTGGCAAACTTGTTTGTTTGCATGGAAAGTTACCCAGTTCCCTCCCTCAATCCTAGATTGCTGGATCGATTTGAGGCTCAGTAGCATAAAGAAGAAATTTCGTAACTCTTGGGATCTTTTCATTATGGTAATCATTTGGATTATCTGGAAAGAAAGGAATAACCGCATTTTTCCCACTCTTCTCGATCTATTAATAGTCTTATAGATGATTTCATTTATCTCACTAAGTTTTGGTCCTCCTCTTTAGCGCAGGCTAAAGTCGAGGCCCTTAGTCTTCAACGCCTCGAAGAGGGAGCTATTTTTTTCCACCTTTATAACTATCTTCCCCCTTAATTTTCATCCGTTTAAGCTCTTACCTTTTCTTCGGTTTCTTTTGAGGCAGCCGGTTAACGACCCTTTTCACTTCTTTGTTCCCCTGACTTTCCTAGAGCAGAGAGGGCCTTTGGTTTGTTCTGTTTTTGACTGGTTGGTATTTTGGTGTGGTTCTTACTCTGGGCTTTGGATTATGTGTGCTATCTCTATTTTGGCCTAGTTTGGGTTTTTTTAGGTGGCTCTCTCGTTGAGCCACACGATTTATTTTTTGGGACCTCTCCTGTAGTGGTTGGTTATGGGTGGTTGTCTTCCACCCCTTTATGTATTGCTCTATTCTGTGTTGTATGAGGTATTTTGATCTAGTTCTCGCTGACTGTTATTTTCGATTTTATGTTCTATGCTTATGTTATGCTCTTCTTTTTCTCTGCGCTTGTTTTGAGCCTCCTTCAGGTGGTGGTCAGCGTATATTGAGCTGAGTTTGTGGCCTATCTGTCGCGATTGTGGTTGTTGTGGTCTTATTATCAGGCATCCTGTTGTTGCTCAGCTATATTGGAGGAGTGTTTATCCGGCGACCACCTTTTCCTGGTCTCGTTGGTTGTTGTTGGTTGTTCGTTGGATGCTCTTTTTCTCTTGTTGGATGTTGTCTGGCTGTGTTGTCTGGTTTTGGGATGTTTTGGTTTGGTTTTGTTTTCATTAAGCGACTGCTGATCTTTACTTTAGCCGATGTCTTTTTAGCTCCTGTGATTCTATGAGATTTTTAGCGGCTGGAGTTTGATCGGTTCTGATCTACCCTTTCGTCTTTTCTTTGGAGCGAAGCTTCTATGCTTTAGTTGTTTTTTTTTTTCTTCCAATTTTAGTGCTTGTTCACTTTCTTTTTTGGTCATCTTTATGGTGTGCTTATCTGATGGTAGTGTGAGGCATTTGCCTTGTGCTTATGCCTTGATTTGTTGTTGTTCTTGATGGATGGGGGTCTTTCTTTTCATTTTCTCAGGCGGGTCTCTGGTTGTCGCCCTGTTTCTGTTTTAGCTTCGAGTAGCGTTTGGTTTTCAGATGGTTGGTGGTCTCTCTATCTGATGCTCTCATGCGTTCGGCTGTTGGAGTCACTTGGCTCTGGTGGTTGCTCCATTCCTCCGCGCAGTGCCGTTTTGGGTCACCTCATTGTCGGATGGTTGCTCTACTATCGACGGTTCTTGTTCCGTCGCTGAGCGACCACTCTGTCCCTTTTTTGGGCTTATTTGATTGTATTTTGTTGTGGTTTACTTGGGCAATGCGATCCATTGCCTGTTTTCTTTGCGAGTTGCGATGCTATTGTTTTTGTTTTTGCTATTTCCTGTTTTTACTACGTGTAAAAATTATTTTGTACTATTACTTAGTTCTATTAATTTATTTGGCTGGAGTCCTAAGACTCTATCCTCGTTATCAAAAAATAATTTGATTTTCACAAAAAATGGAGAAGCGTGTAATAAGTGGATCCATCTTACTAATTTGCTGGAGCAGAACATGAAATGATCTCCTTACTCCATAAAATAAAAATTGAGACAAGGAAGAAATTAAATAAAAAAAAAATGAATGATATGTTAAAAAATATATGTTATTATATGTGGTGGTAGTGGGAACACAAGTATTCTGCATGTAAGGTGATCATTAACGAGAATATATATCTTTCGTCATCTTTATGATACGAAGTCCATGGTCCTGGCAGCACCAAAATAGCCTTTAATTTTTTCTTGTTGACAAATTTAGGACCATTCTTTACAGGGGATTTGTGATGGGTTTGAGGTTGATTAAAATACACGTTGTCTTATTACCTTAATAGAATCCATAATCACACTTTAGATGCTTAATCATTTGTGTATTGCTTACATTAGCAACATCTATCAACACAATAATAAGCTGATAACAACCACCGCAATGTGGCCTAGTGGTAAGAGCGATGGGACTTGGAGTGTGCTCCTCCAAGATCCTGGGTTCGAACCCTAAGGTTCCCAAAGATGGGGATTAAATACCTCTGGGGTGGCCAGTGACCACTATGCTAGGCATAAACCCAACCAAAGGTTGGGGCTCCTTGTCACGGGACTGGGATTAGTCTGACCCAAAGAGGGGGATGGAACCCAGTATAATCAAAAAAAAAAAAAAAAAAAAATAATATGCTGATAACAATAAGAAAATTAGGGGGTGGGGCGGGGGGCCAAAAAAAAACGAAAAAAACTAGGGGGAGGAGAAAGTGTGAAGGCAAAATTGATAGGAATCAAAATAGAATTTTTTCCCAAACTTGTCCCATTTTTTGAAAGTTTTTTTTTCAAACTGTGGTACTTTTTTTTAAATTCTCAAAACGCCCTACTCGCTTTCTGAAAAAGCGAGTGTAAAATTTACCTCACAGCATTTTCAGAAAGCGAGTGTGAGGCTTTGGTTTTCGGTAGCCTAGACTCTCTCTCTGAAAAAGCGATGGAGTAAATCCCACACTCGCTTTTTCAGAAAGCGGGTGTCGATTGGGACTTTTTAACCCCAGATCTCAATTTGGATCTCACTTTCTCTCCCTTCTTACTCTTGCTTATCTCCCTTCTTACTCTTTCCTTAACTCCGAAACCCAAAATCCTAGCTACCCAAAATTGACCTCCTACCCACAAAATCTCCTCTAAATCTAAATATATCTACTTAATCTTTCCAACTTTGTCACCTTCCACTCTCAAAACCCTAAACCCATCTTCTGAAAGATTCATATTTTGGAATTTTGATAAACTTGAAGAGGATAACAACCTCAACTCTTCTACTCAAATATCTACAGCTATATCCTTCCGAATAAGCTTGTGAAGGTATGATTTATATAACCTATTATTTTGTACATTTTTATAAGTTTTGTTTGTGGGTAGATAATAACTCGTATATTCGTATAAATATACGTAGGTATGGATTACGATAATCCTATTTGGTTATACTTTGGTAGTAAAATAATTCGTGATCCAAAGATAGGTTGTTGTTATAGTGTCGTTGATCCTGAAATAGTTTGAGCACCTCGTACCACTACATTGGCAGAAATAGTTGAGAAAATTTATGAAGTTACTGATTGGGATCGGGATCAATGAAATGTGAAAATTTTAGCTTGGTACGCAGCAGGAAAAAGAGATGGTCAGTATTTTATGACAGTGTCCGTATCTACTGATAATGCTATGAAGTCAATGATTTCTAGGATACTTGATCCCAATTGTACTTGGTATGCATTGAAGTTATATATTCAGCAAATCCAAATTATGAATGCTCAGCCACATGATAATCCTAGTTCAAATTTCGTACGAGAAGTACCGACACAGCATATGAGGTCTAATCCCGCTCACACTTTACAAGCAATCTCACTGTTCCCACAAGAAGATACGTTCACAAATACAACAAGCCCGGATTCTACAGATGTTGAGTTACCACGTCAACCTAGTTCGGTTCATGACCATGTTCGAAATGATACTTTATTTGATTTATTTCAAAATGATTGCATTAACAACGACCTATTAGATGATGATGAAGAAGATGAAGAAACCAATGATGAAGTTGATGAGAGTGTAAAAAATGATGATGGGTCGGAAGATGATGAATATGCAAATGTGAACATAAATAACAGCAGGTCTAATCAAGTGAGAGGTACTGATAGTTATGCCAATGTTAATGCATGTTACCAAGGAGATGACACAAGGTGCTAGAGTACATCAAGTTTCACAAGAGTCGTCCGGTTCATCCAATGTAGACGAATTGTATATTGGACAGGAGTTTATAAATAAAGATTCGATTCAGCAGGCTGCGAAGCTGTATTCTATCAAGAAGCATCGTGAATTCGTCACACTAAAATCTTCACCGACACTGTACATCGTTAAATGTAAATTAGCACATAGAAAATGTACAATTGAGGAGATGGTGCAAAATTTCCCAGTAGTAAGTGAGGGTGGCTGTCCTTGGAGATTACGAGCAATCGTTCCAAAAGACGGGACAAATTTCGTGGCGAAGAATATAGTCGGGCCTCATACTTGTACGAATCCCACGTTGAATCAGGACCACTGTAAAGTTGATTCTAACTTTGTTTGCAATTTGATTGTGAGTGTGGTGAAGTTTGAGATCGGTTTAACACCGCGGGCCATTATTGAGATCGTGAAACTACAAAATAATTATCAGATTTCATATAAGAAAGCTTGGATTGCAAAACCAAAAGCAATTGAAAGGTTGTTCGGTACCTTCGAAGAAGCATATACGAAATTGTCTTTTCTTCTATCAGCAATTCAAGCAGCAAATTCAGGAACTGTTGTCCACTGGGATAAATATCAGTCTAGTCCGGGCGAGAAAACATTCAAGGGATTATTTTCGGCATTTGGTCATTCGATTGAAGGTTTCAAGTCTTGTAGACCTGTTATTAGTGTTGACGAAAGTCACTTGTATGGTAAGTATAAGGGTTGTTTGTTAATTGATGTTTCCCTGGATGCAAATGATAGCTTATTTCCATTTGCATTTGTATTAGTTGATGGAGAGAGTATAAATACTTGGACATGGTTCATGAGTTGTATTTGGTATTTTGTTACCGATCGAACTGAGTTGTGTGTTATCTCCGATCGTCGTGCTGGTATTTTGTCTGCTATGGACTTGCAAAATGGATATCGGAACAACCTAATGCATATCATCATTATTATATGCGTCATTTCGCTAAAAATTTCTTCAGTAAATTTAGTAGCAAGTCAATGAGGAAAAAAGTCAAAATTATTGCGTGTCAAAACCAACCCAAAAAGTTCAGGACCAAACTCGCTGAACTTGAAACCATCAATGTCGAAGCGGCTAATTGGTTGAAAGACAAACCGGTTGAGAAATGGGCACTTTATGCAGATGATGGTCGACGATACGGCATAATGACTACGAACCTATCAGAAGTCTTCAATTCAGTCTTGAAAGGTGTCTGTAGTTTACCGGTTACTACAATTGTGGAGATGATCTTTTATCGTCTAATTTCTTACTTTACTACTCGTCGACAGGAAGCCAATAAGCTTTTATTTGAAGGGAATATTTTTGCTTGAAGAGTATAGGAATTAATCGATAGTCATCGTGAGAGAGCAAATCAACACGAGGTTACAATGTTTCATCATGAACGTGAAGTTTTTGCCGTCAAAACGAGTCTATGCATGGTCAGTGGAGAAATGAAGGGTGGGAACTTGCACGTTGTTAACTTGGGAAATAAAACATGCACATATATGAAATTTCAATTATATCATATTCCATGTTCTCATGTATTGGCAGCTTGTGGATATCGTGCAATCGATTACAAGCCTTTTGTTGATAAATTTTACCTAGTTACATCATTATCACAAACATGGGCTCTCCCTCTTTCATCCAACTCTGGATTTAGCATATTGGCCTACTTTTAATGGACTACGACTCGTAGCTGATGCAAGTTTGGGACGTTCAAGGAAAGGCCGACCTAGATCTACGAGAATTCGCAATGACATGGATGTGAGAGATAGGTCTAGTAAGGATCCGGAAATGAAATGTTTGAAATATGGGTTGTATGGACACAATAAGCGGCGATGTAGTAGTAGATGATCTCAAAATATTTAATTCGCAGGCAAATTCAGATGTGTTTATGTTTGTAATTCTACCATGTAATCTGGAGTTTCTACTAATCTCAAAATATTTAATCCGTAGGCAAATTCGAATGTGTTTATGTTTGTAATTCTACCATGTAAGTTTAGAAATTGTGAATGAATTTGTAAGCTGCATGAAGTTGGAGTACATATGAATGTACATGGCAGACTGCATTTGTATCTTGATTTTTTTTTCACTTAACTCGCTTTCTCATAAAGCGAGTCTCGTTTAAACAGTCTCGCTTTCTGAAAAAGCGACCGTGGAGTAGTTAAATTTCAGAGATCAGCTTGATCTTTGAAAAAGTATCTACTCAACAGTCGCTTTCTGAGAAAGTGAGGAGATTATACCTACGCTCGCTTTCTGAAAAAACGAGTGTAGGTATAATCTCCTCGCTTTCTGAGAAAGCGATTGTTGAGTAGATACTTTTCCAAAGATCTAGTTGTTCTCTGGAAAAATAACTACTCAATAGTCGCTTTCTCGGAAAGCGAGGAGATTATACCTGCACTCGCTTTTTCAGAAAGCGAGGAGATTATACCAACCCTCGCTTTTTCAGAAAGCAAGTGTAGGTGAAACCACATCACTTTCTCTGAAAGCGACTGTTGAGTAGATAGTTTTCAGAGATCAAACTGATTTCTGAAAATGTAACAACTCCACAGTCATTTTCTCAGAAAGCGAGACTGTTAAGCGAGTCTTGGATCTGCTGGGAAACAATTTGTACAGGTTCAACACTCGCTTTCTCAGAAAGCGAGGATCTCAATACTAGACTCACTTTCTGAGAAAGCGAGTGCAGACTTAAAAAATAGTCTCGTTTTTTTTCTACACTCGTTTTTTCTGAAAGCGAGTAGGACGTTTTGAGAATTTTAAAGAAAAATAGGACAATTTGACTTTCAAAAAGAGGTACAGTTTAAGAAAAATTCATCAAAATATGGGTACCCCTTTTGGTTTGCTTGAAAAAGTTAAAAATGGTTTTGTACGCATATACTGGTTTACGTAACGTATCATAAGTATATACTGTATCAATCTGGTCGTAGCTTTCATAGATTTTGTTCTGACATCATTGTCCAGTCTGACATTCCTTTTGGCATGTTTTTTTTTTCTGGAAACTTTTGATGGAAATTACTTTAATTTCATAGTTGCATTGGTTCTAAATTATTAATGACATAAATATTCCTAATGAATAGTTTTTTATTTTTTCTTTTATTTTTATTTTTATTTTTATTTTTTATAACAAGATAGAATCTGACGATTCCAGTTCAATATATATATAACCAAGAGAAATATTCCTAATGAATAGTTATAAGTACATATTTTCTTTAGTACATCTGCAGAAGATTATAAACGAATAGGGTCAAGATTACGAGTGCCCCGTGTGGTGGTCTACAGATCAGCTGCATGTATGTAACAATTTGTTGATGTGTAAAGATCAATTATTATCCCTCAGATACAAGATTTCAATAGAAACACTAAAAATCTAAAAATCTAAAAATGGATTGTTTAGGGTTTTAAAACCTGTTTTCAGTTTTTAAAATTTTAAAATCTAAAAATCGTATTTGTTTATGTGTTTTCTGAAAATCGTTTCTAAATTTTTTTTTTGAAACATTCTCATTTTAAAATCCCTTTTCAGAAAACTTCAAAAAACAGTTTTATAAATTTTTTTCACTTTTTCATTATCTCTCTCAAAAAACATCATGTTTTTTTTCTTCTCATTTTCAAAAAACTCTTTTCTAAAAGCAGTTATCCAAACAAATTCTTATTTTTTAAAATTTTACAAACCTTATTTATAATTTTTTTTTTTCACAAACCTAAGTTTAAAAATTGTTTTCAAAATAACGAACTAAACGCAGTCTTAAATGGCTATCAACGAGCCACATTTTGTAGTGTGATGACGAGCCTTCAAGTTCTCAAATAAGGTTTAAGTCCGCTCAAGATGTCAAAGTAAATATTGAAGAAAACCGTAGTTGTATGATATGCTGGGTGCCTTAAAATGGCAATAAAATGTAGATTTAAAAAAAAAAAAACAAATGAACAAGCAAGTTGGTTACAACATATATTCAAAAACAAAAAACGTGCATCCTACTATATATTTTTTGTACTCTAGAGGTTGACATCCAGGGGTGAAGCCAGAACAAAATTTTCAGGGGGGCCAAAAAAAATTTTATAACTATATATAAATATATAGGTATTTTTTCATAATTTAGGGGGGCCAAATAACAAAATTGTTGACATCCCTTGTTGCATGTTGTATAACACATAGGGTTGGCATTCGGGTTGAACGGGCCAGGCCGGCCGTCTGGGTTGGACCTTGACTCGGGCGGGCTTGGACCGGTTTGGCGACTTAACTGGGCCGGACCGGACCGGGCCGGACCGAAAGTTGTTTAAGGCGATCCGTCCAACCCGTGAACCTTTTAGGGTCCAACTCGGGTCGGGTCGGGTCGACCTGCGGGTTGGCCCGTTTAGATAGATAGGTTTTTTTATAATATTTTTAACTTAAAATAATAATAATAATAATAATAATAATAATAATAATAATAATAATAATAATAATAATAACAATAAACATTAAAAATCGTAATAATAATAATAAGATTGAAAGAGTGAAATTGGCAAAAAATATTGAAATATTATTCATATAAATTTAAGTTATACAATTTTCACAATTTCTAATGAAATGAAGAATTCAATTCACAAATATGTTTTATACACTAACATATTTCTTATATACAATTTTAATTGACTTTAATTTTTCTAATTTAACATAACAAGCAAAGATATAATACAATTTCTAACATGTCGGTCGAGTTGCTATTACAAGCAAAGTTGTTGTTGTTGTTGTTGTTGTTCTTCCGGCGAGTTGCTCACACTTGTGGACGTTGATAGTGCTTTCCCTTGTGTCCTATCTTCAGGCTTCAGCCAGACTTCTGTGCAAACGAGCATCTCTAACGTGTCGGGCTTCAAGCGATTCCTGTAATCAGTTAGAACTCTGCCACTTGAAGAAAATCCACTTTCAGAAGCAACTGTAGAGACATGAGGAGTTAGTAAATCTTTAACTATAATTGACAGAATACTACAAGTGTGTTCATGGTCTTTCTACCATTGTAAAATATCTAGTGGAGAAGAAGAAGGCTCAGAATCTTGTTAGTTATACCAATTTAATTTATTTGGTTGATTAGTCTTAGGTTTTTTGATTGAATTTGTGCAAGTAAATTAAATATTCTATCATCAAATTTACTCTTACCCTTACCTTTAGAAGTACAAGAAGAAGAACTAACTACAGAAGTTGTACTACTAGAAACAAAATATTTATCATAATAATCATACAAGTTATTTAATGTAGATTCAAACTTAACTAAAAAAGTAGCGCAATCAATTACTATTTCTACATTTTTCCCAAGTAATGCAAAAAATATTTCAATCAAACTCTTCGTACCTTCTAATTTGATACGAGGATCCATAACGGGAGCAACACAAATCAACATAGGAGTAGAAAATAATACTTCAAATTTTTTTTGTATGCAGGTTTAACAATCTCACCAACATGGGGATCATTTAACATTTCGTTAAATATTCGCATCATGCTAACTAATGAAATAAAAATGCTACTAGAAGTAGATTCATATGTTTTTGAAAATTTTAAAGTTACGGTTTTAAAAGGTTTTAAAAATTTCAACAAAGCTTCGGCATAATACCAATCGGTGGGAATCATTTCAAAATTTGGCATATAAAATGCGATACAAAAATCATTTACAACTGCTTTATATTCGGTAACAACATGTAGTAAATCAAAAGTAGAATTTCATCGGTGTATAATATCCTTTGAAAATCTGCTAAAATGTACATTTTTAAGCCTACACCAAACTTTCCATTCTTGAAATACGCTTGGACTTAATGCAATGAAATGTACATAATTTCTAATTTTAACTATATATGGATCGGCTATTTTTAATGCATCTTGAACACATAAATTTTAAATATGACATGCCATCTAACATGAAAAATATTGTCAGATGGAGGGTTTAATACGGATTTTAAAGTAGTAATTGCTACATTGTTGTTAGATGCATTATCAAAACTAATACACATAGTTTTATCGCGAATATGAAAAATATCACAAATTTCTAAAATACGGTTTGCTATTTCAGCGCCACTATGGGGATATGGCAACGCCGCAAGTGATATGATTTTTTTTTGAAGAATTCAATCATTGTCGATCCAATGACAGGTTATTCCCATCGTTGGAATATTGTTGATACCCATCCAACAATCCGAAGTTAAACTAACTCTACAAGTTAAACTCCATAAAATTACAATCAAAGCGTCCTTCATTTCGATGTACACTTTAAAACAATCCGATCTGCAAGTATTTCTCGGTTCTTCTAAAATGAGGGTTTAAGGCCGTTTAATTAAAATTTTCCAAGTTCCTACTCTCGGGATAGGAAAATGGTAAGTCTTCCTTTATGACTAATTGGGCCATTTCCCGACGAACAAGATCGGGATCATAAGGGTGGCTATCAACTAGACCGGTCCTATGGTTGATTTTTTGTTGGCCTTGTAGGTCAACAAGAAGGTCTTTATGGTTATGTTGGATGTATCTACTAATTGTACTGGTGCCGTCACCCCTCTTGAATTTATATGCTTTAGAACATGTTTTACAAACTTTCAAACCTATTGCCGGAGTTTGTTCGTCCGGGATATAATCGTAAAACTTATGCCAATCACTACTTTCTCCTCTACTTTTTCTACTACTACGGGGTTGTGTGGTTTCGGTTGGTTATTGTTGTTCTTCTTCTTCTTCTAATTGTATGTCACCTACAAACTGGTCGTGTGCACCCCATTGTTGGGTAGGAGGATTATGGTACTCTTGGACGGGCTCACTAATTGGGACAATTGGTAGCCTACGGGAAGAGGATGAGAAATCTTGCCCGCTACGACCGCTACCGCGTGATCTAGATATAATGTAGTAATACATGTAAAAAAAACTACACAATGTAGGAACGGTGAATTATAAAAAAAAATCTAAAAAACAAGAGGGTTGAGATAGAGAAGATAAAAAAACCAACAATAATTATAACTACAACACAAAAATAAAATAACGAGAAAGGTATGAAATTTTGATACCGTTCACCGTAGATACGCATATATAAAAAAAACCGTGAAAATAAGAATAGAAGTAGAACTAGAAATAAACGATTCCAGAATTGAAGAGTTGAGGAGATCTTGAAGGAGAATTGACGACTTGATCACTTGGAGTTGGACGAGAGTTGAAGATTTGAAGACGTTGTTGTATTTTGATTTCGATACGATCGAAAATTGATCGTGTATATGCCTTGAAGACTTGCTTGTTGAATACTTCAATTTTGAAAAATTCCTTAGAAATGAGTTATAATAGTAGAGAGAGTAAGAGAGTAAGCTGTGTTTTTTTTTTTAATGGGGTTTTGGGGGGTATTTATAGGCTAAAAATGTAAAAAAAAACAAAAAAAAAAAAAACAAAAAAAAACAAAAAAAAAACGGCTAAGAAGAGAGCCAACGGCTCGGTTGTACCGTACCCCCCCCCCAACGTTCCGTTGACCCGCGGGTCAACGTTCGGCCCGTAACGGGTCGAACGTTCGACCCGTACGGGTCTAACGGGTCGTAACCCGCGGGTTGGCGGGCGGGTTGAGCCTTTTTTAACGGGTTCGCGGGCCGGGTTAGGTGGGTTGGATTCGCGTTTTCGCCGACCCGGGTCGACCCGTTACTGTTACACGGGTTCAACCCGAACCCGCCAAACCCTTTCACGGGCCGGGTTCAACGGGCGGGTCTCGGGTGGGTCGCCGGTTGACCCGGCCCACTTGCCATCCCTAATAACACATATGCTACTGCATTGAGATGTTTGCGTCCTCGATTCAGTAGCTTTGCCTAATGCTGAACCCAGTGTCATTGTGTACAAGCAGTCCATCTCTTTTCTTTTATGTGAGACGAAATTATTTGAAAATTTATATGATTTGTCAGTATGTCATCCACATATGAACACAAAAGTATTACCGTATTTGAGATACAATTATTTGATTGTATGACACATCCAACAATTAAAATATATATCTCACATATCCGAAAGAATTGACCAAGTTTCAGTGAGAAAAGCCCCTTAATACCTAACAATAAATAACTCGCAAGTTGCAAACAAATCGGTCTCCATTCAACGAGTGGGACCTAATACCATGTGTATATATACCCTTCGAACCCTCTCCAATGTGGAGTGTGCCTCAAACTCAAAACCCTTCCAATAACACACCTCCTTCTCCCTCTAAAAAACCAAACCAACAAATGCATCAGATTACAATGGCAAACCAAGAGCAAGAGGAGCTCCAACTTCTGAAGACAATCACCTCCCTCTATGACTCCATCTCCACCCTCCCTTCCCTCTCCCCATCCCCACAAATCAACCACCTCTTTACCCAACTCGTCCTTGCATGCATCCCACCCTCCTCCATCGACATCCCATCCCTCCCCATCGAAGCCCAGTCTATGCGGTCGCACCTCATCAAACTTTGCGGTGAGGCTGAAGGTCTCCTAGAGTCCCATTATTCCACTCTCATTTCGAACCAAGACAACCCTATGGAACATTTGACACTCTTTCCGTACTATACCAACTATGTTGAGTTGACTCAACTAGAGTTCACTCTCCTTTCCCGCCATGTTACAGACTCACCTACACAGATTGCATTTGTTGGGTCCGGTCCGTTACCACTCTCTTCGCTTATTCTTGCAACCCGGTACTTGAGGGATGCGATGTTTTATAACTATGATTTGGACCCAAGTGCAACCGCAATGGCTAGGAAGTTGGTGGAGTTGGATTCCTGTTTGGCTGAGCGGGTGGTGTTTCGGACTTCAGATGTGATGGAAGTGAAGAGGGCACTTGGCGGGTACTTTTGTTGGATACTTATTAATTTGAATATGTTCATTTTAATATGGCTAAAATGCAAAAATAAACTACCCTGAAGTTTTGGATAGTTAAAATGAAAAATAGGTCAGTGATAGTTTTTTACTCTTTGGTGAAACTTTATAGTAGTTTTTTGGCCTTTCAAATTTTGTCTCTACATTAACATTTATAAGTCATGTCTCGGTATCTAAAAACTATTTGGGTAAACCTCGTTCAATCTAAAATTTGGTCATTCTCAAAAATAAAACAACAAAATCATAAATTTGCTAAGCTCATATAGTCTTGATAATTTAAAAATATTAAATTAAAACTAAATTGATTGTGCCATGTAGGCTGTAGTTGAAAAGACTTGATTATTGCTTGTTAATAGACTGGACTTCAACGATGATGGCAAATATTAATGTAAGAGAAAAACTTTTTTCTTTCTTTTTTCTGTTTTTGCAGAATAAGAGAAAAACCCTTTTTGATAAGAAAATATAAGAGAAATATTAAAATGGATAGGTTTCAAAGAAGTTCGATCGTGCAATTCTAAATTTGGTATGGAGAGGAGGGGAAAAAAAATTTTGTGATTTGTGGCATATAAAACCCCTACTCGGTTAACTCGGGATTTCTTGATTCAAAAAATGGCAATTTTGTCTTTAAACCAGGTACGATGTAGTGTTTCTAGCTGCACTTGTGGGAATGGGACGAGAAGAGAAGAAAGTGGTGATTGAGCATCTTGCAAGACACATGAAGCCCAACGCATTACTAGTAGTTCGTAGTGCACACGGTGCACGTGCATTTCTGTACCCAGTGGTGGACTTGGAGGATCTGAGTAGCTTCGAGGTACTTTCCGTGCACCACCCAAGCGATGAGGTGATCAATTCAGTGATTGTGGCCCGGAAGAAGGGCATCGTCATGTCATGCAAGTGTTGCGAGCCTCTGGTGGGCCATCTTGGCAATGGGAGCCTGGTGGAGGAGGTGACCATCGAAGGGCAACACTCTGCTTAACTAAAGAGGGATTATTAATAATTCTTTTTAGTATTTGGTTGGAGTTTTGGTACTATATGAAAGCTTCTAATAGTACGTTCTTGTTTCAAGTGTTTTTGTTTATGTTCTTGTGTTTGTTTCCTAACTTTGTTTGATCCATATATGTTCACTTCCAAATAATTGAGAGAATAATCACGTGGCAATTATCTATGCAATGCTTTTTCGCTGGTCATTTATATACGATAAGCAATACATCACTCCTTTGGTGATACATTAAGATGTGATTAGTCATGTGCTTTTTAAATTTTTTTTGATAATACCGATAGAGTCAAATGGCTCCAGCCTTTATATATATATATATATATATATATATATATATATATATATATATAGGGGTCGGTTCGGGTGAGAACCAACCCTGAGGTGAGAACCTAAGGGCCTATCCCAACCATTCATCTGTGTAATCTTAACGGTCAAGATTTTTTAAAATTAAACAATAAGATTAATTAATTTTTGCATTAAGATGTCAATCCCTTTAATTAAGGGATGGGGACCGCGTAATAAAAGGAATAATTATAAATTGCCTTTTTTTGTGTGCGACGGTTAAGGCAAATTTAAACAAACTGGAGAGAGAAATAATTTATTCCCGTAAAATATTGGAGAAGATTTTATTTTCCAAATTAATAGCAACTGCAGAATCATTCACCATTTCGTTCCTTACAGTTACTGTTTATTACAGTTGCTATTTATAATTATTACAGTTGCTATTTACGCGGTCATAACAAAATAGCAACTGCTGTATAATTATTACAGTTGCTATTTTGTTTTGAGTTTCTATGCAGTTGCTATTTTTAAATTGAAAATATTTATTTCCAAATTAATAGCAACTGCAGAATCATTCACCATTTCGTTTCATACAGTTACTGTTTATTACAGTTGCTATTTATAATTATTACAGTTGCTGCTTAAGTGGTCAGGTATTGCTGTATAATTATTTCAGTTACTATTTATAGTTATTACAGTTGCTATTTATAGTTATTACAGATGCAGTTACTGTTTATTACAATTACTATTTATAATTATTACAGTTGCTGTTTAAGTTCGAAATAAACAACATAAGTTTCTCTGTAGTTGCTATGCAGTTGCTAATTAATTGCTATGCAGTTGCTATTTACTTGAAATATTGAGTTTCTAATTAATTGCTATGCAGTTGCTATGCAATTACTAATTAATTGCTATGCAGTTGCTATTTTGTTTTGAGTTTCTATGCAGTTGCTATTTTTGAATTGAAAATATTTATTCCCAAATTAATAGCAACTGCAGAATCATTCACCATTTCGTTCCATACAGTTACTGTTTATTACAGTTGCTATTTATAATTATTACAGTTGCTGCTTAAGTGGTCAGGTATTGCTGTATAATTATTTCAGTTGCTATTTATAGTTATTACAGTTGCTATTTATAGTTATTACAAATGCAGTTACTGTTTATTACAGTTACTATTTATAATTATTACAGTTGCTGTTTAAGTTCGAAATAAACAACATAAGTTTCTCTGTAGTTGCTATGCAGTTGCTATGCAATTGCTATTTAATTGCTATGCAGTTGCTATTTTGATTTGAGTTTCTATGCAGTTGCTATTTTTGAATTGAAAATATTTATTCTCAAATTAATAGCAACTGCAGAATCATTCACCATTTCGTTCCATACAGTTACTGTTTAATACAGTTGCTATTTATAATTATTAAAGTTGCTGTTTAAGTGGTCAGGTATTGCTGTATAATTATTTCAGTTGCTATTTATAGTTATTACAGTTGCTATTTATAGTTATTACAGTTGCTATTTAAAATTAAAGTAATGATGATGTAGGTTTGTAAATATCAAAAATATTCTTATTGTGGAATACAATTTGCAGTCATAATGATCATGAAAATAAATAAACCAATCACAACGTGTAAAATTGAGTTTCAAGGGCCAAGATTTCTTAATTATGTTCAAAATGAGTCTATATCGATTCTGTAGTTACTATCAATTGCTATTAATTATTACACGGTCCCCATCCCTTAATTAAAGGGATTACGCGGTCCCCATCCCTTAATTAAAGGGATTGACATCTTAATGCAGAAATTAATTAATCTTATTGTTTAATTTTAAAAAATCTTGACCGTTAAGATTAAACAGATGAATGGCTAGGATAGGCCCTTAGGTTCTCACCCCAGGGAATGGTTCTCACCTGAACCTTCTCCTATATATATATATATATATATATATATATATATATATATATAAAGGCTGGAGCCATTTGACTCTATCGGTATTATATATATATATATATATATATATATATATAGAGAGAGAGAGAGAGAGAGAGAGTCCCCTTCGGTTGCACACTACTTTTGGTGAGCACTGATGAAATAAAGACCCTATGAAAAATCCGAACCGCTCATATTGTTCTATATGCCTAAGATAGCCTAACAATAAAAAATCAAGTAATTTGAAGTTCATTTACCCATCTCTCTTGCTGTTAGAATTCAGCTATACAATTTTGTGATGATGTAAATCATGGACAAATGAATTTCAAATTAATTGATTTTTTATTGTTAGGCTATCTTAGGTATATAGAACAATATGAGTGGTTCAGATTTGCCATATGTGCTCTATTTCGTGAGTGCTCACGGAGTGTTCACCAAAGTAGTGTGCAACCGAAGATTTCTCTCTCTCTCTATATATATAAAAACAGATGAGATACACAAATATGTACAAATAGTTTACAAGCTGTAAAACATAAAAAGAGGTACTCAAATTTATACAAATGACTAACGAAAATCAAGTAGATAAACGATCTGCCCAAAAAAATGCAGAACAACACCAAACAGAAAGTTGGAGAAATCAACAAGTATGGAATAACATCTAAAGGAGCAACAAATACTGCTGCACCAAAGAGAAGGGGATACGCCGACAAAGGTCAACATCTGCGAGGCCAAAGGAAACAGCAGCTAGCATGAAATCAGAGCCAGGAACACACATAACTCGATTCCAAAAGTGAAGAATACGGAACTGACCATGTGACAGGAGGCTAGACAGGCCAAGACAAAGGCACAAACCTCAACCTGCACGTAGACAGAAAAGAGAGAAAATGCATGAAAATTGAAACTAAGCAGCAAACAGAGAGTGTCCAATTCAGAGGGAACTGTAGAAGTGGAAACTCAAAAATAGAGAGAAGATAATAACCAACGCAAAAATTAACATACATAGTATAAAAGGAAAGGAGGAACGAAAGAAACACCACAAAATAGCTAAAGAAATAGCCAGATGTCAAGATTCTGGAAAATGTTAATTATTTTGAGAGGAAGACACAACAGCTCTAGAAATTTTAGAATCTCGAATTGAATTAAAACATTGGTACTGGAAGGATTAATAAGAAACCTCATACAAGAAGCAAGGTCCATCATTTCGATATTATAAAGGGAATCAAAATGGATATGATAGACCGAGCTCAAAGGGTCATTGGAATTAAAATTATTAGAGATAGGCGGAATCTCGAGATTCCTAATTTGCGCGGCTAAAGAGGCCTTGGAATAAGAAGTTAAGTTGGCAACCTTTTTTGCTCGGATACATGCACTAGCACAAAAAAGAGGAGGTTTATAACACTTCTTGAAATATTTTCTTTTTGGGGTATGGGGAGACGGAAGAGGTGGGGAGCTAGTAATAGATATGGAGCAGTTAGCAGCAATAGATAACTCATCAGGGTTATCAATCATAGCCGAAGAATGTAGGAGGGGTGGAAAAGGGTCAACAAATAGAGAAGAAGAGGGTTCATAATGAACATTAGAAGATGAAGGGGGACAATAGACCACTTCCAATTTAGATAACCACTTACAAGTGGTATAACCAACAAGAACTAGAGATAGAGCAGAAGCTCCAGCATCGAATTGCAAAGGAAAAATATTGTAAAATGATAGCTTAATGGATGTGCTAAATAGATGGTATGGGAGTGAAGATATAAAGAGAAACATGAACATTCTCCATAATATAGCAAAAGTGATAAGAATGAGGATGAGAGACAATAAGAACCTTGCACTTGGTAGAATGTTTATCCCAATCCAAATAGGAATCAAGATAAAACGACGAAGTAGTTCAAGAGTAGTCAGTAGAAGCCGAAGCTAGAGTAGGGAGAGGAAGTGCTGTATAGATAGGTGCAGTGAGATGAGTTGGAGATGATACTGCCTTTGGTACATAGGAAGGAGGAGCATAGTCAAGTGTAGTAAGGACGCAACTAAAAGAGATAGAAGGGAGATGTGGTGATTTAGAATTGTTTTTGGAAGAACGATCGGGGATGATCCAAATTAGAAATGGAGACTTCAAGGAAGAAACTGCAATACCTCCGAGAGGAAGTCTAGGTGTACTGTAATTAGTGAAGATAAAAAAAAATGCGAGTCTTACCACGAAAAATGTTCTTGGGAGAACAAGAAAGGTTTGGGAGTCTCGGCAAAGGTGTAACCCCCATTCCCGACAATATGTACTTTTTCCGTGTATTTTCTATAATTTGATGTTAGTAAATTTATTTTGTGCTAAATTCTGTTCGGATCTTTTATTAAAGTATTTTCTAATAGATAATTTTATTCATTTCGAATAACGGTGTATTTTGACCTTATTTTCTATATCTTATTGAGTGACTATTTATATTTGAGCCAAAATCAAGTGTATTATTATTATTGGATTATTTTAACAAAATTGTTAAACCCCAATATTATTTTATTGTATAATTTATTACTAACATGATTATGATTATTAATTGTTATTTCATGATTATCTATTTAAAATTCATGTATTGGATTATTTTATTATTATACCGAATCTGCTTTTCTTTCCGAATTTCTAATTTATTTTCAAGCACAGTTTATATTTTATTCATTTGTATTGTTTATTTATTTATTGGGATTCAAATTTTCGTTCATGGAATTCTTCATTTTTCGTGATTGGACTATTTTGTTGAAACTATTTTCTTTTATCTAATTGTGGGTATTTTTATTTGAACCCGATTGATTTGGATCTATCTCTTATTGAACCCTAAAACCCAATTTCATTTGTTCTTAACCCAAATCCGCTATTATTAGACCCTAATTGACTAACCCAGCACCTTAATTGTACACTATAAATACAACTCTACTGCAAACCCTAAAAGTTGCACAATTTTGAAGCCCTAACCGCTTATTCTCTCTCCTCTCTCTCCTCTGTTTTTCTCTCTTCCGTTGTCATTTTTCCTGCCAAAACACTCTATCTCCTTCCGATCGTCTTCCCCAGCCAGCTTTGGCCACCCTGTGCCCCGGCAACCTGCTCCTCGTCGCCGTACCTCGTCGACGTGCTGCCTGAACACCCCGAAACCCCCTACTCCTCCTTCTCTTCCGCTTCGTCGACTGCAGTGCCAGACCCACAAACCCCCGGTGCCCTTTCCTGTTACGTCGCGCCGTCGCCGCGATGCCACCTTCGACCCACCTCGTCGATGTCGACCTCGTCGCCGCCCTCAGCTAACAATGCCGCCATCGTCGCTCTGGCCGCTGTTGCTGCTGTCTCTTTGTGTTGGTGTGCTGATTGGGTTTTCTTGTACACATATTTTGCATGTCTTAATCGTGTTGGTTCGTGGGTTTGTTGCTCCGGGATTCTCATCCTGTTATTCTTGGTATTCAATTTCACCATTTATAAGGCAAGTCACCGTCCTCTTGAATTGTTAATTGTATCAAATTCAAGTTTTGTTGAAACTTTTACAAGTAGATCCTTTGTTCATCGTATTATACATTGTTTATCTCTTTCATTGGGTTTATTGAGGGTTTACACGAGCTAACCCCAATATTCTTTATATCGTGCCACTTTTGACTCTAAAGTTTGGATCTTTCATGAGTGCATATAGAATTGATAATAGGATTGTTTATATAACTATCACACCAATAAATTATTGTAGAAACAATTGATAGGTTGTATGTTGTTTGACCGATTGATGATTGATTGATGATGAATTGACATATGAGCCTATTCTAAATTTTATTTATCATGTTATTGCACCCATCATTTTGATTACACAATTTATTGACTAAATAATCGATGCCCACCATGCTAATTAATTTATTTTCAAGAAAAATACTCTAAAAACTGTATATTACTTGCTGACCAGTATATTGACTGCTGTTTTTTAACCAGTAAATGATCTTAAAATGAAATACTTTCTGAATATGAATTGTAGCCTTATCTTTCTAGTTTCTAGAACATCTTGAATTTTTGAATTCCGAGTTGTGTAACAAAAGTTATGCCCATTTTAATACAGCTGTATTTTTATTTCCAGAATTATACTTTTCAGATTTTCTTGAATTGATCATTCCTATATTGTAGTATGGTATGAATTTTGCATTATCCTAATATCTTATTGTCACCATTCCAATTGTCCATTTTTCATGTTACCATCTTATTGTCCCCTATTGATAATATTATTCATCTCATGTCTCTTATTTGCATATTGCATTGTTGCATTAATAAAATAATTAACAAGCCGGGGTTTAAGAAAATGACTTGAGTAGTGAATAATATAGTGACTGTGTCGGTCAGTATTTATCGATTGATTGTGGAGCGCTGACTACGGCACCCCAATCTTTCGTGTATTGCACCAATGAATCGTATCAATGTATCAATATACCAATGTACCAATATACCAATGTATCAATGAAACAATGTATCAATGTACCAATGTACCAATGTATCAATGAATCAGTGAATCATCATAATGTATTGTGCAACATATTGTATTGTATCAGTGATTACCGTACCAACGTATGATCTATAGAATTCACCACTCAGTCTAAACGGAATTGATTGTATGCATCGAACTTGTAGTATGAGATGCAGTAGTATATGCATTAGTTAGGATTAAAATGAATAATAGACTTAAGGGTTTGCATCACATCGATATTGCATTTTGTTCATTATTGTTTCTATTGATATCGATTATTGTCTGAGTGTTATTGATACCGAACCGTTGCATCGATTACCATATTATTGATTATTACTATCGTGTCATATTATTGATTCCTATTGATCCATTGAATTCATTGTTACACCGTTATTTTATTGTTCCCTGCTTTCTCTACTTGCTATCCATGACTTACTCTAAGGACAATTTTTCTCCACTTTTAGATGAAGTGTTTACAGATGTTGATGGAGAATTGCCTGCTGGGATTGGAGAACAAACTTTCTGAAGATTTTAATGCCTTCTAGTTATTATTATTTTATTGAACTTAATGTATTGAGTCTTATTATCTATTTGTGATTGGATTATTATTGTATTGGGCTTATGTCCCGAATTTTTATTATTTATTTCCAGACATTGGATTATTGTACATGGAAATTATATATTGCTTCATTTCAAGTATTATTGTTCATTAGATTATTATTATTGCCTGCACAATTATCCTGTATTGATTATATTGTTGAGTTGATCGGATAAGTAGCTTATGGGTGACGTTAGTCATTCGCTGGGCTAATGTTACGTGCTTGTATTCCGTATTTTTGGGAAGCGAGGCGTGACGAAGTTTTTAGTGGTATCAGAGCCCGTGTTTGGATAATATATCAGTCAAACGTGACCAACGAAAGAAAGTTTGACTTTGATTGATATATTAATCAGATTTGGATTTTAACCGGTTTAATTCAACGGTATGTGCAATACAGAAATCACATGAACAATTGATAACCAACAATCGGGAAACTAATCTCTTTTGATTCCTCTTTGATCCCTTCACATTCACTCCCTTCATTCCTTGTTGTCTTTTGTCTCTTCCATTCATTGATTCCTTATTGGGTATGATTTCATTCTTTTCATACCCATAATCTTTTGATTCCGGTGTCATCTGTTCTTTTTCTTTCGGCTTGGTCCGTTGATCGGCATCGCTTGATCTACAACGATATGTCTACAGTGTGGAGCATCACCATCAGACTTGCGTAGAGAAGCGTGGTGAGCCCATAACCCATGGGTCCCAGGATTCTCTTGTTACTTCTCCTTTTTGCATTTTTTACTTCCTTGTTCATTCATTTGCATTGTCATCATTTATTGAATCTTTATTCAACATCATTCTTCGTCACTCCATTCCTATCCATGTCCCTTCTTATTCTGGTGTTGCCATCATTTTGTTTCTTTCCCTTGAATCTCATGTTTTGTTATTTCTCAGTTTGTTTTTGCTTTGTTCTATGTACCGCCTGGGTAAATTTCGGGGATGAAATTCTGTTGTAAGGTGAATAGGATTGTAACCACCATTCCCGACAATATGTATTTTTTCCGTGTATTTTCTATGATTTGATTTTTGTAAATTTATTTTGTGCTAAATTCTGTTCAGATCTTTTATTAAAGTATTTTATAATCGAAAATTTCATTCATTTTGAATAACGGTTTATTTTGATCTTATTTTCTATATCTTATTGATTGACTATTTATATTTGAGCCAAAATCAAGTGTATTATTATTATTGGATTATTTTAATATAATTGTTATATCTGAATACTATTTTATTGTATAATTTATTACTATTATGATTATGATTATTAACTGTTATTTCATGATTATCTATTTAAAATTCATCTATTGGATTATTTTATTATTATACCGGATCTGATTTTCTTTGCGAATTTCAAATTTATTTTCAAGCTCAGTTTATATTCTATTCATTTGTATTGTTTATTTATTTATTGGGTTTCAAATTTTTGTTCATGGAATTCTTCGTTTTTTGTGATTGGACTATTTTGTTGAAACTATTTTCTTCTATCTAATTGTGGGTATTTTTATTTGAACCCGATTGATTTGGATCTATCTCTTATTGAACCCTAAAACCCAATTTTATTTGTTCTTAACCCAAATCCGCTATTATTGGACCCTAATTGATTAACCCAGTACCTTAATTGTACTCTATAAATACAACTCTACTGCAAACCCTAAAAATTACACAATTTTGAAGCCCTAGCCACTTATTCTCTTTCCTCTCTCCTCTCTGTTTCTCTCTCTTCCGATGTCCTTTTCCCGCCGAGACACCCCATCCCCTTCCGATCGTCTTCCCCGGCTACCCCGTGCTCCAGCGACCTGTTCCTCGTCACCGTACCTCGTCAACGCACCGCCTGAACACCCTGAACCCCCCTGCTCCTCCTTCTCTTCCGCTTCGTCAACTGCAGCATCAGATCCACAAACCCCCGGCGCCCTTCCTGTTCCGTCGTGCCGCTGTCGCGACGCCACCTTCGACCCACCTCGTCGACGTCGACCTTATCGCTGCCCTCAGCCAGTGACCCCGCCGCCGTCGCTCTGGCCGCTGTTGCTGCTGTCTTGTGCTGTCTCTTTGTGTTGGTGTGTTGGTGTGTTGATTGGGTTCTCTTATGCACGTATTTTGCACGTGTTAATCATGTTGGTTCATGGGTTTGTTGCTCCAGGATTCTCATCCCGTTATTCTTGATATTCGATTTGAGTAGTGAATAATATAGTGACTGTGTCAGCCAGTATTTATTGATTGATTGTGGGCATTGACTACGACACCCCAATCTTTCATGTATTGTAACAATGAATTGTACCAATGTACCAATGTACCAATGTATCAATGAATCAGTGAATCATCGTAATGTATTATGCAACATATTGTATCGTGTCAGTGATTACCGTACCGACATATGATCTATAGAATTCACTACTCAGTCTAAATGAAATTAATTGTATGCATCGAACCTGTAGTATGAAATGCAGTAGTACGTGCATTAGTTCAGATTAAAATGAAAAATAGACTTAAGGATTTGCATCACATCGACATTGCATTTTGTTCGTCGTTGTTCCCATTGATATCGATTATTGTTTAAGTGTTATTGATACCGAACTGTTGCATTAGTTACCATGTTGTTGATTATTCCTATCGTGCCATGTTATTGATTCCTATTAATCCATTGAATTCATTGTTGTACCGTTATTCCATTGTTCCCTACTTTCTCTACTTGCTGTCCATGACTTGCTTTAAGAAAAAAATTTCTCCACTTTTTAGATGAAGTGTTACAGGTGTTGATGGAGAATTGCCTGCTGGGATTGGAGAACAAACTTTCTGAAGATTTTAATGCTTTCTAGTTGCTTATTATTTTATTGAACTTAATGTTTTGAGTCTTATTATCTATTTGTGATTGGATTATTATTGTATCGGGCTTATGTCCCGGATTTTTATTATTTGTTTCTAAATGTTGGATTATTGTACTTGGATATTACATATTGCTTCATTTCAAGTATTATTGTTCATGAGATTATTATTAATGCCTGCGCAATTGTTCTGTATTGAATATATTGTTGAGTTGATCGGATAAACAGCTTATGGGTGATATTAGTCATTCGCTGGACCAATGCTACGTGCTTGTATTCCGTATTTTTGAGAAGCGGGGCATGACAAAGGAACCGTAGAAAAACCTTCATTCAAGTGATATGGGAGAGGAGAGGGAACATGCATCGAAATAACCGCACTATTCTAAAAAAGGTTAGACTTATTAGGAGATTGCGATGCTACAAGGGTAGTGATATGGGGGGGGGGGGGTAGTAGGAGAAGGGGTCGGCAGTCGATAAGGAATATCTATAGTAGATGAATATCTCTTACCAAACTTCATACTAATCCTCTTGGACAAGTGTCCATTGAGCTTGAGCTTCAAAAGGGGAATGTTTATAAACGAGAGAAGTTTGGCAGGTAAAGGCCTATCCCTGGGTAAGCCAAGGATCTTTTGAAGGAAAAACATCGACTATGAGAGTGACCATGTTTGTCACAGAAGATGCACTTCAACTTATTCACGCACATCCATTTGAAACGCCCAGGAAGGAGGCATCTGACGCAAGTCAAAATAGGGTCGATACTAGAAGAGGAAGGGAGAATATGACAGATGGGAGAGGCAAGAGATAAAGAAGCTATAGATGGAGCAGTACTCAAATCCTGGACTGTCTCAAAACTAGCAAGATTCACCATGTCTGAATCCCCCCCCCACCCCCCAATATATATATATATATATATATATATATATATATATATATATATATATATATATATATATATATATATATATATATATATATATATATATATCAAGCAAAGCTCAATCCCAAAAATAGGCTCAAACAACTCAAGCCGATTTGAAGTGATCGGTGCAGAAGAAGAAAAGAGCAGCAAAAATACCTTAAAATAGAGGGGGGATAGGAAAAAAAGAGAATGAGAGGAAATCAACGAAGAATAGCAATCACCAAACAATAAATAACTAAAATTAAGATTATCAAACTGTGATACAAATCAAAATCAATAAGAAAGAGAGGAAGGGGATAATAAAAGACTTTGAGTAAAAGAGAGAATAATAGACAGTGATACAAAACAAAATCAATTATAAAGAGAGGTAGGTGAGACTAATTGGATTTGAGAAAAAGAATACAATCTAAAAATCCCTCAATAAATCTACAGAACAACCGAAATATGATGAAAGTAGAGATACCTACAAGGGGGACACGATGATGAATTAAAGAGACAGAGCACAACACTACCAGATCGTTGAAGTCGTAACGGATCTGGGAAGTGAAGAAAGAGTCGAAAAATCGAGCTCGAATCTAGAGCTAGAAAGCTCAGATCCAAAGGCCAACAGGTGAAACTTCGAAATCCCAGATTGGATCTCCGAAAAACCGAACACTAGGATGTGAGTCGGGAGCAGAATCTGGAGGGAACGCGGAAGGACAAGCACCCTCACCAAGCACATGAATCAGGAGGAGAAAACCACCGGAGAGGAAGAGTAGCCAGAGCAAGCGAGCTTGATCAGGGTACAGTGGATGGGTGTAACACCCTGTAATTTTAATATATATATATATATATATATATATACAAGAAATTGGAGGTGTGTCCTATAGAGTTTCTATGGGAGAGGTTTATATATATACAAGAAATTGGAGGTGTGTCCTATAGAGTTTCTATGGGAGAGGTTGTGTGGAATTTGTACCGCACGTGGGGCTCAGGATGAGGCAGCAGCAGAGCTGCTGCTGCTGCAGCGCTGCCACATGGTAGGGGGCCCACGGAAAAAGCAACACATTCTGTCTCTAGGCTGTCACGTAGGTGATGTAGCAGGGAGGTGAGGCTCGGGTTGCAGCACAGAGGGGCACCATCTCGTGTGCGTGTGTGGTGAGTGGGGCCCAGGGAGGGTCTGACGTCAGCATGCGCTAGGGAAACAGTAGGATATATGGATTAATTTGATCCCATATCGGGAGTTTAACAAGATTAATAAATAATAAATATAATTGCTTATGATGAAGAGTGACCTAATTGGTTAACCACCTTTTAAGAGGCAGCCTGTGGTGGGCAGTTGTACTAATAAATAAATAAAATTTTCTGAGTATTGGGGCGGGGCGTTACAAATGGTATCAGAGGTGACGTTCGACACCGAGCATGAGAAAAGAGTGGGTGCGATGTATGCCTGAGAGGGAGCAGGGGTCAGTACGCCTGCAGTTTGGGCAGGGGCAGTATGCTAGAATTAGCTGAATCAGGGTACTCCACTTCACATCGGCGAGATGTATGCTTGAGAGGGAGCTGAGGTCAGTGTGCTGGCCTGGAATTAGCTGAATCAGGGTACTCCTGCTCCACATCGGCTAGAAATGAGATCCTGCACTAGGTTGCATGCCCCGTACTCAGCGAGGACACTGATTTCTAAAGGGGGGGTGTATGTAACATCCTGTAATTTCAAGATATATATATATATTTCAAGATATATATATATATATATATATATATATATATATATATATATATATATATATATATATATAAAAGAAATTGGAGGTGTGTTCTATAAAGTTTCTATGGGAGAGGTTGTGTGGAATTTGTACCGCACGTAGGGCCCAGGATGAGGCAGCAGCAGAGCTGCTGCTACTGTAGCGCTGCCACGTGGCAGGGGGGGCTCACGGAAAGAGTAGCATATGCTGTCTCTAGGCTGTCACATAGGTGACGTGGTAGGGAGGTGGGTCCCAGGTTGCAACACAGAGGGGTGCTGTCTCGTGTGAGTGTGTGGCGAGTGGGGCTCAGGGAGGGTCTGAAGTAAGCATGCGCGAGGGAGACAATGGGATGTGTGGATTAAGTTGGTCCCATATCGGGAGTTTAATAATATTAATAAATAATTAATATAATTGCCTATGATCAAGAGTCACCTAACTGGTTAATCACCTTTTGAGCGGCAGCCTGTGGTAGGCAGTTGTACTAATAAATAAATAAAATTATCTAAGTATTGGGGCGGGGCGTTACAGTGGGGGTGAGTGTAGGCGGTGGAGAATGAGGTGATGGGAGGAAGCTGAAGAGGCAAAAATCAAAACTTCAAAACGGGGGGATCAACGAGGAGGAGAAATGAGGATATGGGTCTAAAGAGAATGAGGAGATCTACAAGTTTAATGAAGGGGGGAAGAGAGTTTGGGAGAAGGAGAAGCCGGATCTAAATGGAGAAAGGTAGAGTAGAGGGAGTTCTCTTTCTCTTTTCTAAAAGTTTTTTTTAGTCATGTATTTTGTAATGTGAATAATCTACATGAACTATTGGTGAATACGAAAAACCCTCTTTACTTTAATTTAAAGCGAAAATCCCCCCGTTGTTTCAGTTTTTTTTATCAAGCAAATTGGTTAGTAATTAATTAATTAATGATTACATAATGCAAGTGCAATTTTTATTTTTAGCTGAACAAATCCAAAGAGGTTATAATGTTAAACTGAAAAAGTAGATGCTGTTTAGAGAGGGGATGGAGCGGAGCATAGAGGAGGAAGATGCAGTGCCGGTCCTGAGTTCTTGGGGCCCGAGGCAAACTCCCGAATGCCTCCCCCCCCCCACCACCATTTAAAAATAAAGTTGCACATTGTTCAAGGACAAATATGCAAATATTACCGAATAACAAGTTTACTCGTAAGCATCAATCAGAAATGCAAAATAGAGTGAAAATCATCAATCAGATATGCATCCACATACGCTGACACGAGCCAAGCCATTGCCAGTTTCTGTTCGATCAAGAGGTTTGATCATTCAAATCTTGGCCGTTAGATCCCTTCGTGATCGTGATTATCATCTTGATCATTTCCATCATCTGATCTTGATCACCTGGATTGTGACCGTACGATCGATTTTGATCATCTTCATCATCACCAGGGTGATCTGGGCCATCCGATTGATCCATCAGATCATCATCACCATCATCATCAGCATCAGATCAGATCCGAGTCATTAATCACCCTCGATCTTGATCGTTGAATCTCAGCCGTCGATTTCCTTGATCTTGATCGTCATCAAGATCCACGTCAGATCCGATCTATCCGATCTCAATCGTCTATCAACGTCATCATCCAATTAAGAAAAGTATTTTCTTGTACAATTCGTTGTTCTAGTACAAGCTTTTATTTAAAAATACCGCAAGTAGATTGCAGTTGTGACTCACATTTGGCTTATTATTGATGATCTCATTTTTACTTGTTTTCTTCCTTATCAATTCCATGATAATAAGAGTCACAACCTTTCGTTGATACACTCGTTTCACAACTAGTATAATTATAATACATTTCATTCAAAAATATCCTTGTTTGCGGTTGTCCTGTTTTTGAGCTTCTGTTTCGACCCTAATAACATCATAATCTGGACTTGAGTTCTAAACATGAATGTATCCCCAGATGTCTTTACTATCCTTTTGACGAAATTGAATTCCGAGTTATAGTTTGTGAATTATCATTGTTTTAGTGCTGCTGTGTCTGAAATTTCAGATTCTTAAATTTACTGCGTCACTCTGTTTCCAAATTAAATTAACTTTTCTACCTGTAAGATAATGACTTGAAACATTTCATGTTGAGACTAGACACATTAGAGAACCTTCCCTAATTTTCCCGGAATTAATTGATGAAGTTTCAGATCTGTTTCTTGTCTCTAAACACAATTTTACAAATTCTGGCTGAACACGAATTTTGTGTAGTTTGCTGCTTTGACACCAATTGCTACAACTTTTATGTATCTTGTTTGTGTGCACTGGATTCAGAAAAGAGTCTAGTTTCTAGATTTTCTGACGGATCTAGATTTGCATTTATGTAGCAATGGGAATCTCAATTTTAGTGCAGCAACGTCCTGCTGTTCAGAATTGGAATTCTCGTCGTTTTTTTTATAATTATAATTTGTTTGATACTCAAATATGCTTGCTACCTAGCCTAAAATTGTTCCCTGTTCTTGATTATGTTTACTTGTCCTGTTTTGCACACTTTCATGCCAGTTTGATAATAATAATAAATAACAAGCTGGGGTTTAAGAGAAAGACCATAATAGTGGACAATATAGGTAAGTGTACTCGGAAGGGGGTCCGTGTTTCCCATGATTTTAAGTTAAATGGAACTAAGTGCCATGTAGAACTAAGTGCCACATCGGGGGCTGACGAGGGTCACCTCTAGTGCCTGCGGTGGTTACCTCTAGTGCCCATTATATGATTACATGATAGGTGTTTGCAACCAAATGGGATTAAGTGCCACGTAGAACTAAGTTCCATGTCATGGGTTGACGGGAGCCACCTCTAGTGCCCATGGTTTTACTACATGCTCGTATTTCCTACAATACCTGAGTACACGGTCCTATAAAATCCACCACTAGGTCTAAACGTAACTTGTTTGTAAGTAGCAACCCTTGAACTATGGCCTTTATGTAGAAACCCCCCTTGATCTTTTTTTATGCAGACCCCCCCTTGCATGAAGTATTGTTGCAAAAAATTCACCTCGCCAGCGTGAGACTTCTACTGAAGTTGAGGGAGGTTTTTGATAATAATGAGGAAGATGTATGATGTTTTTTTAAACAACTTGCAAGGATAAATGGAGTTATCTGATACAAGTAGGAAAGTGAGATGTGATTTTTTGAAATACATCAGTGGTTTTGTTTGCAACAACCATACTTCAGGAGTGTTCTCTGCATAAAAAAAGACCAGGGTGGTTTTCTGCATAAAGGCCATAGTTCAAGGGGTTTTTTCCCCCTTCAAATTTAGCCTTAAAAAAACTCGAAGTACATGTATTTCGCAAGTACAATAGTTAGATAAATCAAATGTAAAGACAAAAGCTTATTTATAAATATACATCTCCATTTTAAAATAAATAAATAAATAAATACAGAATATCAGGTAAATAAATTGATAAATATAAAATATCAAAATTACATTTCTCTCCAAACCCCTAAACCCCCGTTCTGTTTCTTTCTTCTGTTTTCGCCCAAATCTCATCACATCAACTTGAACCTCGCCACTAAGATGCTAAGATGTATTTTGTTTGTTAGGAGGTTTGTATGTTTGTACCGTCTTGTGCCCCACCCCACATGTTTGGGGTGGATTTATGTACTTTTGTTGTATCGTAGGTTCTTGTACTTGGCTCAGTACTCTGAGTTTGTTTTATTAACTCTTTATTAATGAAAGAGGGTGGCCATACTCCACCTTTTCCTTCAAAAAAAAAAAAAAAAAACTTGAACCCCGCCACGTGCCAACCTCCGCCCCGCTACTTTCTCTTTCGCATCTCGTGATCTTGACTCACCTTCCCATCCCTCGCTTCAACCCTGCCCCTGTTTCGCTTGTAAGGTATAATATTTCTTTACCTCCAAAAGCCTCCAACTCCTCCACGTCTTCTAAGGTATAACGTTTCTTTACTTGGTAATTGTTTTTTTTATACGACGGATAGAGCCTTACGGCTCCAGCCCCAAAAAATATAGCAATAAATAAAAAGTAGTATACAAAGACCAATTTTACAAGGAGTAAAAATAAGGGAACAACAATAAACAGCAAAACAACAACATAGAAAAAGCCAAAGACAAGATTACAATCACAGCTGAATCACATAGCAACACAACCATAGGGACAACAAAACACATCAGAATACCACCAGCCATGCAACAAGAGGACCGACAAGCAGCCCCTCCGCCTACAATAGATGAGCAACAGGAAAGGCCACCGCGAATGGCTCAACACCGACCCGGATCGGCACACACAAGAAGCAAAGGAGGGCTGAACCTCCAAAACCGAAATCAAAGGCAGCAACACCCAGAAGCTGACTGGCACCTCACACTGCAACAAACACAGAAGAACAAAAACACCAAGCAACAAAATAGCGCGAACAACGTTGGGCCTAACCCCAAACTCAGAAAACGAATAGCAAAAATCAGAATAGTGGCAAAACAAAAGTAACTCCCTCACTGCATCGCAGTCACAACCAAAATAGAAACGGAGCAAATGCAACCCCACTCGCTGCAACGCAGACATTAAGTCGAATGCAACAAAAGAGCAACAAAAGCATCTCAGGCCTCAAATGACAAACAGCCGATCGAAATATCCACACCAGGCACAACCAGAAACAAAGCAACATTCACAGTGCAGTGAAATAGAAACAAATTGATAATACCCAAGGTAAAGAGGAGCATAAATACACACCCCAATCAGGGACAAAACCAATCAGAGACAAAACAACCAGAAGCCCAAACCAGTGACTGGGTTAAAGTGGAGCAACATAACAACATACCCCAAACAAAACAAAGCCAGAGAGCCAGCAAATAAAGGCTCCCCAGAGGTAGGCAACCAAATGAACACCTGAGTGCTTCCCTACATCCACCAGAAAACAAAATGAACAGCGATATAAAGCCGAAAGTCTTATCCCTGCAAGAAAAGCAAAAGCCAAAAGAAATTAGGGAGTATTGATATTGAGAATAGTAGCAGTAATGGAGACAGAACGTAACAACACAGCAGCGTCGTCAAGCCTATCAAGGCTTAACCGCTTGACTTTGTGAGGTGGAAGAGCGGAAGATCAATGCTTAGAGAAAAAAATAAATTCATCAACAATAGTATCAATAGGCTTAACGACGTTATTAAAAATGCAATTATTTCTTTCTTTCCAGATAACCCAAATAATAGCCATAGTAGAAAGAATTCAAGACTTGCGATACTTTTTACACACAAATTGACAGTTCCAGCTATCAAGGAAGGAAGGGGGAAGAGAGGGACCTGCCAAGCCAGAATACAGATCTGCCAAAGTGGTCCGACAAAATCACAATGAAAAAACAGATGATCAGTGTCTTCGTGATAATGAAAGCATAAGGAACATAACTGACCTATAGCAAGATTCCTCTTATTGAGAACTTCAACAGTTAGGAGCCTATTGTTAATAGCGAGCCAAGACAGGATCTTGGCCTTAAGCAGAGCACATCAGCTTAGTGAAAGGAGAGGATTTACCTCCATGGTTGAGAAAATTATAAAAAGATTTAACCGAAAATGAACCAGATGTGGTCCAACGCCAAAAAAAATCTTCCTTGGGATGCCAATCATATCTGTTTAAGAACGAAATGAGGTGAAGGAAGTCTGGATCTAAATCGGGAGGGAGGTCACTAGAGAAAGGAATAAACCAGTCTCTGATATTGTTATGAACTGAAAGATAGTCCGACACTTTGGCAGCAAGGTTGAAAGCGAGACGAAATAAAGCAGGATAAGCTGAAGCCAGCTTGAGGTTGCCTATCCAAAGGTGATTCCAGAACTGGGTCTTGGAACCATCATTACAAACATGGTAAATACTACAATGAAAGGGGTCTACAACTTTCCACACCCCTTTCCAAAATGACGAAGGTCTAGTCGAGAGAGAGGGACGGAACTCCCAAACACTCTAACGTCGAAAGAAATTATAGGAAATCAGACGGGCCGAGGGAAGATGATCTTCCTTAAGCATCCTCCAAAACCATTTCGCCAATAATGCTAAGTTTTGATTTCTGAGATTTAGGACACCCAAACCTCCAGCTGCCTTAGAAGTGTAGACCAACTTCCAATTACAAAGATGAGAACCACTCTATATGTGTCTAAGCCAGACCAGAAGAAATTTCTTCTGATTTGGTCAATCCTGTTGATAACCAAAAAAGGAACGTAGAAAAAGGACATCATATATAAAGGGATAGAAGTGAGGACTGCATTCACCAGAATCAATCTGCCACCTCTAGAAGGTTTTTTCCGGTCCACACATTAAGTCTGGATTTAACTTTATCAATCATCGGGAGCCAATCCGATTTGTGCAACTTGCCCCATCTCAGAGGGATCCTAAGATACTTAACTGCGAAGGAAGAGGCAGTACAATTGAAGAAATTGGCAATCTCTAATTGACAATTGTTAGAACCTCCAAGCCAAAGAACCGATGACTTGTGGAAGTTAATCGATAAGCCAGACGCACTTTCGAAGATGTAAAGAAGGAGCTTAAGGTTACGAAGAGAGCACCCGTTGGGTTTGGCAAAGATAATAGTGTCGTCAGTATATTGAAGGTTGAGAATGCCCCGAAAGCTGTGAGAACCGCCAAGTCCCTCAATAGCATGAGCGTCCCAGGCATGCTTCAGTAATTTACTGATGACATCCGCCACCAGAGTGAACATAAGAGAGGAGATTGGATCGCCCTGACGAAGGCCACACTTATACTTGAATTTGTGGCCTTCCGAGCCGTTAAAAATAATGGAAGAGGTGCCAGCAAATAGGCTGGACTTAATCCAAGCAATCCACTTAGGGCCGAAACCCCTATAGAGAAGAATGTCGAATAGAAAGTCCCAGCTCACCTTATCGTAAGCCTTCTCAAAGTCTAATTTTAACATAATCCCCTCCGAATTGGATTTATGGCAATGGGAGATAATTTCTTGGGCTGAGGCCACACTGTCAAGAATAAAAAGATCTTTAATGAAACCCGACTGGGCAGGATCAATCAGAAGGGAAATGACAAGGCTCAGGTGTTTCGAAAGAACTTTCATAATGATCTTGAACGTAGTATTAAGAAGACTAATTGGCCTAAAATAAGCCACCGAATTCGCACCAATAATTTTGGAAATGAGAACAATGTGAGCATAATTAATACGATCAAAGGAGAAGGATCCTTGGTGAAGATCTGCGAACATTTCTAAGAGATCATCTTTAAGATAATCCCAAAATTTTTGGAAAAAGAACGAAGGAAAGCTATCTAGACCTGGAGTATAGTCACTTTTTAATGAGAAAACAACAGACTTAATCTCCTCCAAAGAAAAGGGGGCCTCCAAGCTAGATAAGTCATGAGCTTCGTGACCGTAAAGCTACACCCAATCAAGAAGAATGGACTGAGGTTGAAAGGAACCAAGAAGATTTTTATAGAAATGAAGAAGTTTCATGAAGGTCAGCATCCGAGTGCAGCTCAACATCGTCGTTAATGATGGTAGAGATACGATTGCACCGTTGGCGATGCAAAGCAGAGTTATGGAAGAAGGCGGTGTTACCGTCCCCTTCTTTGAGCCAATGAACTTTGGCCCGCTATGCCCATTTGATATGATCATTATGAAGAATAGAAGCAAATTCCCTTTTGCAGGATCTCCTTTCATATCGAAGAGACTCAAAAATAGGAGCAAGCTCTTCAAGCTTATCAATTGCTTCAATAGTGGAGAGGAATAAGAGTTTAAGTTCATTAGCAAAGGCAAATCTTTCTTTACACCAGATCTTGCAGCCAAATTTAATAGCATGCAGGTTAAGCTGAATGCAACCTAATCCGGGAGACCCCGTGACAGAGGAGAGGAATTCGAAGATAAGGTTTACAAAGACCTGATCTTACAGCCGGAATTTTTCAAATCAGAATTTAAACGGCTTAGAGAAGTTGTAGTTAGAGTGAAGAGCAATGGGAACGTGATCTGAAGATGGACTGGGCAAAGCACAAGAGAAGGAGTTGTGGAAGAAGAAAATCCACTCGTTAGAGACAAGGAAACGATCGAGTTTGGCCATAGACGGAGACATGCGCATATTAGACCAAGTGATGGATCTTCCGTTAAGAGGGATGTCAGATAAGTTGAGAGATCGAATGCACTCGTTAAAGCGGGTAGAGTCCGAGAAAGACGCTGCATTCCCAAATATTTCGTAGGAGAATCTGGTGACATTAAAGTCACCACAAAAGAGCCAAAACCCATGAATGTTGTTATGGAAGGAATAAAATTCGTTCCAGAAAAGGTTGCACCTGTCGGCAGAAGATGGACCATACACGGAGTCAACTGTGAGACCACAGTTGAATTCGTGCCAATATAGACCAACAATATGGAAAAAAACGTTAGACGATGAAAAAATATGATAGAAAAGTGGAACTCCTTGAAGCCAAAAAGAATACCCCCACGGGCAGTGAAGACCCTGAATGTTCCAAGAGAGACTAATCATGAGCACGATTGAACTCGAAACCTCTGGAGATTTCTCTTCTGCGAATGTTTTCAAATTCCACAAAGTGGGAAGAATCTACCACAAACCCCATACTAGTAGCAAGGTCTAACATGTTTGGATTAGACAAAGAGTCGAAGTGAACTTGATAGACGGATCCAAGGGGTAAAGGCTTGAAGCCCTTAGAGACAGGGGGAGGGATATCCAAGTTACGGATATGAGCAGCAAGGGAAGCTTTCGACTCAGAAGAAAAGCGATTATTATGTTTTTCCCTGATACGAGCGCTGGAACGTATGATAATAGAAGTCGATTTGTGAATCAGAGAGTGAGGAAGATAGGCAATTTTAGATCCGACTGGGGATGTAACAGCCTGAACCTGACCAGCTTGTGCCGGCAGTCTATTAGAGACTGAGGCGTCAGAGCATGGATGAAGGGAAGGTAGAGAAGACGAAGTAGAGGAGTATCTCTTTGAATCAGTCAGTACTGGTAGAGTTGAAAGGGAAACGAGGATAGAAGAGTTAATAAGGAGAGGGGAGGTAGAAATAATAGAGGAGTTAGAATTGTGCTTCTATTCTAAAAGAGAATGATGATAGTGAGGTAAAGAGAGAAAATTAGGAAAATGCGAGCCCACGTTAACGAACATAAAACTACCAAGACAGAAATTAAGATCAAAATGAACAGGGTAATCAAAAAAATGACTAACACTAAAATCGCATAAACATAGAGCTGAACAATCAGGCCCATAACAAACATGCAATGCAAAAGGAGAATTAAAAAGCAGTACCTTGCGATGAGAAGAAAACTTAGCAAGCTCCGCTGCCGCTTCGGAGAGAAGATCATCCTGATCGACCCAATCATCAGCCTTAGGTGCTGAAAGGGTAGCGAATTTAAAAGAAGCACTCTTAGAAACTGGGGTCGCTGAAGAGATCCCTGAACTCCTTTAATGAACCTATCCCAATCCAATGAGAACTTGGGATTAATCTCCCAATCAGGCCATTTTGAATCTGAAGCCTGCACTTGAACCTCAGAATGGGAAGAGGAGTGAGGAACATCCACAGAGGGAGCAGTTGGGATGGTAGCTTTAGATGTCAGAGACGGAGGGATAGAGGGGAGCAGCCGAGTAGAACTCATAATAGCAGCATGCTAAAGCTTCACAGCTGAAGTGGAAGACAAGTCAAGGTTGATCCAAACCAAAATTGGGGCTTTGGAGGGCGATATTTTGGAAGAGGGGGTGAAAGCAACACTTTTGCGCTGAAAAGGAACATTCTTTCTGGAGAACGACTTCTGGCTGCCCTTGGCTTTGGCCGAGGAGGACGGCAGAATAGAGGAGACACCTGCAGCGAAGGAAAGAGCCGGATCTCTAACAGAAACAGAGGGCACAGGGATACCAGCCTGAGGGAAAGTTTGACTCGCAGAATCTGAGGGAAGTTCATGGTAGTTGATGGTGATAGGTGTAATATCCCGGACGGATATTATATTGTATAAATTATTATTTTTAAATTAAAATATTTTTAATGGAAATTACTTAGTTTTTCGAATAAAAAATTACCTGGATATATATACTAGTAAGTATATACAGGTATTGTATCAGTTTTGTACACTTGTACACAATATTGAAAAATGCGTTTCTGAGAAAAAGTTCTGGAAAATACCAGGCAGATATTAAAAAAATTATTATTATTTTTTATTTCCAGAATTGAAATATTTTTGGTGGACATCACTCGGTTTTGTTAATAAACATTATAGATGTATATATACTAGTCGGTATATGACTGTTTTATATCAAATTGATACTGGAATCTTCCGAGCCGGTAATAAAATTATTTTATTTTATTTCTCGGAATTAAATTAATTTTGTACTGATTTGTTCGTTTTCACGAACGAAAATTATCTGTATAATCAGATATACGTACAAAATCGAACTGTATCAATTTCGGGCATTTGAACAAATCGTGTAGTTGTGATTTTGGGAAAATATATTTTATTTTTGATCCATCATGATGAGATGGAGGGTTAGGATGATTTAGGGGGGTGATTGCAATATATATTTGCAAATTGATTTATCAATTGTTCAAGCCACGAACAAATTGACACTTGGCTTCATTTTTACCCACACAAACCCTTACCTTTCCATATGAAAACACCCCAACTCACCCCATTTCCATTTTGGCCGGCCCCAACATCCCCTAGGGTTAGAAACCCTTTAATTATTTCAAGTGTTCCCATTCCAATCTCATCTCATCTCATTTCTTCTACTTCTACTACTTCTACTTAGTTCTTTTTAGTAAAAGATTGAGAAAGGGAGAAAAGAAAGAGAGAATCAAAAGAAAAGAGGGGTTTTTCATGGGTTCCATTCCTTGAGGAGTTCTTGAGAAGAGGAGTAAGAACAAGGAGCAAGAACAAGGAGGATAAGGCGAAGCTAGTCCTTCCTATACGCTTCAAAGATAGGGGTTTCTCATTCTCATGGTTGTTACCTTTATTTGATTTATCAATTGTTCAAGCCATGAACAAATTAATACTTGGCTTCATTTTTACCCACACAAACCCTTCCCTTTCCTTATAAAAATACCCCAACTCACCCCATTTCCATTTTGGCCAGCCCCAACATCCCCTAGGGTTAGAAACCCTTCAATTATTTCATGTGTTCCCATTCCAATCTCATCTCATCTCATTTCTTCTACTTCTACTACTTCTACTTAGTTCTTTTTAGAAAAAGATTGAGAAAGAGAGAAAGGGAAGACAAAATCAAAAGAAAAGAGGGGTTTTTCATGGGTTCCATTCCTTGAGGAGTTCTTGAGAAGAGGAGCAAGAACAAGGAGCAAGAACAAGGAGGAGAAGGCGAAGCTAGTCCTTCCTATATGCTTCAAAGGTAGGGATTTCTCATTCTCATGGTTGTTACCATTATTTATTGTTGTTATATGTTATGTGTGAAGAGTTTGGATTAATTCATGATGCATAAGAGTATTATGGACTAGAATAGAGTTACATGCAAAATTTGAAGTGGTAGAACACAAATTAGAGGCATAAAGAACCGATTTTTAGGGTTGTAGGGTTGATTTTAATTAACCATGTAAACAATAGAAGACCCGAAACTTATTGGAGATTTTCTTAGGGGTGTTATTAGTATTCTAGAATTTTTGGGGATTTTTTGGAGTAGTTTTAATGGGTGAAACGAGCCGTTTTCCCAAAACAGCGAGATTTGAGCCAAAACAGTGGACTCACTGTTTTGGGATTGTGTCGCAGTATGTTCGGGGGGGGCTGGGAATTGGTCTTCCTTAAGGAATCTGAGGTGGAGACCTATTAGATAAGTTGTAGTAGACATTCTCCCCTTTCCGAATTGACCTCCCGGGTTAAATTCCGATAAGAGACGCAAAAGTTACGGTCATTACAAAAACAGGACAACAACTTGATTGAGTTGCTCACTGTTTGGGTTGATTACTGTTTTTGAGCCTCTTAATGGTCGAATCTGAGGTAGAGACCCATTAGAGAAGTTGTAGTAGACATTCTCCCCTTTCCGAATTGGCCTCTCGGGCAAAATTCCGATAAGCGGAATAGGAGTTATGGCCTTTGGAAAATACATCAAAAAGCTGTCTGACTGAGTGCTTACTGTTTCACTTCTTCGTAGTTTTTTAGGGTCTTACTTGATGAATCTGAGGAGCCGACTCATTAAAGAAATTGTAGTAGACATTCTTCTCTTTCCGAATTGGCCTCTCGGGCTAAATTCCGATAAGCGGAGTAGGAGTTATGCCATTTGCAAAGTACAGCAACTGGCAGTCTTAACTGGGTTCTTGCTGTTTTACTTCTTTGATGTTTTAAAGTGTCTTACCTGTAGAATCTGAGGTTCGGATCAACTAGAGAGTTGTAGTAGACATCTTCCCCTTTTCGAATTGGCCTCTTGGTTCAAATTCCGATAAGTGGAGTAGAAGTTATAGGCTCCCAAAATTTCAGCTTTTCTGGGTTAAGTCTGCTGTTTTTGGTTACCGTTTATGTATGTTCGACGGGTAGGAATTTGGATTTCCTTATGGAATCTGAGCAACTGGTCAACTGAGAAGTTTTAGTAGATGTTCCCACCTTTTCAAATTGTCCAGATTTGTTAGATTCCGATAAGTGGAGCAAAAGTTACAAACTACAGAAGTTTCGACTTTTTGTTGAAAATCGGTAGTTTGGTATCTGTTTGCGTATGTTCGACGGGTAGGAATTTGGATTTCCTTATGGAATCTGAGAAACTGATCAATTGGGAAGTTTTAGTAAATGTTCCCACCTTTTCATGTCCAGTTTTGATCGATTCAGAAAAGTGAAGCAAAAGTTATAAGCTACGGAAGTTTCGACTTTTTGTTGAAAATCGGTAGTTTGGTAACTGTTTGCGTATGTTCGACGGGTAGGAATTTGGATTTCCTTGCGAAATCTGAGCAACTGGTCAACTGGAAAGTTTTAGTAGATGTTCCCACCTTTTCAAATTGTCCAGTTTTGTTAGATTCCGATAAGTGGAGCAAAAGTTACAAACTACGGAAGTCTCGACTTTTTGTTAAAAATCGGTAGTTTGTAACTGTTTGCGTATGTTCGACGGGCAGGAATTTGGATTTCCTTGCAAAATCTGAGCAACTGGTCAACTGGGAAGTTTTAGTAGATGTTCCCACATTTTCAATTTGTCCAGTTTTGTTAGATTTCGATAAGTGGAGCAAAAGTTACAAACTACAAAAATCCCGACTTTTGTTGAAAATCGGTAGTTTGGTAACTGTTTGCGTATGTTCGACGGGTAGGAATTTGGATTTTCCTGTGGAATTTGAGCAACTGGTCAACTGGAAAGTTTTAGTAGATGTTCTCACCTTTTCAAATTGTCCAGTTTTGTTAGATTCCGATAAGTGAAGCAAAAGTTACAAACTACGGAAGTCTCGACTTTTTGTTGAAAATCGGTAGTTTGGTAACTGTTTGCGTATGTTCGACGGGTAGGAATTTGGATTTTCTTGCGAAATCTGAGCAACTGGTCAACTGGAAAGTTTTAGTAGATGTTCTCACCTTTTCAAATTTTCCAGTTTTGTTAGATTCCGATAAATGGAGCAAAAGTTACAAACTACGGAAGTTTCGACTTTTTGTTGAAAATCGGTAGTTTGGTAACTGTTTGCATATGTTCAACGGGTAGGAATTTGGATTTCCTTACAGAATCTGAGTAACTGATCAACTGGGAAGTTTTAGTAGATGTTCCCACCTTTTCAAAATGTCCAGTTTCGTTAGATTTCGATAAGTAAAGCAAAAGTTACCATCTTGCAAAGTTTCAACTTTTTGTGAAAAATCTTCAGTCTGGGTAAACTGTTTGCGTGTGTTCAATGGGCCGGAATTTGGATTCCTTACAGAATCTGAAATAGTGTTCCACTAGAGAGTTGTGGTAGATATTCTTACTTTTCTAAAAAGTATATTTCTGTTAAAATTCAATAAGCGTAGCACTGGTTGCTCCTAGGCTGTCGGAAGGCTTTTTATGTCGCATTTGGGCTTCTCATTGGTAGAATGCCTATTTTAGATTGTTTGTGGATTCTTCTATTGTTTCTAATTATAGAAGATCAAGTTTTGCTAGTAAGCACGTTTGGTTGCTTCTAGGTTGATTACCTATATGCTTGTTTTTATGTGTGGTTTTGCTCATACACAGCTCGACTAGCCCGTATGTAGCTGTGGTCTCATACGTAGCTTATTTGGTTCGTATGTATGTTGTTGTCTCATACGCGGCTTGCCTGGCCTGTATGTAGCTGTTGGTCTCATACGTAGCTTATTTGGCTCGTATGTATGTTGTTGTCTCATACGCGGCTCGCCTGGCCCGTATGTAGCTGTTGGTCTCATACGTAGCTTATTTGGCTCGTATGTATATTGTTGTCTCATACGCAGCTCGCCTGGCTCGTATGTAGTTGTTGGTCCCATACGTAGCTTGTTTAGCTCGTGTGTATTTTTGGTCACTCGTATGTAGCTTCTTACCTAATACGCAGTTTGTTGTGCTCATCTAGGGTGATATCATTGCCCTAGGGCTATCGACCATCAAGACGTGTGTTTACCTTACTCCTAAGGGTCTGTGGACGAGCCACTCGCGTGTACCATTAGATCTTAACCGAGTTAGGTTGATTGCGGACCGGAGTATGACGAAATCCAAGTTCAGGGTAGTAGCCTGCGAATACGTTCGTATTGCCGGGGTCTTAGATCGATAGGCCATGAACCAGATCCTTAGGAATTCTGGTAAGTCTAGGTCGAGCAGCCTAGTAGAGTTATCTTGCAAAGTCTAAATTAAGACCTAGCATATTGTGGTAGTACTATTATCATCCCTAGGATTGTTCAGGATTAGTGACATCGTTAGGGTAGTAACTTATGGCTATTACTACTTAACCATTACTTATTATCATTATTCGCCGAAGGGAAAGAGTTGGTGTTAAGGGTGATTCCTTATGATCCTACCTGTCCTATAGGCCGACACTAGGCAGTGTTATTGGGTTGTACCTTCCCATCAAAGGGATACATACGGTGCCTTCTCACGAGTTGGGAGCATGGATTGCGTATCTCGTCTGTTAATTCCTGAAATGCGGTGACTTATGGGTGCCACAGGGTAGGCTTCGTGCTACCCTGTGCTTGTGAGACCCTATGTTCGTTTGGTTTTTGAATGAGGTCCGGTACGCAAGGCAATAGTGGCAAATACGATCACTACTATAATGACTGCAGTAACAGAACTAGACTGTACCTGAAATCTTATTTTTGAGTGAGGTCCGGTACGCCGGGTAGTAGTGGCAAACAGAAATACCATAAGCATACTGTATTGGTGGGACTTGACCCTCCTGCAACCTCACCAGTCATGTTGTATTATCAGGAACAAGATTGTGTACAAAGTAGAATTCATTACGTGGGTTCAAATCCCTATATATGGAGAAACGGCTTGAGATGAGGCGTATGTAGTATGGGATGCATACTGTTTCAGAGACTTACTTGCATTAGAATAAGAGCATCCTTGCATTAGTAATCTTGCATTAGAGTCTAAGTCATAACATACATTGACACATCAAATATATATACACGTTTCCCTTTTTATCAATCTATTTGTTATAGATGAGATCCGCTACTAGTTATCAGCTTTAAAGCGTCAATGAATACTAACGTCCCCACTTCAATAGGTACTGGATTGCAGAAGTACAGGTATTGGATTGCAGAAGTACAAGTATTGGATTGCAGAGGTACATGTACTAGATTACAGAAGTATAGGTACAGGTACATGTACTGGTACAGGTACAGGATTTAGGAGGACTCAAGGTGTGAGAGCAAGTAGTCGATTTCGTTAAAGTTTCCTGCTGTAAATATATTGTAATTTCATTTGTAATAATTATTGTAAATTATTTATTTGTTGGAAAGCATCCAAGTGGAATACCAAGTGTTGTTTTTTATTCATTGTACTCTGATGTAATATATTGAAAGTTGTAACATTTGAGATTATTATTGTAACACTGTTGTAATGTATTGCAATTTTGTAATATTCGAATTTGTAATACATTTGTGTTGAATAAAAAGTTTTAAATTTTCCCGTTTTTCTGTGTACTGTGGCTAATTGAAGAAAAGATTCTGTCTTATGTCACGGTTTCCTAGTTACTGGAAATTGGGGTGTTACAATAGGGAAAAGAGACTGGCCAATGCACAGATTATAAGCAAAAACTCTCTCAGACGCAGGTGGGCAGAGAAATTCAGCAACAATAAGAAGACAACCAGAGGCTAGCAAAGATCTAGCAGAAATGCGAGTCAGGTCACCGACGCAGCTGGCCATATTTGCCACAAGGCGGGGGGAATCGCAGAACGGCGGCAACCCAAGAAGAGTCACCTTAGTGGCAATAGAATGAAGAGTCGGAGGAGAGACTCGCTGGTGAATCCACTTACGGATAAAAAGGTTAACAGAACCTATGGAGAATGAGTTGATGGCCACCAGCTCATCAAGGACCTTAGAAGATGGGCAGATGATCACAACATCTCCATTAGAGCATGAATTTATAGCCCAAGCCCAGTCAGGGACTTTGCAGGTGTTGGAAAGGAACGAGTCCAGAGCGAAGTTGGAGATAGACCCTCCATTGAACGAAATGGCCCCATAACAGTCGAATTTGTTAATCTTGACAGCAATATCCAGAGAGGGCACAAACACTAGAGTCACCTGAGATAGAACAGCCGAAGTCGATGATGATGACAGAGAAGTTGGGGGACTCTGCTGTGGTAGGGGGGATGGGGGTGGAAAGGCTAGAGGGCACTGAGGGAGGGGGCACCCCCGCTGAACTGCGAAGAGACATACGGGGGGGGGGGGGGGGGTAGGGAGAAGAGGGGAAGCACCGGAGAGTTTGGCCTTCTTCGACTTTTGAACCTCAGGGATCCTATCCCGGGATCCTAGCCTGGAGGGAGGGGAGATCAAGCGCTGCCATGACTTGGTCAGAGATCGGAACCCCCAACGACAACCCCAGGAGTTGCTGAAGGGTGAAACACCGGCTTGAGACAAAACAGACTCCTCATATTAGAAGAACAAAAAGCTTTGAAGTCCCCGGCTTGGAGACACCGGTTTACTTGGTAATTGTTAAGTTGTTTATTTGCAAGTAAATTCTTGTTTATGATTGTGTGAGATATTATAAAATAATGTACAATTAAATTAAAATGTTAACTATGTTATTTTGCTGACAGTGTATCTTTTGTGATGTGAATTTACATGTTTACTTTACCCTCTTGTATTTCCTACTTGTTAGTATGACTGTCATCAACATGTTCATTAGATTTATATGTGCGGAGGGAGATATCTTTTGATCCAGACCTGGTTTAAGGTTTGTGGATATTTTAGGTGTTATGGTAGTTTGAATTATTTTGAACACGTGTTTTGTTTATAATTTTTGTTAGACAATTGAACTTGAAATTCACTTGAACTATTATTAGGTGAAATTTGTGTCATCATTATTATATGATGTTTTTTGGGTCAAATCTACACAATATGATTCCTTTCACTTCTATTTTTTTCATTTGCTTTTATTTTATATATTTGCTACTGTATACAGGATATATAGACTATAGACTTTGCAATATGCCCATGATTGTATTGACTCTTAGTTTGGTGTGCACAAAATGTGTCTATAAATACTAATAAGTTTAAATTGAATTGTTCAAATTTTCAGGATTAAATAATATCCATAAGAGATCCAAGAGAGATTCAAGAATATTCAAAGAAGGAAAATAATAAAGAAAGATTGAGAAATTAAGCAAAAGAAGAAGATATTCAAATAGATCAGTTGATTGATTACTGTCCAAGAAAGCTATCAAGACCAACTGCTATCATTCTATATTTGTGAGATTTAATATGTATAAAATTGATTGGTGATTGATTAGTTTTTGGTAATAATATAAAGAGGATTCGGTATGAACAGCGCGATACCTGTCGACCGCATCGCAGTCGACTGCAACTCACAGTTACGTAAGAAGCAGTCGAGTTTTCATCTCTCTACTTTACGTCAGAGAGATGAACGGTCTACTGCACTGAGATTGCGGTCGACCGTACTTTGCACTGTTCACATTTTTGGAATGTATTGTTTCTAATTTTGATCGATACACTTCCCCGTATATTTAATTGGATGAACCCACTGTGTATTTTTCACCTATCACTTCTGAGAAAAATCTTCTGAACTAATCTTTCAACAATCAATCCGAGTATGTGTGATAACTATTTTGTATTCTTCAATCAGGATCATTAAAGATCTTGAGCTTTTTCTTTTTCTTCCACTTCGGTGAGATTGATGGGACTTGTGTTAGAACTTCTGTGGGTGTAATAGGTCTCTCGACTTGAATCTGAGAATCACTGTACATGGGTTTTGAGTATAGCAGAATGCTTGTGGCGGAGAATTGCTACAAGTAGGTGTGGACGTAGATCTGGGGGTCGAACCACGTTGTCGCTGCGTCACTTGTGCTATCTGCATTTACTCTTCTGATCTCTTTTTATTTACTCCGGACTTTATTTTAGTTTTTTTAATTCCGTTCAATCACCCTATTCACCCCCTAGGGTGATTTACAGTGGTATCAGAGCGAGGTGCTTATCAAAAGCTTAAAAGCTTAAGCAAAAGGTCCAATGGCCAAAATCCTTCCTCCCGAAAACTTGTACTCATCGAAGCCATTCGTCTCCAATGGGACAAGTCTTACACGCTCACCATTTTTTAATGAAAAATGCTATGATGTTTGGAAAGTTCGTATGTCTCATTTTCTACAGATGCTTGGAGAAGAAGTATGAAATGTGTGTATTAATAAAACAGACATTCCGGTTAGCGATGGAAAGATAGCTTTCACAAAGGCAGAGCTAGTGCTCAAGACGGAAAATTCCATAGCTATGGCGGCTCTCTATGCAGGGTTGAATAACGAACAACTAATGCGATGCGGGAGAAACTGTAAGACAGCGTATGAGATCTGGAACAACATGTTGAAGCGGTATGAGGGAACTGCTTCTGAGGAAAAAGCTAAAGTAAATTTATGTTTTTATAAGTTTGATGTGTTTCGTATGTGCCAGGAGAAAATGTGGATCAAATGCTTGCCTATTTCGATATCATTGCCCACGAACTTGAGAGTGTAGATAAGGGGTTGGATGATGACCAAAAGGTCAGAAAACTCATAAGTTGTTTCACGCCAGAGTAGGATGTAAAGGCTGCTGTAATGAAGGAGACCCTTGACGAAAAGGGATTCGACTACTACACATTCCAAGGAAAGCTGAAGACATACGAGATGGAGATGACAGAAACCAAAAGATACAGACAAAACATCGGGATTGAATCAAAAACTGAGGAGAAAACCATTGCACTGAAAGCAGAAAAGTCCCGACCATCAAAAAAACATTCAGACCGTGAGGAGTCAGATGATGACATCGCCCTATTGACTAAGCAGTTTCGTAAGTATCTCAAACATAAAAAATATGGCAGATACCAAGGAAAAAGAGAGAAGGATAAAGATGACGTATGCTATAAGTGCAAGAAGCCTGGACACATCCATGCAACCTGTCCTGTCTCACAAGATAGGAATAGAGACTACTACCGCTCAAACCCAAGTCTGAAAAAGAAGGCGTTGAAGGCAACATGGCTAGACTTAGATTCAAGTGAGGAAGAGTAAGGCTACAACGTCGTCGGCTTCATGGATCTAGGGAATGGTGAGGTGCAATCACCATCTCAAGAATAGGTAATCGAAGAACCCACTTATGATGAGCTAGTAGACATGTGTAATAGTTTAAAAGACTATGCTAAAAAACTAAGTCGTGAACTTTGGCAATATAAACAAATTTCAAATGAAACACATGACTCTTATATTACAAAAAAACAAAAACTGAAAAATAAGAATGCCATGATCATGGAAAAATTTGAGTCATTTAGAAAAGATCATGATGTATTTCTAGAGGAAAATGAACTTTTAAAACAACCAATTTGAGAATCCTTAGCAACACATGATAATCACTTAAGAAAAATTCATGAAAAATCTGTTTATATCGCCAAACTTAGATGATTTAAAAGAATATAAAAGAAAATTTGGTGAGGTAGTGGAAGGCTGTAATGAAGCTCTTGATCAAAATAGAATTCTTGATGCTACACTAGACACTTTTCGTTGGAATACAAAAGACGATGAGATGACTAGAAAAAGACTTTGTAAAAGAGTAATTGAGCTTGAAAAAAATTGTAGAAAAATCTGAAGGGCCCAGTTACCCTATTACAAAAAATTCAAGATCCTATCACGATAATCGAGGGCTTGGTTATGAAGAGCCAATACACCATCAAAAATTTAAATCATCATGTCATACACACTTGCACAATCACCAACATAATCAAAAACCAACTCAAAACTATGCAAGTGTGCATGACTCAAGACATAGTCATATCACATTTCATTACTGTTGTAGACTAGGACATATTTCTTATAACTGTCCATTAAAAATGAATACTGATTTTGTGTGGATAAGAAAGGATGTAAATGCAGGTTCAAAACAAACTTGGGCATGCAAATATAACTACTAATCTTGATGTAGGTACCTCAGCGAATCAAGACTAAAGATCGGTGCTATCTTGATAGTGGAAGCTCAAATCATATGACAGGTGACAGTAGATACTTTACATCACTATCAAGAGAAAAAGGGAAGGACATCATCTTTGGAGATAATAGCACTGGTCAAACCATTAGTAAAGGTAAACTAAACTTTGGTTCCTCATGCTCCATTGAGGATGCTCTAGTGGTAAGAGGTTTGAAACATAATTTAATTAGTGTCAGCCAATTATGTGATAAAGGTTACACCGTTACTTTTGGTAAAAATACATGCACTGTACTAGATAGCAATAAATCTTGTTTACTTCTCGCTAACCGATGTAACAATGTATATGTTATAAATTCAAATGAATTAGCACCGGAAAATATGAGGTATTTTGTCGCAAGAAATGAATTAGCATCGAAGACTTGGACACACGACCATGGACAATTTCAACAAACTTGTAACCAAGGAGCTTGTGAGGGGGATCCCTAAAATCAAATTTGAGAAAGATAAACCGTGTGAGTCGTGCCAATTCGGTGTTCAGGTTGAAAAGAAACAGGTTCACATTGAAGAAGACCCAAATATGAATGCTCAAAATCAAAAGTCTCTTCAAGATGAAGATGCATCCAAATCGCAAATAGAAGAGATGCCTGCACAACAAATTGATGTCATGGAAGATGAACATGTACAACATCAAATTTCCACAAATGAAAGACGCCCCGCATGGAAAAATTATGTCTAGCCATCCACCAACTTTTATACGAAGCGATATGTCAAAAGGGGTAACTACTCGCACACAAGCTCAAAATTTCATGTGTTTTTTTGCCTTCGTTTCTATACTTGAACCTACGAATATTAAGGAGGCCTTGCAAGATAATGACTGGATCAATGCAATGCAAGAAGAACTTAATCAATTCGAAAGGAATTGAGTGTGGAGACTTGTTCCTAGACCCCACAATAGAACTATACTTGGAACTAAGTGAGTGTTTACGAACAAGTTAGATGAATCTGGCACAATCATTAGAAATAAGGCCCGTCTGTTGCACAAGGTTATAACCAACAAGAAGGTGTAGATTTTGATGAAACTTTTGCACCTGTTGCACGGATTGAAGCCATTCGTATTTTACTTGCCTTTGTTGCTTATATGGATTTTACTCTCTTTCAAATGGATGTCAAAAGTGCGTTTTAAAATGATTTTATTTCGGAAGAAGTTTATGTTGCACAACCACCGGGATTTACTGATCCCACACACCCAAACCATGTATTTCATCTTGATAAAGCCTTGTATGGTTTGAAGCAAGCTCCTCGTGCTTGGTATGAACCACTGAGTTCGTTTCTACTTCACATAAGCTTCTCTAAAGGAAAAGTAGATACTACACTATTTATAAAATATGTCTCTAAAGATATTTTAATTGTTCAAATTTATGTTGATGATATTATATTTGGATCCACTAATGAAAATATTTGCAAGGAATTCTCAAAGAAAATGCAGGATAAGTTCAAAATGAGTATGATCGGTGAACTAACTTATTTTCTTAGGCTTCAAATACAACAAAGAAAGGATGACATCTTTATAAATCAATCTAAATATGCAAAAGAACTCATCAAAAGTTCGGACATGAAAATTCAAATGCTTACAAAACACGTATGGCCACTACTACGAAGCTTTCCAAAGATGAATCTAGCAACAATGTTGATATTTCTACTTATCGAGGTATGATTGGTAGTTTACTATATATTAATGCATCACATCCAGATATTATGTTTAGTGTTCGTCTATGTGCATGCTTTCAATCATGTCCCAAACAATCACATTTGGTTGCCGTTAAGCGTATCATTCGATATCTCAAAGGCACACAAAATACTGGACTTTGGTACCTGAAAAGTAGAAACTTTTCCCTTGTAGGATTCTCTGATGCAGATTATGCCAGTAGCTTAACAGATAGAAAAAGTACTAGCGGCACATATCACTTCTTGGGCAACTGTCTTGTCTCATGGGCATTCAAGAAGCAAAACTCTGTAACTCTCTCAACTGCTGAAGTGGAATATATCTCCGTAGGATCCTGCTGTGCGCAGGTATCATGGATGAAAAACACTCTAGAGGACTACAAGGCATTTCTCAATCACATTCCAATTGAATGCAATAACACTAGTACTGTTCATATGACAAAGAATTCTGATCAACACAGTCGCACAAAACACATTGATATTCGGTATCACTTTATTAAAGACCATTTTCAAAAAGGGGATATTATTCTTGAATATGTTTCCACTAATTCGCAACTTGCTGATATTTTTACCAAACCTTTGGATGAAAAACGATTTTACTTTTTGAAAGGAGAACTGAATGTTATTGATATTTCAGCTTGAAAAATGTATTTTGGTCGACTGGACGGGCAACTGTTTGCCTGTTGGGGTGTACGGTCGACTGGGCGGTCGACCGGTACACTCTCGGTCTTCATTTTGTTTTATACTCTGTTTTCAAAATGTTGGTTTTTGGTATTTGCGGTCGACCGGCTCACCCTCTGACTTGTGTTTTGTCTCTACAAGATGTGCGATCGACCAGTTTGCTCTCGGGATTTTTTTTTGCTCCATTGGTTTTGCGGTCGACCGTGCGGTCGACCGGTTCTTTTCCGGTTGCACGTTGTGATTTTTAAGAGCTATCTACTCATTTTTTTCTATACTACCGGTTTCTTGAAATTCATTCTTCACTTCGTCTTCTTATCCATGCATCACATCTGTATTGGAAAAATCTCAAATCTATGATACCATGAAGAGCTCTCACTGTATATCAAAGAGTTTCGCTATCAATGGTATCATGTAAGTAGATTTTCCTCCACTTTTATTAAAATTATTATATTTTCAAACTTCATCTCTCTTGTTTTGCTTAATGAAAGTTCTTTTCATTTACAAATAGTTTTCGGGGGAGTATATTATATTTCCCATGTTTTATTTTATTTAATATACTAGGTTTGCCCGTTGACACGTGCCTACGGCACGTCTTCGAAACGGTACACCTTATGTGATCATATAAAATAGTTTTGGAGGTCCAGCAAATTAATTGAAGTAGTAAATATAGAGTAAAAAAACATATTATATGATTTTTTTTTGAATCATTTTTTAAGTTTTTAAAATTTTAATTTTTTTAGTTTTTTAATTTTAAAAAATTTTAAAAATTTTTATTTTCTTAATTTTTTGAATTGAAGAGGGAGGGAGAGAGAAAAAAATAATAATTAAATAAATATAGGAGTTGTTTTGAGTGGGGATTTGATTTTGAGTTTTGGGGGAAAACTTTTGGAGGGAACTTTTTGGAGGAAAAATATGTTTTGTGAGGTTAGACCTTGACCTTTGATTTTTGAAAGGATTGAAGGAGAGCCACTTGATAGCTTTCTTTGTGTTTTATTATATAGATGTCTTTTACCCCCTATTGGTGTGTTCCAAAAAGGAGGAGAATATTTATGAATCTTAAGAATGAATGAAAGTAAATATTTTATTATCTTCTATAAAGTATTGAATTAAGGGGGAGTGTATTTACATATCTCTCTTTACCTTTGAAAATCTATGTTACAGGAAGTACTAAATTCAGGGGAAGTATTTATATGTCAAATTGTTTAATTTTTACTTTCAATATTCAAGGGCATATTTTGTTCACACCAAAAGGGAGAGATTGTTGACTCTTAGTTTGGCATGCACAAAATGTGTCTATAAATACTAATATGTTTAAATTGAGTTATTCAGATTTTCAGGATCAAATAATGTCCATAAGAGATCCAAGAGAGATTCAATAATATTCAAAGAAGGAAAGTAATAAAGAAAGATTGATAAATCAAGCAAAAGAAGAAGAGATTCAAATAAAGCAGTTGATTGATTAGTGTCCAAGAAAGCTATCATGATCAGTTGCTATCATTCTATATTTGTGAGATTTAATCTGTATAAAATTGATTGGTGATTGATTAGTTTTTGGTAAGAATATAAAGAGGATTCGGTATGAACAGCGTGATATCGGTTGACCGCACCTCATGACGGTCGACCGCATCGCAGTCGACTGCAACTCACAGTTACGTAAGAAGTAGTCGACCCTTCATCTCTCTACTTTACTTCAGAGAGATGAATGGTCGACTGCATCGAGATTGCTGTCGACCGTACTTTGCGTTGTTCACATTTTTTGAATGTAGCGTTTCTAATTTTGATCAATACACTTCCCAATCGTTTAATTGGACGAACCCACTGTGTATTCTTCACCTATCACTTTTGAGAAAAATCTTTTGAACTAATCTTTTAACAATCAATTCGAGAGTGTGTGATAACTATTTTGTATTCTTCAGTCATGTAATATCATACTTTTTCATTTATAATTAATTGAGAAATCGTTGATTTTACGTGTTTTGCACATACAAATTCATGTGCATTTTTCCAAGAAAATTATTTATTTTTATAACATGAACAAATAATTATTTCTCCTTCTCTTTATTTCTTTTAAAAGCCTAGGACTAATTGTCTAATCTAGCCCACCCTAATTAATTAATTATTTTATTAATAACCCATGGGTCTAAGGCCCACAGATTTTGAGCCCACTAGTTAATTTATCTTTTAATTGTCATAACATGTAGTGTAGACTAATTTGGTATACAATTAATACATTAATCTTGTACAATAATTAATAGGTGGTACAGACACGTGCATTGCACTAGCACGTGTCTACTGGCATGGGGAGTGTGGCCGGATGGGAGCAAGAGAGATGGAGAGAGTGGAGTTGTGGATTGGGTGGTTATGTGTTCATGGGTGGTTGCTACAACTCCCTAATACATCTTAGCCTTCTATCCTTAACCATCTAGATCAATCCTAGCCATCTATTTTGTTTTCAAAAGGTATAAATAACCCCCCCCCCCCCCCCCCCCCCCTCTCCTCCATTCTTCTCATGTAGTACATTAGAAAATTTTAATAAAGAAAGAAAGAAAAGAATTAGTGTGAGAAAAGATTGAGAGTTTGTGGTGAGTAAAAGATTGAGAGAGTTTGTGTGTGTGTTCATTCAAGAGGAGGCCGGCCTACACCTAGGAGCACGAAGAGAGGGCTCGGGTTCCACCTAGCACAAGGAGGAGGAGACTTTTGGTGGCACAATCTAGGAGGAGAAGGATCTATTCTTACATTTTAGGAGATTTCTAGGAGCTTTCTATTTGTTTTTCTACAAATAGGTGGGTGATTTCTCATACTTCTACTTTAGACATCATGCTAGGGTTTGGATGGATAAAATTGCTAAGAAAAACTAATTAGATTGGCCACATGTTTGTTTAAATAGAGATAAATTGTAGATAAAGTGAATGCTTAGTAGATTGATTGCTAGTTGTTAAAAATTGTGATTTCCATGCTAGAATTTATCATGTTGCCATGAAATAAGTGTTTAAGCCATGCTAAATTGAGAATAATTGTGCTTATGAGATGACTAGTTGATTAAATGCACCATTGAAACCTTATTGTCTAAATTTATATAATACTAATGTAAGAAGAGGAGTTTATGTTCTAAAATTATTGTATAATAACAACAAGTAAAAATAAAGAGAAAAAGTAGTCTTTCGTGGAAATCTTGATTGTAAACTATGTGAAAATGTGATTCGTTCTCAATGTCGAAATTATGGACATAGAACACAAAATAGAACTAAGAATGCATGTTTTCAAGTCATAATAATTATTATTAAAATAATGTTTTACTGTAAATCCCAATTGTTTACAATCTGGAAATTTTTGATACAAAAGAGAGAAGAAACGAACAAAAAAGTTTTGAGTTATGAAAAATTAGTAATAAACAGAGAACTGAATCATAAACAACCCAACTCGTTTTTAAGACGGGTTAGTCACTTGGACTTAATGGTCTTCGGGTGCACACAGAGCGCTACTGTAGCTCTGGGTTGGTCTTTTAGTTGCGGGATCGAAACTAGGCAGGGCCCTTTTTTTTATTATTATTTTTAAAATCCAAGTGGCACGAGAATTGACCCATATAGAATTTAACTCATTTCATATCACCTTGGCACCTTGGACTCTGTGGTCTTCGGTGGCGCCACAGTGCTGTCACTGTAGCACTGACGTGGCTGTTGGTTGTGGGTTCGAAACCGGACCTTGGGTCTTATAAAAAACATTTGATTTTTTAAAGTTTAATTATTTTTTAAGGTTTTTAAATTGAAATAAAATTGAGGAAAAATACTAGAAAATTCCAATAATGTCTAGACTTCATGAGAATTTTCCTATAACTCTTGGCCTATTTATAAGTGACATTTAAGACTATTTCAAGAAGATTTTAATACAAATTGTTTTATTGAGGCATTGATTAAATAAAGAAAAATGAATATTTATTCTAAAGGCTTTAATAAAGAGTTTGAAATGAGATTTGGGTAATAGAATTTTGAAAGTATGATTTGAACTTAATATTGGTACTTTGAGAATAAGAGAAATTATGTGAAAGAATGAATTATGAATGTGACAAGTTGAAAAATGAATTTATTATTTATGCATGAAATTATACTTGAAAGTGAAATAAAAGATCATGTTGAATTATGAAAGATTTTATGAGTATGAACATTCAATTCTATGAACATGAAATGGAATTAAAAGCTAGAGTGTAGCTAAGCCTTATACCGGCATTGAATGAATAACTTTGAGATAAGATATTGAAATGGAAAGACCAAGTTTGGGTTGTATTGTTGAATTAATGGTTAAGACCGGTATAGAGGGAGTGCTAACTCTAGAATATTGATTTTATTCATGATTCAAATAACTAAGGATTAGAGACATAGTGAAGATGTGATAAAAATAAGAGAAAAACACGAGTATGAGGGCCTCGGAGCTACAGAGTGAAAGTATTCACAAGCTGTCTACACGATGCATTGTGTCCTGACGTGGATATGTCTCTAGGAGTTCGTACCGCAGGCGACGCTTGTGGGGTGTTTGGTGACTACAGGTGGTGTCATGTCCTATGACGGAGGCTGAATTGTCCATAGGTTCTACACGATGCGTCATGTCATGACGTGGGATTCCCCTCCAGGCTGTCTGGACATGAGCTCGTAACTCATAGAATATCTAGGATACTTATCGTAGTTACCATAGTAGTTTAAGTCATGGCGAGGGATTGAACCCTACAAGATGAAGAACGATTAAGGGCTTACCCTCGGACCTATTTAGTATGTGATGCATAGAATCCGAACCAGTGCGCATTAGTGTCTTGTAACATAAATAATTGCATTAAGGACTAAGTGCACATTCACATACGACATCAATAGGATAGTCCCCGTAGCTTTGTTTTGTAACAAGTGTGTGCTTTCTAAGTAAGAGAAATTGATGTATTATATCCTTACGTCAGTTGAATGAACTTACGTGCCCACAGTTTCTATGCAGGATAAAGTGAATGAAAAAGACTAAGGAGGAATTGATGCTTAAAGAATTAATCAAGAGTTGTTTTATTTCATTCATGTAATTATTGTAATTTTGCTTCCGTTATTTAAAATGTAACTCTGATGTAACAAAAGTTTTTATTTCCTTGTAAAATTGTACGAAGAGAAGTGTAAAGATCCTGTGGAACTTCGAATTCTGTCTTATTTGGAATTCGGGGTGTTACAAGTTAGGATCATTAAAGATCTTGAACTTTTTCTTTTTCTTCAACTTCAGTGAGATTGACGGGACTTGTGTTAGAAGTCCTGTGGGTGTATAGGTTTCTCGGCCTGAATCCGAGAATCACTGTACAAGGGTTTTGAGTATAGTGGAACGCTTGTGGCGGAAAATTGCTACAAGTAGGAGGTGTGGACGTAGACCGGGAGGTCGAACCACGTTATATCGTTGCGTCACTTGTGCTATCTGTATTTTCTTTTCTTATCTCTTTTTATTTACTCTGCACTTTATTTTAGTTATTTTTAATTCCACACAATCACCCTATTCACCCTCACCTAGGGTGATTTACAAATTGAAAGTTGAAAAAGTATTTAACATATAACTCTTTAGCTGCCTATACTATATATTATTTTAAACTTAAAAATTTACGTCAGTCATGTTGAAATATAGTAATTGTATATTATGTTTCCTAATCTATAGGAGACAGATATCCCAAATCTCTCATCTCCCAAATCTTCTCTCAATCTCCTTTCTTCTTCTCCAAGAACGTAACTCTTATATATAAATGTATACAATAAAGAAATAAATAAATAAGAATAACAATTATTTTTCCCCAAATCTGTTTTCAATATGGTATCAGAGCCAAAATTGTCCTGGGCTACCTAACGAAGAAGATCCCGATCTGATCCTCACTGTCGTCGATCCCATCGCTGACCCCGATCCTCGTCGACCCGATCCTCGTCAATCTCCTCTAACCGTTTCTCTCTCCCCGTGAGTTTCCCGCCCAAAACAGCCAAACCCAATTACTCATCCATCTTCCCCGGCGAGCCTCCCCACTCCGGCGACCTTCCCCCTCCCGTCGTGCCACCCCCTGACGCGCACCAGCCAAACCCCCACCCGATTCTCCCCTGCTCCTCCCCTTCCTCTTCCTCGACATTAGCAGACAGCCTAAATCTCGACCTTCCCTCTGTCCTTGTTTCAATCGCCGACCACCAGCGCCTGTCCCCCGCTCGCTGTCAGCCTGTGATGCCAGCCGCCGAGCCCCGATCCCCTTGCTGCCTTCTCTGTGCTAAAGTTACTGTCTCGTTGCTGTTTTGCTTTGTGGGTTCTTTTGTGCACGTGTTAATTGTGTTGGTGTGTGGAAGAAGAGGGAGTTGAAGTGCTATTTGGTGTTTTGGGAAGGGAGAGTCTGATTGTTGTTTGCTGTTTGCCGGTGTGTTTGGTGTGGTGTTGTGCTGCTTGTTGTGTTACTATTAGTACTACTTGTTGTGTTGCTATTTGTTGTTCTTCACCATGGAGTCAAGGAAGTGTACTTATTGTGGCAATATCGGTCACACGAAAGCTCGTTGTTTTAAAATTATCGGCTATCCGGAGATCTGGGATCATAGTAGTGATATTCGGGAGAAGACTTGTAATCATCCCACCGTCGCAGTTGGAGTTGCTGATCGTGCTGCTGCAAGTAATGATGGTAAGGTTTTTAATTTTTCTAGCTCTGTTATGAATAATGCATGGATAATTTATTCGGGTGCTACCGACCATATGACTTTTGATTATAGACAAGTTCAAAATTTTCAACCTTCCACCAAATCAACTGTGTCCACTGCCAATGGTGATCCTGCCACTGTTATTGGCGAGGGTACCATACCTCTCACAAACAACCTAACCTTAGATACTGCCTTAGTTGTACCATCCTTGAATATTAACCTATTATCTGTTGCTCAAATAACTACTGTCTTACATTGTATTGTAATCTTTTGGCCTTCACATTGTGTGTTTAAGAATATTCGGACTCGCAAGACGATTGGTTATGGGGTTAAACACGGGAAGCTCTATTACTTGGATTTAGAATGTAAAAGTCCAAGCAAGTTGACTCAAGCTCTAAGTGTGGAAGAATCCGAAGATGAGAAGAAGAAATCAGATATTTGGCTATGTCATCGACGTCTAGGGCATGCTTCTTTTGGTTATTTGAAGAAATTATTTCCAAGTTTATTTTTTAAGTTGGATATTTTTGCCTTTCGGTGTGATGTATGTAAACTCGCAAAAAGTCACCGTGTCTCTTTTCCTCCAAGTCCAAGTAGAAGCTCTATTTCATTTATGATTATCCATTCTGATGTTTGGGGTCCATCCAAAAACACTACATTTGGAGGAGCCAAATGGTTTGTGAGATTTATTGATGACTATACTCGTATGACCTGGATTTGTTTGATGAAGTCGAAAAGTGAAGTTAGTGGCTTGTTTCAAAAATTTCACAAGCATGTTATGATTCAGTATAAATCACAGATTCAAGTTCTTAGAAGTGATAATGGCGAAGAGTACCTGAGTTCGAATCTGCAACAATATTTGGTAGAACATGGCTTCACTATACTACATGCTCATATACACCTCAACAGAATGAGTTACAGAAAGAAAAAATAGACACTTGCTCGAGGTGGTCCGTGCTTCTTTTATCAATGGAAATATGCCACTCATTTATTGGGGGAAAGCCCTTGCTTCTGCTGCATACTAAATCAACCGAGTTCCCTCTAGTACCCTAAACTTTCTCACACCATTTCAAGCATTAACTGAAGCTATGAATGCACCAAAAGTCGTCAACTTGCCACCTCGTGTGTTTGGGTGTGTTGCATTTGTTCATCTTCATCAACATGAACACAATAAGTTAAACTCCTCGAGCTGTCCGCTGTATTTTCGTGGGATATGCACATGATAAGAAAGAGTACCGGTGCTATCACCCACCAACTCAAAGGATGTTTGTGACTATGGATATTGTGTTTCATGAAGATGAGATGTATTTTTCTTCTTCTACGATCGAACTTCAGGAGGAGTACCGAAGTGAAGTTCAGACTCTTGGGTATGATGAAGGGGTTAGTGAAGTTTAGACTCTTAGGTATGATGAAGTAATTACCAGTCAGAACGAACAACTGGATACAAGTAAAGGCAAAAACTTGAATGAAGACCTAGACAGGGAGGAAGACCCTCACAAAGAAGTGCAACCAAGGGAAGAAGCCCCTCTTGAAGAATTGCAACCAGTACCGAATTTCAATGAGAGTGAACTGTCAGAACCCCAAAACCAATCATCATCGTTGTCCGAAGTTCCTAGAAGAGAACTCTCGCACTGTACTAATAGAGGTATTCCAAAACCCACTTATGAACCTTATCCCACTAGTAACGTCAAATATCCCATGAGTAATTATGTATCCACTCACTACTTGTCAAAATCAAATAAGTCATTTGTAAATCAATTATCTACTGTATTTATTCCTAATAGTGTGTAGGAAGTCTTTACTGATCCATGATAGAAAACAGCTATGGATGAGGAGATAAAGTCCTTGAAAAAGAATGAGACTTGGGAGATAGTCGAGCTGCCAGCAGGAAAGAAGCCAGCAGGATGCAGATAGATTTATACGGTGAAGTATAAGTCTGATGGTTCAATAGAGCGATACAAAGCAAGACTAGTTGCTAAAGGATACACTCAGACGTATGGAATTTATTATGAAGATACATTCGCACCTGTGGCAAAATTCATTACTGTTCGAGTCCTACTGTCACTTGCTACAAATCTTGACTGGTCGTTGGAGCAATTTGATGTGAAGAATGCATTTTTGCATGGGGAATTGATAGAAGAGGTTTGTATGGATCTTTCACCAGGGTCGAACAGACCAGTCCAACACAACAATAAAGTATGTCATTTGAAGAAAGTATTGTATGGACTTAAGCAGTCGCCAAGAACTTGGTTTGGGAGATTTACAAAATCAATGAGGACATTCGAATACTATCAGAGTAATTCAGATCATACTCTGTTCCTAAAAAGGAAAGAAGGTAAAATTACTGCTCTCATTATTTATGTGGATGATATGATAGTAACTGGTGATGATCCTGAGCAGAGGAAGACATTAAAGAACTACTTGTCACAGGAGTTCGAAATGAAAGATCTTGTCTCTTTGAGATACTTTCTTGGTATTGAAGTTTCTCGCTCAAGAATGGGGATATTTTTATCTTAAAGAAAGTATGCTCTTGATTTATTAAAGGAGACTAGAATTTCCGCTTGTCAGCCGACTAGTACACCATTAGAAGAATGACTGAAACTGTGCTACGAAGTTGATCATGTACCTTGTGATAAGGAAAGATATCAGAGATTGGTTGGACGGCCGATGTATCTTGCACATACACGGTCATATTAGTCATATGCTTTAAGTGTTGTAAGTCAGTTTATGCATGCGCCTTGGGAACAATATATGGATACGGTAATGAGAATTATGAGATATATTAAGTCTGCTCCAGGAAAAAGGAGTCTTATTTACGAAACATGGTCACTTGAAAGTTACTGACGCTGATTGGGCATGATCTATAATTGATAGGCGCTCCACTTCAAGATACTTCACATTTGTTGGAGAAAATTTCGTTACATGGAGGACCAAGAAGCAAAATGTTGTTGCGCGCTCTAGTGCAGAGGCTGAGTATCGCAGAGTAGCTTTAAGTATAGCGGAAGCTTTATGGCTGAAACTCTTGTTGCAGGACTTAGGCTATGGTCCGAACGAACGTATAAAAGTATATTGTGATAGTCAAGCAGCGTGTGATATTACTGCTAACCCGGTTCAACATGATAGAACGAAACATGTAGAGGTGGACAGATTCTTCATCAAAGAAAAAATAGATGAGAAAGTCATTGAGATATCGAAAGTGAAGTCAGAAGATCAGCTCGCAGATATCCTAACCAAGGCAGTTTCGAATCGGCTCTTTTTGAAATTTGTTGACAAGTCGGGCATGTTCAATATCCATGCACCAACTTGAGGGGGAGTGTTGAAATATAGTAATTGTATATTCTGTTTCCGAATCTATAGGAGACAGATTTCCCAAATCTCTCATCTCCCCAATCTTCTCTCAATCTCATTTCTTCTTCTCCAAGAATGTAACTCTTATATATAGATGTATACAGTAGAAAAATAAATGAATAAGAATAACAATCATTTTTCCCAAAATCTATTTTTAATAAGTCAATTATATAAATTTGCATGTCTTCCATAAACAAACTTTTTTCCCGGCTATATCCATTAATAAAATCTTGATAACAATATACAATACCAATAAAGTTTCTATTTCGCTTGAAAGGGAATCTTGACGATTCAATTTTTTAATTAATTTAATTGATTAATGATCAAAATTAAATGATTTAAAATACACGTGTATTACATGTGCAATAGATAAATCTCTTTCTATTTTATCCATTAAATATACTTTGATCCAATTTTAACAACAATTAAAATTAAAATGTTGGTTTTATCAAATCAAATAAAAAAATAAACAAATAATTTAAACAGTTGGAAAAAACTAATTAAGCAGTTAAATAACAAAAAGTCAAATAAAGAACAACAACAGATTAATAGATAAACCTACATCTCATAATAAATATAAAATAACAAAAGGGAAGTTATCTTCTATCTCGCATCTTCAACCCTTTTGCAGTTGCTATCCTTCTTATATTTCACAATGCACCCGCCTAAATCCCCTGCAAAACCCACCAAAATAATTAAATTAATATGAGTGTTATTCACTTTACTGTTTTAAATTTCGGCCGATGCGGACCGAAATTTTATCCGAAATTTTGTTTCGGCTAGCTTGCCGACATGAAATCACAGATTTATACTCCATATCGTTTTGAACCGAAATGTGTTTCGGCCGAAATTGCCGAAATATCGGCTGAAATATTGCCGAAATTCTCGAAATATCGGCTGAATTAGACACACTAATGTTATTGTGAATATATAACTCTTTTTTTGTTTTACTTTTGCATAAAATTCTTTCAATATAAGACATTAAGCTAAAATAATTTGAAGATTTTGTCTCTCTATTGTTTGTGCATATGCAAAGTCAAGTAAGTATATATTAACTAATACATTTTTTCTAATCAATGTAAATTCTATTTAGTTATATACATATATTACATTCTTTTTTATATTGCTATTAAATTCTCCAAATATTTAACGTGATTAATTCGTGTCATTAGTTATATTATACAATATTTTATATGAAAATGGCATGTAGAATACATAATATCTTGCTTAGGAAAAAAAATGTTTATTGAGTGTCAAAAATGAAAATCCGAGATGATCACATTTCTCCGAGATCTTCTCCAAGATCTCCGATCCGAGACGAAACACCCCTTGTCGAGACAAGTCCGAATTCCGAGATTTAAAACCTTTGCGTTATTGTAGGTTACTTCGGATAATTTATAATCAACATAAGACATAGTTATTTCATTGTGTCAGTCTATAATTAAATTCATATTCACGCACTCTTAATAAAAATCCATAAAAATCTTATGAATTTTAAACCTTACCTACTATCAAATTCATCTTCTTTTAAACCCCATCTATAGTTTAACACTTCTTTTAAATCAACTGTAAGAGCATCCACAGTCGTCATTGTTTAAAAATGCATAAATGCATAAATACAGATAGCATTTGGCCATTTTGCTGCAGCCGTCGAATGGTATTTTTTAGCAATTTAAATTATAATAATAAAAATCTAAGATCAGACAGAGCTTGAAGTTGCGTCGGAGTAATTAAATTATTTTTAAATTGATAAACGCAACTTCACATTGCATCGGAAGAGGTAAAAAAAAAAACAAATCTGCCAGACGCAACTTCACCATGCGTCCGGATTTCTGGGGTCTCGGATGCAACTTCAAGTTGCGTCCGACCACTTGATTTTTTTTTTGGCTTTATTTGCTTTTCTGGAATTTGGGGAGTAATTTTAGGCTTTATTAAAAAATTATTGACCAAATTACCCCTAGTTCTTATTCTATATATTGAAGTTATATTGGAACGAAGCAAATATCAGTTTGCTCTCGCCCAACTTTCTATCTTAATCTGCTCTCGGCCAACTCTCTATCTCAATTTCATAAGCCCAACTATCTATATTAGTTTCTTAATTAGTCGAGAAAAATATCTTCGATACGAAGATTTATTGGTCGTTTGAAATCAAAGCGGGAACAGATGCCAGCTCATGGCAACACAAGCAATGAATGTGAAGAAGAGATTCCAAATGTCGACTTTGCTGATCAATCCAGTTGGAATCGTGTAGTAGACGATTCTAAACATATAAGTCAATATATTACTGTTACCCCTGAGGGCGGTTTCTGTAAATTCAAGAAAAATTGGAAGGAACCAATCAAGATGTACAATCAGTACTGCTCATGGATTCCACTTATTAAACAACTAGCAGAGCAGGCGGGATGACACCGTTTCATGAAAATCAATACAAACAAGTCGTCGATTCGACTGGTCGAGGCACTCGTAGAGAGATGGTGGGACACTAACCACACTTTCCACCTACCGTGTGGTGAGTTGGGTTTCACTCCATTGGATTGTGTTATGCTAACGATGCGACGATGATTGAAGAAGCCGAAACTGTTGCGACGATGCTAACCTACAAGTATCAGCGAGTTGCCTCCATGCGACGATGAGGCCTATACTTTTCAAATTGTTCAAACTCGCTTCTTTCCAGATTTAACAGTAGATGATTGGAAATCACATGGTATATGGTATTCATTTTTCAAAAATTATTTTACCAATACTATGATTGAAGAAGCCGAAACCGATATGGAACTAGCAACGAGGATTGCATTAGCTTTCTTTATGTATTTTCTCGGTGCATTCCTTTACACTAATGGTGCTGGGTTAGTAAGGTGTGTGTTGGCTAGCTGCAGTTGTAGACCTGAATATTGTTGCCAAATACGATTAGGATAGTCATGCACTTGCTCTGCTGTATTTGTCTTTGGAGTAGACTTAATGTGAAGGGGTTTAATGGGCCGTGGCAAGTGTTGGAGGTAATACTTAATCTATTAGGTACTAATTTTAGTCGAATAATGTCATTATGTTATTTCAATTGGTCTCTTCGTAACATATTTGATAATTATGTTTTACAGTATTTGGCTTACGAATACACAAATTGCTGTATTCCAGTTAGAGATAGGAACATCCTTATGGAGACTCACATGGCTAATTCTGATGTATGGCCGAAAATTATTCAATGGAATAAAGAATTCTTGGAGTTAGGCCGATCTGATCCTATTAGATACAATCAATCGATGGCTCATGATCAGTTGGAGATGCGCACTTCTTCCTCCATCATTTGGCAGCCATATAATGGGTCAACAATTAAAGACATTTATGAAATTGAAGCTGCTAAATTCATTTCTCGTTATCGACATGATTTTACGTACTCCGGCCAGGTATATTAATGTTTGTCTTATTTTTACAATACTTTGATTAAATAGTTTGGTTATGCTAAAGTGAACATTTGATTGCAGGGTGTATAGTATCTTGGTGATCGTTGTATTCGGCAACTTACTGGAGTAATTGCTATCCCAAAAGACCCACCTCTTCTCATGTGTTTCATGACATCCAGTACTACACTTTCTGAACCTATTGAAGCATCACCTTTCGTACGTCGTGAAGAGCAGATCACTTATGATCAGTATTGGGCTAAGGTTTCAATTGGTCCGATAATTCCGACACTCTCCCATGCAGCCAATGTCGATTTTATTGGGCCAGCATCTATTAGATATACTTCTGCTCAGTTGCCATATGCTGCACCTCCATTTTGGCTACCGGCCGAGTATCCAACTCAATCCACTGCAGATAATTCATTATTGCTTGGTGAACCTTACGTTGAAGTGCCACTTTTTCAAGGCGGTACTCTTATCAAAAATTTGGACGCTAATATCAATATCCCGTTTCATCAAAGTGGGCAACTATCATATGTGAGTTACGAAAATCATATATACATTTCCGGCTTTAATAACCTTATTATGTTACATTGTATTTTACGTGCTCTCATTATTTTATATATCTTATACCTTTTCATAGGAGGAGTTATATACTCGTTGTCAACAATTGAGCAACATCGAAGCATAGCTTTGACGAATAATACTTTTAGAAATGGTATTGAGGGAATCAATTCCTCGTGAATTACCAAATGTTAGGCGATCTGTATCGATGAGTAGACAATCTAATTCCGAACATTGACATTTGAATCCGAATTTAGATGACACCGGTGCATCCACGTCCTCATTTCTGCCTGAAACATAGTATAATTTTGAAGAATAGGAAAAATTGTACATCATTTATTTTCTATTTACCTTGATGGTATTAATATCAACTTGTAAATGTCAACCAGAAAATGTCACATAAGGGTATTAATGTCAATTTGAACATTTTCTTTTTCATCATTTGTAAAACCACATAATTAATGTCAGGGTATTGGGATAACTTAAGGATTGTAGACTTGAGGGTATTGTAGTCACATTATTTATGTCACATGGCTAGTAGGTTTATACTTGGATTGTAGTGAAATAGGTTTTTGTATTTATTCAATTCTGTACCCATTATTCACAGTTACTTTCCTATCTACGAAGTGTAGGTTTTGACTTTTTTACACCTATTTATTAACTTTGAGATTGGACAGGACTTATTTATTAACTTTGAGATTGGACAGGACATTGATGATTCGTTCTTCTTCAAGCAGCATGATTAGTATTTATATGCTGCCATCCTGTGTACCCATTATTTCTCGACTACACTTTGTAAACTTCAACTCCAAAAGAACCCACTGTAAATTTACCTTCTAATTAACCATGGCTAATTTACATGTACCTTCTTCCTCGAGTTCATCTTCTGATTCATCAGAGGAGGAAAACAATGTTGTTGCTAGGATTGGTCACAACCGTCTAGTAAGGATTGGCAAGGCAATCCAAGCTAATGAACAAATCAATCGTCGCCGTTACATTCGTCGGGAAAGAGAAGAAGGTCATAGACGGATGTGGAAAGACTACTTTTCCAAAAATTCAGTTTACCGAGATTCAATTTTCCTTCGTCGATTTCGTATGTGCAGACAACTCTTCAACCGGGTATTGGATGCTGTTGTGGGTTACGATTAGTATTTTCTCCAGTCTCAGGATGCTTGTAAACAACTTGGCTTAACTCCTCATCAAAACGTTACAGCGGCACTACGATGTTTGGCGTACGAAGGTGCGGCTGGTGCGGTTGACGAATATGTACGTATAGACGAAACAATGGTATTGAAAACTCTGCGTCGTTTTTGTTTTGCAATTGTTACTTTATTTAGTACTCAATATATGAGGAAACCAACACCAGCCGATGCGGAAAGACTACTCGAAGAGAACAGGGCTCGAGGCTTCCCTGGGATGTTTGGTAGTGTAGATTGCATGCATTGAAAGTGGAAAAATTGTCCAGCAGCATGGCAGGACTAGTACATAGGACATGTTTGGGAGCCGACTATTATTCTCTAAGCAATTGCTTCTTATGATCTTTGGTTCTGGCATTCATTCTTTGGAATGCCAAGATGCAATAATGATCTAAATGTGCTGAACCGGTCAACTTTATTTAATGAGATTCTTGACTGTTGTGCACCTCCTGCTAATTTTATCATCAACAACCAAAATTACAATATGGGCTATTATTTAGCGGATGGTATATACCCACCGTTTGCAACCATCGTCAAAACTTACACCGTACCAGATACACAAAAGAAATAGAAATTTGCAGAAATGTAAGAAGGTGCAAGAAAAGATGTGGAACGTGCTTTTCGAGTTTTACAATCACGATTTGCAATAGTGAAGGGTCCAGCACGTATGTGGGATGCAGATAGTCTATCATATATTATGAAAACATGTATCATATTACACAACATGATTATTGACGATGAACGTGACGAAGAAATTCTTGATTATGATTATGATCAAATTCCTGACTCGATTGAGATCGAACCAAGCACATGTGGACCAATTGATGAACAAGGCCGAATCATTCGCAATGTCATTCTACATGATCGGCAAAAACATCATGCACTTCGTTAAGATCTTGTGGAGCATATTTGGAATCAATATGGAGATGAGTAACTGCACTTAGCATATATTATTATGTATTCCCATTTTCTTGTAACTTTTACTTTGATGAAATAATTATAAATGTAGTTAATGTACTACTTTGAACTACATATAATATTTGAAGCTTTTTGTAAGCCGATAATTCTGTGTATAAACTATCGTTACCAGATTAAAATATAGGATACATTCATAATTATAATTTAAAATAATAACGTAGGGACCATCTAATTAAAAGTCAATTTAATCACATAGGATACTATGGAGCCATATTGTTAAAACATGATTCTTCTTCATTTCAAATGAATAACGTAGGATATATTCGCAATAAAAATTACATACTTACATGATATTAAGATAAAATACAAAATTTTGGGCTAATGTTCTTTACCCATCGTTCTATCCTCGTTTTTGCAGAATTTTGTTTTGCCTACACATAAAATAATATCGTTGATTCATTGGCAACGTGTTCAGATCAATACCCATAATGCGATCTTTCTCAGCCCGTTCTTTAATATCGCATTCTCAGTTTTTTTATCGCATTCCTCCTATCTTGCAATTCTTTGTATACAGCTGTAAAAATGGCTGTTTCTTCGGTCATATCTTTGTATTCTGATGTTTCGGCCACTCTTTTTCCTTTCCTCTTAGTAGCTTTGCGACCTGGTGGTCGGGTAAGGGGTGTAGGTGAATATGTATTAACAGGTATATCTGAGTCCCAGTTGTTTATTGTGGGAGAGTTTTGGCTACCACTCCCTTCACTGGATTGGATATTTTGTACTCGATCAAACACTTGTATAGTATGCAATGAAAACTTCGGCTGATCTTTAAGAATCTAATAACATTCATCATATTTGAAAGCTCTCTTCGAAGTTGCCATATAATCTACTCTGGCTTCGCAAATCTGAGATAACATTGAAATTGCAAACGTTATTATGTACAATGACTTTAAATCCTACTTTTTTGTACATACCTTATCTGTCTCAGTTGTTCCGCTACCGATCCTAGTAGTTGCATTGCTCAATTTTGCTATGAATAGGGCTACTTCTTTCAAAATCAGTTGAAAACGACTAGTAAGTGAGCTAACTGTTCTGTCGGTCGGAGTTCCTAATATTACCTTAAGCGTAGAAAAAATACGCTCCCAGAACTGTGCCTCAGATTGATCGTTACCCTTGAGTTATACTAATCCAACTCTGGCACAGAAGAACATCTTCCTGAGCCGTATATGCTCTCCCCCTTGCACTTCGGCTCGCCATTGATTTTCTTTCACAAATAACTCAATACAAGACAGAGAGGTAATAGAAACTTGAGATCTGAAAGTTTTTTTAGACAATTATGATGCTAACATTCGGTTAAGGATGGGAACTATATATACAAAATTTTAGTGAGCTGTTCAGATAAAGAAAGAGCTGTTGGATTGATCTTGAAAATCAAAAAAGAGCCGTTGAATGAAGAGGGGGCAAAATGGTAATTCAATATATTTAAAAAAAAAACCAATGGACGCAACTTGCGTTCGACAAAGCCGGAAGTGAGGGACGCAACTTGAAGTTGCGTCCAAGGGGGTGCTTCATTTTGGGAATTTTTTATTTACGATTTTTTTTTGGAGGGACGCAATGTGAAGTTGCATCTGACGATTAAATTAATATTTTTTTCGAGTGACGCAACACGAAGTTGTGTTGTTTAAATTATGCATAATTCTCATACCCGCTCTCATTTATAGCAATCTATTGTCGCAAAATATGCAAAATATGCATATTTAGCAAACGACTACAACGCATTTTTTGCCAAAATATGCATTTTATGCATATTTAGCAAACGACTACAGATGCTCTAAGAGCATCTATATATATAAATACCAATTTGAAGCATGAACGATAAGATGAGGATAATTCAATTATGGATTTAAATTGTTGTGGTAGCAGTTAAATATTGCCAATGTCACATGTCGATTCACCAACTATATTAGATGGATTCTACTTTGCAATAAATATTTTGAATGTTAAGTTTACACTATTATACACATGCACCAAGCCGTGCAGTGCATGACCAATTTTCAATACATATATATGTTAGGGATTTCTACCGAACCCCCCCCCCTAGAATCTTGTTGAGTTATTCAATGCAATCAACAAAACCACCAAGCACATACTAAATCATACCAAACACACCAAAGCACACACAAATTTGTCCCTGTTAGTGCTTTCGCCTTCATCCGGGAGAGAAGAAACCCAAGATGTTATTCAACTAGAGAAGATACAAGAATATTACAATTTTCACCACGACCCTCTCTCAAGCCTCACCAGCAAGTACTAGTTGTTTACAATTAGAGAATCACTCAATCTCTCCTTCAATGAAGTACTCTCTCGCTTGGCTCTCAATGGAGGCCAATAACAACAATATATAGAGATTTATAGAAAAACCTAGTTTGATATCTTGATACAATAGCCTTTAGATATTCTTGAAGAGATAACCCTACGATAAGAGCAGTTAGATCTGACTTGAAGAGCAAGTTGGACTTCTCACGAATCAACAAGGTCTGACCCAAATTATCCATCAGTGCTACGCGCAGTCGACCGCACCTCAAGGTCGGTCGACCGTCTCCCTCTCGGAAACTTCTGCAGATTTGGGCGATCGAACGCACCCCAAGTACGGTCAACCACAACTCCATCTGCTGCTACAGTTGCTGACTGTTTCCCTTGCTACCACTCCTTCTTCGATCGTCTCGATTACTCCATCGTCTCATCGTCTTCTTATCCAACATAGTATGCAAGACGTAAACCCAACACTCTCCACCTTATATTACATACTCATGAATCCATACCCGTGTGATTTAAAACCCTCTAGACTCTTTTCCTTCTCTTCTTGCAAACAACTCGTTTCAATGGCTTCCTCTGCTAGTTGAATCTATCTCCACTTGTTTTTCTCCCACTGTATGCCCCCCTCAAGGGTACACCCCAGTAGATGTAATTATGGAGGTGCCACCCTCCACACGAACTACACCTACCTCAAGGATCTCTCCACCTTCCGACGATATTCGAACGTCGCAGTCTCGCTCGGATGATTCTAGAGACGACATACTATATGATGCTTTAGGAACAATGGGCTGCGAAACACTTGTACAAGTTTTTCTGTTCCTCCAAAGCTGGTAGAGGTTGTGCTGACCCTGCTCAATCCCCCTCTCACCCTTCATCACCTCACGATAACTTTCCCAAACTGAACGAACTCCACCTGATGTGTGTATCTGCAGTCCCGAGCTTCTAGAGTTATCATGAAAATAAGGCTCCGCTTCATCAAAGGAATATACGTGCCCTTCTCTAATGTGTATCCCCTTCCGTCTGTCATCTTCGACTCATTTGTTTTCTCACACCTTACTTCACAAGTCTTGTCAATCTTCGTTCCCATTCAACGACATGAGGCAAACTTGTAAGTAGAAACCATTACTTCACAAATCTTATCAACCTTTGTTCTCATATGAAGACATGATGCAAATTTGTAATTAGAAACCATTTCCCTCTCGGAGCAAACTTGAGAAGAATTAACCGAATCAAAAGAACAACCGGAATTCAGATCTAAAGAACTTGAAACAAAAGCACTATTTAAGTCATCACCTGATTTAGCGGCACTTGATTTTTCACCTCTCTGACTTAACCACTTGCAACAGTCTCTCATGTAATGCTCAATCCCTTTACGCTGGTGGCCACGGACCTTACCCCTAGATACACTTTCTCTTCCAATCAAAGTACAATCCACCTCCAAGGTACTCATAGAATTTGACGCCGATTTCTGACTCTCCTTCATAAGTGCATCCTCCTCCAATTCCTTGATCATACCTGCTATGAAAAACTTCTCCTTGGTAGATTTCTCATCTAGCATGGTTATCATGTTGGATGGATTTGGTGATCAATATATCGAGTTGGAAACCCTTAGATCATCTGAGTTGAACGCCCTCAGTTCAGATAACTATATATTGAACTCCACTGCATGATCTAGAAGAGTGGTACTTTTCTTCATTAAGAAACCCCACAACTTTCTTTGCTGGTACATCCAACCTTGTGATGACGATCCCAAGTAGTCAGTTTTGAATCTTGCCCAAAGACTCGTCATGCTTCTCCTATACCTGACTTTTCTCATCGATGACAACCAGATTAAACCCAAGACTTCTGAATAAATATCCGCCTAATTCTCCTGCTTTATGCCGATTGGTCTCCCTTTATCTCCTTTTAGGACTAGATCCAGGTCCTATTGAACCGATGCTTCATGCATGTCCACCTTCAAGAGTTTAAAGTTGATATTGCCTTTGAACTGCTAGATCTTCGTGATCTGATCTGCCATCTTCTCCAAGGAACTCGAACAAACCCTTGAACTCGAAGCTCTGATACCAATTGTTAGGGATTTCTATCAAAAACCCCCCTTAGGATCTTTTTGAGTTATTCGATGCAATCAACACAAACCACCAAGCACATACTAGATCATACCAAATATACCAAAGCACATACAAATTTTTCCTGGTTGGGGTTTTCGCCTTAATCCGAGGGAGAAGAAACCCAAGATGTTATTCAACTAGAGAAGATACAAGAATATTATAATTCTCATCACGATCCTCTCTCAAGCCTCGCCAGCAAGTACTAGTTGTTTACAATTAGAGAATCACTCAATCTCTCCTTCAATGAAATACTCTCTCTTGGTTCTCAATGGAGGCCAATAACAACAGTATATAGAGATCTAGAAAAAATCTAGTTTGATATCTTGATATAATAGCCTTTGGATATTCCTGAAGAGATAACCCTACAATAAGTGCCATCAGATTTGACTTGGAGCAAGTTGGGGTTCTCACGAATCACCAAGAACTGACCCAAATTATCCATCAGCATTGCGCGCGGTCAACCGCACCTCAAGGTCAGTAAACCGTCCCCCTCTCGGGAACTTCTGCAGAGTTGGGCGGTCGACCTCACCCCCAAGTACGGTCGACAGCAACTCCATCTGCTACTACAGTTGCTGACTGTTTTCCTTGCTTTCACTCCGTCTCCGATCGTCTCGATTCCTCCAACGTCGCATCGTCTTCTTATCCAACATAGTATGCAAGACATAAATCCAACAATATATAGCAAGTGACACTTTAAATAACTGAAAATAAGTGAACATTGTTTCACTTATCTTTACTTCTCATATGATCCACATCGTTCAAAGTGAGGTACATGCTTTAAAACATAAGAGAATAAAATATCAAGAAGTTTGAACATGTTATGTTCATGCATAAATAAGTTTCAGTTTTTCTATTACTGAAAAATCGTTCTTTTTGCAAACCACTTGTTGCATGAACAAAAATATTCATACTTCGCGACATTTCGTCCTTCTATATTTTATGATATATATGTTGATCACTTTGAAAGTTTGGATCATGCATTTGATAAGTTGAGATGGGTGAACTAAGGTTCACTTATTTTTTACTTATTGAATATGTCACTTGATCACTTATATATATATATATATATATATATATATATATATATATATATATATATATATATATATAGAGAAGGAATTTAGAGTGGCACTGTAGAAAATTTTTCGTGAGTGTCTCACCCATACACATTCGTTCCTCAAATGCACGATCCATATCGTTCAATTTAATATATCTGTCATAGAACCTATGCATATGTAAAATTGAGATTTGAACATGTTTTGCATGTTCATCATGTCGTTACAAAATAAATGATTTTTCAACACAGAAGAAATGAGGCAAGTTGGTACATGAGCAAAACATATTTAAACCGTGTGATTTTACGTATCCATTGGTTTTATGACATGTAGATCATATTGAACTGTGTGAATCATGCATTCGTGGAACAAGTTGTGCCAAATGGGTGACACTATAGAAAATTTTCCCAAAGTGCCATTTAGATTCCTTATTCCCACCCACCCACACACACACACACACACACACACACACAGAGTACACCGACAACAGAACAAATTTCAAAAAAGTATACAATGATGATATTATTCCCAATAACGGCATCATTTGCATTGTTGCTGCTATTGACGATAGCGACAACATGTGTTCGTATGCCAGTTCAAAGTCCGTTCGCAACCGAAGGGGGCAATATATATTTAATATATTTCAACAGATTATATGTGTTTTGCTTTACTTGAAAAGATGATGGTTTTGGGCTATTGGGGATAAAGTATAACTCTCAAAGTTGTGTATAGCTCTCTCTATATATATTAGTTAGAGGTAGTAGTTTAGTTATTCCAATTTGGTGTCTAGAGTATAATATCTTAAACAAACTAATTAACCCTATTTCTTATGGTTGGTTTGTTATTTCTTGTTAATACTCAATAGTTATTACTAACTAGTAATTTACACGTGTGATGCACATCTTTATGAATATATATATATAATTTTAAAAAAAGTTCAACATTGTCTCGTATCGAACCTGAGACCTCCTTTATATTAGTTATGCATGTACTTTGCACGTATTTGTTGGATTACAATGTACGTATTTGTTTGGTGACAAACTCTCCCATTAAAATAGTAGAGATAACTAGGTTAATAAAAAGTAAAATTATTGAATCTTTTCGGGATTCAAAGGAGAGAGTTTTGTTACATTTGGGGAATAATTCATGTGACCTTTCGCGCAAGGAAAACTGGGAGGGCATTTAGCAAAAGAACAATTTCAACTCTCAGTCTTTTGTAAATCACCCTGAGGGGGGTGAATAGGGTGATTGTGCAGAATTTAAAAAAACTAAAATAAAGTGCAGAGTAAATAAACAGAGTTAAGAAGAGCAAATACAGATAGCACAAGTGACGCAGTGATGTAATGTGGTTCGACCCCCACGTCTATGTCCACACCTCCTAATTGTAGCAATTCTCTGTCACAAGCATTCCACTATACTCAAAACCCTTGTACAGTGATTGTCGGATTCATGCCGAGAGACCTATTACACCCACAGGACTTCTAACACAAGTCCCGTCAATCTCACCGAAGTGGAAGAAAAAGAAAAAGCACAAGATCTTTAATGATCCTGACTGAAGAATACAAAATAGTTATGACACACACTCGGATTGATTGTTGAAAGATTAGTTCAGAAGGTTTTTCTCAGAAGTAATAGGTGAGGAATACAAAGTGGGTTCGTCCAATTAAATAGACTGGGAAGTGTATCGATCAAAATTAGAAACGATACATTCGAAAAATGTGAACAGCGCAAAGTACGGTCGACTGTAATCTCGGTGTAGTCGACCGTTCATCTCTCTGACGTAAAGTAGAGATATGAAGGGTCGACTGCTTCTTATGCAACGCGAGTTGCAGTCGACTGCGATGCGGTCGACCGTCATGAGGTGTGGTCGACCCGTATCGCGCTGTTCATACCGAATTCTCTTTATATTCTTACCAAAAACTAATCAATCACCAATCAATTTTATACAGATTAAATCTCACAAATATAGAATGATAGCAAGTGGTCTTGATAGCTTTCTTGGACACTAATTAATCAACTGCTCTTTTTGAATTTCTACTTCTTTTGCTTGATTTTCCAATCTTTCTATATTACTTTTCTTCTTTGAATATTCTTGAATCTCTCTTGGATCTCTTATTAATATTATTTGATCCTGAAAATCTAAACAACTCAATTTAAACTTATTAGTATTTATAGACACGTTTTGTGCACACCAAACTAAGAGTCAACAATCCACCCCTTTTGATGTGAACAAAACATGTCTTTGAATATTGAAAATGCAAATTTTAATGGACATGATTGTTGTAATATTTCTTAATAAAATTTATTCCTATATTTAAGAAGTAATTGGTTCAATAATAGGTACATCTGGATTTTAGTTCTCGTCGCGGAAATAGTTTGGTAACTACATTTATTAGAACAAACTACAACAAAAGAAATATACATAGTTGTTAATTAATACGACATTCAAATCACAGTAAATTTTGGCAATGTTACTTCTGAATATGAAACTCTTCCCTTGGATACAGACATCATGTGGATCCATTTCTTGAAGCAAAACATTTAGAAGATAGTTTTCACTCATTAAACATGGATTTATACACTTACAATCACACAATATTGGAACAATACAATATCTTATAAACATACTTCCTTCAAAAATTATGACTCAAACTTGAAAAAAGAATATATATTATAGATAGAGTTCAACGAATTTGCAAGAATACCAAATAATGAATATTAAAAAGAATGTTACACTCCAATGTGAGTAAACTCGCTTGTACCTACCCAACTCTCATAATTTTTTGATGACAATTAATAAAAAATTCAGTCCCCTTAATAATAAATAAATAATAATTCAGTCGGGATGAAACTCTTTTTTTGGATAAATATATCATATTGATCTACTTCTAGATAGTCAACAATCAACAGGCATAAACATGCATTTATACACTTATATTCATACATTATTAGGACAATTTAATATCATTTTCGATACTTACACACATCTCTCAAAAAATTATGACTCAAACTCATTTGTTTGTACCTAACTCACATATTTTAGATGCCAATTAATAATATTTTTCAACATTCTTAATCAAAATAATAATAATAATAATAATAATAATAATAGTAATAATAATAAGGGATATTTTAGCAAATGCCCCCATTCAAAATGTGAAAACTAGCATATACCCCCACTATTTTTAAAAACTAAGAAATACCCCTAGTTTGGATGGAATCGTTAAAATTCCGTTAAGTTAACTTACGTGCATCACATGTAACATAGTAAAATGACCAAAATACCCCCCAATAAATTTATTTTAGCAAATACCCCTATTCAGAATCTAAAAACTAGCATATACCCCCACTATTTAAAAAAAAAAGGATATTTTAGCAAATGCCCCCGTTCAAAATATGGAAACTAGCATATACCCCCACTATTTTAAAACTTAGTTTGGACGGAATCGTTAAAATTCCATTAAGTTAACTTACGTGCATCACACGTGACACGATAAAATAACCAAAATACCCACTACATAAGTAAGGGTTTCTTGAAGCAAATCTGAAAAGAGAATGAACCGTCTCCTTTCCACTTTGCAGATCCGTATGATTTTTTCTCCGATGGCCATCTACCCCACCTTGTTATATTAGGGTTTTTAAAGAAGAAATACTCCAACCCTAATCAGTCATTGACTCATTGTAAGCATCTTCTCCACCTTGTTATATTAGGATTTTTGATAGATTATGTTTGTTTGATCGTTTCAACTTGATCAATTTTGTGATTTTTTTTTCTTCTGAATTCTTTTTTAAGGAAAATTGGTTGTAGGAAGAGCCATGAATTTTTGAAGGTTCGCATCCAAGGTGGAGAAGAAACTATACGGACTTGCAAAGCAGAAAGGAGACGGTTCATTCTCTTTTCAAATTTGCTTCAAGAAACCCTTACTTTATGTAGTGGGTATTTTGGTCATTTTACTGTGTCACGTGTGATGCACGTAAGTTAACTTCACGGAATTTTAACTATTCCGTCCAAACTAAGGGTATTTCTTAGTTTTAAAAATAGTGGGGATATATGCTAGTTTCCATATTTTGAATGGGGGCATTTGCTAAAATATCCTTTTTTTTTTAAATAGTGGGGGTATATGCTAGTTTTTAGATTTTGAATAGGGGTATTTGCTAAAATAATTTTATTGGGGGTATTTTGGTCATTTTACTGTGTTACATGTGATGCACGTAAGTTAACTTAACGGAATTTTAACCATTCCATCCAAACTAGGGGTATTTCTTAGTTTTTAAAAATAGTGGGGGTATATGCTAGTTTATACATTTTGAATGAGGGCATTTGCTAAAATATCCCTAATAATAATAACAATAATAATAATTTAACACGAACAGTCCTTTTTCGCCCTTTTTTGAGAAGAGGCATGTAGGCCGCACACTCTTATATCCCATAAACGGAAATAATGTGAGTGACAATTGCAGTCTGAACTTTTACCTAACTAGTGAAGAGGGACATAACTTGTTCGAGTTATAACAATAAAGATAACTCAACTTAAGAATGTAAATCGAATAACGCAAAGTAACCCGGTTGGCATTCATTCTACTTTATGTGGACATCCCTTCAACCCTTCAACCCTTATGCTGAAACAGAGGTAGAATACTGCATTTATGAATTAGGCAAAGAAGAATATGTACAAATTTTGAACACATTGTGTCCAAATTTTTGTTGAACAAACTTCATTAATGAAAAACTCAGATTAATTATTGTTAGCTCACCACACTATTTAATGTGCTCATTCTTTTATCGCTAATCAGCTCTCATTCATGCATGCATGGTTAATATATATATGGAGTACATGATAAGCTAGATTACAAAGTAAATTATAATCTAGGAAGAAAAATAATAAACAAATATTATTTTTATAGGAAGAAATTTTTTTATAAAGTAAATATAATTTTTTTGGCATTGAGATCTGTTACAAAATTATTTGCAATAAAAACAAGTTTAATTTAAAGGCACAAAATCGAAGAAGAAGAAGAAGATGAAGAAGAAGAAAACCAATAAATTAAGAAGGAACAAGGAAATGGCAAAATAAATTACAAAAACCAAACCGATTTGTGTCGAGACTTGTGTTTCAAACAATCTCCTTAAAACAGATCCGCCTCGTCCGGGTGCTGGAGTTTGTAGAGGCTTCCGTCTCCCAGGATACAACGACAAAAGAGTGTCGACGAAGGCACCACGCCACACTCCCGAACTTAAGCAGTGTTTGAATTCTATCACCGAACGACTAGACATTAATATGGACGAAACAACGGAACAGAGAGGAAGGGAGGAGAGTTTCTGGTGTGTCTTAGGAGAGGAGAATGAGCCTTTATTTATTGGGACATGGGAAACCAGGTGAATGAATGCACTCAGGCTGTAACGGCAGACAGGTGAGTGAATACACCCCCTGCAACGGTAGATAGGTGAGTGAATGGTTCTACTGTAACATCAGACAAAAAATAAATAGCTGACAAAACTACTTTTGCATTTATTTCAACCGTTACAGATCGAAAAATCAAAATTTTAGCAAAAAGTGGCTTGGGACGGGGTGGGTTCACATCGGTTCGGCATTCGTGTCCGCAGAATGTGCGGACGCACACAAGCCGCATGTTATCCGGTCCGAGATTTGCATCCCTTGCACGGCGAAAGAGAGCCTCTTGGCTTGCTATCTTACAATGCCAAGAAAATGGTTAATATATATACACCTTCTAATTCCTTTATTTTTTCAGATATGGGACTAAAGTCCCTCAACTCATTTTTCAGAAATCAACTACCTCACTTTGGGATACAACTTCTCATTCACCTGATAACCGTTTTGAGCAAGTAAATATTTGATTTTGATCAACTTTCTAACGAGAACACAAGTCCACCAAGATCTCTCGCTAATTCATAGCGGATCTTTCTCAAAAAATTGCTTCAAAACTGGTTCGTAAATGGTGTTAAGAAACCCATTTCTAACATTCCCCACATGAATGAAATTGCCGACCACAGACACAACAGACTTGGTGATAAAATTATGGGGTTGAAACCTACATAATATAGGTAGGTGTTACCCTTTGAACATTTTCTTATGAAAAGATATTTATTTTACTAACTAAACAATAAACGTGACGTCCTTGAACTATTCTATCATTTGTGTAAATGATGACATATCTCACACATGAATCTTCCTAACGCATTTCACTTCTCATTGTTATATTCATTTTGGTTATGAACATATGCCTAGTTCTACAAGAGTTAAACAGGAATATTGCCCCACACTATTCCCCTGGAAGCGACCCTTCTTCCCTCTCACATAAGTGATTTCTTAGGTAAGAGTAACCCGCATTACTCTGCTCGGATTTTCGACGCATAAGAATCATTAAAAGCCTAGCTTAACCTCTTACCTTACAGGTATCACTGTTTCATCATAGGAATGGACATGGGAAAATTCCCACAGTGATCCAACATGGACATTACAATTTTGTTATCCATTTGAACCTAGATCTTTGGATCTCCAGTCAACTAGGTTGGGTGTCCATTGTATCGACTTATTCTTTCACGGACTTTAGTCTCATTCCCCTCGATGATTTATCAACTAACTCTATGTTTAACCCTTTGGCTAGCGGATCCACAATATTATTCTTTGACTTTACATAGTCCGCAAAGATAATCCCAGTAAAAAGTAGTTGTCTAATGGTATTATATCTTTGATGAATATGTCTAGATTTACCATTATACATATTACTCTGTGCTCTACAAATTGCAAATTAACCGTCTGAATGTATGCAGATTGGAGGCATAAGCTTTGTCCACCTTGGAATATCCTCAAGGAAGTGGTGTAACCATTCAGGCTCTTCCATACATTTATCCAATGCGATAAATCAGATTCCAACGTGGATTTAGCGATTACTATTTGTTTCGAGGGTTTCCACAAAACTGCCGCACCACCCAGTGTAAATACATAATCAATAGTGAATTTTGAATTATCATTATATATCTAGTTCACATTATTGTATCCTTCAAGTATAGCCGGATATCTAGTATAATGCAGCTCGGAATTTTGAGTAAAACACAAGTATTTCAGTACTCTTGTAACTGCTTGCAAATGCTCGGTTCCAGGATTACTCGTATATCTCCTTAGTTTACTAACTGCATAGGCTATACCTGGTCTTGTACAACTCATCTAGTACATTAGACTACCTATGATTCTAAAGTATTCTACTTGAAAAATACTATCTCCTTTATTCTTAGATAAATATAAAGTTAGATCTATTGGAGTTCTGACAATTCCATAATTATCTTTATCAAAATTTTCAAGAATATTTTCTATATAATGTGATTGGCTTAAAATAAGCCTGTCTGATATTCTTGTAATTTTAATCCTCAATATAACATCAGCTGGTCCTATGTCTTTCATGTCAAACCTCGAGTTCAACTTATTTTTAGTAAATTTAATCATCTTATTCAAAAGGTAGTTAGCTGAAAGAATAGCTTCTCCCCATAATTTTGGTGGCAAACCAGAACCTATTAACATTGAATTCATCATTTCCTTCAAGGTACGATTCTTTTGCTTAACAACACCGTTGGACTGATGAAATAAGGTGTTGTAGTTTCATGTATAATCTTATGCTTAGCACAAGTGTCAGCAAATGACGATTCATACTCTCCACCTCGGTCACTTCTTAGCGTATTAATTTTCTTGTTGGGTTGATTCTCAACTTCATTTTTATAGAGAACAAATTTCTCTATAGCTTCGTTCTTACTTTTAAGAAAATAATAATATTTTTGTGTTGTCATCGACAAAGGTAATAAAATACATATTATCACCTCTTGTTTTTGTTATTTTTTAGACACAAATATCACTGTGAATTAATCAGAAGGTTCAGTGTTTCTTTTAACACTTTTAAAGGATGATCTTGTTAGTTGTGTGTCACGCCCTGCTCCCAAAAAGAATATGGAATACGAGTACGTGACAAAACCCAGCGAATGATTTTCATCCTTCATAAATTGTAGGATCGACTCAGCATCATAACATGAAATATAACAAAATATACTCAACCACGTATACATGAATAATTTATTAATCAACAGAAATATTTGAAACAAATATAAATATCCCAAATAAATTTATGAAATGGAGCAAAAGTAAAAACTTCCGGACTACAAGCCCGTTACAAGTTTTAAATAGCAACAAGAATTAAATAACTCAAATACAAATAACTGAACCATGTTTTTCCAAACGAAACCTAGAACATTTGCTCACCAACTCCTTCAGGCAATTGATCTACAAAACCTGTATTATCATGCAGAAGAAAATGGAGAAACAAAGATAAACGCCCTTAGTGTAAGTTAGGGTCGCAAGTAGTACAAGTAAGGGGTTTGAAAATAAGTACAAGAAAATATGAAACAAGATTTAGAATCAAGAATATACAACATGATATGATAGGGATGAAACAAGTAGTGAAGTTCAAGAGCCTAGCTAGCAAGTAAGACAAATCAAGTAACAGGGATGAGTGACAAATATAAGTAGCAGATTCAAGTAACAAGTAAGCATGTAGTTGTATCAAGTATCAAGTAACAAGTATCAAGTAACAAGTATCAAGTAAGGTGTCAAGTATGTACAAGTAACAAGTTATTCTTAAGTCTATTGTTTAATTTTATCTATGTAGCACTTTATGCGTCTCAACTATTTACCACATGGGTGCTACTTATAAACAAGTTATGTTTAGGCCTAGTGGTGGATTTTACAGGGCGATGTACTCAGGCATCAAGTATCAAGCAAGCAAGGTTCATGAATACAAAAATAATGTAACAAGTTCACGAACCAAGTACCAGCTCGTGAATGCACTAACTCCATAACAAGTTCATGAACCAAACCATAGGTTCATCAATGCACTAAAGATACAACAAGTTTATGAACCAAATAATGGGCTCATGAATACACTAAAGATACAACAAGTTCATGAACCAAATAATGGGTTCATGAATACAATAAAGATAAAACAAGTTCATGAACCAAGTAATGGGAAACACGGGCACCCTTCCGAGTACACTTACCTATATTGTCCACTACTATGGTCTTTTTCTTAACCCCAGTGTAACCCCTGTTTTTCATTTTGTAAATTTTTGAGTGTATTTTTCGTTTTGGTATATTTTCTCTCTTGTATTCTTTCTGATTCGTATATTAGAATTTTTTCAATATATATTAGTTTTATTTCATTTTGAGCTCTTTGTGTTTGATTGGTTGTCTCTTTTGTTTCGTTCTTCATTATTTTGTTCTTTCTTTCAATTAGTTCTTATCCGTTTTATTTTTGTTCTTGGGTGTTTGTGGTGGTGATTGGTTGTGATCCTATTCCCAATCCTATTGTTTGATCCCTAATAAGATTACCAAAGCCAAATTAAAATCCACAATCCTATTTGATATCCTATACATTTGTATCCTATTTGAAAACCCAATTTAGCAAATCCTACTACTACTCCTAATATACCCTCAACCCAATTAACCCATTAACCCAACTTATATTCAACCCTAATCCTCTCACATATATATACTCTCTCCCCCTAAAACCCTAACCCTAACTCTCTCGTTCTCCCGGGCACCCTCTCTCTCCCCTTTGCGGCGCCAACCCCAGCACCGACTGCCCCCCTCTCAGCCTGCACACCCCGACTAGCCCCTACTCTACTGCCAACCGCCCCAATCCCGATCCCCCACCTAGCCGACCATTACCTGACCACCATCTATTCATCCTCATCCTCTCTCTCCCGTGCCGTTCATCCACCGTCCGATCAGCAACCAACAGCCGGAGCACCAGCAACAGCCGACGCCCTGACGCCCCTCTTGATCTCTCTTGGTTTGTGAGTTGCACGTGTTGGAGTGTTTCACGTGTGATTGCTTGGATTCGTTGGTTCGTGGATTTTCGTTCGTGGATTTTGCTCGTTACTCTTGGGTTTCGTCGTTCTTCATCTTCGGTTAAGGCAAGTAACTTGTATTCCAATTCATTTGTTTGATATAAGTCAAAAATACCACCTAAAGTGTAGTTGGGTTTAGAGACGACTCATGTTTGTATTATGTTTAATGGATTTTGTCTCTATTGTGAAAACTTGACCATAGTTTCATCACGACATAATATGGGCATGAAATAACTTAGGTTTTACCCGTTCTTGATTTGATCATGGATATGAGACTTTTGTGAGAATTCGTGATTTGGTTGAGACCCATGTGATATACTTGGTGTGGACATGCTAGATACCCAAATTCATGATGTTTGGACACTTGGTAGACTCGATTTCAGGTTTGGTTGTGTTTTGAACAAGTTTTATATGATATATGTTGAGTTGTTGTTAAAGGGTAAAATATGTGTTTTGTCGCTGATCTGTTTTGTTTGCTGTTTTGGACTGTTTTGAAGTTAGTATCTTAATTTCGGTATAAAACATGAGTTTTAAAGAATTTCATCTATTTTCTAACCCCTCTGACCTTGCTTGATTTCGTTTTCGTATGAGTGACTTATGACTGTTTTACTACAGAGGTGTCGATCTTTTCCAGATTTTGTTTCTTGGTGTTTTTGATGACTAAATCATTTTTATAACGGTGCTACACGTATTATTTTGATCCAAAATTTTGGTCAGTGTTTATTTATTTAGTTAGAGATTACCCAGAATTTTGGTGAATTTTATTGATGAGTTTTATGTATTGTTTCATGCTCGTTTATGAAAATTATATTTGATGTATTTTACTCGCTATTCTGTAAAAAATCGTATTTTCACCCTGATTCCTTTTACTGTATGAAAAACATTTGTGAAATATGAAAATTAGTATATTTTATCTATTTTCATATTCCTTTGGCCGAATTGGATTTCGTTTCACTGGTTGCGAGATATCATAGTTTTCGTACAGCAGTGTTGGAAATTCCAGATTTGCCAAACTCTCGTTTATTGATTTTTTCTTATTTTTGATGAATGATCTAATTTTACTGGAAAATTCTGAAACTTTATATTTAGATATTAGACATATAGGGAAATACCCCAGATTTTTTGTGGATTGATTTATTGAGTTTTCATGCTGTTTTCATGTTCTTGAATTCGTTTTCCTGATTTCTGGCCGAACCTATTTTCGGTATTCAAATCAGTTTTGAGCTATATTTTTGTGAATTAATATATGACTTATTTATACTCGCTGGATTTGCTTGGGAGTCTATTTTCTAGACGTTTTTGACGAATTCAGATTTGTATGCTTGTAATACTGTGAATCACTGTTTTACTACAGTATGGTCTTGCTGTCCTGAACTTGAGATTTGTCTATTTTAGTCTTTTATGAGATATCTTGCATTCGTACATGTTTATCTTACAACTTGCACTTGTCACATGATCATGCCATATTATTCTTGATATATTTTGGCACATATACATGCTTGTTTGACATTAATACTAATAAATAATCAAGCCGGGGTTTAAGGGACAGATCTAATAGTAGATAATTCAGAAACGTGTACTTGGAAGGGGATCCACTGATCCTATGTGATTACTTGAGACATGATACTTGACACGTGATTACTTGATACTTGCACGCAAGACACGATACTTGCCACTTGCACAACTTGACACGTGATTACATGATACATGATACATGATACTTGGAGCTTAGAGCTCGATTTCTTGACTTGTCCCCGAGTATATTGCCCTCTATGGTCCACTATGAAATCTAAAGCGAAACTGTTTGTTGTAGCAACCATGTAAGGTAGGCTGCATAAAATGCCACCTAGATAGTAATCACTACAAAACTTGATACACGATACTTGACTACATGATACTTGAACATGATACATGCTTGCTTGATACTTGACTACATGATACTTGAGACTTGAAACTTAACACTTGATACATGATTACATGATACTTGACACTTGATACATGTTTACATGATACTTGATTATTTGACACTTGATTCATGCCATTTACACTTGTTCAATTTTCCATGCTAGTTGTTTATGTTGACATCATACTTATACCATGTTGCTAGTTAGTTTTCCCATGTGATTGTATCCTACATTATATGTGGCCCGTAACTTGCAATTGACGGGTACTTGTTTTTCTCTTTTTCTCTTTCCTGCATTCATTGAATTGTAAATTTTGGAGAACAAGTTCCAGATGGTATCGGAGACATGAAGTATTAGTGCTGGATTTTATTATTATTATTTCTTGTAGCTTGCTTGAACAATATTGCATTTTGGGCGATGTGATCCAAGGTATTTGTTTTATTCAGATCATGACTATTTGAGATTATATATTTGGTTCAAGTATTCTTGTTGGTATTTTGATTCATATGTGCATGTGGTTGATTCTTTTGCTTCCGACTCTGATGATTCTTGTGAATGTTGTAAAGATTTCTTGAACAGCTTAAGGATGATGAAAATTATTCGCTGGGCTTTTGTCTCGTATCCGTATTCCGTATTCTTTTTGGGAAGCGGGGCGTGACACCCGGCTTGTTATTTATTTTTATTATCAAGACAAACATGAAAGCATGCAAAATTGGGCAAGTATACATGATCGAGTGCAGGGAACAAGTTTAGGCTAGGTAGGATACATATTCGAGGGTCAAAACAAATTAAAATATCAAGAACGACGAGAATTTAAATTCGGGACATCATGACGTTGCTGCACCAAAACTGAGATTCTCGCCACCACAGGAATACAAATATGGATCCATGAGAAAATCTAGAAACTAGACTATTTGCCGAATCCAGAGCATATAAACAAGATACATAAAATTTGTAGCATCAGGTGTCAAAACAGCAAACTACACAGAATTCGTGTTCAGCCAGAATTTGTAAAATTGTGTTTATAAATATGAAACAGATCTGAAACTTCAATAATTAATTCCAGAAAAATTAGAAAAGGTCCTCTAGTGTGTCTAGTATCAGCATGCAAAATTTCAAGTCATTATGAATTGTAAAACAAAGTGACACAACAATTTTATGAATCTGGAATTCTACGACACAAAAACAGTAAAACTGCAATAAATCACAAACTATAACTCGGAATTCAATTCTGTCGAAAGGGTAATAAACTAGACATCTGGGGTTAAATTTCAGGTTTAGAACTCAAGTCCAGATTCTGATGTTATCAGGGTCGAACTAGTATGCAAAACTGGAACATCAACATGGATTGTTTCTTTTATATAAAAAGTGACATGATTAGTAACTATTATGAGTCTAAATTAATGTGTGATGTAAATTAGGGTGTAATAGATATCAAATCAGCAAGTCACATTTATTTCTTAGCTCAAAAGAAAGTAAAATCAGCATATACATCATACAACATACACCTATAAGTCAAGGTGGTTTTTAATTTCATGTGTTCAAATAATTAGATGGTAAAATAGATCCGTCACGCCCCGCTTCCCAAAATGAGAAAATACGGGCGCAAGACTGAGGCCCAGCGAATGGTGTGAACACACCATTCATGAGCTATACAAGTAAACTCAACAACAAGATAATAAAACAATCCACGCAGGCATATAAATCACAATATGATAATGAAAGTCCATGACATATTCCATAATATAACCAACAACTGGAAATACAAATAATTACGGGTCAAACAAGCCCGAATTACATTAAAGAGTTTCATGAAATAAAACACAAACTAATACAATAACATGATAAATCATAAGTCTAAAACACTTGATCTGCGACACATTTTGGTAATTCTCCGTTGGGGCCTGCAAGTATATTATAACAAAAGAAAGGAAAAGGGAAACAAGAAAATGCCCGTTAATACAAGTTACGGGCCGCAAGGGGGGTACAAGCTAAGGGAAACAGGAATAAAAATAAAACAAAAGGAAAAAAGGAAAAGAGCAAGGAATCAAGAGTAAGGAAAATGCAATATGTAAACATGGTATGAACAAGGCATTACAAGTGGCATGTAAAACAAGTAAACAAGTATCAAGTCAACATGAAGATGTAACATATAATTGGATCATGCAAGTGCACGTGTTAATCTTATGTCTAATGTTTGATTCTATCTAGGTAGCACTTTATGCATCCATCTTTTTACTACATAGTTGCTACAGTCAATACAATTTCGTTTAGATTTAGTGGTGAGTTTTATAGGTCACGTACTCGGGAAAAACATGTACATTCAATATTGTATCGAGATACGTGCAAACTTGTAACCTGGAACATTTAGAATGTAAACTTGTGACGTGAACATGTAAACTTGTCATTTGCAATCTTGCAACTTGTAATTTACAACTTGCGTCGGGAAACCATGAGCTCCCATCCGAGTAAGCTCTTCTATATTGCCCACTACTTAAATCTTTCCCTTATACCCCGGCTTGTTACTTTTATTTTAATTTAATCAAGAAGAACAAGATGTCATATTCGTATTTAACTACTGTCACGGGTGAAACATTCCTGCACATAAATATGTATAATCCTAAGAGTACATATGTGTGTATTAATTTTTGTTCGTGTCATGCATAAGATAACAAGGTATTCACGATCACATGTGAATACAGGATCGACGGATTAGGTATAGAAACAGGTATCAATTCGACTTATGAATGCGAATTGGAGTCAAAAATAATATACTTGCGGTATTTTTGCAAAGAGCTTGTACTAGAACAAATAAGATACTTGCCTTTTTGACGATTCCGAAAGAGAATAATCCGGCGAACTCCGAAAACTATGTGCGAAATACGTGCAAGAAGTCCAAGTAATATAGTCAGTAACTAGAGCAAAACTCCATACTAGGATAGATCCAAACACGGGACAGCAAGACTGGATCTGGTATGCACAGAATGCAAAACACTGAATCCAGCCAATAGACTCTTCTCTACCCACCGGATCTGGGCCAAAACAGGGAACAGCAATCTCTGATCCGCTCCAACAAAACACCGAACACCAATTACACCCGCTCACGCATCTCCTTCTTCAACGCGTCGAGAGAGGGGGAGAGAGATCGTGGGAGAACAAGAGCGGCGGAGCGTGCTCACGGCGACTGGACCCCGACGAAGACAGCGGTACCACGTCGAGAAGCGACGGTGGTGACAACAATCTCGAGGGCTTCGACGCTCGAAGGTGCCCTGTTTTGGCGCTCGAAACAGGGGAGGCAGAGTGAGCAGCGACTAGATTGTTCAACGATGACGACAAAGGGCAGGGGGGGTTCGGAGGTGCTGGTAGTGGTTGGCGGAGGCGACGGTGAGGCGGGGGGGGGGGGTGGTTGATGATGAAGGAGTCGATTGGGTTCGTCGATGGTGAAGTTGGGTTTGGTCGAGCGAGAGGTTGGGCGAGGGACAAAGATGGTGACGACGAGGAAGGAGATGGGGTGGCGAGGCGAGGGTGATGGTGAAGGGATGGTGGTCAGAAATGATGGAAGGGGGGGAGAATGAGGAAGACGATGGAAATGGGTTGACGATGGGGTATTGGCGGAGCAATGGGTTTGCGGTGATGGGCAGTTTGAAGATGAAGGTGAAGTGGTTCTTCCGGTGGTGTACAGGGATGGAGGGAGACGAAACTAGGCGATGGGGTGGTGGTTGTCAGCACTCGCGCGGGTGACGAGGAGGAAGATGGGTTGAGGGGTACGGGGAAGATGAGGTGTTTTGGGTTTTGTTTTGTTTGGTTGGTTTTGTTTTTGTTTGTTTGGTTTTATTCAGAGGAGAAGGGAGAGAGAGATATATTAGTATAATAAAAGTATAGAAATAATATAAAATTAAGGTGTAGAGTGATTTTAGAGAGAGGGGGTTACGGGACTACAATTAATAGGCTGATTGTATGGAGAAAAATTAGAGGCAATTAAGATTGTTATAACTGCTAGGTTAATGGGGAGAGATTTAATTTGGGGATTACAGGGGGTAGGAGAGATTAGGGAAATTGTTGATCTGGTCAACAAGAAAGTTTGGGTTTGGGCTAGTGGTTCAAGACCCAATAGAGGATGGGCTTGGTCTATGGGCTGAAAACAATTTAATTATTAAAATATGGAATTGGGCTCAAAATAAATAATTAGACCATTGAGTTTGATTTAAACAATTAGCTTGGGCTCATACAATTTAAATTACTGGGTTTATAATAAAAATTGGGTTCCAAAACATTTCAAATATTAAAATAGTTGAATAATCAAATATTGGGCTTCACAAAATAGTTTAAATAACATATTAAATTAAAAAGAGAATAGTTTAATTTAAAATACGGGAAAATATTTAAAAATACAAATTAACGGAAATAGGGGTTACAAGATCCAACAAGTTGTGAAACGAATATATCAATGAAAGGTTGTGACTCTTATGATCATGGAGTTGTTAAGGACGACAACGAATAAAACGAGATTATCAAATGATAAGCCAAAGGGGAGGCACAACTACAATCTACTTGCAGTATTTTCAAATAAAAGCTTGTACTAGAACAGCAAATTTGTACAAGAAGATACTTGCCTTGATTGGATGTGGATGTTGATCGATGATCGAGATCTAATGGATCGGATTGGTGCAGATCTTGATGGCGATCAAGATCAAGAAAATCAACAGCTGAGATATGATCTGGTGAAGATGATCACGATCGGATCGAACGGCGGAGATGAGGAGATCAGGAGATCAAAGATCACAATCACAATGGGGATCGGACGGTCTTTGATCTGATGCGGATGGTGATGATGATGATCAAAATGCATCGGACGACTGAGGTCAAGAGATCAAGATGTGATGATCGAAGATCATCAAGGCGATCGATGACCAGGTTTCACTTGATCAAAACAGAGCATCAACGTCAATGGCATTTCACTTGATCAAAACAGAGCATCAACGTCAATGCCAATGGGGCTTTGGCTGCTTGCTGTCAACGGGATGGACAAGGACAGGAGCGCAGGGGCGCGGCTCGACGGCGACTGTAGAAGGCAGAGATGGGGAGTTGACTGAGGTGGAGACGAGGTGGGTGCCGAGGATGCACACTGCGATGAAAGATGATGGGGGTTTAGACAACAAAACAGGGGAAGAGGAGGAGAGGGTAAAGGTAGGGGATGATGAACAGTGGCGGCTGGGTTAAAACAACATAGGGGTAGGGTTATAGGTTAGGGTATAGGTTAGGTTATATATATAGGGTTAATGGGTATTAGGTTATTAGGTGGAAATCCAATAAGATAATGGGTATAGGGTTTTTGGGTTCAAATCCAATAGAAAATATACAATTAGGATTTAGATTAAAAGTAAATAATTAAATTAATTATAACAAATAGTAATATAATAGTACAATGAATCAAATAGTATACATTGAGTTAATACTCAAATACTAACAAATACAATAGGATTTTATAGTAATAATAATAACAATAACAATAACAATAACAAGGTCATATGTAAAAATAGGATCATATGAAAACTATTTGAAAATAACTATAAATACGATTAACAATTAAAATAGATTTTTAAATTAACAATCAAAGGTAACAACAACAACAACAACAACAACAACAACTTAATAATAACAGTAATAATAATAATACTGATAACAATAATAATACTAACAACATTAATAGGATTTGTATTACAATATAAAAATCGTTTTAAAATAACAATAAATACAATTAATCAAAAGAAATGGATTTTAACAGGAGATAAAAAATAAATTTGAAATAAAATGAATTTAAGAAAACGATTTTTTTATAAAGAACCCAAACCCGGTAGTACATGGAAAATACGTATATACGGGAACAGGGGTTACATTTTGTCTCAACACAAGTTTCACACTTATGTTTGGAATCAATTTGGAATATTGATATATGATTCAAGTTAATTAATCAATGCAAAGTATCATAATTTACATGTCCTAGTTTACCATGTCATAAATTGGAAGACTCAAACATATAAGTAGAAGAGCTAGCTTTATTGATATTCTTGACCATGGTTATTACATTGAGTTCAAACATTCCACCACTCATGTATCCTCTACCAACATACATTCCACTGTTCGAAAAAATAAATTTGTTTGACGCAAACACTAAACAAAATATGTGATTACTATGTAACGAACGAGATACAATGTTTTTACAGATTTCAGAAACATATGCAATATTGTTCAGAGTCAGTTCATTCCCATAAGTCATCTTCAAGATCACCTTGCCTTGACCCTTGATTTATGAAGTAGCCGAGTTCCCCATAAATATCTTCTCCCAATTCTCTAATGGTTCGAAAGTGGACAATAACATCTGTTGGAGCACATGTGTCGAGTAACTCCGGTGTCAATCCACCATTCTTGGGGTTTGAACCCATCATGTTCACCTTTGAGACCACAGCTGAGAGATTGATATCAGAAATGTCTAGAGTAATGCCTTCAACAATATTTGCTTCTCTGTTCATGTTCTTCTTGGGTAGTCTGCAATCAATAGACTTGTGACCTAGCTTGTCACAGTTGAAGCACTTGCCCTGAAACTTCGGCTTCTTGGAGATTCCTCCCTTAGGCCCCAACTTGGACCCCTTGTTGTTGTACTTTTTGGAACGTTGACTATGTTCCATGACATTAGCCTTGGCCGCATGACTGATGGCTCCGATTTTTTCAGATCCTCTATTGTCTTCTTCAATACGAAGCCTGACAATGAAATCCTCAAAGCTCATTTCCTTTTGCTTATGCTTCAGGTAGTTGCTGAAGTATTTCCAACCTGTTGGCAATTTTTCAATAATACAAGCAACTTGAAAACATTCACTTAGTTTATACTTCAGCATGTATCTCGTGCATGATCAGTTGAATTTCTTAAACTTGAATGATTACTGTTTTTGAATCTACCATTTTATAGTCTAGGAAGCAGCCTACAATGAATTTCATGGTGCCGACATCCTCAGTTTTGTATTTATGGTCTAGGAATTCCCAAAGTTCTATAGCTGTTCTTTTATCAATATAAACATTATATAACAAGTCAGCTAAACTATTCATTATGTAGTTCCTACATAGGTAATCAACATTTTTCTAAGCATCCACAGTGGCGATGACTTGGTTATCTTGCTCATCTTTCTTAAGATTTGGAGATTCTTCGTTCAGGAATCTTGCGAGATTCAAAGTGGTCAGGTAGAACATCATTTTCTGTTACCACTTCTTGAAATTCTGCCTGTTGAACTTCTCAGGTTTCTCCCCATGGGAGACTCAGACAGGTATAATGGCTGGCATTGGCACTCGTGCCACAACAACAGTTAGCACTTGTGTCGCATCTATAGTTAGCACTTGGACCGGTTCAGCCACAGCAACATTTTCCGATGCAGTTGTCATTTCGATTCTGAAAACACACAACACGAGCGTAAATTTTAAAATTGAAAAAGAAAACAAAAAGAGTGCCTTAAAATTAGAGAAATAAGATCAAGAAATTTGTTTTAAGTTTGTTTCAAAATTATTTGCAATAAAAGTGAGTTTGATTTAGAGGCACAAAATCAAAGAAGGAGAAGAAGAAGAAGAAGAAGAAGAAGAAGAAGAAAACCAACAAATTAAAAAGGAACAAGGAAATGACAAAATAAATTACAAAAACCAAACCGATTGGTGTCAAGGTTTGTGTATCACACAATCTCCTTAAAACAGATTCACCTCGTCTGTAGGGGCATCCGCTCCCAGGGTGCAACGACTGAAGAGTGTCGACGAAGGCACCACGTTACACTCCCAAACTTAAACAACATTTGAATTCTAGCACTGAACGACTAGACAGGAACAGGGATGAAATAACATAACAAAGAGGAAGGGATGAGAGTTTCAGGTGTGTCTTAGGAGGTGAGTATGAGCCTCTATTTATAGGGGCAGGGGAAAATTAGGTGAATGAATGCACTCAGACTGTAACAACAGAAAGGTGAGTTAATGCACTGCCTATAACGACAGATAGGTGAGTGAATGGTTCTACTGTAACGGCAGACAAAAAAATAGCAGAAAAAACTGTTTCTGTATTTACTTTGGCCGTTGCAGATCGGAAAATCAAAATTGTAGCAAAAAGTGGCTCTACAAGGGGTGAATTCACATCGATCTGACATTCGTATCTACATGATGTGCGAGTGCATACAAGCATCATGTAATCCATCCCGAGATTCCCCCCCCCTTCCCCCCCCATGCGCATGCGCGAGAGAGCCTCTTGGCTTGCTATCTTACAATGCCAAGAAAATAGTTAATAAATATACCCTTCTAATTCCTTTGTTTTTTCCGATATGGGACTAAAGTCTCCCAACTCATTTTTCAGAAATCAACTGCCTCACTTTGGGAGACAATTTCTCATTCCCCCGATAATCGTTTTGAGCAAGTAAATATATGATTTTGATCTACTCTTGAAGGAGAACACAAATCCATAAAGATCTCTTACTAATTCATAGAGGATCTTTCTCAAAAAATTGCGTGAAAACTGGTTCGTAAATGGTGTTAAGAAACTCATTTTCTAACAAGATCTAGTCTTCCAAATAAAGTTAACATATCATACTTTTAAACAAAAATAAACAGAAAAAGTCAAATTTTCTTCACTTCTTAAAAAATCCCAAAAACTATATTCGCCACAGTCCAATAAATTAGAACATGTGTAGCCTAGAAGAACTGTGATCTGCGTTCTTCCATAGAAGCAAATTCTTTGATAATTGTATCCATGCAAAAATTTTCAGATATTTCTCTTTCATTAAAAATTATCAAGTAGTTCGAAAGATAATCATCCTTCATCTTGTTGTGAAGCCTATTTTTCACAAAACTCATTGCCGAAAATGCCCTCTTGGTAGTTTCTATAGAAACCTGTAATGTAAGCACAAGCCTAATCAGTCGATCAACAAGAGAATAGATAATTTATTTTCTAGATCTTGTTGATGCTTGACATAACTCGGAAAGAGATGAAAAATTCTTGAATTCACTATGATGAAGTATATCAAGTATATAATGTTCTAGTTGATATACTTTACATGTGTTTGATCTTGCTCAGAGAAATCTTGATGATAGAATTAGCTTGCAAGCTTGCAAATTTTCTCGATGTTAAAGGATGTATAAGCATATCTCGGATCTAAAGTACCACTTGGCACATGTAAATCAACTATATTTTCATTAAATCAGATATTTAATTCTTGCAATTGAGAATCAATTGTGGCAATGAATATGTCAACCTGATAATGATGTTTAAATATAAGATGAGGCTGTGGATAACGAGATGAAATTTTCTTGCATATTGAGCAGACATATTCGGTATATCCATCTGATGTTTCTCACAAAATAATCTTATCTGATCAAGTAAAGCTTCCCAACCGGTCTCGCTAAGATTTTGAACTTTTTTTGTAGAAGATAGAAGTTGCATTGCATTTACAATGTCTTGAAACTTGCACTGCAAAGCTTGGTAAAGAAGATCGGTGATTTCAAAAACTTCTTTCATGAAGTGTAATATATTGACAAATTGGGAAGAGGTTAAAATCTCATAAGCTTTTTGTGCATCTGCACATTGAGCAGAGCCACCATCATCAATGAGACTAATTAGAACTTCAAATGTCAGGCTAAACATATTCAATAAGCTTGTGACTGATTTTAAATGAGGACCCCAACGAGTATCTCCAGTTCGCTACAAAAAGACAACTTGATTTGGCCTTGTACCATTTCTATTTCTCCATTTGCAATTAAGAACTCAAGTTCAGAAGCTTTAGCTACTTTCAACTGATCATTTCTTTTGCAAGAAGCACTAGGAATATTGATAATGTAAGTCAAATCATTAAGAAAGAAGAAGAAAGTGAATTAATTATTCATTAAAGTTAATAAGAATTTTATGGATCATAAACTAATAAGATAGTCACAGTGCAGACTATACTAAGAGCCAAAATTGCAAATGGCTTATCAAATGTGATAATGCATTAATTATGCGCTACTCAATGAGAAAGCTAAAGTATACTTGCCATCTAGATGTAACAGAGTAGAAAACTAGAAGATACTCTGATTAAATACCAGTTTTATTGTTTAGATAGCATTTTCAATCAAATGGTTTTCCTTCAAAATGTTTAATATGTGGAGAAACACCGTTTCGTAAATTCCATTATCATCTATTGAATTTGATTATCATAGTTCTCATTGTTGGACCCATCAAACTATTGAATTTTGAATTGTCCTAATGACTTCCGCTGATTTGATATCCATAGAAACACCATCACTACATTGTCATTGCATACACCCTGTGACTGTAACTTAGAAAGATATATGCACATAGAAAAGTACATTAATTAATGTTTTGTTTGGTTTCATTGCAATATGGTAGTGTGATTAAATCCGTAGGTTTGAGATTGTAGAAGTTTTAGAATCTTCTATCATAATAACTGTAGAGGACCAATGAATTACTAATGAATACGAATGCATTTATGAGTATAAATCAGATTTTAGTGGACCTTAACTCTAAAACAAAGTAATAGAGATCACTGCCTTGTTGCGTGCCCAATAATGTACAGAGTATTAAAACCAGTTCTTGTACACAAAATTTAGAACTTTATATATGTTAATTGTAGCCCCCTGAGTGTAGAATCCAGAACACCTCTCCGTTTAGCAAACCAATTAGTAGATTGCAAGATATTGACATTTTAGTGCAATAACGTCGGAGTATTCAGATTATCTGTTTAAAATGCATCGTCCAGTAACCTAGTTAATAATGCAATCTACTACTGAAATTATGACCTGATAAAATTCTGCTTACTAATAGACACAAAAAATAATGTGATTATTATTTTTGTGGAATTTAATAAGGATTTTATAGTAGAGTTATGAGTCTGAGAACTTGACCGTATATTGTTGTCTGAACACTAGACCCATAAAGAATTGACTGATAGACCTATCTACTATCCTTAGAATGTATTGTATGAACCGACAGGGAGTCTACTTTCTAGAGTCCCTGACGGAATCAAATTTGCTTTCCGTAGCAACGGGAAAGTGAGTTTTTGTACAACATATTGCTATCAAGAAGTGTATATTTACGTTATATATATAAATGTGTAATTGTATTTAATGGATTGAATTAATACAATAAGTCGATATATTAACTTCATACCATGCATTGCATAGCTCTTGATTAGGGCTGCAAACGAATCGAGCTATTCGCGAGCTATTCGGCTCGAGCTCGGTCAAAGCTCGGCTCGAACCGAGCTAAAAAAAAAAGTTCATTTCGTAAACGAGCCGAGCTCGAGCTTCATTTTTTTTAGGCTAAGCTCGCGAGCTATTCGGCTCGAATACGGTCAAAGCTCGATCAAAGCTCGGCTCGAACCGAGCTTGAGCCAAGCTCGAGCTCAAAAATAAGCTCGTTTCGTAAACGAGCCGAGCTCGGGCCTGAAGGTATTCGGCTCGGCTCAGCTCGATTGCAGCCCTACTCTTGATACCTTCTTGATACAGTTTAGATACCACTGTTCTCATTGATCGCACCAATAGCATATTTATGATTGATCATAGTAAAATAATAACAAGTCGGGATACTAAGGGTACGACTTAGCAGTGGACAATATAGGGGATTGTACTCAGAAGGGGGCCCGTGTTTTCCGTATTGGTTATTGCTATCGGTTATTGTTTTATCAATTGATTGCGGATTACAAGCTAGAATATCCTAATTATCGTGTATTGTATCGTGTATTGTTTATTGATATTGGTTATTGTTATTGATTGACCCGAGTACATGACCATGTAGATTTCACCACTTAAGTTTAAACGTTCACTTGATTGGTATGCACCCGAACCTGTGGTATGGAACAAATGTTTTCGTGTATTAGTTAGGTTAATAAAAATTGATAGACTTAAGATTGACACTGAGCATCAACACTTGCATTATTGATTATTGAATATTGTTGATTTACCATTGCATTATTAATTACCGACTATTGTTCATCGATCATTGCATTATTGATTATCGACTATTGATCCTATCACCTACTAGTTATTATTGACTATTGCATATCAATTTATTAAATCACAGTTATGATTGCATCTTATCATCCTTACTTGTACTCTACATGATCATGTCACCTCGATATTCGTATTGTCTCTTTTCCTTGCTTTCTTCCACATCATGTTTTATTGCTTGTTACTACTTGCCATCTGTAGTATACTCTAACAGACCCCCCCCCCCCCCCCCCCCCCAACTCTAAATGTTAAGGTTGCAAGTACCGAGGAGGGACCAATTGAAGGACTTGGTGGCTAGATCTTCTGTAGGATGGAGTCAGACTTAGCATGCATTACTTTATCTTCTTTCATGCTTTTCTCCCATTATTATTATGATTTCGTACATTGTATATCCAGGCGTTTGACCCGAAGTTTATGTTTCTAGATGATGGTTATTGTATGAGGAGTATTCATGCTATTTCTTGTTCATGTGATTGTTTCATTATCTGCATGGATGTGTTTTATATTGTTGACTTAATTGTACAACTTATGAATGATGTATATCATTTACTAGGTCTTAGTTGTGTGCTCTATAACACCACGCAAAATTGATTTATGACAATTTTACCCACGGGTGTTACATACATGTATTTTATACCATTACGGGTAATATCCGTAGCGTATTTTAATATAAATATCCTATGTATTTTGCATTTCGATTATTTATATATTTTTCTGTCATCTCAAAATTCATTTTTATCCTATTTTGAGCTAACTCAAATATAAATCCTAATCTTTTGTGTTTTTACGCGTATTGCACGTGCTTCCAATACACGTGTCGATTATGTATGTTTTACCGTTACATAAAATATCCGTAACATTATTAATACTAGTATAATGCATGTGCGATGCACGTATATAAAAATAGTAAAACATTTAATTTAATTTAGTCATTAAATTAAATGAATTTGTATATCGTATAAGAAAAAAAAATAGTAAAACATTTAACTTGCAAAATAGCAGGCTTCAATAATAGAATAAGTGTGAACGATTATAGAATCAAACTTCAAAAATACATAAAGGAGAAAAATCAAAATTATTATGTTACCACTATTCTTTGGTCGATTCATACGAATGATTTTTAACCAAGGACTGAATAAACCTTAGCAAACATTGGCAATATGATCATCAGAACCAGTAATTAAATACGACCTCTCACCTGTATATATATATAGAGCCAAGCTAACCAAGATGGCAGGAAGGATTAAGATACTGATGGCATTGTGCCAAGAGGCTGGGTGGATTGAGGAGGAGGATGGGACTATCTTTAAGAAGGTCTAGGCTCTCTAAAACTCTTTGCTAAGTTTTAAATTTATAAATCGGTTAACACATGCAGTGCACATCTCTTTGTCCTAAGTTACGACAACCAGAAATTCAAAGCATGTGCAATATATATATGTGTGATGCCAAGTAGCCTTTACAACTCTATTTCTTTAAACATTAATTATACTTAATCATACTAATGTAATTTTACTTGTTCCTTGATTTGGATATATAGCCCCACTGTGGATTAGAACCCTTCAGGTTACCTATTTCACATGACGCGAAGATAAATGAACTAAAAGAGGTTGAAATCTCACTCACTTTGGCACCCCCATCAGGCTACAATTGAGTTCAGAAATTGGATGGTAAACTTATATACTATTAAACAGTAAAGTCTTTAGTAATCAGTAATTTGTTGGTATGTTTTGCAGCCGATATTAACCAATACAAGGCTCTACTGTTTTAACTTCTGAAAGTGTAAAACTGTCAGTTGTTACCTATGTGTGGCATCGTCTATGTGCGAGTTTTAACTAACTTGAATATAATGTCATTTCTCAGACTTAATATCGTCAATCAACTTCCTGTATGTTCATTAGCATCTATACACAGTACAAATTGGTGAACAAAACATATGCCTCGTGTTTAACAATATCGACTACTATCTGGTGAGTGCATGAAACCGTTGTCCAATAAAAGGGAGAAAAAATGGTATACCCATGCAATTATAATCGATTGTAAGCGTGGAACTTATATAGACTGATACATTTCATTATCAGCTATGTATGTCAAGATAGCCATGTATTGTCAAGCTACATGATACATTTATGAATTACATTACCACTTTCATCATTAATTTATTACTATGAACCATTTATATCATGACATATAGATGATGTAACTATATTTCAATTACATTGATATGGTTTAAGTAGTAATTCAGGATCAGATCATACCATAAATATCGACCAGGAGAGAATCTCACGGTGAAGATGAGAAATTGCATTGTGCATCAAATAATTGAATATCTGATGGCCTGATATGCCCCTCTGCATCTTTGCGCAGTTTACCTTGGTTCTACGGCAAAATGGCGACGCCCTTCGGGATCCTACGAATCGACAGCAGATTTGCGGCGTAGTTCTCGAATTTCGACAGCGACCTTTGGTTTGACGGTGAAATGGCGGCAAAACGGTGGGGATTGGACGTGTACGCTTGGGTCGACGACGAACTGCAGGCGACGACGGCTGTACGCTGGCGACGGGAGTGCGAGGGATAGGGTAGAGAGGAGTTGAATAGGAAGAAGATGAGTTGAGGTTTTGGATTTAGGATTTTTTTTGCTAACAGAGAAGATGAGGGGTTTTTTGATTTGACGTGCATGACATAGTGATGTATATTACACGGGTTTGCTCAGTTACAAAATTAGGGTTTGTTTGGTTACAACCCAACTCTCCCATTAAAATAGTAGAGATACATGTTCTACATATTTTGTATTTTGACTGTTTTTCGTTCTCTCAAATTTATTTTGTATTGATACGTGCATTGCTCATAAAATTTTGTGCACATGTTGATCCCTAAAATTTTCTTGAGTCATGAATATTTTTCTTCTCATTTTTCTAGTCACAATTGTGTGATTTATTTTTAATTAAAAGTCATTAGTCCTAAATCCATTTTGTAGCCGACTAAATTAATTTAAAGCCCATGACTGATTTTGTGTGCACTAAAGTGTACATTTAAAATATAGTTAGTTTGATACACTTGCCATCTGTAACACACACATCTAACCTAATAAAAATTATTAATAAAGGTTTGTATGAAAGGGTGTGCACACATTTGATGCACGTGCATGTGTTTCTTACCATGGTTGAGAATGAGGGAGAGTGGTATGAGTTAGTGGGAAGTGGGGAGCCACACAATTTTTCTATAAATAGTCCCTACTTTTGTCATGAACAACACAACTTAAAACAAAAAATAAAAGAGAGAAAGAGGGAGAAGAGCTTGCCGGTTGTGCTAGGAAGAGGCCGACCATTTTTAAGGGAGCTTGGAGCTTTGGAGCATTACTTTCTAAGAGTTCTACAATTATGAATTCTACATTTGAGGTGGGTGTTTCTCCAACTTTCTAATATAGTTTTATTAGTAGAATGCTAGATATGTGTGAATTGTGAGATGCATGGTAACTTATACAAATTGAGTATTCATGTTTAGATTATTTGTTGTTAATTGAATGTGTGAAATTATGATATGATTGATTTGGGGACATTTTTAAGTTGTCGTTTTAAGTTTTAGTTGCACTTCAAAAATTATAACTATTAAACTAGATGGAATCTAGAGCTAAAATTTTTATAGGAGCCTCTCATATATGTCAAGAACATCTACTTAAAATTTCATAATATTTGGATGTCTTATAATACTTTAATAAAGTCCCAACTTAGGACTGGTTGGCAGTTGGCTAGCTGCTGGAAACTTATACATATTTCGGATTTTAATCATTTCGACATCTTAGATGAAGTATTTTGAGAAAAGTCAAAACTAAGAACCTGAAGTAGACTCGTTAACCTTTCTGTAAAGTCTATGAAATCATTTTTTTTATAAAGAATTGAATTTATAATGAATTTTACAAGATTGAACGGTGGCAGTCTGTATAACATTTCGACCCTACAGTAAATTTCGAAGAATTTAGGGTTATAGACACAATATTTTGGGGAAACTTATAACTACAAAGTTATAGTATCCTTGTATACCTTTAATTTGATCTAAAGAACACAAAGTTTCATGAAATTCATAATTTTCTTTGATTTTTACAAGTAGCATGAGATGCAGTTTTCGGATTTTGAACCTACTGTTTTGCAAATGAATCTATACGAAGTAGTTGAGAATGATTTTAGATGAACTTAACTACAAAAGACTCATTAATGATTCCTATGAAATAATAAATCTATTTTCGGAGTAGTATTGGAATTTATATGATTTTTTCAATATCATTGGGTTGATGTCTTTTACCTAGTTGTCCTAAATCTTTTACAACGTATAATATTGGATTTAAAATTGGAATGTTAGTAAGATGATGTACCTTATGGAGAATTAAAAGATAATTAAATGATAAAGTTGAAATATTAAATATGTGATGTTTATAAGGGTTTTAACTCATCAAGTATTATTGAATGTTGCTATAAGAAGTTGGTTACTTCATGAATGATAATGAACATAAAGAGAATAGAGAAAGAAGAATGATAAATAATGTACGGAAACTTTTATATGAGGTTAGATGTAACCTATGTGATCTATTTGAGATGGTTGCTAGTTCTAGAGTGAGTGGAACCCAAAATACTAGTAGTTGTAATAAATAGAATTTGAGAAGTAACTAGTGTGGGTTAACTTTCACTTTAAGAAGTAGCTAGTGGGGGCCAGTATTCTCAGTGTTTTGGTTTAAGTCCGGTGGGAAAAGCTAAACTCTATGTCTTAATAACTATAACTTAAACTTAAGGACAGACACTAGTTGAAGATATGCTGAAATAAGAGCAAACGTGAGTTATGGACTCCAGGATGACTCACGAAGTGAGACAATCCCCAGTATTCCAGGACGATGGATGATTTAGGCCACAGAATGATCTGCAGAGTGGGATTGATTTCCAGTATTCCGGGGCGAGCACGACGCTCACAGGATATTTGTGCAATGAGGGTTCCAGGATGACTCGTGGAGTGAGACAATCCCTAGTATTCCGGGACGAAGGATGAAATAGGCCATAGAATGATCTACGGAGTGGGATTAATCTCCAGTATTTCGGGGGAAGAACAAATACTTGCAAAGTATGTAAATCTTGTAGTAGTCATAGTAGTAGGTTGCATGGCGAGGGATTGAACCTTATAACGTGGTGTACGATAAGGGCTTGCCCTCGGACTTATGTAGTATGGGATGCATAGAATCCGAACAAGTATGCATTAGTGTCATCGTAGTGTAAATGTCTACTTTAGGCATTAAGTCATATCATACACTGACATGACTAGGATAGTCACTTTTTTCGTTTGCATTCAAGTTTGTGTTTGCTAAAGTAGAAGAATCGCTGTATTATAGCATTACATCAGTTGTATGCAACTGACATGCCCACAGTTTCCTAGTTGCAGGATTGGACTTGGCATGGGTTTGAAGTCACTAAGATGAGTTGTTACAAGATTGAAGAATTTTCATATTGAAGCGTGTATTGTATTTGTTTAATTTCGCTGTGCTGTTGTAAAGAACATGTTGTAAATAAAAAGTCTTAAATTCCTTATAAATTTGTACGAATTTGAAGTAAAAGATCTTGTATTTGCTACGAATTGCATGTGTTTGGAATTCGAGGCGTTACATGCTCGTAGTTCCGTATTTTGGAAAGCGGGACGTGACAAATAGAAATAAACTCTCCATAAATAACATTTTCTAAGATACATAAACTTCAGGTAAAATGCCCAAGAACATAATGTAGGGACTGAAAAATAAAGATAACATAAGCAATTCCATCATAGTTGTCTAGAAAGTCTACTAACCAAGTCACTCCGATCGGAACTTTGTAGCTCTCGAAAAGTTCGGTATACTGCAGCTGCGCTCAGAAATTCGAAAGCATGAAATTTCATCAATGTTGGGGAGAACTTTGAAATTGAAGGGTTGATGCCTCTGGAAAAACCTCTGATCGTTGTCGCAGCAGCTGCCTTACTACAGCTTCTGCTGTCGATGTTCCTCTTTCTTCTTCTCGGGCTGTAAGAGAACTGGGCCATTTCCATACGGGATCCAACCTGACCCCACTTCCAACTTGATCTGACCCGGCGCTACCAACCAAACCTAGTCAAATCCAACCTGGGTTCGATCCTGCCTCCAACCGAGCCAGACCGAACCGGTCTAGCTTTTGGATCCCAAACCCTAATAGACCCATTCTGACCCATTTGCAGCGCAAACCTGACCAAGTTTTGACTTTGGATCCAAACCAAAGCAGACACGATCCACTTGGAATTCAAACCCTAAACGTACCCTACCTATTTGTGACCTCTCCCGGCTAGTTGCTGCAGAAAACCCGAACCATTAAGTTTTGACTCAGACCCAAATCTGATCGACACCCATTTAGAACATGGTTGAATATGGACTGCAAACAGGGATACTGCGGGCCAGTTTTGACCCTAAAAGTGGATGAATTATCAACTGACTTCTGAACAAAACTTGTAGTTCTTCGAGTCTCCTTCGAAACTAGGGTACACCCCAATCGACCTTCTGTAGAACCAGAATGTTCGTTTATACTACAGTTGCGCATAGAAATCCTAGAACATGAAACTTTGTCAATATTGGGAAGTTCTTCAAATTCTAAGGTACCTTAAACAGTTGCTTACAACAAATACTTTCTGGAGACTGTGGAATGCTTTCGACTTTGAAAGGTTAAACACGCTTGAAGGATAAATAAGTCTGCATATGACAGACTTCTTCATCGAATCTAGATGTTGACACATGTGGTTTCCAGCTTCATCAGAAACTTTCTTCCCCTACATAAGGTGACCGATCTTGTTTTTCCTGACATAGCATATCTAAAGTTATTTCATGCTACTCGAGTCCGTCAGCTTTCCATCAATTTTTTATAAAGCTTTGGCCAGAATTCAAGTCGGTCGAAGAAGAACTTGTACATCGATCACCACGACCTGCTCTTAACGTCACTGTCATATAACTTCATTCTACGAAAACCCACTTACAACTGCTATCTCAGCCTCACCATACTTCCAATCAGAGTTCGGTCCCTGCACCAACATTCTCCCTACTGAGCACCATCAGCCTCCTGGTCCTGACTATAGTCAGTGTGGCCCTCATCAGCCTGAGAGCCATAAAAGTTATGACAATAAAAGTTTTTTGGTGTGACTTCCATAAGAGTTATGGCCACCCAACTTCGAAGTGTCGTGCTTGACAACAACAATCAATTATTCAAGCCTTGGTAGTTGAAGCTTCTATCAATGACCCTCCTATTAATCAATCTTAATTGTAGGCACTTCTCCAACAACTCATCAACTTAAGACAAAGATTTCGGTGCTCAGTTCCTCCTCTGAGCTACACCAACAACTTGCTTACTCAAAAGGAAAGTTTGGAGTACAGCTACTACTGCTCCCACAACTTGCTAACTTAAAGGCAAGTTTGGAGTCCAACTAAAGTTGCTCCCACAACTCATTAACTCTCACTGGTGGGTTCAAAGTCTTAGCTCAGCTGCATCCGCAACTCTCGAACTCCCAAAAGGTGAATTCAGAGTCCACCTAGAGCTGCTCCCACAACTAGCCAACTCTCCAAAGGTGGGTTCAAAGTCCAGCCTAGAGCTACTCTTATAACTAGCTAACTCCAAAGGCATGTTCAAAGTCCAGCTAGAGCTGTTCCCACAACTAGCCAACTCTCTAATGGTGTGTTCAGAGTCTAGCAAGAGCTGATCCTACAACTCATTATCTCAAATGTGGGTTCGAAGTCCAGCTAGATATGCTATCACTACTCATTAACTTTCAAAGGTGGGTTTGGAGTCCAACTAGAGATTCTCCCACAACTCATTATCTCAAAGGTGGGTTCGAAGTCAAGCTATAGCTGATCACACAACACATTAACTCATAGGTGGGTTCAAAGTCCAACTAGAGCTGTTCCTACAACTCATTAACTCAAAGGTGGATTCGGACTCCAGCCAGAGCTGCTTCCACAATTAGCTAATTCAAAAGCAAGTTTGGTGTCCAACTAGAGCTGCTTACACAACTGCACAGCTCTCAAAAGGTGGGTTCCAAGTCTTGCTAGAGCTGCTCACATAACTCATTATTTCAAAGGTAGGTTCAGAGCCCATATAGAGCTGCTCTAACAACTCATTAACTCTCAATGGTGGGTTCGGAGTCTAGCTATAGCTGTTCCAAAAACTTGATAACTCAAAATGTAAGTTCATTTTGGCACTCTTATAGCTAGACAACTCCAGATAGTGAGTCAGAACACAAAGAAAGTAAGAGTCTAGACAAAAATACTTGGAACATGTTTGTTTCATATCAATTTCCTACTACAAGCTATGTAGTACATGATAGATCCCTTGTACATTTTGGCACAAGTCTAAAAGCTAAAATACATTGGGTCACCCTACAACCCATCTCCACTCTGATCACTCATGACCACGAGGAAGGGGGACACTTCGGTTCAGAGACACATTCCGCTTGTGACATTTCTTAACTGCCAAAGAGCCACCTTGCCACCCGAGCTACCCAAGAGGGGTTCCAACCCTATAGATTGGATCTTGATATCATGATCACGAGTGTCTCCCACCTTCTCGTTAGGAGCCAGGATTAAAATCCTGACCACTCAGCGCTAGACATCCCTAGGGTTCCTCTGAGCCATTCGACCATCTAAGGTTCCTTCTCTGACCGTCACTCCCGAACCAGTACCACTAAAACGAGGGGTACTTCATGTTCGCAACCCTCCAAGCCTCTCCTCCAAATGGAGGAGCTGCAAATCCTTTTCAATGTCGAACTCTCTAAGCTGAACCTCTTTACCAGGAATTCGTTCCCGTAGAATCATTTCCCTAATTCATGAGAACGTTCCAAACCATCGAGATAAGCCTTCCTTCCCTTCCGATGAGCAACCTCCAACTCCTTCTCATGCGACGCATTATGTAAATGGATAAGCCCCAACTCCATCACGTGCCACTTGTAGTGAAGACAAGCAAGCTCGGCATTCCGAGGGTCTACTCCAGTATAGAAATCAATCTTTCAATAAAGAGAATGATGGAGTCACTACAATGTTAGAAAACACAAAGGAATTCATTTTAATCTTATGAAAACTTGGAACACCAACATCTTATTGACTCCATATAATGAGTTTAGTGTTCTGCTCCTCTCCCAAGCTGCACCAACTCCACATCAACTGCAAGCGATAAGTTTGTTGCTATTATCGTCACTCGAGCACTTTCACAACTCATTGTAGTGAGTTCGGTGCTCCCCTGATTACTCAAGCCCTTCCAACAAATTCATTGATTTCTTACAATTAGTTTAGTGCTTCGCTCGTTGCTCGAGCCCATCCAACAACTCATTGACTTCCTTCAATAAGTTAGGTGCTTCGATCATCACTCAAGAACCTCCTATCACTCATTGACTCCATACAATGAGTTTAGTGCTCCGCTCTTCCCCTGTGCCCCTCCAAAAACTCATTGAATCCATACATTGAGATTCGTGCTTCGTTTGCCTCTCAAGCTCCTCTAACAACTTATTGACCCTATACAATGAGTTTTGTGCTCCCCTAACCGCTTAAACTACTCTAGCAGTTCATTGGCTCCCTAAAATGAGTTCGGAGTCAAACTTTTTCCTAGTTAGACTCCCAAAACTCACTAACTTCAAACTGCAGTTCAGCTCGTCTTTAGAGACAACAAGCTCAGAGCCCAGTCTGTGACTTAAGCTACTCCAACAAATTTTTTATTTTGGTTGAAGTTCCACCTCGGCAAGCTTCTTCAAATCAGTCATGTTGTAGAACTTTGACAACTCGACAACAAGGCGCATTGGTTAGCGTGCTCAGCCCCCGAATCCGAGGTCACTGGTTCGAACCCGAGCACCCCACAAAGGGGGTTTTTAATTAGCACCCCGCTCGGGGGTAACACACGAGCAGCGTGACACCTGAGCGGGGGGTGAATGTGATACCCTCCCCAGCTGTCCGATCGCTTTGGAAAGTCCAGAAAAGTCAAGAAAAGTCCAGAAAATAGTTACTGCCCCTAAAAGCTTCGAACATGGTTCCTAGCGTCTCCAGTGGTCCCAGAAAGTTATGCAAGCTTTCCAAATCATCTGAAATAGGCAAACTACTCATCGAAGGCTGCGACACCCAACCTCCTTAAATAATAATAATAATAATAATAATAATAATAATAATAATAATAATAATAATAATTCAGTAGTCATCTCTATGAAACCTCCAACGTATAGTGCTCTCAACACTCATTCTTGCATTTATTTTCTACAGCAAGTAATACTCAAGATAAAAAAATATAAAGTAGCTAACTATATAAGCAAGCAGATATAATTAAATGTTAACATTCACTAATCTTCATACATGAATTACTAATCACCTCATCAGACCATATAAGAATGCAGATATACCAAATTGAATATTTAATACTAATATAAAATCTGTTACCTTCTCCTTTGCACCTTTATTAGCATGATGACATTTGACAATTGTCACAATGATCTATGTAGGTATATGCAGTTCGCTTGATGACAAAGTTAGGAAAGAAAATGAACATGCATATATATTGCAACTCTATCCTAAAGAATATTTGCCAATAAATATTAGAAGAAGAAAAGAATCTTAGGAGAATCAATGAAATTGTAGAGTCTATAATAGAAGGGAATATTTGACGACTTTCCATTTGGAAAGGTCATCACTATATTTGAAGCGGTGTATACATTTATATGTATCTTTATGTTAACAAGCTATATTTATAAAGTATATAATGTGGATGTAGGCTCATTGGGGACATTTTCACGAATGCTTGTTGTACCTTGCAAAATAAAGATTACGTCTTTCTTCACAACCCTTTCAAGTTTAAACACCTCCTTGGAGAATACAAGATCATACTTGTCCAACAACTGAAAACATTATAAGAATAAACACATACCTCAATTCGTCTATTAGATCCAGTTAGTTCTCAGGATTATCAAGTTCCTTATTAACAGTCAAATTAGAGCTCCATTAGTATTTAGCATAAGAATAAAAATGTTAAGCTAAGAAATCAATCTGAATTTTTTCTAATAAAAATATCAATAAAGATCCGGAAAAGAAAATTTAAAGTAATACATCTCATATACATCTTACTTCCCTTCAGTTACATACATCTTATTTCTCTCAACGTGTAGAATAGCGTCATCCTTTCTCGTTCGAACTTTCTCACCACACATATATGAGTCTAAAGTTGGTATGAAGAGAGGTGGGTTAGAGAGAAGAACTGGATCAATCAAGGGGGATGTTGAGTTATGTGAGATAAAAAAAATATGACGGTTTGAATTTTGTAAGAAATGAGATTTTTTGGGTAAATATGGGCGTTATATTTGGCATTAAAAAAAGGAGGAGGAGAAGGTTAGAAATAGATGGGGCCGAACAATTTCAACTCTCAATCTTTAAACTTAATATCTTAATCCTGCAGGGTAGAGGCATAAGGTAAGACAGAATAATGGGGAGTTGCTTTTGATGTACTGCATATAATAATCATACATGAATAATGAGAGATGATTATCGATAAAAGAATGAGGACATTACATTGTGCGATGAGCTAACAATATTTAATATTAGATTATTTAATATTAGATTATCATTAATGAAGTTTGGTCAATAAAAATTTGGACACCAGGTGTTCAAACTTGCACTTATTCAGCTTTGCCTAATTCATAAATGCAGTATTCTACCTTAGTTTCAGCATAAAGTAGAATGGATGTCGACACAAAGTAGAGTGAATTAATGAGAAAACATCTCTCTACTATTTTAATGGGAGAGTTAGGGTTGTAAACAAACAAATCCTAATTTTGTAACTGAGCAAATCCATGCAATACACGGCCAAACTACATCTACTAAACTTTCCCGTGTCATGCATGTCAAATATAAACCCCCCCCATCTTCTCTGTTAGCAAAAAAAAACCCTCAACTCATCTTCTCCCTTTTCAACTCCTCTCTGCCCTATCCCTCGCACTCCCGTCGCCATCGCTTCGCCGTCGTCGTCGCAGTTTTCCGTCGTTGCCGCAGTTCGCCGTCGACCCATTTAAATCAACATAAACCCAACCCAGGGAAGAAAAAAAAAATCTTAATTTATCTAATTTCAATCAATTTTCAGATCTAAAAAAAACTCGAATCGAACACGCAATCTTCATATTAACAATGGATCGAGACGATCTCTGCTCGATTCTTCGAACGACCGACTTCGATCTATGGAATCTGATCGACACGATGATCTCCATCACCGCCTCCGACCACGCACCGGAGCTCCGCCTTCGCCACGACGGAATTGTCGAGCGCCTCTACGCTGCTCCCCAGCCGTCTCCGCCACATCAAGATCCGTGCCAGCGCGAGTCCGACGATCAGAAGCAGCTTCAATCGAGAGCGAGAGAAAAAGAGAAGGGAAGCAGTAGTCCAATCGAGAAGGTGTTCGGATCATCGCCGTTGACGCCGCAGTCGAATCACAGAGTGGAGGTAGGGGATGATGACGTAGATATCGAGGATGATGATGAGGATGGGAGGAGTTATGGCCGTCCGATCGATTAAGAACAAAGGAAGATTCTCACTATTAAAGGAGCACTTGATGATCCTCATCAAGTAAGTTTTTCTCTCAATCCTTTATGTGGTCAAATTAATTTTTCTGGTTGTTTTAACTTAGAAATTATATTTGAAAGAAATTATGCAGTTGGGAGATTTGATTGCTCCACTGCTACAATGTCTCGCTGACACATCACATTCAAAGCTTTGTAGGTTTTTTAATTTAAATTAAATTTATTTGTTTGTAAATTTTATAATATATTGTATTGAATTCGATATAATATATTGTATTGAATTCGATGAGTTTGATATTACAGGAAACTGATATCGGGAGGAATGTGAATGGACTGAGGAAGCATGAATCAGCTGCAGATCATGTAATGCCTCGATTTTCATCTATGAAAATTATTTATTTTGCACGTAGTGTGCACGTGCAATTTTCGTAATATGAAATCTTATAATTATTTTCCTTATGGATGATGAGTATATGCATATATATATGTATATGTGTTCTTTAAATTATTTTTCTAAAAGGCCCTTGTCTCAAATAAACACAAGCCCAAAAATCTAATTTTTTTATTTTGTAAAAAACTAATATTTTAGCCCATCAATTTAAGCCCATTCTCTTAATAACAACTTGTAAGGTAACATCTTTTAAAAGATTATTTTTATAAGGATGTATAATGTACAAGTTTTTATATGGAGACTAGTGCATGCACGTGCATTGCACATACACGTGCATGAGCACCTTTCCTTGGCTGGTTTTTGGAAGAAGTGGAGTTAGTGTATAGGTGGTTACCTAGTTGTGGGTAGTTACTACAACTCCTACTCTCATCCTAGCCCTCCATCTCATAACCATCTACTCAATCCTAGCCCTCCATCTCACCCAAAGATTTAGTATAAATACCCCTCTCACTCATTGTCTTTTACACTAAGAACATTATTTGAAAGAAAGATATATTTTTTAAGTGAGTTGTGAGTGAGTATCTTGGAGGCTGGTCATCACTTCAGAGGATTCTCGGTAGGCAAGGAGCAAGGAGGAGGAGTCACATTATCACACTAGAAGGCTTTACAGGATTTCGTTAAACTCTTTAATAAGGTGGGTGTTTCTCAGGACTTCTAATATAGAGATCATGCTAGGGCTAATATTACTTGTTATCATATTTGTGAAAAGTGGATTGATATGGTGATCGTATATTAAAATGCTTTGTGTTATACTTATTGTGAACAGATGAAAAAGAACTAATGATAATTAGAGAACTGGAAATGACCTGTACAGTCGACTGATCATGTGAGCAGTCGACTGGTGCACTGAAATAAAACATGAACAGTTCGGAATTCCATGAAACGATGTATTTAAGGTAAATTGTTAACTTGATTTTCTAGCATGTTAAATTAGAGTTAGCATTCATCTTCGTGGATAAATGATGAGTAAAGGAAAAATGTATGTTTAGCATCTCAGTTGGAGGAAAGAACATACTATTTGTGTGAGATTTACATTTAATTATAAACTATGTTATGATGATGGTAAATAGATAAGAATCACATGTTCATGTTGACATTGAACATACTGTAGTTGAATAAAATGCTGTGTGCTAATTGAAGAACAGAAGAGAGAGATGATCCCTTAATTCAAAAATTAACCCTGTTTCAGTCGACCGAATGTATGTAACAGTCGACTGTACTGAACTTGAAAAGTTGTATAATTGAACTCTGTAGAACAGCCGACTGGTTTGAATGATAATCGTCTGCCCTGTAAATGATATTTATATTTTGAACGTTGCGGAACAGCCGACTGGCCATGTGCAGCAGTCGACTCTTCCGAGCGGTTATTGAAGAACTTTCTTCGACTGAACAAGTCGACTGGATAAGCTCTAAGTCGACTGTCCAGATCACTTTTGACATCCTAGAAATTCTATGAATTGTTTTATGGTAAAGATTATGAATCTTATGTTGAATGATTATTGGTTGTGACAATTTAAGTAAACTCTATTTGTCTTTGCATGAATTTATACCTGAAATGAAGCGAATTATTTATTTGAATTTATGAAAGTTGTATGAATGTGAAAGTTACGAACATGGAAAGGAAAAATCTATTGAGATTATGAAAATGAACTCACGAGCTAGTAAGGCTCAATTTGGTTAATTGTGAATTGAAATTGAAACAAAAGAGTAGCTAAGTCTCCCACCGGCAATTGGAAAGAAATGAAATGAAATGAAATTTGAAATGAAAGACCAAGGTTGGTCATGATGAATGAATGGTTAAGTCCGGTATAATGGAGAGGCTAACTCTAGAGCCTTTGATTTTGTTCATGATTCTAATAAAATAAGGACTAGATATATAGTGAAGATGTGATGAAAGTAAGGGAAAAACACTGAGTATGAGGACCATTGGATTGGCGGCGAGAGCGTATCCCAGGATGTCCCATGATGATTCATGATAGGGCGTGGATACTGCTCCAGAATACCGTCCCGGTGGCGACGCTCATGGGGTCTTTTGACGACTGCGGGTGGTGTCATGTCTATGGTAGGAGCTGAATTATCACAGGATGCCTGCATGATGAGTCATGTGTCAGTGTGTTGGGATTCCCTCCAGGGTGCCTAGACATGAGTTCGTATGTCTGAAAACATTTAGGATACTTACCGTAGTTACAGTAGTAGATTAAGTCATGACGAGGAATTGAACTCTACAAGATGAAGTACGATTAAGGGCTTGCCTTCGGACCTATGTAGTATGGGATGCATAGAATCCGAACAAATGCGCATTAGTGTCATATAACATAATAATTGCATTAAGGATTAAGTGCACAATCACAACACGACATCATTAAGATTTTCCCTTTAATTTGATATGTGAACAAGTTTGTGATTTGTTAAGAAATGAGAATCGTTATACTGTTTCTGGTATAGAGAGGATGGCTATGTATAATTTTCGTCGGTTGAATAAACTGACGTGCCCACAGTTTTGTATGCAGGATAACTGGCTTGATAAAATTGAAAGGAGAACTGATGCTTACATATTATTCATTGTTGATGTACATTTATTTAAATGATGTAAATTGCTTCCGCTGTCATTACATGTAAATTATTGTGTTATATGCTTCCGCTGTAAAATGTAAAGTGTAAAATCTCATGTAACTCTGATGTAAAATGGAAAGTTTTCAATTCCTTGTAAAATTGTACCGAATGAGACAAAAAGATCCTGTGGAAATCTCAAATTCAGTTGTATTTGGAATTCGGGGTGTTACAGAGGTGGTATCAGAGCTACATTTCACACTGGTACAAATTTATAAGGAACGACACCCTAGAAGTGGACATTAGAGTGTGTGTCTGAGTCTAGAGATTTAAATGTAAGTGGCTTACATTTGTGTTGCTCTATGACTTATGCTTCTTCCTCCCTATTTCTAAAGATGGCCGATCACTTCGACCCTGCTGGCGACGACAATTGGCATATCATTGAGGAAGAGTACCACCCTGGGCAAGTAGATTCTGATGAAGAGGAATGGCCTGAGTCTTGAGAGATTATCCCACCTCCAGACTCGTCTGATGATTCTTCTTCTGATGAAGAAGAGGGACCAGTTTCGAATAGTCTTGTTGCATCTCTTCAGAGGCAGGTTGAATCACTGCGGGAGAGAGTTGGACTGTTGGAAGCTCAGTTGGCCAATCGCAAGGACGACTTTGCCGTTCTCAGTCATCGTGTATGAGAACTCGAGAAGAGGAAGAATATGACCGATGTGCTGAAGGAAGAAGTTGATGAACTACGGGGAGAACTTCGTGAAGCGAAGAGGAACCGTAGGAGTTAGACTGTTGTAGCTTCTACTGTTTTTATTCTGATGTTAAGAAATGTTTTTCAATTCGAATGTATAGAGTTGGAATTCAATGGAATGCAAGTTGATTTAAAATTCATGTCCTATACTTCGAATCTAATGGATTTTTTGCATCAGAATATGGCTAGAAGGGAAGCTAGAAATGGTGAAGGTCTGGATCTGGAAACGGAACTTGCGAGGGTCTATCAGACACTCAACGCCGTGGCCATGAATCATAACCAAGGAAGGGGGCCTGTGAATCCAGTGCCCGAGGCAATTAAATTAGTGGAATCGTTCAAACGAATAAAACCACCTGTGTTCGAAGGGAAGTCAGACCCTGATGCGGCTGACAACTGGATTCGTCAGGTAGAGACCATCTTCGAAGTGCTGGAAACCTCGGAAGGCAGCAAGGTGAAGTTGACGACTCTACAGCTTGAGAAGGATGCGGCTGTTTGGTGGCAGTCGATGAAGCAGACAATGGGAGGCATAGTTCTTGGCTGGGAGGAATTTTTGGAAGAATTTCGCAGTCACTATTTCCCCTCCGATGTCCAGGAGAAGAAGGCTATGGAGTTTCTGTCACTACAGCAAGGCGGCATGTCAGTTAGGGAGTATGAGACCAAATTTACTCAACTCTCTAGGTATGCTCCGGAATTAGTGATGGATGAGGTGAAGAAGGCTCGTAAATTCGAGCATGGATTGAGGTCGAGCTTGAGGTCCCGGATGATACCTCTTGGTATCAGGAGGTTTGACAAATTGGTCAAGCGAGCAGCAGCCACGGAGGCAGATATGGAGCAGTTTCATGTTGTTCAGAATCGGAGGAACAACTGGCAGTCTGGAAAGAGGCCCACAAATTCTGGAAATTTCAAGGGACAACCATCTGCACAAAGGTTCAAACCGACAGGGGCGAACACTATTTGTGTGGTTGGAGGACCTGGGAACAATGTTGTGAGACCTCCTGCGGTAAATTGCTTCAACTGTGGTGAGACGGGACATTACAAATCTCAATGCCTCAAACCACGGACTGGCAATCTCTATGTGCCAATGCAGCAGACTGGGAAGAGACCGTACCAACCATGGTGAGTATTTGCCTTGACTGAAGCTGATGCCGATGAGGTTGATCACGTCATCACAGGTACGAGGGCAGATGTTTAGAGGTTCATGTGTTTTCTTTTCCCACTTATTTAGTGAACTGTTGCGTAATAAGTATGTATTATGTAACAGGCGAACTTTATTTGAATGGAATGAAAGCTGTTGTTCTGTTCGATACTGGATCCTCTCATACTTTTGTGTCTCCTAAATTTGCTAAAGTGTTGGGAGTTGAACCAAAGATTTTTCCAGGCAAGATCTTAGCAGTAGCTACTCCATCAGGGGAGACTCTAACCACTAATCGGTACTATGCTGACTGTGAGATCGTGATTGGTGATCGAGCTGACTATCTTGGGAGTCGATGTTATCATTGGCATTGATTGGATGTCGGTGTACAGTGCAAGCATCGAGTGCAAGACCAAGATGGTAACAGTGAAGGCTCCAGGTGGACCTGAAATCACTTTCCAAGGGAAAAGGAGATGTTCGGAGTTGGTCGCTGCTATCAGTCAGAAGAAAGGAATTCTGGCAGAGGTGCAGTTGATTCCTGTGGTTTGGGACTATCCGACTGTGTTCTTGGATGATTTTCCTAGGTTACCCCCACATCGTGATGTAGAGTTCAGCATCACTGTTCAACCGGGAAGTGCACCCATTTCTAAGGCACCGTATAGGATGGCTCCAGTGGAACATGATGATGTGAAACGGCAGATTGTGGAACTATTGGAGAAAGGCTTTATTCAACCTAGTGCGTCACCTTGGGGAGCACCAGTGCTTTTGGTAAAGAAGAAGGATGGTTTGATGAGAATGTGCATCGATTACCGGGAGCTGAATAAGGTCACTGTTCAGAATAAGTATCCTATTCCCCGAATTGATGACTTGTTTAATCGTCTACAAGGAGCAGCTATTTTCTCCAAAATAGATCTTCGATCAGGATATCACCAAGTTTGAGTGAAAGCTGAAGATGTGCACAAAACTGCATTTAGAACTCGACACGGGCATTACGAATTCTTAGTTATGCCGTTTGGAGTGACGAATGCGCCCGCAATCTTCATGGACATGATGAACAGAGTTCTGAGGCCGTTCATTGATTCTTTCGTCGTAGTGTTTATCAACGATATTCTCGTGTACTCCAAGTCGGAGGAGGAGCACACTGAGCATTTGGCATCAGTTTTGGGGAAGCTTCAAGAGCAGGAGTTGTATGCCAAGTTGTCCAAGTGTGATTTCTGGAAATTTGAAGTGGCATTCCTAGGTCACATCCTTTCTAAGGAGGGAGTGGCAACTGATCCTCAGAAGATAGAGGCAGTGAGAGATTGGGCAAGGCCTACTACAGTGAAGAAAGTCAGAAGTTTTCTTGGACTGACTGGATACTACAGGAGATTCATTCAAGGTTATGCTCAGTTAGCCATACCGCTTACTAGTTTGACCAAGAAGAATGTGAACTTCAAGTGGACTGAGCAATGTGAGGCAAGCTTTCAGGAGTTGAAGGATAGGCTGACTACTGCACCTATTTTGGCTTTGCCTAGAATAGGTGTTGAGTATGATGTTTATAGTGATGCTTCACATCGTGGGCTTGGTTGTGTCTTAATGCAAGAAGGAAGAGTAATCGCGTATGGGTCTAGGCAACTAAGACCGCATGAGAAGAATTACCCGACTCATGATCTGGAGTTGGCTGCGATTATCTTTGCCCTGAAGCAATGGAGACATTATGTGTATGGCGAGAAGCTGAACATGTACACGGACCACAAAAGCTTGAAGTACATCTATCAGTAGAAGGATCTGAATTTGAGGCAGCAGAGATGGTTGGAGGTACTTGAGGACATTCGTCCGGAGATTAAGTATTACCCAGGGAAGGCTAATGTTGTTGCTGATGCACTTAGCCGCAAGAGCAGTCTGGCGAGTTTGATTACGACTCAGTGGCAGCTAGCAGAGGAGTTGGATCAGGCAGGTATTGAAGTTGTTCTGCATGACTTGGGAGCATCCTTAGCTCAGTTGAGAATTCAACCGACACTGAACGAAAGGATTATTGCAAGTCAGAAGGCTGATGCCGAGATTCAGAAGATGTTGGAGCAGGTTGGTGCTGGCAGGTTGCCCGGATTTCAAATCAGGGATGGAGTGCTGTGGTTTGGAGAGAGGCTGTGTATTCCGGATCAGGCGAACCTGAAAGAGAGTATCCTTCAGGAGGCGCATGCTACTCTTTTGTCTGTACATCCTGGGAGTACCAAGATGTATAGGGACATCAAGCAGCATTTCTGGTGGTCAGGTTTGAAGCGGGATGTGGCCGAATTTGTGTCGAGGTGTGAGGTTTGTCAACAAGTCAAAGCCGAGAATCAAAAACCTGGATGTCTATTGCAACCGTTACCTATTCCGAAATGGAAGTGGGATAACATCAGTATGGATTTCATTACGGGTTTACCCAAGAGTTCTAAGAGCAATGATGCGATTTGGGTTATAGTCGATCGATTAACCAAGTCTGCTCACTTTTTGGCAATGAAACTTACTGCTTCGATGGACAAGTTGGCTGAGATGTATGTTGGTGTGATTGTCAGGCTTCATGGCGTTCCGTAGTGTGCACGTGCAATTTTCGTAATATGAAATCTTATAATTATTTTCCTTATGGATGATGAGTATATGCATATATATATGTATATGTGTTCTTTAAATTATTTTTATAAAAGGCCCTTGTCTCAAATAAATACAAGCCCAAAAATCTAATTTATTTATTTTGTAAAAAACTAATATTTTTGGCCCATCAATTTAAGCCCATTCTCTTAATAACAACTTGTAAGGTAACATCTTTTAATAGATTATTTTTATAAGGATGTATAATGTACAAGTTTTTATATGGAGACGTACACGTGCATTGCACGTACACGTGCATTGCACGTACACGTGCATGAGAACCTTTCCTTGGCCGGTTTTTGGAAGAAGTGGAGTTAGTGTATATGTGGTTACCTAGTTGTGGGTAGTTACTACAACTCCTACTCTCATCCTAGCCCTCCATCTCATAACCATCTACTCAATCCTAGCCCTCCATCTCACCCAAAGATTTAGTATAAATACCCCTATCACTCATTGTCTTTTACACTAAGAACTTTATTTGAAAGAATGATTTATTTTTTAAGAGAGTTGTGAGTGAGTATCTTGGAGGCCGGTCATCACTTCAGAGGATTCTCGGTGGCAAGGAGGAAGGAGGAGGAGTCACATTATGACACTAGAAGGCTTTACGGGATTTCGTTAAACTCTTCAATAAGGTGGGTGTTTCTCAGGATTTCTAATATAGAGATCATGCTAGGGCTAGTGTTGACTGTTATCATATTTGTGAAAAGTGGATTGATAGGGTGATCATATCTTAAAATGCTTTGTGTTATACTTATTGTGAATAAATGAAAAAGAACTAATGATAATTAGAGAACTGGAAATAACCTGTACAGTCGACCGATCATGTGAGCAGTCGACTGGTGCACTGAAATAAAACATGAACAGTTCGGAATTCCGTGAAACGATGTATTTAAGGTGAATTGTTAACTTGATTTTCTAGCATGTTAAATTGGAGTTAGCATTCATCTTCGTGGATAAATGATGAGTAAAGGAAAAATGTATGTTTTGCATCTCAGTTGGAAGAAAGAACATACTATTTGTGTGAGATTTACATTTAATTATAAACTATGTTATGATGATGGTAAATAGATAAGAATCACATGTTCATGTTGACATTGAACATACTGTAGTTGAATAAAATGCTGTGTGCTAATTGAAGAACAGAAGGGAGAGATGATCCCTTAATTCAAAAATTAACCCTGTTCAGTCAACCGAATGTATGTAACAGTCGACTGTACTGAACTTGAAAAGTTGTATAATTGAACTCTGTAGAACAGCCGACTGGTTTGAATGACAGTCGACTGCCCCGTAAATGATATTTAGATTTTGAACGTTGCGGAACAGCCGACTGGCCATGTGCAGCAGTCGACTCTTCTGAGCGGTTATTGAAGAACTTTCTTCGACTGAACAAGTCGACTGGATAAGCTCTAAGTCGACTGTCCAGATCACTTTTGACATCTCAGAAATTCTATGAATTGTTTTATGGTAAAGATTATGAATCTTATGTTGAATGATTATTGGTTGTGACAATTTAAGTAAACTCTATTTGTCTTTGCATGAATTTATACCTGAAATGAAACGAATCATTTATTTGAATTTATGAAAGTTGTATGAATGTGAAAGTTATGAACATGGAAAAGGAAAATCTATTGAGATTATGAAAATGAACTCATGAGCTAGTAACGCTCAATTTTGGTAATTGTGAATTGAAATTGAAACAAAAGAGTAGCTAAGTCTCCCACCGGCAATTGGAAAGAAATGAAATGAAATGAAATTTGAAAAAAAAGACCAAGGTTGGTCATGTTGAATGAATGATAAAGTCCGGTATAGTGGAGAGGCTAACTCTAGAGCTTTGATTTTGTTCATGATTCTAATAAAATAAGGACTAGATACATAGTGAAGATGTGATGAAAGTAAGAGAAAAACACTGAGTATGAGGGCCATTGGATTGGCGGCGAGAGCGTATCCCAGGATGTCCCATGATGAGTCATGATAGGGCGTGGATACTGCTCCAGAGTACGTCCCTGTGGCGACACTCGTGGGGTGTTTTGACGACTGCGGGTGGTATCAGGTCTATGGTAGGAGCTGAATTACCACAGGATGCCTGCATGATGAGTTATGTGTCAGTGCGTTGGGATTCCCTCCAGGGTGCCTAGACATGAGTTCGTATGTCTGAAAACATTTAGGATACTTACCGTAGTTACAGTAGTAGATTAAGTCATGACGAGGGATTGAACCCTACAAGATGAAGTACGATTAAGGGCTTGCCTTCGGACCTATGTAGTATGGGATGCATAGAATCCGAACAAGTGCGCATTAGATATAACATAATAATTGCATTAAGGATTAAGTGCACAATCACAACACGACATCATTAAGATTTTCCATTTAATTTGATATGTGAACAAGTTTGTGATTTGTTAAGAAATGAGAATCGTTATACTGTTTCTGGTATAGAGAGGATGGCCATGTATAATTTTCGTCGGTTGAATAAACTGACGTGCCCACAGTTTTGTATGCAGGATAACTGGCTTGATAAAATTGAAAGGAGAACTGATGCTTACATATTATTCATTGTTGATGTACATTTATTTAAATGATGTAAATTGCTTCCGCTGTCATTACATGTAAATTATTGTGTTATATACTTCCGCTGTAAAATGTAAAGTGTAAAATCTCATGTAACTCTAATGTAAAATGGAAAGTTTTCAATTCCTTGTAAAATTGTACCAATGAGACGAAAAGATCCTGTGGAAATCTCGAATTCAGTTGTATTTGGAATTCGGGGTGTTACAGTTCAGATACTGGCAAAGCAATTAGTCAAGTAAGTAGACTACCGATCGATTAGTATGAATCTACAGAAGTACTCTTCTTGATTTTGTTCTGAGTTTTAACGACGACTTTATTTGTTAGTAGAAAGTGGAAATACATTGTGGACGAATGGGTGAAAGCTTCGGAGACTTCGTCGCCTTCTGCCATCAACTGTATGCCGCTAACTCAAACTAATTAAAATGATGCTGAGGTCTTTTGCTTTTATGAAAATATGGCTACTTCTTTTCTATTAGCTGTAACTAATGAAGTTGCACGAATTGTAAAGCAGATTGTTGATTGAGCTCGAACAGGAGCAGCAACACGGAAGCAGCATCAGTTGAAGCTAAACCAAGACCTGTTCAAAGAAGGGTAGCTCAATTGGAGCCTATCCACTCCACAAATCCAGCTGTAAACACTCTTAAATCACTTATTTAACTTTCTATTTTTTGTTAAGCTCAATGTATGATGCTGAATTATTATTATTTTATAATATTATTTTTGAACTATTAGAAGTTGAAGGACGACAAGGAGAACTTGGCCTATGCAGAGAGGCTGGCGAATGCGCGTAAACGACTCCATGAGAATTACCAAGAAGCCCAAAATGGTGAGTACATGTTTAATTTAAAGTATACTATGTAGTTCAATTCTGACATGTATGTATTTTGTTATCTGAAACTACATAAAACCTCATATCTGACGTGTAGGTTTTTCTTTAGATGAAATATCTCTAATCTCTAATATCTAATATTATAATGGGAGAAGGCCTTAGTGTCATTTGTCAATCTACCAATACGTGCATCGTACGTGCATAACTAATATGAAGGAGATCTCAGGTTCGAGTCCTCAATATGTCAGATTGTTTACTTTTTTTTATATATATTAACACATGCACCACAAGTTTAAATTACTATTCACCTATTTATCTATAATATAATATATTAACTTCTCTACTATTTTAATAGGAGAGTTAGGGTTGTAAACAAACAAACCCAAAATTTGTTACTGAGCAAATCCGTGCAATATACGGCCAAACTACATCCACTAAACTTCCCCGTGTCATGCACGTCAAATAAAAAAATCCCTCATTTTCTCTGTAAGCAAAAAAACCCTAAATTCAAAACCTCAACTCATCTTCTCCCTATTCAACTCCTCTCTGCCCTATCTCTTGCACTCCCGTCGCCAGTGCTTCACCATCGTCGCCGCTGTTCGCCGTCGTTGCCGCTGTTCGCCGTCGACCTATTATAATATTTTATTTAATTTTACACTTCAGCTTTCCCTGAGCTCCAATTCCATAGTTTGGATGCACGTCTTCAGAAGCCAAAATGTGCAATATTTCCAAGTTCCAACAGAGGTACATCGTTTTGTGCATGTCATATCTAATTACTGTAATTTGATAAGTTAAGCACCATATCCTATCATGGTTTTTCCAATTAGATATTCTTGGAAGCTATTAATGTTCAAAAGAGAGATAAAATTGCGACTACATGAAACAGAAATTGGGAGGTAGACTACATAAACAACTCATTCAGATAATTTTGTTTGAATTGATTTTTCCTTTATTTTTTTCTTCTCATGTATGCCAGAATGTTCCGTTATAAATTTATATGGTCACAAGAAGGTTTCTATCTCCCTTATTTACTTTGGCTGAATACTATACGTAGTATTTATATCATTTGAAGTTCAAACTATGTTATTTCTGCACAAACCTGATTGAATTAGTCTTTCATTGAGATTTTATTTCTTATGCACAACTTAAATTGTTTGTAGTAGATACGCATATTTTGGTTCATTCTTCTTTTCTACCTCTTTGCAAAATTCTTTTTATATGCCAAAAGAAATATATTATGCATGTTTAGGTTCTCTGCCATAAATTTTCATTTATAGTCCCTGTATTTCTTCTTTTGCTGAATTTAATGATCTTTGCAGGTATTTTTAATGAAAATGGTGGATAATGCAATCTTTTCGTCTTCACAAGCTTACTTCCTCGAGCCTTTGCTATGATTATTGCGCACCAGTGAATGGGATCCCAACTATCCAACCACATTCATTCTATTTGCTTTCTGATCAACCACCCTTCAAGAACAAACCTACAGGGTATTATACCCTTCTCTTTTCCCTACATGGGCTGTGTTTGTTTTCGCTGGACAACATAATCTGTCATATATTTTTACGATTTCTTTTATTAGTAAGAATTGTTACATCTCTATCATATCTCTTTCTTTGCTTTCATGGGCTCAGTTGTATATATAGCAGCATGAAGAACATGATCTTCAGCATGAAAGAAGCGAAAACCATCAGTTTTTGTGAGAGTGAAGTCAACAAGACCGTGAGATCACTTAGTTTCAAGAGAAGCAATACAGGGGTGAAGATGATGACACCGAAAGGTTCTGATTGTTCGAAAGTTGTGGAGAGAATTGTGTTTTAAAAATTGGGAGCCTACCGAAGATGTTCAGATCGAAAGCAGCGAGTCCAGTTCTAAGACAGTTGAGGAACAGATTGAGTTCAAGATCAGCATAGAATGTAAGAGATTGACTGTGGAGAAGCCCCCAATGAGAAAGAAAAGAAAAAAAAAAGAAGCCATTGGGTTCTGTTCAAAACAACGAAGAGATTAGTGTTGATGAAATCTTCGAACATATATGACATGGAGGAATTAACATCTCTCTGTATGGAGGCCAGTGGTTATGTCTCATATAGTACGTCTTCATCTTATAGCAACTTGATGATGCTAGCAAGTCAGATGAAGATAAGTAATGTGAAAGTTCTCATGAGGAAGAGAAGGGAATTAATTTTTTTGGTTTAAAATATTATCATTAAACTTCCACCGAGGAAGGATTGAGGTTTAATGTCTTTTTCAATCCTGGATATGAAGTACACATCATTTTCCTTTTTCTAATAACTAAATGCGTTTGTGGTATGGGTATTGCTTTCATGGTTTGAGAAGTGTTAGCTGACATTGATTTTACCAATTTGGCAAAATTTTGGATATGAATCATTCAATTAGTAGTGTAGTGTTTAACTGGTTATGTGTAATTTGATACAATGAGAGTAATCCTGTTTGTGAATGACTTGGGCCATTTGGCTGAATGATTTGAGTCTGAATAGCAAGGAGGTGAAGGAAAAATTTTATTCATACAAGAGTTGTTATTGTTGGTTATTTCTCTAAATTTAGAATTAAGTAGATAATTAGATGTGATTGCTTTTTATCCGATCTTATATGAAATACACACTTATCAAACAACTTAGGGTTTGTCATTTTCATGCTCTTTTTGTTTAATGATGTCAGTTCCGAGCATTTTACTGTATCTTTTCTTATAAGCATTTTATTTAATTTAATATAACTATAATTTTTTGTAGTCATGCATCACACGTGCATTATACTAAATGCACGTATGATGCACTATATGTATGAATAAAATTATTACATAAAATTAATAGTATATAATAGTGTAATGCACGTGCGATGAGAGTTTCAAAGTTTCAAAGATAGTATTCAAAGTTTTCTTTTTTGAGAACTTCATTTTGGAACTAAATTGTGTCATATGCGAGTTTCACATGAACTAACTTGCAATCAAATCTTATGAAGACGTTATATAGTTTACAATTTATCTTTTCTTTACTATACTTTTTGTAATTGTGCAACGCTCGTGCATTATACTAGTAGTAGATTAATGTCAACCAGATTACTTTGCGTTATTCGATTTACATTCATAGTTGAGATATATTTATTATTATAACTCTTTCAAGTTATGTGCCTCTTCACTAGTTAGCGAAAAGCTCAGACTGCAAATGTCGCTCACATATCCCTTTTATGGGAATAAGAGTGTCTTACGGGCTAGGGATGGCAAGTGGGCCGGGTCAACCGCCGACCCGCCTGCGACCCGCACGTATAACCCGGCCTGCGAAACGGTGTCATAGGTTCCGGTCGAACCCGTGAACAGTAACGTGTCGACCCGGGTCTCAAAAATAACGGATCCAACCCGTGCAACCCGGCCCGCGAACCCGTTTAAAAAACCCAACTCGCTCGCCAACCCGCGGGTCGACCCGCGGGTTGCGAACCGTTAAACCCGAACGGGTCACACGTTCGACCCACCACGGGTCGACCGTTGACCCGCGAGTCCAACGGGTCGAAACGTGCCGTTGGGCACTGTTGTCCAGAGAGCCCTCAACGGCTCTAATTGTCGTTTTTTTGGTTTTTTTTGGGTTTTTTTTTTTAATTTTATTTTTAGCCTATAAATACCACCGAAACCCCATCAAAAAATTCACAAAAATCTCTCTTAATCTCTCTACTATTATAATATTTCTAAGCAATTTATGAACAATTGAAGTATTGAACAAGCAATTCTTGAAGGCATATACACGATCAAATTCCGATCGTATCAAAATCAAAATTTAACAACGTCTTCAACTCTTCAACTCTCGTCCAACTCTATGTGATCAAGTCTTCAACTCTCCTTCAAGCTCTCCTCAACTCTTCAATTCCAGAATCGCTTATTTCTACTTCTACTTCTATTCTTATTTTCACAGATTTTTTTATATACGCGTATCCACGGTGAACGGTATCAAAATTTCATACCTCTTTTCTTATTTAATTTTTGTTGTAGTTATAATTTTGGTTGGTTTTTTGATCTTTTCTATCTCAACCCTCTTGTTTTCTAGATTTTTTTTTATAACTCATCGCTCCAACATTGTGTAGTTTTTTTTACATACATTATTACTACATTATGTCTAGATCACGCGGTATCGGTCATAGCCAAAGTGGGCAAGATTCCACCGGCACTTTCCGTAGGCCACCAATTGTCCCAATTAGTGAGACCGCCGAAGAGTACCATGATCCTCCTACCCAACAATGGATTACACACGATGAGGTTGTAGGAGACATACAATTAGAAGAAGAAGAACAACAACAACAACCAACCAAAACAACACAACCCCGTAGTGGTAGGAAAAGTAGAGGGGAAAGTAGTGATTGGCATGAATTTTACGAATTTATCCCGGACGAAGAAAATTCGGGTATAGGTTTGAAAGTTTGTAAAACATGTTCTAAGGCATACAAATTCAAGAGGGGTGATGACACTGGTACAATTAGTAGACACATCCAACATAACCATAAAGACCTTCTTGTTGACCTACCCGTCCAACAAAAAATCACCATAGGACCGGTCTAGTTGATAGCCACCCTTATGATCCCGATCTTGTTCGTCGGGAAATGGCCCGATTAGTAATAAAGGAAGAGTTACCATTTTCCTATCCCGAGAGTAGGGACTTGGAAAATTTTAATCAAACAGCCTTAAACCCTCATTTTAGAAGAATCCCGAGAAATACTTGCAAATCGGATTGTTTTAAAGTGTACAATAAAATGAAGGACGCTTTGATTGTAATTTTATGGAGTTTAACTTGTATAGTTAGTTTAACTTCAGATTGTTGGACGGGTGTCAACAATATTCCAATGATGGGAATAACCTGTTATTAGATCGACAATGATTGGATTCTTCAAAAAAGAATCATATCACTTGCCGCGTTGTCCTATCCCCATAGTGGTGCTGAAATAGCAAACCATATTTTAAAAATTTGTGATATTTTTCATATTCGTGATAAAATTATGTGTATTAGTTTTGATAATGCATCTAACAATAATGCAGCAATTACTACTTTAAAATCCACATTAAACCCTCCATCTGACAATATTTTTCATATTAGATGTGCATGTCATATGCATTAAAAATAGCCGATCCATATATACTTAAAATTAGAAATTGTGCACATTTTATTGCATTAAGTCCCAGCGTACTTCAAGAATGGAAAAATTGGTGTAGGATTTCAAATGTACCTTTTAGAAGATTTCCAAAGGATGTTAAACACCGATGGAACTCTACTTTTGATTTACTACATGTTGTTACTGAATATAAAGCAGTTGTAAATAATTTTTGGATCGCAAAAAATATGCCAAATTTTGAAATGACTCTCACCGATTAGTTTTATGCCGAATCTTTGTTGAAATTTTTAGAACCTTTTAAAACCGCAACTTTAAAATTTTCAAAATCATATGAATCTACTTCTAGTAGCATTTTTATTTCAATAGTTACTATGATGCAAACATTTAACGAAATGTTAAATGATACTTTTGTTGGTGATATTGTAAAAATTGCATACAAAATTTTTTTGAAGTATTTTTATCCTCCTCCTATGTTGATTTGTGTTGCTACCGTTATGGATCCTCGTATCAAATTAGAAGGTACGAAGAGTTTGATTGAAATATTTTTTGCATTACTTGGGAAAAATGTAGAAATAGAAATAGAAATTGATTGCGCTTTTTTCTTAGTTAAATTTGAATCTACATTAAATAACTTGTATGATTATTATCATAGATCTTTTGCTTCTAGTAGTACAACTTCTGTAGTTAGTTCTTCTTCTGGTAGTTCCAAAGGTAAGGATAAGAGTAAATTTGATGATAGAACATTTAATTTACTTGCACAAATTCAATCCAATAAACCTAGGACTAATCAACCAAATGAATTAAATTGGTATAACCAACAAGATTCTGAGTCTTCTTCTTCTTCACTAGATATTTTATAATGGTGGAACGACCATGAACACACTTATAGTATTCTTAAATATATGGCTACAGATTTACTAACTCCTCCTATCTCTACAGTTGATTCTGAAAGTGCATTTTCTTCAAGTGGCAGGGTTCTAACTGATTACAGGAATCGCTTGAAGCTCGACTCGTTAGAGATGCTCGTTTGCACAGAAGACTGGCTGAAGGCTGAATATAGGACACATGGGAAAGCATTATCTACGTCCACAAGTGGGAAAAACTCACCGGAAGAAGAAGAAGAAGAAGAACAACAACAATAGCAACCAAAATGAAGAATTCAATACGACAATACCAACAACTGAACAACAACAAGTCAACAACAATAAATTGAAGGCCACCAACTTGAAGACAATAGTAAATAGTTTAAAAAATTGTATTAGATCTTTACTTGTTATTTAAAATTATAAATATTAAAGTAAATTGAAATTGTATATAAGAAATATGTTTATAAAACAAATTTGTGAATTCTTTATTTCTTATTAGAAATTGTGAAACTTGTATAACTTCAAATCATATGAATAATATTTCAATTTTTTTTGGCAATTTCACTCTTACAATCTTATTATTATTATTACGATTTTTACTGTTTATTATTTTTATTATTATTTTTTAAGGTTAAAAAAAAACCTATCTAAACGGGCCAGCCCGCAACCTGACCCGAACCGACCCAGGTTTGACCCGAAAGGGTTCACGGGTTGGGCGGGTCGCCATTTCTACTTTTCGACCCGGTCCGGCCCGACCCGGTTAAGAAACCAACCCGGCCCAAACCCGCCCAAGTCAACATCGAACCCGAGCGGGTCCGGCCCGACCCGGCCCCGTTCAACCCGAATGCCAACCCTACTATGGGCCTCTACTAAAAAAAGAAAAAAAAAGTTGTGTGAAACCAACATTAGGAAAAGTCAAAAAATTGTTGAAACCCAACACTATGAAAGTTAAATATTCCGTTAAATGATATCTATATATCTATATCATTATATAGAGCTGGTATCGGGTCTTACCAAATTGGGTCCTCAACTATCCGGATTTGGATCCGGTACCTTACGGATCCAAAATTTGGATCCGGATCTGGAGTCGGACTTGTGAGAATCAGGTCTGTGTCCTAGTTAAAAAAAACTTATCCATTGGATTTGGTAGCGGGGAATAAATATTTACACTTAAGTATTTTTTCACCCTATACCCTACGGTTCCAACAATTTTTGCACTTAAGTAGATGAATAAATATTATATTTACACATCTATCTTCAACAATTACTATTTACATGTAAATCCATATAACCCTATTGTTCAAATTCCATAATTTTTGGGGTATTTTTTAATGGGTCCGGGACTGGTCATTTTGGGTGGACCCAGACCCAGAAGTGCATTGGGTTTTACTTTAGGACCCAGAACCAGACTCAGACCCGTATAGATCAGGTTGGTTCTGGTCTAATGCCGGGCCCGGGTCCGGGTCGGATCCGGGTATTGGGTTTTTGTACAGCCCTATCATTATATATACTATTATCACATATGTCCCTCACAAATATATATATTTTCATATATGCCCCTAATAATTTGGATTTTATTTCGTATTTACCAATGTTTAAGGTATCAGAAATTTAACCATAATTTAACCCTCATACTAGATGATTAAAAATCAAATTGAATAATCAAATGAGAAGGAGTTTAAGAGTTTAGAAAGAATTAAAAAAATAATTGAGAAATCTTATGATCTATTGTTAGAACATGATGTGGGTAAAAATTGCAGCAAATCAAGACCGTACGATTCGGGCATGCATCTCAATGCTTCCACGAGCAGAATGGTAATTTCAGTGACTATAGGATCGCAAGAGAAATTTGGGCCGCCTTTAGGCCCAGTAACCACTAGGCTTACAAGATTGGTCTGTCGCAGCAGCCCTATAAGAGGAGTCCTAGCTAATTAAAAGTTGTAAAGCAAATCTTCTATCTATAATAGAGTTGTCAACTAACTTTATCTCTTCAACAATGAAAGCAACTATCTCTATCCCTTCATCAGGGGAATCTACAATTTCAACTAAATAGATGCATTTTCAAGTCTACCTCGGGGAACAAATTCCTAGCCTACTCTACACCTCCATTATGGTCAGGTAATCAATATTTTCCACCAAAACTTTAATCTTTTCCTAAGTAATGATTTGAGCGTCGAAAGGTCTTTTGCCGGGGTCAACCTTTGTGTTTTAACTTTGTGTAGGTTCACTGGTGATTTCTCAACCGTCCAATACAGGCTTAAGAGCTCTCAAAGATTCAGATTCAATAACAAGGAGTTCTCAACCATACTTCTCGGTCAAGATCAACTGTTAGATATTTGTTTTCCCCATCAAAATCCGAACTCGTCATCTGATTGCTCCCTCACTAAAAAAAATAGCAACCAAACATAAGATTGATTGCAAATTTGGAGAATAAATGAGAGGAAAAAGATATAGTTACTATTAAGTACTATGAGGAATAATAAGAGAAGAAAGAAGAATCAGAGTTAATATTCATACTGCTTGAGAAACTATATCCTAGCTATCTTTATTGGAATACCTAGATTACAACCTCTAGCCAATATATATAGGATAAATACCAGGGTTTAGGTATTGGACTCTAGGCCCATTCAATCTTGATCCAATATCCAAGTATATGTGTAACACATGTGTTACCCATACAATATTATTATAATAAATATTATGCATATAGTGAGAATATACTTAGCTATATATCCAACAGTTACGAAGATGGATTATAAGTTTGTTTATTTCTTCAACAAGTTGAAGAAATTTTGTGAAGAGTTGAGGTATTAACAATCATTTGTGTTTACAGTGATAAAGAAGATGAAGTTTGAATGGCAGAGATGAGGATCATTCAGTCAGTTTCGATCAAATCCATTTAAAAAAAATTAAAATTTGTCTACTCTTTTTGATTTTTTTAAACTAGAGTGACAACTTTGTGATGAGAAACATAAGGATAAATATGAACATACATATTGTGATGGGTATATATGATATTCTCACATTTGTTACGGGCATACAAGTTAAACCCCTATATATAAATAGTGATGATTAAGAAGACAAATGGAAAGTCTCAGTATAAGAAGATGTACAGAAAGAAGTTTGATGATCGCAAGAGTTCTATTTCAAGTTGCTAATTCTGTTACAAATCAGGTCACTTCAAAAAGAAATGTCGTAGGTACAAAATATTGGGTGTATGTCCTTCATACTAGGTTGGATGTGAAGAGAAGACGGTGAAGCAAGAGGAGGTTCGAAGTGAATATGAAAGAAGAAAGGAGCAACAACAACAGTAGGTTTGAAGTAGCAACATGAAGTAGTCGACTGCTAGGAATTGCACTTGATGCCTTAGTTTGCTCTCTGACATGAGAGCAATCGTCCGACAGCAATGCAACATCTAATTAGGCTTGGTTCGAGGTGAATCTGTTTGAACCCAATTTCTTCTCCAAGTTAGATCGTATGGCTCTTATCGTGTGACTTTCTTTTGAGGGTATATCGGACAGTTATTGTATCAAGACTACAACCTAGGATTTCTCTAAATCTTTATATATCATTGTAATGGCCTCCTTTGTGAGGTAGTACTTCATCTGAGAGTTTTCCATTGTAAATAGCTGAGTATGTTCTAGTGAGGCTTGAGATAGATAGGTTCTTGGTAAGAGTGATTGTAACTTCTGCATCTTCTCCAGTTGAATAATATCTCGGTTATTTCTCCCTCAGATTAGGTTCGTCTGCACCAAGATAAAATTGTATACTTTGTGTACTTGTTTTTGTCTACTTGGTTGGTTGATTCGTTGTGATCGGTTATCGCTTCTCTACAACCACTCTCTGCTGAACTTAATTCTCCAACAACTAGTATCAGATCAAAGGGAGTTGGTGTTCCTTGGTAAAGATGACAAATCAGGGTTTCACAAAGATCAAGAAGTTCAATGGTAAGATCAATTTTAATCTCTGGAATATGGACATGTACGACATACTGGTTCAAAAAGGCTTGCATCATGCCCTAGAAGGAGAAAAAGGGAAGTCATTTGACATGAAGCAGGAAAAATGGGATGAGTTTTGTTTAAAATCCTTAAGTTAATCCGAATGTAATTGGCAGACGAAGTCAAGTGCAACTTTCTTGAGGAGAAAAGCATGGCGAGTTTGTGGGCGAGACATAATACCCACTACTTGGGATCATCATTAGTGGATCAGAACCACTAGAAGAGAAAACTATTTCGTTTCTAAATGAAGGAAGACGCCGCTCTTCAAAATCATGTAGTGGAATTGAATAAGGTGTTATCTGAATTGATGACAATAAATACAAATGATCTAAGCGAAGAGGATAAAGCTTTCGTCTTGATATATTCACTGCTATATTCATACAAGCATTTGATAACCACCATGCTACACATGAAATCTGCCAAGGAGATACTCTCAGTAGCCGGTGTGATCAAGAGCTTGAAGGAGGATGCACTTAGGAATGATGCTAAAAAATTGAGGTCTACTTCTATGGGTTGGTTGACAGTGGTTGGAACTTCAATTGGAATGGATAGTGCAGTAAGGGTGTCATCTGTTGCCAGCATTGCAGAGGGACTAATGATTACAAGAGGGACTGTTAAAAGTGGCTAAATCAGAAGGGTGCTGATCAGTGTAATTTCTGCATTATTTTATTACTCTTTTTACCCCTTAAAGTTGTGAGTTAGTGTTTATTACTTTAAATTTCATCTTATTTTATTACTCTTTTTACCCCTTAAATTTTATTTATTTATTTATCTTCTTAAGGATTGAGATGGTTGTTAGGATTGTGGACTCAAATATACAAATCACGAAGTTTGGAGTTGGAGAAAGAGAAGACGCAAATCAAAGTGAAAAAGCAGCAAAAACAGCACCTAGAACTTGTACGGTTGTTTTGAACTAGAAAATGGACGAATCTCAATTTTTGTTCTAAATAAAAGATGTCGCTCTTCGAATGTTCTTTGAAACGAGTGGTAATATGTCACAAACAGAGTTCTGTAGCTCAGAATAAACCATTTTCTCTACAGCTGCGCGTAGAAAATAACAAGTTAGCAATCGACCGTAGAAAAGCGCAGTCGACTGCTAAACTCTCTGTTTGGAGAATAGAAAGTCACAGTTGACCACGCAAAAACGCAGTCGACCGTATCGGGCTGATGTTATATTTTGAGTGCGGACTTTGGGTCCAATGGGCTGTATTTGTATATATCATTTTTAGGGTTCTTTGGGTGATACATATAAATGCTGATGTGAACTCCAGGACAATCAGAAAGATCTTGGAGGCTAAGAAAATTGGTGGAGATGACTTATCACACCGTTGGGGAGCAAGGGCCAAAGCGTTCGTCAAGATTGTCTAGAGTTCTTTCTTCTCTTCTATTTTTCATTATGCAATCCAAAACAATGTTGGTTAGTTTAAAATTTTCTGTGAACTAATTGTATTTTTCTAAGGCTTCGATGTAGCCTAGCATTGAAAACACAATTTGAATTTCATTGTTACTTTATTCTTCTACTTTTCCATGGTTGTGTTTAATTTTTGTTCTAAATGCTTATAATTGTCTGGCCAACTATTGTTTGATTTATTGAATAATTGGGGATGTTGACAGGTAACTTGTGATTTTGAATTCTAGAATTGAACATCATTACTTGAGCTAGAGATAATTTATCGCAATTAATGTGACTATAGAGAAGCCCATAGAACTTAATGAATCTTCAAATAATTAGATTCACATTGAGATGTGACGAATTATTAGTTGGGAATATGTTAGGTGTTATTCAAGAGAAGACATTGAATAATTATTAGATTTTGGTCTACAACTTGGAAGTTTAGAGTCTTGAGCTTCATGGAATTATGAATTGTGTGAGATTAGTTAGGTAAAACCGAAAGCCCTAGAGTTAGTTTTGCTATTAATAAACCCTAAATTTTCAGATTTTGTTATTTTTAAAAAGTTTAGTTTTGCCTTTAGTTTAATTTAATTTAGTTGTTGTTTTTATTAAATTTTTGATTCTCCAAATAGTAGATAATATGGTGAATTTTGGTACTTAATAAAATAATTAGTTTTTATGGGTTCGACACTCCCTTCTTTTAAAATATACTACTTGTTGCAATTTTGTGCGCTTGCAAATTATTCCATCAGGTGCCAACATAGTCAGTGTCAATGAATCAGGTGATAACTTGACTGTCTTCTTATTTCAAGTTCTTTAGATGTGGATTTTGGCTAGTTTCTTGATTCGGGTTATTCTTCTCATATTTTTTCTAAGAGAATTTTTACTTACGAGTTTACAACAAGTCGTTGTGTGAGAACGGAGGCTGGTGAGATTTGTGATGTAGTGGGTAAAGGAACAGTTAAGTTTGAGTTACCAGATGGAAGGGGTTCACATTAGAGAGGGTCATGCGTATTACTTTGCTAAAACAGAATCTGATATCCTTGGGAACTCTGGAAGCACAAGGTTGCAAGTATACAACTCGAGGTTGAGTTCTATCAGTTTGGGAAGGTCACTGTAAGGTGATGAAGTGAATGATAGTTGTTCAACACAACCTCTACAAATTTTGTGGCAATGAAAAATCTTGTGCAAGTATTTCTAAGACCTGCGTTCCTCAAGTATTATCTAGTTTGCCGCCACCAGAATCACCGAAACAAGATCACAATGTTCAAATATCGTCAGGAGATGGAGAATGTCTCGGGGTAGGTGGAGTTCATGTGGAGGGTGACACCTTCGTATTGACACCTATTGGGGTATGTCCTTGAAGGTTGCATACAATTGGAGAAATAATAGGTGGAGGTAAATTTGACTATAGAAGAAGCCTGAGCCAAGTTGTTTGTAAGAGGAGAATGATATAGTCTAGCGGCAATTAATCACACAGGTGTAGAAACATGAGTAGCAATATTGTTGGATTTATGTCATGCATACTAAGTTTGATGTGAAGAGAATACGGTGAATCAAGATGAGATTTGAAGCGAAAATGGAAGAAGAAAGGAGCATCAATAGCAGCATGTAGAAGCAGTAGTAGGAACCAGTCGAATGCTAAGAATTGCACTCGACCGCAATGCCTGAGATTGCTCTCTGACTTGATAGCAGTCGACCGATAGCGGCGCAGCAGCTAATTGGGCCTGATTTTGGGTGAATCTGTTTGATCTCAATTTCTTTCCCAAGTTAGATTGTACGGTTCCTATCGTGTGGCTTTTTCTTCAGAGTATATCGAACGGTTATTGTATCAAGGCTACAATCTAAGGTTTCTCTAGATCTTTATATCATTGTAATGGCCTCCTTTGTGAGGTAGTACTTCATCTGAGAATTTTCTATTATAAACAACATTGTATATTTTAGTGAGACTTGAGAGATGGATAGGTTCTTGGTGATAGTGATTGTAACTCTTGTATCTTCTCTACTTAAATAATATCACAATTATTTCTCCTCTCGATTAGGTTCGTCTGAACCGAGACAAAATTGCGTGCTTTGTGTGCTTGATTTAGTCTACTTGGTTGGTTGATTCGTTCTGATCGGTTATCTCTTCTCTGCAACCCCTTTCCGCTCTGCTTAATTCTCTAACACAAAAATTTGTTAGCTAGAAAGGGCGCTAACCCTGGTAATTAAGCCTATGGAATCAACTTCTGTTTGATTGAATCCAATCTTTAGAGGCTCATTAGGGGGGCCCTGTAGAACGTGGTTCATCTATTCATGTGTCTAATTTTATGTAGGGATTTACAAACCACAGGGTGTCAGCCAAGGGTGAGCTGGTGGTCTCAGTTGGAGATGGAAGTAGAGATTTAGTAGAAACCATAGAAGACAGTGCTGGTATTATTTTACATCATGTTGCTTTTATTCCTTCAATTAAGTGATCTCTCATTTCTATGTTCAAACGGCCTTTAGTTAGATATCAATTTTGTTTTATTAAAATGGATCTTTGTTTTAATTCTATGTCAATTAGCTCTGTTACTCTTGTTGATGGTCTTTATAAATTGAGTCTTGCTATGTCTGATTGTGTTAAAATGGATCTTAGTTTTAATTCAATGTCAATTAGCTCTGTTACTCTTGTTGATGGTTTTTATAAATTGAGTCTTGCTATGTCTGCTTGTGTTGATGAAGCTATTTCTTCAACGTATTCTGATTCCTACTCTTAATGACATAGGTGATACAGATAAAAAACGTGGCTAATCCCCATTGTCTGATCTCAGCACGGATCACAAGGCAGAAGAGGGGAAGATAGGGCCTTTCACAGGCCCACCAACGAAGGTTTAAGCAGCTGCCTATGGTCAGTATTCAAATCCCAAAAATCAGGGAATTAACTGCTCCTTAATCAGTAGAATCTAATTAGGCAGTAAGGGATCTTTCCATAACAGATTTTCACTGATCTATAAATACAGGCCCACCTCCACTGTTACCAGGTAATCATAATTTTACCACTTAATTCCGTTTTAATCCCTCTATTAGCTCACTTGATCGTCGGAGGGCCCGTCGTCCGGAATGCTTCCGATGTTTCACGCTTTTTGCAGGTAGTCGGCGGCCAGCGTCCACCTGATCCACAACAAACAACCACATATTAGCCTCTCATTAGGATCATATCTGCTGCTGAGATCTATGTTCCCTTTCATTCAAAGAACTCTTCATCTGTTGCTCCCACACCAGAAAACAGCAGCAACATGTTGCACCGTCTGTGGGAAACATCAGATCCAGCCTCTGACTCCAACCTTCTGTCGTAGCCATCTTCTCCCATGGCCCCCAATGCTAGGATGACTACAACTGTGGGACATCAAGCCGACCTCCCCTCCACCCCCCTCCTCATCGTCTGTCTCGCAATCGTCCGGTCACCCAGGATCGCAACAGCCGCGAGACGAGTGTCAGCAGAGGCCGACTCCAAGCTCCTCTCGCTCAATCGCACGACGAACCGACCCTCCAACTAGTACTGTCACATTTACCCGATACCCGGACTTGACCCGGACCCGACCCGGACTCGGCATTGGACCGAAACTGACCCGATCTACACGGGTCCGGGCCAGCTCCAAATAGAACCGACCCGGACCCGGACCCGTTAAAAAATACCCCCAAACATATTGAATTTGAATAATAGGGTTATAGGAATATACATCTAAAAGTAATTGTTGAAGATAGATATGTAAATATAATATTAATTCACATACTTAAGTGTAAAAATTGTTAGGATCATAGGATCGGGTGCAAAAATAGTTAAGTGCAAATATTTATTCTCTACTACCGGACCCAACGGATAAATTTTTCTAACTAGGACCCGGACCCAGAATCGGACCCTGTTCTTACAAGTCTGGGTCCGGGTCCAATTTTTGGACCCGTGAGGTACCGGGTCCGAGTCCGGGTAGTAGAGGACCCGATGTCACGCCCCGCTTTCCAAAAAGGAAATACGGAATACGGATACGTGACCAAGTCCAACGAATAATTTTCATCATCCATAAGCTGTTCAAATTCTTTACAACATCTCACAGGAATAATTAGAGTCGGAAGCAAAAGAAATCAACCAAGTATGCATAATCGAATCAAATATACCAACAGGAATTTACTTGAAACTAAAATATAATAATCTCAAATAAATCAAGTCTGGACAAGTTAATAATATCCTGGGTCACATTGCCCAAATACAAAATAAATCTAAGTATCAAATACAATTGTTCAAGTAGCAATAGGAAATAATAATAATAAATACAAAAACTTCAGCACTAATATCTCATATCACCAACTCCATCTGGTAGCCGGTCATCTTGAGCTACAATTAATAAATTGCAGAAAAAAGGAAAAGAGAAAAACAAACTTTCGTCAATGCAAGTTACGGGCCGCTTGTAGTGATAAAATAATAACAAGAATAAACATAGCATGGTATAAGCATGTCAACAGAATAAAATATCTAACATGAATTAAGAAAACAAATCAGATAATATCGTATACTAACAGGTACAGGTAACATGTATCAAGTGTTAAGCAAACAGGTAAATAGGTAAGCATATGAAAGATAAGCAGGTAATCTGGTATACAGGTCAACAGCTGAACATGTACAGGTACAGGTAATCATGTAACAGGTAACAGGTTATGTCAAGTCTTGTATTATTACTATCTAGGTAGCACTTCATGCATCCCGGTTTGTACTACATGGTTGCTACATTCAAACAAGTTACGTTTCAGATTTCGTAGTGGAGTCCATAGGGCAGTGTACTCAGGGATCAGGATAACATGAATAACAGGAACAGGTTGAACCTAGTGGTTCTCTTCCGAGTACACCTTTCTATAGGAAAGTATGCAGTCAGGTACAGGAACAGGCAGAACCTAGTGGTTCTCTTCTGAGTACACCTTCCTATAGGAAAGCATTCAGTCAGGTAATCAGGTAAACAGGATCGTTAATCATGTAGTCATGAACACGTAACAGGCAGGATACAGGTCCTCTTCTCAGTACACATTTCTATATTTTACACTACTAGATCATTCCCTTAACCCCGTCTTGGTTATTTTGTTATTATTAGCAAACAGGCATGTATGTGTCACAAAACAGGGCAAGAATAACATGATATAAACAAGTAACAGGTTCAGGTGAAAGATAACTCATAACAGGATAATACAATGAAAACTCTAGTTCACGACACCAAGACAGTACTGCACTAAAACTGAGATTCCCGTTGCTACAAAAATGCAAATCTAGATCTGTCGAAGAATCTGGAAAATAGAATTCCAGCCAAATCCACAAAACATATATAAGTCATACAGTATTTCACAAAAATATAACTCAAACTGATTGAAACTAGAAAACATATAAATCAGTAGTATGTATTCAAAGTCAGGAAAACAGCATGAAAACTCATTAATTAAATCCACAAAAAATCTGGGGTATTCCCCTATATGTATAGTAATAGAATATCAAGTTTCATAATTTTCCAACCAAAATAGAGTAGTCAAGTAAAATTAGAAAACAACAAAAAACAGTAGTTTTGTAAATCTGGAATCATAAACAATGCAGTACGAAAACAACAAATCTCACAAACCATAAATCCAAATCCACATCCGTCAAAAGGGTGATAAAATAGATACAGTAGTCTAACTTTTATATTCAGAAATATTTTACAAACAGCAAGTAGAATTAGGACGAAAATTAGGTTCTTTACTCAACAGTAGGAAAATTCTGCATGTATAGTAATTGTTTAGAAACATAAAACGGTTTGTAAAACTCACCAAATAAATTCATAAAAATTCAGGATTAATTCCAATCAGGTCTAGTTAGACTGTACAAAATATTAGATCAAAATAATACTTTTAACATCATGATAAAAATAGATTACTCTTCAGAATTCATTGAAAACAAGATTTGGAAATCTCTCTACACCTCTGTAGTAAAATAGACATAACTCAAAATTCAAAAAACGAAACTGCAATCCATCAAAACGGTTAGAAAATAGACAGAATTGTCTATAGTTCATGTTCACAAAATATTTTCAAATACTGACCTTAATAGGGTCTAAAATACTGAACAACATCAGGGTAACAGAAAAATACTGATTTGCTCTGCATACACAATTCAACATAGATCATACGAAATTTATCCAATTCAACCCAAACGTGAAATATAGTGTACTAGATGTCCAAACAACATGGTATTGGGTAATTCACAAGAATTCGACAAGTATAACATGAATATCACATCAAGTACAGGTATCTCAAAATAGCATGAACACATACATCAAAAGTGGTCAACCCTAGGTTAATTCATGTCATATATGTCGTGAGACAACTATGGTCAAATTATCACAATAGAGACAATATCAACAAGAGGATTTACACACAAATTGTCTTTAGAACCCAACTACACTACAGGAGATATTTAGTACTTGTATTACACAAAGAAAAGAATACAAGTTACCTGCCTGATAGACAACGACGGAAATGATGCAAAGGATGAGAATAACAGGAACGGATCCCGGGCAACGAACTCAACGAACAAACAAAACCCACGAACGAACGGAACACGAACAATGAAGTGCAACGAACGCAACCACGAGCCAACGAGAACACGTGCACCACCAACACACTCGCACACAAGGGAGCGTGCGAGAGAGATGGACGGTGACTGCAACGGCAGCGATGCAAGGCTGTAGGCTATGGCGTCGCTGAGGGAAGGCAGGGCAGCACCGGAGCACGGCAACGGGTGAGCACAGCGGGGACGATAGCACCAGGATGGCACCGTTGCTGTTGCAGTCTGGCAACGCTCTCGGGAGGGCGGAAGACGGCGAGTTGCATCGCAGCGGAGCGAAGGGGAGAGAACGGTCGGGAGAGAGGATGCAGAGTGGTCGGGGTTCGGTAGAGGGGAGCACGAGGGTGAAGACGGTAGGGTTTAGGAGGTAAGGGAGAGAGGGACGAAGGTGGCTATGGGTTCATGAAGATACAGGGATGGGTTATATAGGGTGTTAGTTTAGGGTTTAGGTGTTAGGGGATGGATGACGGCAGAGTGGGGTAGTAAGGGTTTCCGGTTTCGGGGCTTAATGGGTCTGGTTGGGTTATAAAAGAAATGAGTTTGGGTATGATTTAAATGGGTTTCAGGAGTATTAGTGGATTTTAATTGGGTAATTGGTATATAGGATTTAGGTAGATGTAAACAGGGGGATAATGGTTTTGGGGTATTAGTTAATGGGTATGTAAGTAATTGGATATTAAACAGGGTATTTAATGGGTTATAAATAGGAATAAGAATAAGGTTATGAAGTAGGATAAAACCACAAGGAAAAAATAGGGTGATACAAAAATGAGACGGCACAGAAAATGAACAAATAAAATAGGCACGAATAATAGAATAAAGAAGATAAATACAATGATAGCATGATCGGACAGGGACGAAACAAAATGAGATAATAGAATCAAGAACTCAAATAAAAGATGACAAAACGATGAAATGAATATACTGAAGAATAAAGATCCAATATACGGTCCAAAAAAAGATACAAAGAGAGAAATACACCGAAAAAATACACTAAAAAAATACACAAAATGAAAAACAGGGGTTACACCCGACCCGATAGGACCCGATACCAGCTCTACCTCCAATGGTTTCGGACCTCCGAAACGTTCTCAGTAATCGACAGAACGAGGAGGAACTTCGTCATTGCCTCAACTGCTCAAGAAACGAAGAACCCTCGAATCATCCTTCGAGCCGAAGCTGCGACTCCTCCTATGGTCGGGAAAATGTGCGCCATCACTTTCTGAGGGACCACCGACCCCCAAACGGTCATGGAGAAGGAGTCCACGTGATGAGGGCCAAGTTCCAGGAGTTTCGGAATGTGTCCTCCAAGCCCTCCAAGGTAGGATTATCACACCGACAACCCCCACACCGGGGGGGTGGAGCACGAAGAGCCCTACGGGTCGACTCGATCTGAGGGACGTGAAAGTGCAGTCCTTAAGCGACTATAGGAGATGGAAAATCGGCTTGCCCAAATAGGGGACGATGAGAGGCATTCAAGTTGAGGATACCATCCAGCTCGACCTCCCTTCTCCTTTCACATCATCGAATCCCCGATCCCGATGAGCTTTAAGCCTCCAGCCTTCGAGACATACAATGGCGAGTCAGATCCGGTTGATCACATCTAGGGGTTCAAAACCCTCATGATGATTCACATCACATCAGATGCCCTCCTCTACCGCGCATTTCCTGCTACGCTGCAGGGCCCCGTTCGGGAATGGTACTTCCGACTTGCCCTAAAGTCTATCTTCTCATTTGACCAGCTCGAGGAAAGCTTCCTCGCTCACTTTGTGACCTGCCATAAGGCTGAAAAGAAAAGTGATTCTCTGCTCACTTCGTCCAGAGAATCACGGCCGAGGCTCGATCTATCTCCTCCCTCGATGCTGGGGTTGCTGTCGTAACTTTTCGGCACAACATCCAACATGATCTGTTGAAGACCTTCATGGCCAAGAAGCCACCCACCGATTTTCCCAACCTCCTTCCTTGGAGCAAGAAGTATATCCAGGTTGAAGAGGCCTTTCACCAAAGAGGCCGAAAAGAATCACCCGCCAAGGGGGAGAGGCCCCGAAGAAGGCCCAGAGGGACGCCTCCGTGTAGAGGCGTCCCCCTCCGGTCCCTCGCTTTGAGAAGTTCACTCTACTTAATACACGTGTCTCTGCCATCCTCATGGAGGTGGAGGAAGTGGGGTTAATCCCCCCCCCCCCCCGGTCCAATAACAATAACAAGAAAAGGGACATGAGGTTTTACTGCAGATTCCACCGAGATCATGGCCACGAGACCGACAACTGTCGGTACTTGTCTAAATTCACTTGGGACGACCCAAGAGCCTCTCCTCCTCCCCAAGATGTGAACACGGACCCAGAAGTGGGGTCCGAATCTCAGGACTCTGAAAGTGTAACGCCCCGGACCCCCGTTACAGGACATCCGTGACGTCACCAGAATCTTTTCCTTCAAATGCATCTCAACACAATAAATAATACGGAAATTTAAAAACTTTTATTACCATCAGAGTTATTACATCATTAGTTACAAACATTAATTTGTCCTTGAACAAGGAATACAAATTACATAAAATCATTACAATTATTTACAAAAATATCCAGATTCCACTTGTGAGGCTATCGATTGTCTTCCAGATCGGAAATCGATTGGTCACTGCCGAAATTCTGCTGAGTGGTCTATCTGCTTCCCTGGGACTTGCCCCTCGGCTTGAGCCTTCTGCTGTACGACTCTGATATTTCTGCACTCACTCGAATGGTTGGCATGTACACTGCCGCCCCATTTAGATGCCCTGCTGGTTTGGCTCTCCTGCCCTCTTGAACCGGTATCCAGTACCTAATTAAGTAGGCACGTCGGTAATTCTACTGACATAATGCTGATAAAAAAACAGTGATTTCCAACTATCACACCCGCAATTCATCTTGAATGGAAAAGAAATGTGTATCCTGATTTCCTAGTGTTCGTGTATGCCATGAATTGAAGTCTAATACAAAACACAGAGTACAGAAACAGATGTCTTAATCTAATGTTAGCGAGACTCTAGACTCGCATGCATCCCATACTACATATGCCCCAGATCAAGCCGTTTCTTCAGTTTCAGGGATTCGAACCCTCACCATACAATGCATTCAATTATTATACACTTTCTATTCCTGATAGTAGAGTGTGGTGAGGAGGTTGTAGATTAATCGGTCTCATCCATTCTGCAGTCACTTAGTGGTGTCTCGGTTTGCCACTAGTGCCCGACGCCCGGACCCCACTCAAAAGCCGTGACGAACCTACAAATACACTGCAGCATATCCCTTATGCAGAAGAACTAATATGATCCGTTTGTATCCACCACATAGAACATGATGGCCTCAAAGGTCTAAAATCCCATATCCGCCAGGAAATCGACATCCCGTTCTTACCACGGTGCTTCAGGAATCAACAGTGCAAGATATGCACTGCAGTACGTATCTCTAATGACAAGAAGAGACAATCCCATGGTCATCACCACCTAATGCCAAATCTCAGAACAAATCGGATTATAGGGAATCACCCCTAACACCAATTCGGTCTTTAAGCAAAACAAAAATAAGGAAACCTAATCAATACAGTTTACTGAAAACATGCGATTACCCAAAATCATACATGGTGTTGGAAAATCAATGTCGAGCATGACTGGTCTGTCAAAATAACAATCATCACAGGAATCACATCCACTGATTCCCAATATCTTTTCAGGTCAGCGACCAAATAATCCCCGCCCGTGACCCTCAGCGAGTAGTCCCACGGCGCCCCAAGGATGCAATATAATTCAAATGTAGGTAAGCACACACATAATTACAGATTCCTGACCATCGACAAACTCAGGCATCGAGACACCAATCACAACCCGACCAGAGCTATAACCCAACTTACTCATGTCCACCATGAGTACCTAGCACAGGAACTTGTCTAAGTTCCAGAAGAAATGCTAAAAATATCTTTTTTGAAACTCAATAGCTCATGATCATCACACTGCATTATGCAGAGGATTCCTCGTTACTTTTCCAAATAAAGGACTTCAAGAATAGCAGTAGCTGTGCCCCAAGCTACACTCATCGGAATCCAACAAAAACAAGTTTTTGAAAAGGTTAGAATACTCTAACGCAATTCCCCATTTGACACCTCTTACAGATCCTTCAAAGTGCTCAAGTCCCTGAGTTAACTTAAGCTTGAAGTCAATTTAAACAACAGGTTGCAGACATGCAACGACCATAACTTCTAGCACACAATTCGGAATTGCTGGATATCCCCTACTCTGGAAAGATAAGATCCTAGTCTAGAACTCTCCAGTTAACCATTTCCTCAAATTCGATCATCTTGATACCATAAAACCTCACACTCTCAGCTTATACGTTCCTTCATGCACTCGCTGCACCTTTCCAACATCATAAAAATTTGTTTGCTCATCGGAATTACTCGATTCCGGGTTCTATGGAAAGGTGGGAGTGTCTTCTACAACTTCTTAGTTGGACGCATTCTCAGATTCAATCATGAAGGTCCTCGAAACACCACGTTTCATCAGGTGCAAAAACAGGGGAGAAATTGATTCTTCAATAAACAGTGCCTCGACTATACTAGATCTGCCCTAATTTTTGAAAAATCATAACTCTCAACCTACAAACTGGAATTATAAAATTCCAGTTGGATTAGAAAGCTATGACTCCCTAGTACGACTCTCTAGTTGGTCAATTTCCCAAATTCTTAACAAATAATTCCAGAATTTCCCATCTTCGCAGACTAGTCGATTTATACTTAGCTGAACCCAGTCCACTTTGAAACCTAATAATAAATCGACCTTATGTTCATTGCTCATGAAATTTGAGATTCTTAATCCACACATTTACCATTTCGTTTTGTCCAAAATTTGTATTCATATTCACATTACACAATGAGTTAAGACTCCTCAAACATAGCATACTTTTCAGGTGCTCTTTTAGCAGGATTTATACCACTATATACGGTTTACTTTTGAAACCTCATCAAATGACCTCTAAAAATTCTAAAAATTGAGAATTATCAAAGAGACTTGTACCATCAGCTATTCCAAAAATTTCATAGCAAGATCATACACACACAACTAGTTATGACCTTGAACTTCATTCAAAAAAATAGTCAGCTCTGTTCTGTTGACCAGACTAGTCGCATTCTATAATTTATTTGAGGAATCAAACGACCTCGAAAAATTATGAAATTTAAAACTATAGTTTTAGACACATACAAGAGTGTCCACAAAAAATTTTCCGCTCAAAATACCCAGTCTACAGTGATTTACAAAATTGGAAAGATACAACAAAATTTCACAACCAGTCGCCTTTTCAGCTGCTCACTGTCCGGATTTGAACCAATTGTTTGGGCTACTAAGTTGCCTCTAAATATTATGAAAAATTTCAAGGATGCTCTACATACATAAAAGAACAAATTCCTCAAATTTGAGCTCAAAATTCCGAACCGTTTGAGAGAAAGAAATTCTCAAACTTACCCTTACAAACATGCTCCTTATCAAAAGCTCAAGAAAAATTGTTCTTACCATAAAACCATCCTTTTTCTTAGCATACTATATTTCCATACAAGGCAACAAGATTTCTTTTAGCTATTACCACATGCCAAAATTCACATATACAAAAAAAATTAAATTTTAGAGTTAGAGTATCACCCACATGTTGTGGTTGCAAGAAAACCTTTCCTTGTAGCTTGGCTTGCTCTTTCCTCTTCAAGTTTGAACCCTTGCTCACTTGATCTTGTAGAAACTCCATAACTCCTACTACACTAATCCTTCTCTACTACAACTCCTTTCTAAACAAAATCTCTCTTTTATCTTTTCCTTCTCTATTTCTGAAGAACAAGAATAAGAAAAAAATGAGATAAGAGAAGATGAAAAGATGAGAAGAGAATGGAGTGTGTGTGTGTGGGGGGGGGATTATAGAAGATGAGTGGAGCTAGGGTTTGGGTGTAGGCCGGAATGGAAAGGAGGGTGGGGATGGGGGGAGCTAGGGTGAGTGGGAATGGATAGAGGAGATGAAGACAACACAACCCTTCTAGAAGTTCTTTGGAAGTTTCTTGGAAACTTCCCACCTTCAAAAAGTCAATCACACATGGTGAATTTTCTCCACCATTGGATCTTCATCAAGATCCAAGCCATGATATGATGTTAGGGTTCCTAACCCCAGGTTAGGTCAAGGGACCCTATGTCACCATACCGTAATCCTAACCCTAGTGCACAATTCCAATCCACATTCAATTCAAGCACTAGTTTAAATTAAAAATGACCAATATATATAAATTAAAATCTATAAAAATATATGTTATATATAAATTATATTTTTGTCCCGAAAAGTTATCTGGTCAAATCAATCGTGACAAATCCACAGTTTAATCGAAAAGATATCCCGAGTCTGTTATCGGGTTCAGAACAGCTCATATGTCTGAAATATCTCAATTAAAACTGATAACTATTAGGAAAATATATAATCATGTGCAATACTCAGACGTGCACAGATTACTATGCAAAAATAGCCATATGCTATTTTACAGGGTATTACAGAAAGGATGGTCACCCTCCACTGCGTTCATGGTGAACCCATGGGATGAGACTCAAACTCCTCTCGTAAGGCTTTCATCCGAGAAGTCAATTCGGTCCACAATTTTCCTCCCCATCGAGGTCATGGGCTTTCGATCTCATTCTCAGAAGAGGACCTCGAAGGCATCCTAATTCCTCGCTGTGATGCCTTTGTCATTGGCCTCAACCTGGTAAACCACGAGGTCTTTTGTATTCCTGTGGATAACGGAAGTTCGATTAATATCATGTTTCTTGCTGCCTTCGAGGGGTTGAAACTCTCTCAGGAGAGGTTAAAGCCTACATGCTACACCTTTCACGATTTCTCAGGTGCCCCGGTTCAGATCGAGGGGATCATCACCATGGACGACACCGGCAGAAAATCCCCAACCTCCCGAACCGCGGCGAAGGATTTCATGGTAATCAATGTAAAAGCTACTTATAATGCCATTCTCGGGTACCCCGGCCTCACTTCTCCTCAGGAAGTGCCCTCGACCTACCACATGAGGATGGAGTTCCCTACTAAGTCTGGAGTCGGGTCGTCAAGAGCAACCAAGAGGCCGCTCGTGCCAGCTATACTGCCACATTGGGGGGCTCGATTCTATTTCTCGATGCAGTCAAACTCCCGGCCGATCGTAGTTCAATCGGCTCAGAGCCAACAGACAAGATGGAGGAGTTCCCATTCTTTGAACTAGACACAGCTAAATGGTTACAAGTAAGCTAGTCCCTCCCCCTGGCCTCAAAGAGGACGTCATCAGCTGTGTCCGGTGGAACTAAGACCTGTTAATCTAGACCCCCTCAGATATGCCTGGGATCTCAGAAGATCTCATTATACATATGCGAGCGTCCATCTAGACTCCAGGCTAGTACAATAGAGTCACAGGAAATTTGCCCCCGAGAGGAAGCAAGAGGTGAAAAAAGAGGTGAAGAAACTCCTCTCAGCCCGTTTCAGTCAAGAGGTCAGCTACCCGGAGTAGTGGCAAGTGGAGGATCTGTATTGATTTCACATATCTCAACAAGGCGTGCCCGAAGAACCCTTTTCCCCCCGAGCATCGATGCTCTAATAGATGCGATGTTCAGGCACAAGCTCCTCAGCTTCTTAGACGCCTTCTCGGGGTACAACCAGATTCGGAAGTTGATTTTGGACACCCCAAAGATGGCCTTCGTGACAGACCATGGGCTCTACTGCTATCGCATCATGCCTTCCGACATGAAGAATGTTGGCACCACATATCAAAGAATCGTAGGGATGGCATTAGGGTCGGGCTAGCCCGGGACCGGCCCGGCCGGCCCAACCCCGGGCTGGTCTGGTCAGCCAATTTTCCCTAAAAATCCGAATCCGGCCAGCTAGGGGTCCGGACCGGCTAGGCCCGGGACCGGATTGAACCGGCCCGGTCCGGTCTAGGTTGGCTCGTGGGCCGTTGGCAAATTTTGAATTTTTCAGATTTTTTTAAAATAATAAATATATGTATATAAGTATATATATACTGCAAAGTATATGTATACATATATATATATATACATATAGATATACTATAACATATTTCAAAATTTTATAAAAATGAGTGAAGACATCAAATTTAACAGATCACTACTCATTAATCAATTTGCCAACCCTCACCCTAGGTATTTATAGCCAACTCCACCTCCTCACTTATCTAATCTCACCAATATTGGACTAAAAGTTTTCTACTTCAAATAATCTTAATTATATATAGGGTAAAAGGGATATAAGCAACTTGCTCATTTAGTAAATGAGCAATTGATGATGTGGCATGCATGTGATACATTGGACAACTAACCCTTTTAAGACTTTTCCAATCACATGTATGCCACATCATCAATTGCTCATTTAGTAAATCAGCAAGTTGCTCATATCCCTTTTACCCTTATATATATCTCTACTATCAAACTTTTAATGAAATATAGTTTTAGGTTGGATTTCTTGGCTAGTGCATGCAAATTAGTGCATTGAAGTTTGTTGCGGGTTCGATCCTAAGAGGGCTCAGGTAATTTTATTTTTGAAAAAATTAATCACTATTTTTTATCAAATTTATTTTTGGCTCATGTTTCTTTCTTTTATTTTCATTTTTATTTTTATATTGTAATTTAGTAATATTTGTATGTTACTTATCTATTTGATTAATTTGAAATTTTGTAATTCATAAAAATAATTTAATTTATGAATCTTTTTTTATTTATGTGTTCAACTCAATTGTTCATCATTTTCCTTTCCTTTTATCTATGTACACTCCCAAAAAAAAACAAAAAAACCAAAAAAAAAAAAAAAAAAACTGAAGAGCCCGCCTAACTCGCAACAAACCAGCCCAGCCCGGCTCGGCCCCCAAGCCACGGGCCAGGGGCTAGGTCCGGGCCGGCATTTTCCTGCTGAGGCCCTGCCCAGCCCGACCTACCTAAGCCCGGAACCGGGTCAAACCTACCGGGCTTCGGCCCGGCAGGACCGAATGCCACCCCTAGAGAATCGTCAACTGGATCTTCAAGGAGCAAATCGGTCGGAACATTGAGGTATATATCGACAACATGCTCTTCAAGAGCGTGAGGGGAGGAGACCATGTGAAGGACTTGGAGGAGGCCTTCGGAGTCCTGAGAATGCGCCACATGAGGCTCAATCTATCCAAGTGTGCCTTCGGCGTAACTTTAGGGAAGTTCCTTGACTTCAAGGTAAGCCAACGAGGAATAGAGGTGAACCCAAACAAATCCGGGTCATACTGGACATGGCCCCTCCGAAGAATGTCAAGGAGATTCAAAGACTCACCGGTCGACTTGCAACCAACATACGTTTTCTCTCGAAGTTGGGGCAAGAATTCCTCCCTTTTTTCAAGGCCCTGCGAGGAGTGAAGAACTTTGAGTGGGGAGAGCATTAGCAGCAGGCCTTTAACTAGCTGAAGCAATATCTCACCCCTCCCCCCCCCAGCAAACCTGAGCCAGGCGAGGTTCCATATCTCTACCCGACAGCATTTGAGCATGCCCTCAGGGTCGTCCCCATTAAAGAAGATGATAGGGCACAGATGCCCGTCTACTACGTCAGCAAAGTCCTCCGCAACGCCTAGCTCCGTTATGCTAAAAAGGAGAAGGTGGCCTATGCCTTTATCATGGCTGTAAGAAAGCTTCGCTCTTATTTTCAAGCCCATTCTATCTAAGTCCTGATAGATCAACCTCTCAATCAAGTCACCAACAAGCTGGAGAACTCTAGCTGCTTGATCAAATGGTCCATCGAGCTCAGTCAACACGACTCAGCTATAAGTTGAGGACAGCCAGGAAGGTATAGGCGCTCACTGAGTTCATAATCGAGTGCACCATCCTAGAAACATCTAAAGTCCAGGAGGACAAGCTGGTATGGGAGCTCTATTTGGATGGATCGTCATGTGAAGAAGAAAGCAGAGCCAATGCCATACAACGCAGTCCGGACAACTTCATCCTCTAATACTCCATGTGCTTCAACTTTTGAGCCTCTAACAACGAAGGGGAGTACGAGGCACTGATTGCCGGATTGCTTTTGGCTCGCAAAGCAGGGGCCAAATGGGTTAAGGCTTTGAAAGATTCCCAACTTATTGTCAATCAAGTTTGTGGGGAATACGAGGCTCGTGACACCCGCATGGTCCAGTACTTAGCGCATGTCCGACACCTTTTGGTAGATTTCGAAGAAAGCTCAGTCATCTGGATCCCACACGAGCAGTACAACTAAGCTGACGTGTTATCCAAATTAGCATCCTCTTCTTTAGATGGCCACGATCACATAGTTCTGGTGGAGGTCCTTGTTTGACCGAGCATCGAAAAAAAGAATGGTGAAGCCTTCTGCCTCGAGCTGCCGACACAACCACTGACATCGATGGATCCGATCATGAACTACTTAAGACATGGTGAACTACAGCAGGACCCGTCCGAGGACAGAAGGTGCGAGTCAGGACTGAGAGGTTTGTACTCGTCAATGACGTGCTCTTCAAGCGATCATACATGAAGGTCGGCGGGTGGCCATACCACCGATGTCTGACCCCAGAAGAAGACAAGTACGCGCTCAAAAAGATGCATGAGAGGATTGGAAGTTGCCACATGGGCAGCAGAACACTCGCATAAAACGTACTCAACCATGGGTACTATTGGCCTATCCACTTACAGGATGCACAGGATCTCGTCAAAAAATGTGGATCATGTAATATCCCGGACGGATATTATCTTGTATAAATTATTATTTTATTATTATTTTATTATTACTTATTTTAACTTCCAAAATTGAAATATTTTGGTGATTTTCACCCGGTTTGTTCATAGACATTATCTGTACCCAGATACTGGTCAGTATACATCCGATTGTATCAAATTGGTACCATGATCTTCCGAACTAATAATAAAATTTATTTATTATTATTTCCGAAGTTAAATTATTTTTATACGGATTATGCGAGGATTTTCGGTATACATACATATATACACACATATATGTAGTATGTCGATTAGTACATTATACAAATTGTGTATTGTGCATTTTTAGATAAAATGCTTGTCTTTGTTATGACAAACCTATTAGATTATTAGGGTTTTTATTTGAATGGTTACCCTAGGTTAAGTGTGCATGAAGAGATTAAGGAAACTCTTCTAGAAACCTTCTCTCTTCCACCTCACCTAGCACCATACCCACATCCTACCTCCACCTCATCCCACCTCCCTTGGTGAAAACCGGCCCCCATTTAGTGGGAGGAGTTTTGTGCACTTTTGTGTGTGCAAATTTGCATTCTCCACCTTTTCCTCCACCTATAAATACCCCCTCCCTCCACCCTTGTCTCATTTTTAGAAAGACAAAAAGAAAGAAAGGAAAAGAAAGAGTGAACTCCTAACTTGAGAGTTTTTCTTGTAGGTTTATTAGGAGTTCCTAAGAGCTTAGGGGAAGGAGAAGAATAGCTAGCAAGTCCTTCCATCAAGAGAAAGAAAGGTGGGGGTTTCTCCACTTGTGTTTTCCTTTGTTTGAGTTGTTATTCTTGGTGCTTCTTCTTCTCATCCTCCTTGTTTTGTTTCTTTTTATTTTGGGTGCTTTCTTGTGATGTTGTTGTATGTTGGTTTGTGATATGTGTTGTAACTTGTATGGGTGAAAGAAAGTAACTAGTGGTAATGCCTAATAAACACATAAAGATTGAATCTTTATGGTTGTAGTTGTTGTTCTTATGTTATTAATTGGACTAAAAAGAACACATGCATATGGACCTTGTATACAACCATTTTGGATTGTAGGACTTGAATGTGGACTCATACATAAGCATTTGGACCTTGTGAATACACCCATTTTGGGGTTGTAGAACATACACTTGAACTTGGGACTAAGAGGAATGCATATGTTGGTTGAACCCAAATGGAGGACTCTTTACTTTATTTTATTGTTGTTGTTTCCTTTTATAAAACTTAAGTAAAAGGAACCTATTTTAGATGCTAATTCTAGTATGAAAAAGAAAAGAGACTAATCTAAGTTAGAATGATTAAAAAGATCTTTTTTATGCTTGACTAGTAATAAATAAGAAATAGATGTTATGTTTTAAATAAAGAAGTTTTAGTAGATATTTTATAGTAGATGTTCATGATTAATAAAGAAGTTTTAGTAGATATTTTATAGTAGATGTTCATGATTAATAAAAAAGTTTTAGTAGATATTTTATAGTAGATGTTCATGTTTAATAAAGAAGTTTTAGTAGATGTTTGTGATAAATAAAGTAGCATTAGTAGATGTCTAATAAAGTTGTAATAGATTCTTATGTTTAAATAAAGTAGTTGTAATAGATGTTTATGTTCTAAATGAAGTAGTAGTAGATGTTTAGGTTTAAGTAAAGTTGTAATGGATAGTTATGTTATGTTGAAGTAGTAAATGACATTTGCTTTAGAAGTATGCCCCATTGTAGTAGATATCCATGGTTAGTTAGTTATAGGTTGATGTTATGTGATGTTTATATTTTTGTAGAAGTCCATGTTTTGATGTCTACCATGTGGTGGGTTAATGGAACCATGTTTATGATAGGTATCATGTTGTAGGAAAAATACATACATGCTTATATTGTTGTAGGATTAATGTTAAATTAATCTACCAAGCTTAGGATTGTTGTAGGTTAATGCTAAGTAATTATCCATGCTTATATTGTTGTAGGATTAATGTTAAATTAATCTACCATATTTAGGATTGTTGTAGGTTAATGCTAAGTAATTATCCATGCTTATTTTGTTGTAGGATTAATGTTACATTAATCTACCATGCTTAGGATTGTTGTAGGTTAATGCTAAGTAATTATCCATGCTTATATTGTTGTAGGATTAATGTTAAATTAATCTACCATGCTTAGGATTGTTGTAGGATAATGCTAAGTAATTATCCATGCTTATATTGTTGTAGGATTGATGTTAAATTAATCTACCATGCTTAGAATGTTGTAGGTCTCTACTTGGAATACATATCATGCTTAGATTAGTACTAAGTAGTATTACCATGCTTAGAATGTTGTAGGTCTCTACTTGGAATACATATCATGCTTAGATTAATACTAAGTAGTATTACCATGCTTAAATTGTTGTAGGAACCCATGCCATGTTGTAGATCATGCTCACCTTGTTGTAGGACAAATTGTAATATCCATGTGTAGGTGTGCTAATTATCCATGCATAATGGTAGCAACTTCTATGCTTAAGTAAAGTAATTATCCATGCTTAGTCGTAGCAATTCTATGTTTATGTTCTACCCATACTAGATTGTAATGGTAGATGTTCTACTAGGTTGTCTTCATGATTAGATCATAGTAATTAATCATGCTTAAAGTAGTGGAGATCCATGCTTAAGGTGGTAGTAGAGATACATGCTCTAAGTAGTAAATATTCATGCTTAGTTAATGGATAGTGATATTCATGCTTGAGTAGTTGGTAGATATTCATGCTTAAGTGGTTAGGTAACAAATCTATGCTATTGTTGTAGTTAAGGTAAGAAAGCATCATACCAGGCTTGATTCATTGTAGGAAAAAAATATATGCCATGCTAGACTATGGTAGGAAACTCCTAAACCATGTATGATGTGTACCATGTTGTAGGTTAATGGAACCATGTATGATGTGTGCCATGTTGTAGGAACCATGCTTATGTTGTGTACATGTTGTAAAGAGTTCATGCTAAATTGTAGTAACGCTTCATATTTCGATTGTAGTGATTATTCATGCTTAAGATGGTTATAAGTGCATGCTTAAATCGTATTCATGCTTAAGAGTGTCGTGGGTTGATGGCTATGTTATATACCATGACTAGTTGTTGTAGGTTGATGCTTACAATTGTATACCATGCCATAGGTTAAGTAATAGGAAAGAATCATGTTGTAATTGTAGTGATAACTACCCTGTTGTGGTTAATGTTAGGAAGGAGCCATACATGCTTGAAGGGCATAGGGTGGCATCCTAGTTAAATAAGAAAGCAGACGTATGTTCTAGGTTGTTCTAGTCAACTTCGAAAAGAACCCATGGACTCTAGTTGTGTGAAGTCCTAATGAAAATTGGACCATATCATGGGGACATTCCTCATCCGTAGGGCTAATAAGGATTGGAAAGATCACTAGTAATAGTTAGTTTGATAAAGGTTGTTATGTCGCCTTCGGGCTTTTCATTGATAGAATACCTATCATAGACTATTGGTAAATTCTTCTGTTGCTTCTAGTAATAGAAGATCAAGTTGCTAGTAAGCAAGTTTGGTTGCTTCTAGGTTTGATTACCTGTATGGTTGTTTGCATATGGTTGTGCTCGTGCGTGGCTCGACTGGCCCGTGCGTAGCTGTTGGTTTCATACGCGGCTTATTTGGCTGGTATGTATGTTGTTATCTCATACGAGGCCCACCTGGCTCGTAGGGAGTGGTTGGTTCATACGTAGCTTATTGGCTCGTATGTGGTTAGTATACTCGTATATAGCTTGTTAGCTAGTACGCAGTTTTTGTTGTGCTCGTCTAGGGCAATACTATACCCTAGGGGCTATCAATCATGTTTTCTTATTCCTAAGGAACTGTGGAGGAGTCACTCTTTGTGTACCGTCGGATCTTAGCCGGTGTAGGTTGATCGAGGACCGGAGTATAGACGGAATCCAAGTTCAGGGTAGTGGCATGCATGTATGTTCGCATGGCCGGGGTCTTGGATCGATAGGCCAGGAACCGGATCCTGAGGGATTCTGGTAAGTCTAGGTTGAGCAGCCTAGTAGAGTTATCTTGCGAAATCTAGTTAAAGAGATAGCATGTTGTGTTTGTAATATTGTCATTCCTAGGATTGTTCAGGGCTAGGGACATCATTAGGGTAGTGACTTATAAAGATCATTTACTTAGACCCTTTGCCGGAAGGAGAGAAGCTGGTTGTAGGGGACGCCTCACGACCTACTTGTCCCTTGGGGCAGGCCTTAGGGGTGTTATTGGGTTGTACCTTCCCGTCAAAGGGATACGTACGGTGGCGTCTCCCGAGTTGGGAGCACGGGTTGCGTATCTCGCGCTGTTGATTCCTGAAATATCGTGGCTTGGGGTGCCACAGGATGCATTGTGCAATCCTGCGCTTGCGAGACCCCAGGGGTGCCACAGGGTAGGCTTCGCGCTACCCTGCGCTTGCGAGACCCTATGATTTTGGATTTGGGATGAGATCCGGTTAGCCGGGTAGTAGTGGCAAACATAGACTCCACGAGCGGACTGCATTAGTGGGGCATGGACACCATGAGCGTACTGCCTTGGTAGGACTTGACCACGTCTGCAACCTCATCAGTCATGTTGTATCTGTCAGGAACAGGTTGTGTACAATTAGAATTCATAACGTGGGTTCAAATCCCTATATATGGAGAAAACGGCTTGAGATGGGGCGCATGTAGTATGGGCTGCATGTTGCTTCGGAGATTTACTGACATTAGAATAGGAGCATCCTAGTCCTAATTAATATTGCGTTAGATTCTAGTCATAGCACTCACGAACACTTAAACTACACCGACACAAATTGCCATGTTTTTGTATGTTGTTTTGGGAGATTCGCTGCTATGTTATCAGCCTTAAAGCGTCAGTGAATACTGACGTCCCCACTTCAATAGGTACTGGATCGCAGAAGTACATGTGCGAGATTCAGGAGGACTCAAGGCAAGGAAAGCGAAGAGTCAATGTCATATTTAGTTCTGCTGTAACATGTATGTGGATTGTCTATTAGTTGAGAAGTACTCAAGTGAGAGTTACCAAGTATTGTTCTTCATTCCTTGTACTCTGATGTAATTTGTTGAAGGTTGTAATACTTGGGATTGTAAAGGTATTATTGTAACACTATTGTAATGTATTGCAGTTGTATGATATTCAGACTTGTAATACATTGGGTGTTGAATAAAAAGTTTTAAATTCTCCTATTTTTCTGTGTGTTGTGACTAATTGAAGAAAAGGTCCTGGCTCGTGTCTCGCTTTTCTAGTATATGGAAATCGGGGCGCTACAGATCATGCCAAAGGTTCTCCTCAGTTAAGCACGTTCCCCAGGCTGAGCTTAAATTGCGGGCTAGTCCAACCCCCTTCGCGATGTGGGGGATGGATCTGGTCGGCCCGTTTCCCAAAGTGACTGGTCAAAGGTGATTCCTAATCGTGGCCATCAATTACTTTACGAAGTGGGTCCTAGCATAACCCTTGGCTACTATCATCGAGAATCAGGCCCAACAATTCTTTTGGAAACACATCATTTGCCGGTTTGGGATCCCTCGAATCCTTGTTATCACTTACAATGGCGCTCAGTTCACTGGCAAAAACTTCTGCAAGTTCTGTGAGGACCTGGGGATTCAGCAGAGGTTCTCCTCAATTTTGCACCCCCAATCTAATGGCCATGTCAAGAACGCAAACCGTCAGATCCTCAATAGTCTCAAGAAGCAAATGGACAAATCTCCCAAGGGGCTGTGGGTTGATGAGCTACCCAATGTGTTCTGGTCTCACCAAACGACAAGAGGATTCTGACGGGTAAGTCACCCTTCAACCTGAACTTTCGAAACCAAAGTTGTAATTCCACTGGAAGTCGAACTTCCCTCCCCACAATCATGTGCTTCGACAAGAATTTAAACTCAGATAGCCTCAAGGCCAACCTGGATCTCCTCGACGAAGTTCGTGAAAGGTCAACGGTCAGGAGGAATGTCTACCAGCAGTGGGAAGAATGTATCTACAACAAAAGGGTTCGACCAACTAGCATCAAAGAAGGTGATCAAGTGCTACAAATGCATAAAATCTCCGAACCAAGCAAAAAGGAAAGCTAGCTCCCAATTGGGAATGCCAATATAGGATCTCCAAAGTGGTATGCCCTGGTACATAGCAACTTGAAGACCTAGGGGTAAGGTAGTCAAGAGACCGTGGAATGCAAAATACTTGATGAAGTTCCATGAAGACCCTTAGTGGTCGGTAGTTGTAATAAAGCCCTAAGAGCCAACAAATGTAATAAGTGCTCGCCTTTCAGCGACCAACAAATGAAATTGCGTTCGCCTTTTAGTGTCCAACGAATAAAATTTCTTTTCAAATTTTGGAGAAAGTTGCAAGACTAATGCCTTGTGTCTAGTGCCTCAAAACTGCTCTCCGACTCCCAGTCCATTGCGAATTTCTCCACCAACATGGCTCAAGTCTCGGATCTAGTGACTCGAAATGGTGCTCCGACTCTGAGCCCATCGCGGATTTCTCCATAATGAAGGCTCAAGTATCAGGTCTAGTGCCTCGAAATGGTGCTCCTACTTCGAGCCCATCACGGATTTCTTCGGGATCAAGGCCCAATTCTTGGATCTAACGCCTCAAAATGGTGCTCCGAATCCAAGCCCATCGCGGATTTCTCAACGATCAAGGCTCAAGTCTCGAGTCTAGCACCTCGAAATGGTGCTCCGACTTCGATCCCATCACGAATTCCTCCACAATCAAGGCTCAAGTCTTGGGTCTGGCACCTCGAAATGGTGCTCTGACTCCGAGCCCATTGTCGATTTGTTCACGATTAAGGTCCACACCTACGATCCAGCGCCTTAAAAACCCAACTCTGAGTTGATTGTGGGAGTTACCACAGAGGACCAGGCCTCAGGATTTACCTATTGGGAAAACCATCCAACTCTGATCCCGTCTCGAACTCCAACGATCCCGCCTCAGACTCTAATCCCATCACGGGCTCAATTCATTCAGTAAACACATGATTAAGGAAAGATAATTTTTATTAAATGAAAGATGATTACAAGACGTGTGGTGACTAGTCTGCAGTTGGAAAATCAAACAAAAAATAAAGATAGTTACTCCTAAAACACTTCCATAGTTGCCTCATTTCTCGAAACGCTAGTTATCTCTGACAACTCACATGCAGAAGAGGCATCATAGGCGAGCTCCGGAGATAAAGTAAGGGTTACATGACCCAAGCACGAAGATTATCAGCCCGCTTGAGCAGACCAACGATCTTGACAATGGATAAACTCCTCAACCTCAGCACTCCTCAACATAGATCTTAGAACCCGAGATATACATGATGAGGTTCAACAGGGAGTACCCTATCCCCTCCGGGTCCCTTCGGATCTGTGACGTCAACATGGGAGGCCCCAACCGAACAAAATAAAACCAAGTCCTATTGAAGGGACACAGGCAAGGAAGTCCACGTCCCCCAAAACTCGATGCAAATTTCAGATCCTGAAACCCGAGACAAAGCTAATAGAACATCCTGCTGATACCGATCCCCTCCGGGATGGATACTTAGATGGCCTGTAGACGTTCCCCCGACTCGGCCAAAACTTATGCCTTTGCCGGCTCCTCCCCTCGGATCACCACTAAAGGCCCTCGGTGAAAGACTCTTCAAAAGTGCATTCATTCAGAGAAGCAAAGCGACAAATTTGTGATCCAACTGACTGAGGGAATTTATAAGCATTCTAATGGACACTTCACAAGCTCCCTCATTTATTATATTCAACAAGTCAACGTTCCAACTTTCAAGATCTTCAGTCACATTGATTCCCACGAAAGGTGATGTAAGCAAGCACACATGATGACTCACGTGATCGTTCGAATGCAATAGAAAAACTAATACCCTGGACAAACATCTTCGAAAAAGAGGTCCTCGGCCCCTCGGCTCAGAAGCTCGGGGCGAGATGTACAATCCAAGCCAGAATGCAAAAAACAAAGGGGTTCCGACATGTTTTTATTCACCGATAAAAATTAAGGTATAAGTAAGGTTGCCAGTCTGCAAGAAGGCGAAAAATGGAAACAACCTAAGTCCACTGCTTGGGGAGGACCCCTTCTCCAAGACAGGAGCAGAAAGAGATTTTTCAACACTAGGAGCGATGTTAACTAGCTCATGGTTAGCCAGAACCTCTCCCCCGGTAGTTTGGGCGAGCAAGTCTATCTTTGCCTCGAAAAACAAGCCCCCCAAGGTTGTGGTCCGGGTACCTAGCTCTGACATGCTCAATGGCATGGTCATAACCTTCATCTTAGGCCCTGATCACATGCAGCATGGTGTCGTCATACTCCATCGTCGTCCCCTTCTCCTTCGCCTGCCACAACAATTTCTCCTCAACCTGTTTCGCTTTCTCTGCCAACAGCTCCCCCTAAGCCTTAGACATCCCCGACCACCTTATTCCTCCGAAAATCAGCATCTTTGGTCTTCCTCCTCCTCAAAGGTTCCTCTGACCCCCGGGGGAAGGGGGACGTTTCTATGCTGGAACTTTAGTCTCCGCCTGCACCTTCGTCTCCATCTCGGCCTTTGCCTCACCTCCGCCTCTGCCTTCGCCTTTGCCTCTACCATAGCCTTTATAGCCACAGCCTAACCCTCAAAAATCTTCAGAAACCATGGTTGTTTGTCAGAGGGAAATGAAACCGAGGAAGCAACAGTGCAGGGGGAAGAAATGAAGAGAATCAAGTCAATGAGAAATTAAGGACAAGGGTGACCATATATAGCAGAAATGGGACATCGAACACTGCATGGGCACGTGATATCACATGAGAATGTAAGTGGAACACACGAGTGCAATTTCTCGTCTCCCTCTCGACCTGGCACTTAGCAAACATGGCTCGCCTTGATGCCTCGAAATGGCACTTCGACTCCGAGCCCATCGTGGATGTCTCTGCAAACATGGCTCGACCAGACGCCTTGAAATGGCAGTCTGACTCCAAGCCCATCGTGAATTTCTCTGCAGACATGGCTCGGCCAGACACCTCGAAATGGCGCTCCAACTCCGAGCCCATCGCAGATCTCTCTGCAAACATGGCTCTACCAGACGCCTCGAAATGGTGCTCTGACTCCGAGCCCATTGCAGATCTTTCTGCAAATATGCCCTACGCCCAGAGTCCAATACCTTGAAACAGTGTTCCGCCCCCGTGGCCATTGATTATCGACAAACGTCATTAGGGACCAAGATATGAACAAAATGTCCTTTCATTAAAAAGAAACATGTTACATTATTTGGGTTACATAAACCTTTACAAACTCAAGGCTCAAGACCCTGACCATCGGGTCCCCTTCGATAGGCCCCGATCCCCGGTCCACGTCTTTCCCTGAGGGACGAGTTCCTAACCCAGATAATTCGAGACTCCCTCGGACACTAGCAACTTTGGAAGATCCGACTACTCCACTTTGGACGTCCCCAGGCGCTCCATTCGGGAACAGGTCCCTAGATGTGGATCTCGTCTCGAGAACAAACTCCAAAAGCTATAGGTCAGGCACACCTCCCCGAGCTTAATCCTTAACTGATATATCTCCAAGTCTTTCTCCATGAACATCTGCTTGAAGGCGAAGTCCGAAGACTGCCCCTTGATAAGGTCAAGGATCACACACCCCTCAGCTAGGGCAAGAGCCAAACTGACATAGGGGACAGATGCTTTCAACCGAGCCAACTTTTTGCCACCTCCTAAGACTTTTGGATATGGTACCTGAATGCCCCTTCCCTACCGCTTGCTTCCTTTCAAAGGGGGTCAATGGTGTCCTCGGCTTCGCGCAACTTACCTTGGAGGGCTCGAATGTCTTCCTCATACCAACTTTCCCAAGGCTTGTACCTTGTGACCTGGTCAACAAAACAACCATCTTAAGACTCAGAGGAATACACGAAATGCAGGTAAAAAACTATGGTTTCTCACTAAACAAAAAGATTACAAAAGGCGGTGGCCAGTCCGCGACCGGAGTCGATACAAAACTAATGAATAAGAAACTAAGGCGAACTCCACCGGGAGGACAAGTGAGGATCCTCGTCCCCGACTGCCTCACGTCACGGAGGCCATCGGCATCACCTGAAGGCGGTTCCGCACCTCCAAGATCAAAAGGCAGTCTCGCACCTTTGAAAACCGAAGGTATCTCACCTGGAGTCGAAAGGGTGCTACCATGCCCCGGTTCGAAAGAAAGGTCATTGAGATCGGTGTCGGGGTACCTCTCCCATACATGCTCGAGAGCTTGCTTATAGCCCGGATCCTCTTCCGCAATGATCTGGTCTGCAGCACCCTCGAGCTCCACCCTCAACTTTTCCAGCTTCTCCTCCAAGGCCTCCTTTTTGGACATCAAGACACCTTGTTTGAAGGCCCCATCCTCAAAATCGTCTTCCAACTTTTTCACCCTCTTCTCAAGCACCTCCGAACGACTCTTCTCCTCCTGCGACTTTCGATCAAGCCATTCTGCCCTCTGGTTTAAGCACTTGAGAAGGTACTCATAATGTCTTTTGACCCCAGCCCCTTAAAGTATGGCCTACAGGAAGGAAGAAACTCATTTTAAAAAATTACAAGTGCAAATAAGACTAAATGTTTGTTCAAGACCAAGCCCTTACCATGACGAAAGCCTGGGTGTACTTGATGTAGCTCGATTCGGTGGTCTCCTCGGCAAGAGCTTCCTGTCCCTCGGTAGGGCTAGGTTATCCACCACCTCGCTGGCCCCACGGGAGTCCATAATGGAGTCGACCACCTTCACTGCCCAAAAGGGCCAATAGGTCTCGTCGAGCTTACAAGGGTTGAGGTCTCAAGCAAGGGGCGGAATGGAAGCAGAGAAGATCTGGGTAGCTCGCTAGCCCTGAGCGGCCACTCGCTTAGGGTAACCCTCGAAGATTCCTCTGAAACATGGATGGTAAGGGCCCTAGACCTCCTCACCCTATCCGGCCTCCCTCCCAGCGGTGCTTCCGAGGTCAAGGCCACCTCTTTTCCTTTACCCTTCGGATCCTCCGCTGCCCTCTTCTCCTTCCGCTCGGCTCGTAGAATTGCAACAGTGACATCGTATGCCATATTTGTAAGGGAACAAAAGCACTAAAACGAGAAAAAAAGAATGTAAAGGATCCCAGTCCAATAACATACAAGGAACATAAGGGTTCAAGCCACAAGCAGCTAGCTTCGACTCCGTCATCTTCACCTAATCTATATTGTTGCTACCATCGAACAACCTCGTAAACTCTTCATCCTCCTCCAGAGTGAACTCCGCTGGCATCAAACTCTTCCTATCCAGGATGTGATACGACCACCTTGTGGGAACCCAGGGGTCAGGGTTGTAGACGATGAACTACTTTGAATTCCACTCGTTTTTATAGAGTCAGGATGGTTATGAACTCCCTGGTACTTGTTACAAGGAGAAATGTACCACCGATGTCAATTCCCCAAAAGGGCGCTTAGCCCCAGGCACACCTGGAAGTACTTGAGCTTCTGAGGTATGTTCTTCCATGAGCATAGCATGATGAAGCTCGTCGGCTACTTCCATAAATTAAGTCCGTACTGCATAGGGCGCATCCCTGCCTAATTCAGAACCTCCTTGATAAAAGGATGTATGGGAAGACGTAAGCCTGAAGCAAACGTGTCAGCGGAAACATGCAGAACCACTCCGAGAGGTTGTCTATTGGCCGGACCCCAGGGCTCGGGAGCAGCAGCACGTACTTTCGGGGGATATGGTATGCCTCCTGGAGGTCATCAAGGTCACCCACTGAGGTGTGTAATTTTTACATTATTTTTATTACTCTTTTTACGTATTAAAGTTGCAAGTTCTCATTTATTTATTTAAATTTTATCTTCTTTAAGTTAATTTGTACTTATTTGTTTATTGTTGAAGGAATGCGATGGGTAAGTGCAAAATGTGGGTATTTTGGTAAAATCAAGGAAGAAAAGAAGGATAAAAATTTTAAAATTATAGTTGAGTCCATGTGAAGATTTCTGGAAAATTCGAGCACTCAAAAACACATTTTTACAAATTGGCCCTTTGAAGAATTATAGAAAATATTATGGTCAACAAGGGGTGGAATGAATTTTTGTAATAAAAAATTAACGAAGAAAAAGAAAGTAGTACATAATTGAATTGTGATGGATTTGGATTAGGATTAGTTTAACATGTTAAAGATTAATCTTAATCTTTTGATTTTAACTAATTAACTTGCAGCACAGAATTGAATTGTGATGGATTTGGATTAGTATTAGTTAATTGATTAGTTTAAAATTTTAAAGATTAATCTTAATATTTTGAATTTAACTAATTAACTAACATAATTAACTACTCTATCACTATTTAATTCCACCTAAATTCCTTCAAAACGTCGAGGACCAGAGAACTTGATTATTGGCTGTTGAAACATGGATTGCTTGCGGGATTGATTTTTTACGAGAAACTCAAGACTGTATTTGTGCTTCAAGCAACAACAGCTAAACGAGTTCTTTCTTCTTTCTCCTCTTTTTATTATGCAATCCAATAATATGTTTATTAGTTGCAAATTTATCATGAACTAATTTTATTTTTCTAAGGCTTCGATGTAGCCTAGTTATGAAAACACAATTCGAATTTCATGTTATTTTATACTTCTACTTTTCCATGGTTGTGTGTTTAATTTTTGTTCTTAATGCTTACAATTGTCTAGCTAACTATTGTTTGATTTATCGAATCATAGAGGATGCCAAGATATAACTTGTGATTTAAAATTATAGAATTAAACACCATTAATTGAACAAAATTAGAGATAATTTACCACGAATATAAAGAAATCCATAGAACTTAATGAATATTTAAATAATTAAATTCACAAAGAGATGTGACGAATTATTAGTTAGGGATATGTGTTATTCGAGAGAAGAAATTGAATAATTAGGGGAGTTTGGTCTACAACTTCGAAGAGTATAGTTTTTAGTTTCATGGAATTATGAATTGTGTGGGATTAGCTAGATGAAATCAAAAGCTCTAGAGTTAGTTTTGCTATTAATAAACCCTAAAATTTCAGACTTTGTTCTTTTTAATTAATTTAGTTTTACTTTAGTTTAATTTTATTTAGTTGATGTTTTTATCAAATTTTTGATTCTCCAAATAGTAGTTAATCTGGTGAATTTCGGTACTCAATAAAAGAATTAGTTCTTATGGGTTCGACACTCTTTTCTATTAAACTATACTACTTGTCACGATTTTGTGCACTTGCAAATTATTCCATCACCCCAACCAGAGTGTTGTGGGTTTTGTCCGCCTCAATCTTTGGTTTGTTCGGAGTCGAGGGTTGCACACCAAAACGAGCCTCGTCCTTCAAATCTTTTGGATACATCCGAACAGACATGCGGAGCGCCGTTCAGAATATGCCTTCCTCGGGTTTGTAATCCATCGACGCATATTTCGGATCGGAGGAAAGGACCCTCCTTTTCTTCCTCACTAAACGGCGAACGCGAGGAGGGGTGATAGCAACTATACTGTCAATAGAAGAAACCGCTTCCCGGACCTTGGTACTCCCTCCCACATCTTCCTCCCTCGCTCCCCCTCGGCTCCCCTCACCTTCCTCTTCCGCCTCATCTGCTTTGGGGTATCTCTCTTCATTAATCACTGGCATACCCCTAGGGCAATCACGCTTTGCTCCCTCTGAATTCGAGCATGCTTCGATCTTCACGTCTCATCCTCATCCGAAGAAGGCATGTGAACAGGCTCCGCTCTCTCGGGCTCATCCCTCGTTAAGGGCGCGCGAGAGTAATTGAAGATGATCCGCTCTTGCTGGAAGACGAAGACCAATTGATAGTCAGAGCTCCAGACATGTTTGAAGTGTGGAACTTGTTTCTAGATAGAGAACCTCTAGATGCAGAAAAAGAAGTAATCCGAGAAAAAGGATAGGGGGAGGGGATTTATAGAAGGGGGAGCGACTTTCCAAATGACCACTATCACGTGCTGCCATCTCAATTTCCACAAAATCCTAAGTGACTGCTCAAAGATCATGAGGTCACGTGAGCAGCAAGTTTGGCACCACTCACTCACCCGCTGTACCCAGAATCCAAGACAAGTTTAAACACCCCGAATCTAGTTCCCCGAAATGGCACTCTGACTCTGAGCCCATCACGGATTTCACCGCAAACAGGGCTCATCCCTCGGACACTACACCTCAAAATGGAGCTCCGACTCCGATCCAATTACAGATTTCTCTGCAAACATGGCTCAGGCCACGGTCACTAAGCCTCGAAATGGCGCTCTGTTCTATGCCCATAGTGGATTCTTTTCTCTGCAAACATAGCTCGCGCCTCGAAATGGCGCTCCGACTCCGAGCCCATCGCGGATTTCTCCTCAAACATCGCTCGTGCCTCAGACACTACGCCTCGAAATGGTGCACTGAGTTCGAGCTCATCGCAGATTTCTCCGCAAATATGGCTCATGTCTCGGACTCTACGCTTTGAAATGGTGCTCCGACTCCAAGCTCATCACAGATTTCTCTGCAAACATGGCTCACCTGATGTGTCTAATTTTTATATAAATATTTGTACTCATTTACCAATAAAAATTGCTTGTATTCGTCTATCTTGTTAATAATTTATCTTATTTCCATAGATTTCAGTCAATTAATTATTTTTTAAGGAATAAGATTTTTTTGATGCAAAAGGAAAATATTTTTCAGTAAAAATTAACAAAGAAAATAAGGAGAATGATTGATTAATTTTTATTGATTTGTTAAATTTTGAATTTTTACAATTTGGCCATGTGGAAAGCAAAATAGAAATTTTAATTGTCAATAGAGGGTGAAAATGAAATAAACAAATTTAAAATGGTTTAACTGAGCTAATGTGATTATTAGTTAGTCTAATTAATTTAAACTAATTATTTTTATTTTATTTTTTAAAATCCTAAATTTTGATTTTATTTTTTTTTGTGTGCAGCACGTGCTTCAAGAAAGAGAAAGAGAAGAAAAGGAAGAAAGAATTAAAGAGCAAATCAGAAAAAGGATAGAAAAAAAGGAAAAAGAGGAGATATATGCAAAAGTAAACCCTACTATCACTAGTTCGTGTCCTATAAATACAGCAACAAAGAAAGAAGAGAGACAGGCTTAACGAGGAAGGGAGAGCGACGACTGACCTCACAAACAATTAAATATTTTTTTTAAAGATAAAGAGAAGCAGCAGATCGAAACAAAGAAAAGGGGCATCTGTGTTGGCGGTTGGGTGTGAAGAAAGGGGCATGACTTCCGAGGGGGTAGGTGGCTGGGTGGAAACCAAGAAGAAAAAAAAGGGGAAAAAAAGGAAAGAGAACAGAGACTGAGGAGCGAGACGGGAAGTGAGGTTGGTGGGCTCTGTGTGCAGCTCGGGTTTCGAGGCGGCTGGAACGAAACAGAGAAGAAAAGGAGTGAGAGAAAGTGAGAGAATAGCGCAGATTTCGTGGAGCTTCGATTTGGGATTTTTTAACAAAACAGAGTTTTTTTTCTTCTCTCTTCTAATTTTTATTATGCAATCAATGAAAATGTTTGTTAGTTGCAAATTTATTATGAACTAATTTTATTTTTCTAGGGCTTTGATGTAGCCTAGTTTTGAGAACACAATTTTAATTTCATATTATTTTTCTATTTTTTCATGGTTGTATGTTTGATTTTTGTTCTTAATGCTTACAATTGTTTGTCCAACTTTTGTATGATTTATTAAATCATGGAGAGACCGAACTGGTAATTTGTGATTTCGAATTAATAAAATTGGACACCGTTACAAGAGCAAACCGCTGCTAATGTGACCGTTAAGAAATCCATAAATCTTAATAAATTTTCAATTGGTGATTTGTGCATGAACTCTGACAAATAATTAGTTGAGAATATTTTTGATATTGCTTGAGAGAGAATATTGAATAATTTGGGAATTTTGGTCTACAACTTGGAAAAATAACATTTTTATTCACATGGAGTTATAAATTGTGTGGGATTAAATGTGAAATTAAAAGCCCTAGAATTAATTTTGCCATTAACAAATTACAAAAATTTAAGATTTTTGTTCTCTTTTGTTAGTTTAGATCTTTAGATTAATTTTGTTGCCTTTATTTATTAAAATTTCAGTTTTCCAAATAGTAGTTAATCTAGTCATTTCGGTGCTCGATAAAATAATTAGTCCCTATGGGTTCGACACTCTTTTCACTTAAATTATACTACTTGTTGCAATTTTGTACACTTGCAAATATTCACATTACACGCCTTGGACACTACACCTCGAAATGGTGCTCTGACTCCGAGTTCATTGCGGATTTCTCCGCAATCAAGGCTCAGGCCTCGGACACTATGCCTCAAAATGGTGCTCCGGCATCGAGCCCATCGCGGATTTCTCTACATCCATGGCTTACGCCTCGGATAAAATGAATGGTGCTCCAACCCGAAGCTCGTCGAGAACTACTCCATAAACATGACTCTCACCTCGGACAAAATGCCTCGACACGGCACCCGACCTCGAGGCATACACTAGCTATCTCCCTCCTTGGGGCTCAGACCCTGTCCCTCGAAAACTCAATTTCCGAACCATGGAAGGAGCCCAACACCGTCGCAACAAACGGGTCTAACGGGTCTTTACGCCAGCTGTCACGCCCCGCTTCCCAAAAAGAGAATACGAAATACGGATACGTGACAAAGCCCAGCGAATGATTTTCATCATTCATAAGTTGTTCGGAATCTTTACAAAACTTCACAAGAATAATCAGAGTCGGAAGCAAAGAATCAACCTAGTATGCACATATGAATCAAAATACCAACAAGAATACTTGAAACCAAAATATATTAATCTCAAATAATCCAGATCTGAATAAGTCAGATATCCTAGGTCACATTGCCCGAATACAAAAATATATCCAAGTAATCAAGTACAATTGTTCAAATAAGTAACAAAAATAATAATAATAATAACTCCAGCACTAATATTGCATATCACCAACACCATCTGGTACATGTTCTCCAAAATCTGCAATTTAACAATTGCATGATTAGGAAAAAGAAAACAAACCCCCGTCAATGCAAGTTACGGGCCGCTTGTAGTGCAGGATACAAGTAAATGGGATAAATAACTAATATGAAGTAATAACAGAACAAACATGGCATGGTATAGGCATATCAACAGAATATAATGTCTAACATGAATCAGGAAAACAGAAGCAACTAGCATGCTATACTAACAGGTATAAGTAACATGTGTCACGTGTCAACAGTATGCAGACAGGTGTACGGATAACAGTATCAGGTAACAGTCAGATGATAGCAGGTAACAATGTTCAGTAGCATATAACAGATAACAGTGTAACAGATGTCAGTTTTTACAGTCTTGTGTTTATTACTATCTAGGTAGCACTTCATGCATCCCACACTTTATGGTTGCTACATTCAAACAGTTTCATTTTAGATTTTTTAGGGGATCATATAGGGTAGTGCACTCAGGTATCAATAATAGTAACAGTAACAGTAACAGTAGCTGTAACAGTAACAGTAGCAGTAGCAGTAACAGTAACAGTCAGAACCTAGTGGTCCTTCTCCGAGTACATCTTCCTATAGGGAAGTGTGCAGTCAGGTAATCAGTAACGGTATAACAAATGCTCAGTATGGGAAACACGGGCCTCCTTCCAAGTACACATTTCTATAATTTTCCACTACTAGATCTTTCCCTTAACCCCGGCTTGGATATTTATTATTATAAATATCAACAGGCATGAATGTGTCTGAAACAGTGCAAAGCTAGCATGGTATAAAAAACAATAGATTCAGGGTAACAAATAAACATGCATAAATGGTAGACAATCATCTAAAAGAGTGAAACAGTGTAAGTTCTAATTCAGGACAGCAAGACAATATAGTACTAAAACTGAGATTCTCATTGCTACAAACATGCAAATCTGAATCCATCAAAAGGTCTAGAAAATAGACTCCCTTTCGAATCTAGAAAACATATATAAGTCATATGGTATTTCACAAAATCATAACTCAGAAAAGATTTGAATCCAGAAAACGTGTTCAGTCAGAAATTAGAAGATTGTATTCAAAGTCAGGAAAACAACATGAAAACTCATTAAATAAATCCACGAAAAATCTGAGGTATTCCCCTATATGTGATGTAACAGAAAATCAAGTATCATAATTTTCCAATATAAATATTTTAGTCAACGAAAATCAGAAAACATCAAAATGTAGTAGTTTTGTAAATCTAAAATTGTAAACACTGCAGGACGAAATCAGCAATATCTCGCAAACCATAAATCGAAATCCAAATTTGCCAAAAGGGTAATAAAATAGATACAGTAAGCTAACTTTCATATTCAGAAATAGTTTAGAAAAGGAAAGTAGAAATAGGTCGAAAATCAAGTTCCTTACCGAACAGTAGTAAAAATCTGCTAGAATAGTAGTTGTTCGAAAGCATAGAACAGTTCGTAAAACTCATCAAATAAATACACAAAAATTCTGGGATAATCCCAATCAGGTCTAGAAGTACTGATCAAAATTTCAGATCAAAATTTCAGATCAAAATAATAATTTTAACAACAGAATAAAAATAAATTACTCTTCAGAATTCATAGAAAACAAAATCTGGTAATCTTTCTACACCACTATAGTAAAATAGGCATAACTCTCAAACCGTAAATCGAAACTGAGATCCGTCGAAAGGGTTGGAAAATAGACAGAATCCTCTACAAATCATGTTCACAAAATATTTTCAAATGGTGACCTTAATAGGGTCTAAAATACTGATCAAAACTGAAACCCGTCAAAATTGAAAATATCTCATGTGCACAAAATCCACTAGTTCATAAGAACTCATCCAAAACACAACCAAACACGAAATAAAGTATACTAGGTGTCCAAGCAACGTGTTATAGGGTATTTCACAAGTATTCGACAAGTATTACTCGAATAACACATCAAACACAGATATCTCAAGATAGCATGAACATATACATCAAAAGTGGTCAATCCTAGGTTAATTCATGTCATATATGTCCTGAGCCAACTATGGTCAAATTATCACAATAGAGATAATATCAACAAGGGGATTCACATACAAATTGTCTCTAGAACCCAACTACACTACAAGCGGTATTTAGTACTTGTATTTGCAAAGAAATTTAACACAAGTTACTTGCCATAACCGACAACGAAAATAACTCCAAGCAAGAATAATGGAAACAGATTCTCGGCCAACGAACTCAACAAACACACGAGCCAAAAACGAGCAATACCCACGAACCACGAGCAAGTTGATCACGAACACAAAATCACAAGCAAGCGGACATGAACAAGATCACGAACATAATCAGATGGATGAGATCGAAGATTGAAGATCAAGATCAAGATGACCAGATCAGATCGGACGGTCAGATTTCCCTAATGACGAAGATAATGATGAAGATGAAGATCGATCGATCGAACAGCTGTGATCAAAGGAAGTTGATGATCATCATGATCGTGATGATCAAGAAGAGATCAGACAACTTGGATCTAATCGGATGATCAAAAGAAGATCGACGGCCCACATCCAATCAAGCTTGATGATCAAGATCCAATGGACGGCCAGAATCAAAACCAAGGGGACATGATCACATTGATCAAGATTATCACGACGATTGACGGCTCACATACAAAGTGATCCACTCACTTGATCACAGCAAACCCATGGCAATGGGGTCTCGGCTTGGTGGCTGCATGGCTCCGATGGCAGGTGGGCGGCGGCCAGGGGACATGGTGGTGGTGGACGGCAGGGGGATGAGGGAGCTCTGCTCCCGGTCGCTAGCTATCTACCGCGGGGAAACAGCACACATGGAAGGTCTAGCGCTGCTGCAAGAGATGAGGAGAGGAGAGGATATGTTGCCACGGCGTAGCAGAGCAGGGGAGCAGGGTGGCGCAGGTGGTCAACTGTGGAGCTGTTGGCATTCGGCTCTACTGGACATCGGGGTGCTGCAGGGGGGTGAGGTCGCTGCGGTGCTATCGCGGAGCAGTGTCGCAATAGGAGGAGACCAGGGTGGCTGCAGGGGGCTAGGCAGCGTCGTGACTGGATGCGAGGCTGCTGAGGGGATCGCCGAGAGGAACGGGAGCCAAAGAGGAGGTCGGAGGTGCACACAGGCAAAGGGGAGGGAGTGGGAGGAAGCACAGGGATGGGTTCGGGAGTGGGTTAAATAGGAGGGTGTTAGGGTTGAAGGCGGCTAGGTTTGTAGGGGAGATGAACAGGCAGGCAGGGTGAATATAAATAGGGTAAAGATTTTTAGGGTTAGGTGAACGTATAAGGGGAAAACGGGTTTGGGAATGTTTAACAAACGGGATATAGGGTTAAGGGTATAAATAGGTGGGTAATTGGGTTTAGGTTTAGTAATAGGGTAATGGGTTTGCAAACGGGTATTAAATAGGGTAGTTGGGTTAAAAATCCATTAGGATTTTAAAAATTCAATAAGAAAATAAAATAACAAATAAAATGATTGTTTATAATAAAAATATAATTTGCATTACAAAAACAGAATTTATTTAAAATAGATACAAATAGAATTAGCACATAAAAATGGATTTTCAATAACCAGTCAAAATTAATAATAATAATAACAATAATAACAGTAATAATAATAATAAGAGTAATAATAACAAAAATAAGAATTGTATTTCAATATAAAATCATAGAAAAATAGTTACAGCTAAAATTATTGATCAAAAGTAAATTTAAATAGAAGATCCAATAATACATTTTAACAAAAATAGTTCGATTGCGGAAAACTAATTTACAAAAATTTGAAATACCGAAAATACTCAAAAAATACATTTTTGGGGAAACATGGGTTACACCAGCCCATTTTTCCCTATGAGTTACTTACTCCTCGAAGCCGACCGGAAACTCGACTCCGATAATGGGGGGCTTGTGATACGGGTAAAAATCGTGACTAATCCCCATTGTCTGATCCCAACACGAATCATAAGGCAGACGAGGGAAAGAAAGGGCCTTTCACAGACCCACCATGTAACATCCACAAAAATATTTATTTTTAATATTTTCTTTTGCACGTACTTGCACGTAATTTTGTGCACGTGTCGATTAATGAAATTCTCTTGAGTCATGAAAATTTTCTTCTCATTTTACAAGTCACAAATGTGTGGTTTATTTTTCAACTAGATTTAAATATATATTTTGTAACACATTAAAACTATTATAAAATAAAGCCCCTAATTATTATGTGTGCATTTAACGTGTATGAACTCTCATTTAAAATTTAGATAAACTAGTACACATTTCAATGTGTAACATACACACCTAATTTAATTAAAAACTAATAATGAAATTGTATGAAGTGTGTACACGCATAATGTGCACGTGCACGTGCTCTCCTTTCCCCTTGATGGTCGGCCATTTGTGAGAGTGGAAAAGTGGGAGAGTGGGGTAGTGAGAGTGTGGGTGGAGAGCTCTTTTAGGAGGAGGGGAGTTATTATAACCACTCACTATTTTCACAAAATAAATAATCTCTCACTTTAGCCATATAAGGACACAAATCAAGTCAAAAAAAAAAGGGGGGGGGGGGGGACGGGGGGGAGAGCAAAGTGCCATCGATTTTTGGGAGCTAGAAGGAGAGGAAGGCTTGCGGTTTTTGGAGTAGGAGCTTGTTGGAGCACTTTGGTAGGAGACTCTACTAGTAGGAATCTCTTTGTAAGGTGGTTGTTCTCATTGTCTTCTAAATTTTAGTAGATTGTGCATGTTTAGCCATAACATATGTAGTTGCTAATTTAATTGGTGTGTATATGGGTAGAAGTTTTTTAGAATTTTAATTGTGTACTCTTAGTAACAGTTAGTATGTGAATGTGTGAGGTTTTCATTGTTTTCTAAAATCTTAGTAATTGTGCATGTTAGAAATATGTAGATGGATAATGAAATTGGCATGTGTGTAAAGTAACATCTCTAGCAAAATTTATTAATACATGCTTAATTATAATCATGTAGTAGATAATTAAATTAATGTATGTGTAGGAGTTTTATAGAATGCTTAACTAGTGGAGAATTATAAAATAAATCCATGGAATTACATTTCTCTACATACAATGTAGTAATGTAAAAACTCCCCAGAAATGTAGTTGTATTGGGAACAATAATTTATATAGTTCAAGTTGTAGAACTGTGAACAAATCAAGCAAGTTGGGCAATGATTTCCTTACATTGGGAATAGATTGTTATGGGATTTATTTCTAGCTAATACACAAATGGTGAAGGAACTTATTCTCAGGAAATGATTAAAAATAATAATGCATAGCGAATACAAATCAAAATTTTAGAAAAGGTAGAAACAGAGAGTTTTAATACTTAAGAATAACACTTTATATGTTTTTCACCAACAGTGAGCTGGCAAGTTGGTTGCTGGGTGCACCTTGGGTTGCAGGTTTGGCTTGCTGTGCGCCTGGGTTCGATTCCGGGTGTACACATTTGGCTTTTTTTATTTAAAAAATGGGCTTTTTCATGTTTTAAAAAATGGGAGGAAATTGTAGAAATATATTAGAATATTATTAGAACATTTGCAAATAATTCTACACTATTTTAAGATGTATTTTGGAGATTAAAAGTTACATTAGGAAATATAATAGATGAATGTAGTCTCCAGTTTAAATTCAAGAGTATTTGTTTATGTTAAAATGAGTTTAAATCTGGGAGTAGAATACAAATATAGAACCTACCTTTGAAAATTTATATTGAGATTAAATTATTGAAAGAAGTAAATGGTTGGGATAGTTGGTGGTAAAATAAAAGCATGGTTAAGAAATTGAAATACGAAGCATTTTTATATTTAGTTTTATCCTAAAATGCGTACGATGCGTAAGGAAGTAGATTTGAAATTGACAATTCAAAATGAATGTATGAACAAATCAAATGAATTATGAATGAGAAATTGTATAATTGGGGTTAAGATAACCTATATGACCTCGGTTTGAAATGTTGGAATCTAGAGGCTGAGCGAGACCTGTAGAGACCGGTAGGTTATGATTAATGAACTTGAGAAGTAGCCGGTGTGGGCAAACATCTTCTCGCGTGTTGATTTAAATCCGGTAGGTTGTGATGATTATAATTAAACCTAAGGACATGCACAAGGGGGAGATGTGATGAAGTATCTGCAAGTATGAGTATGAGGGCCTCATATGATTCGCGGTGGGAGATTATTTCAAGAATTATCGGAGTGTGAGGCATGATGTCCAAAATTGCTCGTGCTGTGGGATTTAGCTTCAGAATTATCGGGATCAAGGCGAAGCTCATGGAATATTTGTGTGATGAGGTACTATATAACTCGCGGTGTGGGTTTTGTCTCCAGAATTATCAAGGTGTGAGGTGTGACATCCAAAAATCACTCGCGGTGGGAGAATGACTCTCAAGAATTATCGGGGTTATGGCTTGCGGTGTGGGTTTCATCTCCAGAATTATCGGGGTTATGGCTCGCGATGGGAGAACGATCCTTAAGAATTATCGGGGCGGTACTAGATACTCACAGGATATCGAAAACTTACTTTAGTCACCATAGTAGGATTTCATAATGAGGGATTGAACCCTATAATGAGGAGTACGATAGGGGCTTGGCCTCAGACCTATGTAGTGGGATGCATAGAATCTGAAAAAGTATGCATTAGTATCATCGGAAGTAGAAATTGTCTGCATTAGGCATTAAGTTCATATCATACACTGACATAATTAGGATAGTCACTTTTCTATTTCTGTATTCAAGTTTGTGATTTATTAAGATAATGAAATCGTTGTATTATAGCATTATGTCAGTTGTATGCAACTAACGTGCCCAAAGTTTCTTAGTTGTAGGGTTGGTTTTAGCATGGACTTGAAGTTACTATGATGACTTGACAAAAGATTAAAGAGCTTCCATTATCATTTGTTGTATTGTACTTATTCATTCCCGTTGTGATATTGTAAAGAACAATGTTGTAAATGAAAAAAATTTAAATTCCTTGTAAATTTGTACGAATTTGTAATGAAAGATCATGTTGTGCTATGAATTACCTATGTTTGGAATTCGGGATATTACAGAGTGGTATCAGAGCAGACTTCAACAAGTAGTACAAAATTATAAGGAAAACACATTAGGGTAGACATTAGGAGTGTGAGTTCAGTTTATAGAGATTTAAATGTTATAGTTGTATCAACTTACATTTGCGTTGATCTATACACTGATGTGTTCTCCTCCCTTTCGCTGTAGGATGATGGATAACCAAAATACTATGGAAGAAGTAGAGGAACAAGTATTCTTTGAGGAAGCACCCGAAGAAGAAGAAAACTCGGAAAAAGAACCTGAAGAGGAAGAAGACCCAGAAGAAGAAGAAGAATTGCCAGAATCTCGGAAAATCACTCCACCTCCGCATGAATCCCAAGATGAATCCTCGGTCGAAGAGCTGGTTCGGAACAAGAAGGACCATATCTTCGCTTCTCTCCGTAAGCAGCTGATTATCCACAAGTGGAGAGTAACCCACATGGAGGTGCATCACGCAGAGGATAAGCAAAACATCACCGCTCTGAGTCAGCAAGTATAGGAACTCGAGAAGTGTCATCACCGGAATGCTCGGCATTTCACCCAGCTAGACAACGAAACTCGTTGGGGGAAACAAGAATGCCGACAACGATGCGAGAAGATGCAGAAGGAAATAGAAGATCTACGGGAAGAGCTCCCAGAAGCCAAGAGGAACCGTAGAGTCTAGACTGCTTTATGCTTGTTTAAAGTTCTATAAGAAGATTTGTAGTTTTCTGGTGTTCTTTATGTATGGATGTATGGACCAATTTTATTTCTGAATATATGAAGTTTATTCTGGAATTAGTAATTTGTGTTGGAAGAAAGTCTATATTAGTGTTGCTTTAATGAATGATGATGTTTTATGAACCAGAAATGGCCGGAAGAAGGACTAGAAATGGTGAAGGATCAAGCGGAGAAGGCAACCGACTTGATTTGGAGACAGAGTTGGCCCGTGTATACCAGACACTTGACACTTTTGTTGCAGCAAGTGTGAACCGGAATACAAGGGCAGAGAAAGTAGTGCAAGTCCTAGAGGCTATCAAGTTTGTGGAATCCTTCAAGATGATGAAACCACCTGTCTTTGAAGGCAAGGCAGATCCCGATGCAACTGATGATTGGATCTGGCAGATTGAAATGGTGTTTGAAGTGTTGGAGACCCCGGAGGGTATAAGGTAAAGCTAGCAACTATCTAGCTGGAGAAGGATGTCGGAGTCTGGTGGCAGTCTATGAAGCGGACCTTAGGCGAAGAGCTGATTACTTGGGAGGACTTCTTGGAGGAGTTCCGCAACCATTACTTTCCAATGGACGTGCAGGAGAAGAAGGCGATGGAATTTCTGAGCCTGCAACAAGGTAACTTGTCCGTCAGGGAGTATGGGACGAAGTTTACCCAACTATCCAGGTATGCACCCGAATTGGTGACTGATGAAGCCAAGAAGGCAAGGAAGTTCAAGCAGGGTCTGAGGCCAGGGATGAGGTCTCGTATGATACCCCTTGGGATCTGAAAATTTGACAAGCTTGTTCGGAGGGCTGTAGCCACAGAATCAGAAATGGAACAATATCAGCTCGTGAAGGACTGGCGTAGCAACTGGAATGGTGGTAAGAGTCCCGCGGCATCAAGCAACATCAGAAGGCAGCCCCCAGCACAGAGGTTCAAGCCGTCTAGGGAAAATGCCATTGTTGTGACTGGGAAGCCAAGCAACGGAGGTACCAGGCCCTAAGGAGTAACCTGTTACAATTGTGGAGAATTGGGTCATTTCAGGACCGAATGTGCAAAGCCACGGATTCCCATAATTTGTTTCAACTATGGGAAAGAAGGCCACGCTAAACTCTATTTCGCACAGCTTCAGCGGGGAGGGTAGAGCCAGAAGCAGGCAGATCAGGGGAAGAAATCGTACCGGAAGGGGCGAGTATTCGATCTGACTGAGGAGGAGGCTGAGGACTCCGACAACGTCATCACCTGTATGGGAGCATCTGAGTAGAATTTGTGTTGTATTTACTGTATGGTAGTAGAAGAAATGTTATATACTGAACATTGTAATTCATTATATAACAAGAAAAATTCTAATAAATGGAATGAATGCTAACATCTTATTTGACACTGATTCATCGCACACATTTGTGTCTCCTAATTTTTCTCAAAGGTTAGAGGTAGACCCAAAGATTTTCTCAGCAAGGTTTTGGGAGTAGCTACACCATCAGGAGAAACACTAACAACTTATCGATACTACACTGATTGTGAGGAGATTAGAGGAAGAATTTTTGGGATTGATATGGCTAAAAATGGGGTTAAATCGGAACCGTTAAAATAGGGCACGAATCTTAACATTCACAGGGGCAAAACGGTAATTTCCCCTATAGATCGGTCCGAAATGGGAACCAGATCTCTTCTCTTGGGCCAAATAACCCGTGAACAGATCTGTTCAACTAAGAATGTGTCACAACCCGTTAAGGTTCAGTTCAACAGGATATGAGGAAATCCTGTCTCGTCCTTATCCCTAGGAAGTGGTTCTAACCAACCCTATCCAGCCACACCAGGGAGTAGGGATTCGTTCTTATCGCAGATCTCCCAGGCGACTATAAATACCTCCCTACCTCCTACCGTTACAAGGTGATCACTCTTTGCCTACCTAAAGTGCTTTTGATATTCTTTTACTGAGTACTGACAAGAGCGTCGGAGGGTGGATTGCCGGGATCCACCCTTGTGTTTCATACTTCGTGCAGGTCAGCGGCAACGCCAAGGAATCAGCCGACTAGCAGCAGAAGAGGTTAGATTCAGCCCATTCGAGTTCTCGCGAATCCACAAATTCTATCTATTGTCCCCACACTAGATTCAGCGGCAACAGATTGGCACCATTTGTGGGAATCCTCGAATAGCAATCCGACCCTCCTCCTTCAACCAAAGCTACTCCTAGCTATGCCTCCTTCAAACCGTAGAACAACCTCCACTCTTCCTCCTCCTCTACCGGAGGGTCTCCCTCCACCCGTCCAACTGGCCCTGCAGCTCGAACAGCCAATTTCTCAATCGGTTCAGCAGCCCCTTGGGCCCCAAGTGGCCATAGGGGAACCCTCTTGGCGAAGCCGTTAGAAGCAACCCATGCATCAAGTTCGTGTCTCCATCCACAACGCCTTCACAGATTCCATGGCATCCCATAGCCCTCCAACACCGAAGGACCTGCGAGATGTTCTCAACAATCCGCAGAACGAACCCGAGCCGGACCTTTGGATCCGTTTGGACGAGAGGCGGACCCGCAATGCGAACCCTCGCCGGGAGCACCAGAAGGACCGGTCACCCCGCCGGACAGACCGCAGAGGGTCCAACTCTCCCAGGAGACGGAGAGAGTCGCCCCAACATCACCAGAGAAGAAGCCGCTCCCCGGCTGGCCGTCCTGCACCTCGGGCTCAACGGGAGCAAGAGGCACCCGTCACAAGGGCGGAGTTCCAACAATTCCAGGAGGCAATCCTACTGGTGCTTAACGCCGCCCCCATCAACACCCAATAAGCTCCTAGTCCTCAGCAGGCTCCCAAACATCAACGCCGCGCTCGAAGTCCACGGCCGGCTCTGAGCCATCGCCGTCGCTCTCTCAGTCCTCGGCTAGCTCCGAGCCATCCCTATCGTTCTATCAGTCCACAACCTACTTAAAGTTATCGCCACCGCAGCCCCAGCCCTCCTCTACGTGAGGACGAGTCTCGTGGCTCAGCGAGGTACGACCGAAGGGAGGACTCGGTCTACCGCCGTCTTCACGAGATGGAGAGGTGCCTCGGCTAGCTGGACAGAGATGAAGAGCAACGGGCGAGGAACCTCCGCCCGAGCAGGCCCCCTTTCTCCCGCACTATCATGGAGGCACCTGTTCCTGATAACTTAAAGCCTCCCCACTTCGAGTCCTACACCGGGAAGTTGGCCCACTGATCACATTGAGAGTTTCAAAACTCTCATGATGATCCATCTTGCTTCCAACACCCTCCTCTGCAAGACCTTCCCGGCCACACTCAAGGGGCCGGCTTGGGAGTGGTATTCCCGACTTGCACCGACATCCATCTTCTCCTTCGACCAGCTCGGAGGCCTCTTCCTCACACATTTCGTGAGCAGTCTCCGCTCAGAGAAGACGAGCACCTCACTGCTCTTCCTCAGCCAAAAGAAGGGTGAACGGCTGAGGGATTATGTCAAGCGGTTCACCGCAGAAGCCAGGTCCATTGCCTCCCTGGATCAGTCAGTAGTTTCGGCTGCTTTCCAATCCAATGTCATCAACCACGACCTCAGGGCATCCCTGGCCAACAAGACTCCTCGGGACTTTTCCGAGCTCCTTCTCAGGAGCGAGAAGTACATCCGAGCTGAAGAGGCTCTCAATCGCCCCACTCTAGAGGGGTCATCTTTTGGGAAAAAATGGAAGACTGCTAAGGAAGGAGCTAAGAAGCTCCAAAAGGATAACAGAGGTCAACGGCGCCCTCTCCCCCGCTTTGAAAAGTTCATTCCGCTCAATGCGAGTGTCTCCACCATCCTGATGGAGATTGGGAACAAAGGTATCCTGCCGCCACCTCCGAAGATGAACACCCCCAGGAAGAAGAGAAACCGGGATAAGTGGTGCCGCTTCGACCAGGACCATGGGCACGACACAGACGACTGTCGGACCCTAAAGGACGAGATCGAGGCCCTCATCCAAAAGGGGAAGCTCGCTGCCTCAAAGGGGCTAACAGGCGAACAGAACATCACGTGGAGGCCCCAGATGTTGAAGCAGAGGCCATCTTGCACCTTATACACGGAGGCCCATTGGGGGGAGATTCTAACTCCTCCCGAAAAGCCTTCGTTAGGGAAGTGAACTCCGTGTAGAGCCATCCTCCCCCCAAGGGCCTCGGAGTCCCTGTCACGTTCTCTGATAGAGACTTGGAGGGCGTCTGCACGCCCCATTGCGATGCCCTCGTCATTAACCTCCGAATGGCCAACTTCGACGTACGTCGGGTCTTGGTGGACAATGGCATCTCGGTCAACATCCTCTTTTTGGAGGCGTTCAAGGGCCTCCAGCTATCGAGGGACTGGCTCAAACCAGCTGGCTACATCCTTCATGGACTCACCGGGGTACCGGTGACGATTGAGGGAGTTATAACTCTCGACGTCACCACTGGCAAAACCCCGGTCATTCACACGAAGCCGATGGATTTCATGGTGGTGGATGTGAAAGCCGCCTACAATGTGATCCTGGGTCGACCAGGCCTTGCTGCACTCCAGGCCATCCCTTCGTCTTATCACATGAAGATGAAGTTCCCCACTCCCGTAGGGGTGGGAGAAGTGAGAGAGAGTCAGGAGGTGGCTCGCAAGTGTTATATGACCTCAATGGGAGGCCCGGTCCTCTCCCTAGAAGCCCTCAAGCTCCCACCGGAGAGTAGCCAGACCATCTCCGAGCCAGTGGACGAACTAGAAGAAGTGGCCTTCTCGAAGGAAGATGCCACCAAGACGTTCCGGGTCAGCAAGGCCCTTTCTCCCTCCATCAAGGAAGACATCTCCCAGTGCTTAAGGGAGAACTGCGATCTCTTTGCCTGGATCGCGGCTGATATGCCTGAGATCTCATAGGAGCTCCTAATGCACCACCTCAGTGTTGCCCCGGGAGTCAAGCTCATTCAGCAGAAGCGACGCAAGTTCGCTCCCGAGCGTCAACAGGCGATCAAAGAAGATGTCGAAAAGCTCCTTAACGCCCGATTTATCCAGGAAGTGAACTACCCCGAGTGGCTATTCAATATGGTGATGGTCAAGAAAGCCAACAGGAGTTGGAGGATACGCATCGATTTCACCGACCTCAACAAGGCATGCCCGAAGGATCCATTTCCCCTTCCAAGCATCGATGCTCTGATCGATGCGACCTCCGGGCACGAGCTCCTCAGCTTCATGGATGCCTTCTCAGGGTACAATCAGATTCGGATGTTCCCTCCTGACATCCTGAAGACCTCGTTCGTGATAGATCAGGGCCTGTATTGCTACCTGGTCATGCCGTTCAGCTTAAAGAACGTGGGAGCTACATATCAGCGCCTCGTGAACAGGGTCTTCCGAGACCAAATTGGCCGAAACATGGAAGTCTATGTAGATGACATGTTAGTCAAGAGCATCCAAGGGAAGGAGCATGGCCTCGACCTCTAGGAAGCCTTCGAGGTTTTCAGGAGGCATAATATGAGGCTGAATCCGAGCAAGTGTGCATTCGGAGTCTCATCCGGCAAGTTCTTGGGGTTCATGGTCAACCAGAGGGGCATAGAGGCCAACCCCAAGAAGATCCAGACCATTCTCAAAATGGCTCCCCCCTCTAGTGTTAAAGATGTACAGAGGCTCACTGGGCGCCTCGCGGCAATTGGGCCATTCCTCTTCAAATCTGGGGAGAAGTGCCTCCTCTTCTTTAAGGTCCTCATAGCGAGGCTCTGTATGGCTCGCAAGGGAGGAGCCAAGCGCGTCAGAGTCTTCAGTGATTCGCAGTTGGTCGTCAACCAAGTGTCAAGGGAATACAAAGCAAGGGACGAGCGCATGGCCAAGTACTTGGCAAAGGTTAAGGAGCTACTAGCCTTATTCAAAGACGTTCAACTCCAGCGGGTTCCTCGAGAGAAAAACGCACAGGCGAATGCCCTCTACAAGCTTGCCTCCTCGTTCCTCCAAGGTTTAGAACGGATCGTCTTGATAGAGGTCCTCCTCAGACCAAGTATCGATGAAGATAGGCCGGAGCCGATGGAAGCCTTGCCCCTAACATTAAGGGAGAACTGGATGAAGCCCCTCCTCGAGTACCTTAGAGACGAAGTTCTTCCCGAAGACCCAAAAGAGGCTAGGAGGATCAGGACCCGAGCCGAGAGGTACACACTTCTTGACGAAGTCATGTACAAATACTCTTACACTCAGATTGACAGCCGACCCTATCTGAGGTGTCTCTCCTCGGAAGCGCTTTATGCCCTGAAGGAGGCCCATGATGGTATATGTGGCGCGCACTTGGGAGCGAGATCCCTCGCCCATAAACTCTTAAATTACGGCTACTTCTGGCCCACACTACTGAGTTTCTCCGAGGAGTACGTCTGCCAGTGCGACTCCTACCAGAGATTCGCCCCGATCCGTCGCCTGCCTCAAGCCCAGCTCACCTCCTTGGCGAGTCCCATCCCTTTCGCAATGTCGGGGATGGACTTACTCGTACCATTCCCTCTAGCACCGGGCCAACTAAAATTCCTGGTCGTTGTGATAGACTCCTTCTCCAAGAGGATCGAGGCTGAACCCCTCACAACGATCACCGAGAATAAGGTCCAAAAGTTCTTTTGGAAGAACATTATTTGTCACTTCAGTGTGCCCCGTGTCCTCGTAACCGACAACGGAACCCAGTTCGTGGGAGATACGTTTCGCAACTTCTGTACCGACCTCGGTATCCAACAGTGGTTCTCTTCAATATCCCACCCTCAGTCCAACGGCCAAACAGAGAATGCCAATCGACAGATACTCTCCGGTCTGAAGAAGAGGCTCGACAAGTCTACCAAGGGACTATGGGTCGCCCAATGTGCTTTGGAACTATCGCACCACAAAGAGGACTCTGACGGGGGAGTCTCCCTTTAACCTCACGTATGGCTTCGAAGCCATCATCCCCCTGGAGGTCGGCCTACCCTCACCCAGATTGATCGCCTACAGAGAAGAGCAGAATGCGAACCAGCTTCGCAACAGCTTTGGCCTCATAGACGAGGTCCGCGAAAGAGCTTCCATCCAACAAGAGACCTACCGGCATAGGATAATACAATCCTACAACAAAGAGTATGCCCCGCTAACCTCAAAGAGGGAGACCTAGTACTCCGGAAGCTATCAATCTCTCTTCCAAGCAAGAAGGGCAAGCTAGCACCTAATTTAGAAGGTCCGTATAGGGTCTCCAGAGTTATTCGCCTAGGCGCATATCAACTCGAAGACCTGGGGATAGGAGAATACCGAGGACATGGAACGCGGAGCACTTGATGGAATACCAAGAGGGTGTCTAAACGCCACTCCATTCAACTTCGCCAAGAGCACTCCATAAAACATATCAAGTTTTTTTTTGTATTTTCCTTATCAAAATGTAAGAGTGGATCACAACTTAGAAGCGGCCACATAATTGTTTTCAATAAAAGCAATCTATCCCCGTGAGTTCTCTATTTTGAGCATGCTAATAGTACTACTTTAGCTGTTACAAAAAAATTTTGCATTAAAATGGCACGCTCGGAGTCCAACATTTGGTTCGACTCCGCTTCACCTAATCGCTTTTAAGCAAGTACAAAGTGGTTCACTATTTGGAATTGCTCCCACAGCTATTGGTATTCTTCAAATGACACACTCAGAGTCCAACACTTGGTTCGATTCCGCTTCAACTACTTGCTTTTAAGCAAGTACAAAGTGGTTCACATTCGGATATTTTTTAAATGACACGCTTGGAATCCAACACTTGGTTCGACTCTGCTTCAACTGCTTGCTTTTAAGCCAGTAAGAAGTGGTTCACCATTCGAAATTACTCCTACAGCTGTTGATAATCTCTAAATGATAAGTTCGGAGTCCAACGCTTGGTTCGACGCAACTTTTGCTACTTGCAAACGAGTGTGTACAAAGTGCCTCACCATTCGGAATTGCTCCTACAACTGTTGACAATAGCAAAACACAGAAGTTCACGAAACAAGTACTATTTCATTAAAGTTTGAGGTACAAGTCTAACTACAGACCAACAACTTATCTTTACATCGAGATACAAAACTTGTGAAACGAAGATTACAAGATTACAGAAAGCTACTTCAACCCCTCCTAGGGAGTGGGACACTTCTATTAAGAGATAACTGAGGTCGATGAGCGTTGTGCGGTGGTGGCCTCACTTCTGTGGAGATATCTAGACCGGCGAGCCGAGTTGCATCTTCGGCGCCTAAAAGCCTGAGTGTCGCCCCGACAGATGCTCCACTCAACGAACCGGCCACTCCGCTCTGTGCATCCCCAGGGCACCTCGAGATAGGGGGCGAGCACAATGCCTACTCGTGGAACGACCTTCCTTGGGAGTATTCACCTCGGGGACAAAAGGTGGTTCGGATGTTGCTCCCCTCGGACAGTCGTCGTAGCTGATGGTTCTCTGCCTCTAGCTCCACGATCCATTCCTTCAGCGAGTCGTCCGTCACTCTAATTTTTAGCCAAGGCATTCGGCTAGAGCTGCCCTAGCAAGAAGCGTCGGTAATAGCCCTCCGAAGGTGCCCCGCTTCCAAGCTCTTCTCTAGCACGACGTTCTTTAACCCATCTCGTTCGGCCCCGACCTCGAACAAGGATTGACAAAGATACTTGAGCCGCAGGCCTTGGTTGAAGGCCATCGAGGGACACGTCTCCTTTCCCTCGGGGGGCACTTCACAAGCCTGCTCTTGTAGACGCTTCAGCTCGGAGTCACGACGAGCTAACGTCAGCTTAAGATGGTTCAGCTCTGACTCGGCTTTGAAAAGCTTCTTTCGAGTCCCAGCGAGGCCCAACCTCGTTACCTCTAGACCAGACCTGAGGCGTGCTACCTCGGCCGTCCGAGGCACTTTGACAAGTTGTAATGATTCGGCGATCTGAAAAAAGCCAGAACACGAAAGTGCTAAGTTTAAATGCCTCCTACCAAACAACTCAGAACAACTCAGAGACAAGGTTCGACGCAAACACTTGGTCAAAAAAGTTCTCACTTCATTGAATATTAAAATGCGATGGCCAGTCCGCAAGGCAATACAAAATCAAAAGAAAAAAAAGTCAGGGAGCCACCTCGAGGTGCTGCTCCGCACTCTCGCTCGGCATCATCACGAGTGCCCCCTCCGGATTCGCCACCTCGTGCACAACCCCTTCCGCTTCTTCCTCCCCTCCTTTGGGCTCGACCTCTGCTAAGGGTATAAACTCATCTTCGACCAGGTCGTAGAGGTGATACCCCGAGCTGTCGAAGTCGAGGATACGAGCCGTGACATGCTTGACGGCCCGAGCGTAGGACTCCTCCATGTTGGTCAGCATGTGGGCCTCCGCCTCGGCTTGGATGGCCACCGTTGCTTCGACCACCGCAGTGTCCCTCTCCTTCAGTGCCTCCTCCGAGGTCATTAAGGCCTTCTCCATCTCCACCTCGGCTCGGGTCTTCCCCCTCTCCAACTCATCAGCCCTCGCCACTTCGGCCATGATGCGCTCGTGCACCTTGGCCAAGGCCCGCCTCTGGGACAGCGATCTTGACATCTCGGGACGCCGAGAGCCGTTGCTCGATCTCGAACATCTTCACCACCTTAGCTCGCTCCGCCTGGTCCCTGTCGCTCATCGCCTTCAGTTCCTTCTCCTGCTCAGCGAACTGTTCGAGCATGTGGTTGAAGTGACAGGTGATCTGAAAGCCGGAGAGAAAGAGGACGTGAGAATCAAAAACATAAACTTCGCAGTTCCGAAGAGCTTAGCGAGAACACTTACCGATAGCATGGCCAGGGAAAACTCCAGCGCGTCGTGGCCCACGGTACACGCCTTCAGGGCCGCTCGGTCCTTCGGGGTCAGCAGGTGGCGCATGGCCTGCATGCTCATCGCTGCATCGCCGAGGAAATCGTCAAGCTTCATCACCCTCCAGTCAGGGATGAAGAGCTTCTTGTGCTCCTCGGTCAGAATGGCCTCAGCCTCGGCGGTGAGGGGTGGCACCTCGAGCCCTAGTGCAGCTCCGACAGAGAACGCCCCGCCAGAAGGCTCGGCAATCGTGGCCGAGGGAAGTGTAACTTGAGGAGCGAAGGGGGAGTCGGAGACCAGGTCTACAACGGTCGTTGGAGCCAAGGGTGCCTGGGCTGTTCGGCCGGACACAGGTCCCGTCGTCGTCCTCTTTCTCTTCTTGTTGTCTGGTCCCTTTGCAATGGCCGCGCTCCGCTTCGCCATCAGTGCTTTGAAGTCCATACCGGGGGCTTCTAAAAGATAACCGAAAAAGAGAGTTAGCAAAAAAAGGGGAGAACAGTATATACAAAGAAAAAGAGTAACGAAATTAGTCGGAGCGTACTAGGATTGATCGAACTGAGACCCCCATTGAAGAGGACCCCTTCGGTGATTTCTTTCCAACCCAGGGTCGGAAGACCGAGGATCTTCGACACGACCTCCTCTTCCTCCTTAGTCAGCACTGGCTCAGCCTTCGCCCACTTCGAAACATCCTCCTTCCAACTCGTCGGAAAGCTCCACGGCTCAGGACCTTGGATCAAGAAATACTTCTCCTTCCAATGCTTGATGGAGTCCAGATTCTCGGTCAGCTTGACCCCCTTCCTCGGAGACAGATAGTACCGGTACTCCATCTTGCTCATACGGCAGACCCGGTAGAGGCTGTGGAGTATGACGATCTGAGGTTGGACACCTATGGCCTGACTTTGGAGAATGACGGCGATGACGTGCCGCCACATGCATGAACTGCACCGGGCTCAAGCAGTACCAATGTAGCACTTCGATTACGAATGGTGACAGAGGCAGCCGAAGGCCGGCATTGAGTGCGTCGTATGGGGAGACGCAGGTGTCGGGTGACGTCGTCGTATACGCTCGGAAGCCCAGACCGGGGATGTAACACCCCGAATTCCAAATAAGACCGAATTCGAAATTCCACAGGATCTTTACACTTCACTTTGTACAATTTTACAAGGAATTTAAAACTTTACGTCACATCAGAGTTACATTTACATTTACACTTGTACAGCGGAAGCAATTTTACAACAATTATAAGAATAAAATGTACAACACTTGAATAATTCTTTAAGCATCAATTCCTCCATAGTCTTTTTCATGTACTTTATCCTGCATAGAAATAGTGGGCACGTCAGTTGCTTACAACCGACGAAATATTATACACGGCCATCCTCTCAATATCGTAAATAGTATAACAATTCTCAAATACATAAACAATCACAAACTTGATCACAAACAAAGCTAAGGGCACTAGCCTAATAATGTTGTGTTGTGAATGTGCACTTAGTCCTTAATGCAATTATTTATTTTACATGACACTAATGCGCACTTGTTCAGAGTCTATGCAGCCCATACTTTATAGGTCCGAGGGCAAGCCCTTAATCGTTCTTCATCTTGTAAGGTTCAATCCCTCGCCATGACTTAATCTACTACTGTAACTATGGTAAGTATCCTAGGTTTTCTATGAGTTACGAGCCCACGTCTAGGCGCCCTAGAGAGAATTACAACGCACTGACACATGACTCATCATGCAGGCATCCTGTGGTGACTTCACCTCCTACCATAGACATGGCACCACCCGTACACACTAGACCACCCCATAAGTGTTGCCACCGGGATGGTACTCTGGAGCAGTATCCACGTCCTACTCATGATGCATCATGGGATATCCTGTGAATACTCTCACACCGCCAATCCAATGGCCCTCATATTCATATTTTTCTCTTACTTTTATCACTTCTTCACTATGTATTTTATCCTTAATTTAATTGAATCATGAACAAAATCAATCCCTTAGGGTTAGCACTCCCACTATATCGATCTTATTCATTCATTTAACATAACCCAATCTTGGTCTTTTCATTTCAAATATTATCTCAACATTTCTTTCATTGCCGGTATGAGGCTTAGCTACACCCTAGTTCTCAATTTCAACTCATAATCACAACATCGAGTTTTTCATACTCATAAAGTCTCTTTCATGATTAACACAATTCTCATTTCATGTTCATAGCATTTGTGTATTCATATTCATAAGATCTTTCATAACTCATTATGACATTCAATTTCGATTTCATGTACAATCTCATGCATAAACAAAAAGAATTCATTTTTCTAACTTGTCACATTCAATAATTTATTCTTTCTACATAATTCTCTTATTCTCATTTTAATCAATACTAATTTCACAATTCACATTTTCGATTAATTCCACAATTCACACTTTCAATTTTCGCATTACTAAATCTCATTTTAAATTCCTTTAAACGACTCATTTATTATTATTTTTTTCTTATTTAAAAGGCAATTTAATTTAATAATTAAAACAAGTCCTTTCTTACAAAATAGTCTCAAATTTTCAATTCTATTACAACAAAAGTTGTAGAAAATTATCCCATGCATCTACATATTTTCAAGAATTTTCCTGTATTTTTTCTAAATTTTTATTTGATTAAAAATCTAAAAAAAAATTTAAATTCCCAAAAAAAATCAGTTTTTAATCCGAAACCCTCACATCTGGATTCGAACCCAAGACGCCAAGCCACGTAGCGCTACAGTGTCCACACAGTGGCGCCCCCACACTGTGCCGCCTCCGCTAACCACAAAGCCAGAGCCTCTAAGGCAACAAAGAGATGGATTATTATCCATATGAATCGACTTTCGGGTACTCGAGATTTTTGAAAATGAAAAAAAAATGAAAGTAAAAGTAAAAGGCTCTCGCCCAGTATCGAAAACCGAGACCTCAGAAGTCAGCACACGGCTACAGTAAACACCGCCGCTCACTTAACCACTTGGTCTAAGGGACCAGATTGCCTCAAAATAAGTTGGGTTGTTTTTTATATAGTTCTCTGTTCATTTCTATTTTTTTTTTCGTAATTCTCAAAGCATTTTTAGTTCTTTTTCTTCTTTTTTTTGAATCAAAACTTTCCAGATTATAAACTATATAAAATTACAATAAACCAGTATTTATATAATCATTATTTGCCTTATAAAACATGCATTTTTTGTCCTATTTCATGTTTAATGCCCATAATTTTGACATTGAGAACAAATCACATTTCTACAAAATTAGACTCTAGATTTCCACAAAACTACTTTATTTCTTTGTTCTTCTACTTATTAACACCCTACAACATTTTAGAACACAAATTTTCCATCTTTCTTCATTAGTGTTGCTTTAATTTAAACAATCAACTTACAAGATGCATTTAATCAATTTTTCATCTCATGAACAAAAATTTCTCAATAAAGTATATTTCAAAACATATAGCACGGCAACATGATAGATTTTAGCACATTCATTCACAATTTAATAACTAGCAATCAAATTGTCAAGCATTCTCTTAATTACCATCTTTTTTCTAAATAAGCAAACATTAGGCCAATTTCACTTAGTTTTCCCTTAGTAATTCTATCATCCATTCCTAGCATGGTATCTAGATTAGAAGCATGAGAAACATCCACCAATTGGAGAAAAACGAAATGAAAAGCTCCTAGAATCTCCTAGAATGCACGAAAGTAGCCTTCTCCTCCTAGATTGTGTTGCCAACTCGTCGCCTCCTTGTGCTTCATTGGAACTCGAGCCTCGCTTGCTCCTGTGGTGAAATGGACGACCTCTACTTGAAGGGACACACACACAAACTGCACACTCAATCTTTTACTCACTTTACTTCTCAATCTTTTCTCACTTTAATCTTTTTCTCTTTTAATAATTTCTAGTTTAATAATGAGAGGAAACTAGGGGTATTTATACTTTTTTGGGATGTGAATAGATGGCTAGGATTTAATCAAGGAGTTAGAGATCAAGGATCAAGATGACATGGGAAGTTGTAGTAACTTCCATGATCACATAACCACCCCTCAACACAACTCCACTTCCTCCATCTCTCCATGCCACAATCCGGCCACCCATGGGGTGTGCACTGCACACACTAGTGCATGCACGTGCCTCATCTAGTTCCCTCTCCTAATAAGTTGTACATTACAAATTAATTTATTGTTTACTAAAAGTGTCTACACTACAAGTTATAACAATTAAAAGGTTAATTAAATTGTGGGCTTCAAAATAGTAGGCTTTTAGACTCATGGGTTATTAATAAAACATTTAATTAATTAGGGTGGGCTTAAATTAGAAAAACAAGTTTAGGCTTTTAAAATAGGTTTTTTTTAGAAAATAAAAAGAAAGAAAGAAAGAAAAGTAATTGTTTGTTCATGTTATAAAAGAGATAATTTTTTTATAAGAAAAAAAATATATACAAGAATTTGTACGTGCACAACACGTAAAATCAACAATTTCTTAAATAAAAGTTTAGGATATTACAACACTCCCTCCTTAGAATTGTTCCGTCCCCGGAACTACACTTAAAGGGTGAGGAAAACAGAACATAACGAGAAGAAAAGGAAAGAAAATTACAAATCAAGCCAAGAGCTCTGAATGGTCCTTCAACATCCTCTCCTCAGATTTCTAAGTAGCCTCTTCCACCAACTGGTTTCTCCAGACTACTTTGACCATCAGTATTATCTTATTCCTCAATACTTTCTCCCGACGATCCACAATCTCAACTGGGAGCTCAATGTAACTCAGATCCAATTGCAAACCTTCTGGAACTTCGGGCACTGATGACTCGGATCTGGAATATAACCTCTCAGCATAGACACATGAAAGACATTGTGCACCTGAGACAACTCTTCCGGTAACTCCAGCCGGTAAGCAGTTTTCCCGATCCTTTTCAATATCTTATACGGGCCTATGAACCTAGGGGCTAAGTTCCCACCTTTGCCAAATCGGATCACACCTTTACTGGGTGATACCTTCAGAAAGACAAAGTCACCTTCCTCAAACTCAAGGTCCCTCCTCCGGTTGTCTACATAGTTCTTCTGCCTACTCTGAGCATCCACCAACCCCTTCCTGATCAGATCAATCCCAAAAATTCTGTTCCCAATCTCGATCTCGCAGTCCTCATAGTACCGATCAGTGGTTAAAGTCTCTCCTGATGGAGAGACCTTGCCTAGAAAGACTTTCGATTTGACTCCCAAGACTTTAGTAAATTTAGGACATACAAAAGTATGATAGGATCCAGTATCGAACAAAACCACAGGTTTCTTTCTATTCAAATAAAGTTCTCCTGTTACGTAACACACACTTGTTAATAACAGTTCACTAAATAAAGCAGGAAAAAGAACAACAGAAAACTTCTAAATATTTGTCCCCGTACTAGTGATGACGTGATCCACTTCATCAGCATCAGCTTCAGTCAAGGCAAATACTCGCCCTTGCTGGTACGGCTTCTTCCCAACTTGCTGCATTGGTCTATTACGGATGACATCTCGCAACTTTGGGCAATGAGACTTGTAGTGCTCTGTTTCTCCACAGTTGAAACAAGTCACCACTGGAGGTCTCACAAAACCATTTTCGGGTCTTCCAGCCACGTTAACAGCGTTCGCCCCTGTCGGTTTGAACTTTTGAGCTGGAGGTTGTCCCCTGAAATTGCCAGAAACTACGGGCCTCTTCCCAACATGGATAGCATGGAACTGCTCCTGTTCTGAATAGCATGGAACTGCTCCATGTCTTCTTCCGTAGCTGCAGCTCGCTTGACCAACTTGTCAAACCTCCTGATACCAAGGGGTATCATCTTGGCTCTCAGACTTGGCCTTAAACCAGGCTCGAACTTCCGAGCATTCTTCGCCTCATCCATCACCAATTCGGGTGCATACCTTGAGAGCTGAGTGAATCTTGTCTCATACTCCATAACCGACATGCCGTCCTGCTGCAGTGCCAGAAATTCCATGGCCTTCTTCTCCTAGACATCTGATGGAAAATAGTGACTGCGAAATTCGTCCAATAATTCCTCCCAGCCAAAAACAACATTTCTCATCGTCCGCTTCATTGACTGCCACCAAACAGTTGCGTCCTTCTCGAACTGCAGTGCAGCCAACTTCACCTTGGTGCCCTTCGGAGTTTCCAAAACTTCGAAGATAGTCTCTACCCGCCGGATCCAATTGTCAGCCGCATCTAGGTCTGACTTCTTTTTCAAAAAATCATTATTATGATTATCTAATATTGAATATAAACCCGGTGCACGCTTTCCCTCAAATACCGGTGGTTTCATCCGCTTGAATGATTCCACGAGTTTGATTGCTGCAGGAACTGGATTTGCAGGCATCCCCCTCTGGTTCTGATTCATGGCAATGGCATTGAGTGTTTGATAGACTCTCGCTAGCTCTGTTTCCAAGTCAAGTCCTTCATCGCTTCTAGCTCTTCGTCCAGCCATGTTCTGATGCAAGCGATCCATTAAATTCGAAGTAACAAAACTTGAATTTAAATCAATTCATTCATTTCATTGAATTCCAAACTTTATACATTTGAATTTAAAACATTTCTGACTTCAAATGAAAGCAGTAAGAAGTTACAACATTCTAGTTCCTACAGTTCCTCTTGGCTTCTCGAAGTTCTTCCCGTAGTTCTGCCACTTCCTCCTTCAGTACATCGTACATGTTTTTCCTCTTCTCGAGTTCCCAAACACGATGACTGAGAGTTGCAATGCTCTCCTTGCACTTTGCACACTGTGCCTACAGTAGCTCCGCTCTCTCCCTCTGAGTCTCAACCTGCCTCTAAAGAAATACAATGAGACTACTCGGAACTATTTCTTCCTCGTCGGAGGAATCATCAGATGAATCCGGAGGTAGAGTGATCTCTCTAGACTCAGGCCATTCCTCTTTGAATTCTTCAGGATCTTCTTCATCTGAATCAGCTTACCCGGGGTAGTAATCCCCCACAACTATGTGCCAGTTGTAATCTCCAGCTAAGTCGAAGTGGTCCGCCATCTTAAAGAAATAAGAAGAAGAAGCATAAATCATAGAGCAACACAAATGTAAGTGACTTACATTTAAATCTCTAGACTCAACATACGCTCTAATGTCCACTCTAGGGTGTCGTTCCTTATAAATTTGTACTACTTGGAAGCATGGCTCTGATACCACTCTGTAACAGCCCGAATTCCAAATAAGACCGAATTCGAAGTTCCACAGGATCTTTACACTTCACATCGTACAATTTTACAAGAAATTTAAAACTTTACTTCACATCAGAGTTACATTTGCATTTATACTTGTACAGCGGAAGCAATTTTACAACAATTACAAGAATAAAATGTACAACACTTGAATAATTCTTTAAGCATCAATTCCTCCTTAGTCTTTTTCATGTACTTTATCGTGCATAGAAACTATGGGCACGTCAGTTGCTTACAACCGACAAAATATTATACACGGTCATCCTCTCTATGCCGGAAAACAGTATAACAATTCTCAAATACTTAAACAATCACAAACTTGATCACAAACAAAGCTAAGGGGACTAGCCTATTGATGTCGTTTTGTGAATGTGCACTTAGTCCTTAATGCATTTATTTATTTTACATGGCACTAATGCGCACTTGTTCAAAGTCTATGCAGCCCATACTACATAGGTCCGAGGACAAGCCCTTAATCGTTCTTCATCTTGTAGGATTCAATCTCTCGCCAGGACTTAATCTACTACTGTAACTACGGTAAGTATCCTAGGAGTTCTATGAGTTACGAGCTCATGTCTAGGCGCCCTGGAGAGAATTCCAATGCACTGACACATGACTCATTATGCAGGCATCCTGTGGTGACTTCACCTCCTACCATAGACATGGCACCACCCGTACACACTAGACCACCCCATAAGCGTTGCCACCGGGATGGTACTCTGGAGCAGTATCCACGTCCTACTTATGATGCATCATGGGATATCCTGTGAATACTCTCACGCCGTCAATCCAATGGCCCTCATATTCATATTTTTCTCTTACTTTTATCACTTCTTCACTATGTATTTAATCCTTAATTTAATTGAATCATGAACTAAATCAATCCCTTAGGGTTAGCACTCCCACTATATCGGTCTTATTCATTCATTTAACATGAACCAATCTTGGTCTTTCCATTTCATATATTATCTCAACATTTTTTTCATTACCGGTATGAGGCTTAGCTACACCCTAATTCTCAATTTCAACTCATAATCACAACATCGAGTTTTTGATAATCATTAAGTCTCTTTCATGATTAACACAATTCTCATTTCATGTTCATAGCATTTGTGTATTTATATTCATAAGATCATTCATAACTCATCATGACATTCAATTTCGATTTTATGTACAATCACATACATAAACAAAAAGAATTTATTTTTCTAACTTGTCACATTCAATAATTTATTCTTTCTACATAATTCACTTCTTCTCATTTTAATCAATACTAATTTCACAATTCACATTTTCGATTAATTCCACAATTCACACTTTCAATTTTCCCATTACTAAATCTCATTTTAAACTCCTTCAAACAACTCATTTTTTTTATTTTTCTTATCTAAAAGGCAATTTAATTTAATAATTAAAACAAGTCCTTTCTTGCAAAATAGTCTCAAATTTTCAATTCCATTACACCAAAAGTTGTAGAAAATTATCCCATGAAATCTACATATTTTCAGGAATTTTCCTGTATTTTTTCTAAATTTTTATTTGATTAAAACTCTAAAAAAAATTTAATTCCCAAAAAAAATCAGTTTTTAATCCGAAACCCCCACATCCAGATTCGAACCCACGACGCCAAGCCACGTGGCGCTACAGTGTCTGCACTGCGGCCTCCGCTAACCACAAAGCCAGAGCCTCTAAGGTGACAAAGAGATGGATTATTATCCATATGAATCGACTTTCGGGTACTTGGGATTTTTGAAAAAAGTTTTAAAAAAAAATAAAAGTAAAAGGAAAAGGCTCTCGTCCAGTATCGAAACCGAGACCTCAGACGTCAGCACACGGCTACAGTAAACGCCACCGCACTCTTAACCACTTAGTCTAAGGGACCAGATTGCCTCAAAATAAGTTGGGTTGTTTTTGATATAGTTCTTTGTTCATTTCTATTTTTTTTTTCATAATTCTCAAAATGTTTTTAGTTCTTTTTCTTCTCTTTTTGAATCAAAACTTTCCAGATTAAAACTATATAAAATTACAGTAAACCAGTATTTTTATAATCATTATTTGCCTTATAAACATGCATTTTTTGTCCTATTTCATGTTTAATGCTCATAATTTCGACATTGAGAACAAATCACATTTCTACAAAATTAGACTCTAGATTTCCACAAAACTACTTTATTTCTTTGTTCTTCTAATTGTTAACACCCTACAACATTTTAGAACACAAATTTTCCATCTTTCTACATTAGTGTTACTTTAATTTAAATAATCAACTTACAAGATGCATTTAATCAATTTTTCATCTCATGAACACAAATTTCTCAATAAAGTATATTTCAAAACATATAGCATGGCAACATGATAGATTTTAGCACATTCATTCACAATTTAATAACTAGCAATCAAATTGTCAAACATTCTCTTAATTATCATCCTTTTTCTAAATAAGCAAACATTCGGCCAATTTCACTTAGTTTTCCCTTAGTAATTCTATCATTCATTCCTAGCATGGTATCTAGATTAGAAGCATGAGAAACATCCACCTATTGGAGAAAAACGAAATGAAAAGCTCGGAGAATCTCGTAGAATGCACAAAAGTAGCCTTCTCCTCCTAGATTGTGTTGACAACTCATCTCCTCCTTGTGCTTGATTGGAACCCGAGCCTCCCTTGCTCCTTTGGGGAAATGGCCAGCCTTTACTTGAAGGGACACACACACAAAATGCACACTCAATCTTTTACTCACTTTACTTCTCAATCTTTTCTCACTTTAATCTTTTTCTCTCTTAATAATTTCTAGTGTACTTATGAGAAGAAACTAGGGGAATTTATACAATTTTGGGATGTGAATAGATGGCTAGGATTTAATCAAGGAGTTAGAGATCAAGGATCAAGATGAAATGGGAAGTTGTAGTAATTTCCATGATCACATAATCACCCCTCAACTCAACTCCACTCCCTCCATCTCTCCATGCCACAATCCGGCCACCCATGGGGTGTGCATTGCACACACTAGTGCATGCACATGCCTTATCTAGTACCCCTCCTAATAAGTTGTACATTAAAAACTAATTCATTGTTTACTAAAAGTGTCTACACTACAATTTATAACAATTAAAAGATTAATTAATTTGTGGGCTTCAAAATAGTGGGCGTTTAGACTCATGGGTTATTAATAAAACATTTAATTAATTAGGGTGGGCTTAAATTAGAAAAACAAGTTTAGGCTTTTAAAATATGTTTTTTTTTAAAGAAAATAAAGAGAAAGAAAGAAAAGTAATTGTTTGTTCAACTTATAAAAGAGATAATTTTTTTATAAAAAAAAATATGTACAAGAATTTGTACGTGCACAATACGTAAAATCAACAATTTCTCAAATAACAGTTTAGGATATTAAAGGGGAGGAGCAAGGCGTACTCTTTCGGGATCCGGAAACCCTTCCTGATACGATGAAGATCCGCCTCAGTTAGAATCGAGGGGATTTCATTTACCTCGGAAGGATCCCTCGGACGATTCTCCTCATAGGCGGCAGACCTCCCGTATACCACCTTCGACAGAAGGTCTCCGGAGTAATTCCTAACCTTCCCGAGGTTCGATAATGTGGACGGTAGCCGGCGCAATGCACCAGCCCCCTTCACATTCTCCACGATGGTCTCACCGATGGCCGACTTCGCTACTTCCTTCTCCTTGCCCACTACCGGGGGGACCACTAAGGGTCGATCGCTCTCTCGGTCCAAGGTGGAGGTCTCACTCCCGATGACAATCTAGACATCTCTAGATAAATTTAAGAAAATTAATTACCTTGATATGACATCTACGGTCGGAATAGTTCGCCGGAGATTTAACCGCCTGGACACGAACGCTAGCAGCGCCACTCGAGAGCAAAAATAACTAAGAGTGAAAGTGAAAGCGAGAAATGAAGAAGTGGGGAGAGCGGTGAAAACTTATAGTACAAAGGAGGATTCGGGTGGGCTTTCAGATGCTTTAGGCCCCCACAGAGGCCCATCAAAAGCCTAAACGCCTCCTGCATCGTGATTCGTGCATGATCTTCATCGGACGGTTCAGATTGTGCTACGTCGCTCGGAACCCAAATCCGAGCAACCGAGGCACCAAGCTGCGTATTGGAGAAAAACGACTTTTTCCTCATGATTCGTGCCTGATCTCAATCAAACGGCTCAGATCTTGCCACGTCGTCAAAAATCACTCTTCTCTCGTGATTCACACCTCTTGCATCGTGATTCACGCCTGATCTCTATCAGACGGCCCAGATTGTGCCACATCGTTTGGAACCCAAATCCGAGCAACCGAGGTTCCGAGCTGCATATTGGAGAAAAACGACTTTCTCCTCTTGATTCGCGCCTGATCTCAATCAGGTGGCTCAAATCTTGCCATGTCGACAAAAATCACTCTTCTCTCATGATTCATGCCTCTTGCATCGTGATTCGCATCTGATTTCCACCAGACGGCCCAGCTTGTGCCCAGTTGCTCGAAACCCAAATCCGAGCAACCGAGGCACCGAGTCGCGTATTGGAGAAAAATGACTTTCTCCTCGTGATTCGGGCCTGATCTCAATCAAGCGGCTCAGATCTTGCCACGTCGACCAAAATCACTCTTCTTTCGTGATTCACGCCTATTGCATCGTGATTTATGCCTGATCTCCATTAGACGGCCCAGATTGTGCCACGTCGCTTGGAACCCAAATCTGAGCAACCAAGGCACCGAGCTGCATATTGGAGAAAAATGACTTTCTCCTCGTAATTCGCGCCTGATCTCAATCAAGCAGCTCAGATCTTATCGCGTCGACAAAAATCACTCTTCTCTCATGATTCACGCCTCTTGCATCGTGATTCGGGGATGATCTCCATCAGACGGCCCAGATCATGCCACGTCGCTCGGAATCCAAATCCGAGCAACCGAGGTACCGAGCTGCGTATTGGAGAAAAATGACTTTCTCTTCGTGATTCGCACCTGATCTCAATCAGATGGCTCAGATCTTGCCGCGTCGTCAAAAATCACTTCTCTCATGATTCACGCCTCCTGCATCGTGATTCGCACCTAATCCTCATCTGACGGCCCAGATCGTGCCACATCGTTCGGAACCCAAATTCGAGTAACCGAGGCACCGAGCTACGTATTGGAGAAAAACAACTTTCTCCTCGTGATTTGAGCCTGATCTCTATCAGACGGCCCAGATTGTGCCATGTCGCTCGAAACCCAAATCCGAGCAACCGAGACACCGAGCTGCTTGTGTGGAGAAAACACTTCCGAGCCACACGAGCCATCAGATCATCTCATAATTCACGCCATAACCTGATCAACGTCCCAGATTCAGCCACGTCGCCAAGCGCTGATCTACCGTCTGATCGTCCAGATATTCATGCCAATGGCAGATGGACGGCCTAGATTGCACCACGTCGCTCGGAACCCCAATCCGAGCGACCAAGGCACCGAGCTGCAACAACCTGTCGAGCCACACGAACCATCAGATCATCTCAAAATACTGTCGAGCCACACGAACCATCAGATCATCTCAAAATTTGCGCCACAACCTGATCAACATTCTAGATTTAGCCACGTTGCCAAGCGCTGATCTACCTCCCGATCGTCCAGATATTCGCACCAATGACAAATGGACGGCCTAGAATATGCCACGTCGCTCGGAACCCCAATCCAAGTGACCAAGGCACCGAGCTGCTTATATGGGGAAAATACTGCCGAGCCACACGAGCTGTCAGATCACCTCAGGATTCATGCCACGGCCTGATCGACGTCCTAGATTCTACCATGTCGCCCAGTACAGATCTGCAATCTGATCATTCAGATTTTTGCGCCAACGACTGATGGACGCCTCAGATCTTGCCACGTCATAAATAGGGTGATTAATTTTTTTTATTTATTAATTCGGATTATTTATTTAAAAATTGCAAAAAAAATTTGATTAAAAATTTAGGAAAAATAATTAAAAATTCTAAAAAATAATTATGTATTCGGGAAAATATTTTTGAGCCCCTGGATAAGTAATTATTAGCTAGAATAATTAATTAATGCACCCGAAAAACAAATCATCGCTTTGCAAAATTGAATAAATGAGTCGAAAAATAATGTAAAAATTGAAGAAATTCACCAAAAGTCCAGAAGACCCAAAGAGCAAACTTAGGCGTGCTACCAACTCAGGAAAACACTGTTACCCCTCCAACGAGATTCGAACCCCCTTAAGAACTCCGATAAAGTCCTATACACCATTGAACAACAAAACTACTCCCCAAATGCTGTAGCATAGAGTCTTTGGGAGTGGGAGGCTCATGATATGGCTAAAAATCTGGTTAAATTGGAACCTTTCAAATAGGGCACGAATCTTAAAGTTCACATGGAAAAAACGATAGTTTCCCTTACAAACAGGTCTGAAATGGGAATCGGGTGTCTTCTCTTGGGCCCAATAACCCGCGAATAGATCTGTTCAATTGAGAACGGGTCACAACCCATTATGGACCAGTTCAACAGGATATGAGGAAAGCCTGGCTCGTCCTTATCCCTAGGAGGTGGTTCTAACCACCCCTATCCAGCCACACCGGGGAGTAGGGATTCGTTCTTATCCCGAAGCAGATCTCCCAGGCGACTATAAATACCTCCCTACCTCCTACCGTTACAAGGTGATCACTCTTTGCCTACCTAAAGTGCTTTTGAAATTCTTTTACTGAGTATTGACAAGAGCGTCAAAGGGTGCATCGCCGGGATCCATTCTGGTGTTTCATACTTCGTGCAAGTCAGCGATGGCTGCCAAGGAATCAGCCTACCAGTAGCAGGAGAGGTCAGATTTATCCCATTCAAGTTCTCACAAATCCACAAATTCTATCTATTGCCCCCACACCAGATTCAGCGGCAACAGGGATCAATCTCATAGAACTGGAAGTGTTGGGAGTTGATGTCATCATTGGCATAGAATGAATGTCAATTTTATAGTTCTAGCATCGAATGCAAGAGTAAGGAAGTGATGGTGAAGGCACCAGGGGGACCAGCAGTAATAATTCAAGGGAAGAAGAAGTGTAAGGAATTGGTGGCAGCCTTAACCAAGAAGAAAGTCCCTAAGGAAGTCAAGAAGATTTCTATAGTCTGGAACGTTCTTATGGTATTCCTGGAGGATCTCCCTAGACTACTACCTCATCGGAATGTGGAATTCGGTATTGATATTCAGCCGGAAAGTGCGATGATATCCAAGGCACCGTACAGAATGGCACCGGTGGAACAGGATGAGGTGAAGAAGCAAATCGAGGAGCTTTTGCACAAAGGTTTCGTCAGACCTAGTGCATCGCCATGGGGAGCGCCAGTCTTGTTGGTAAAGAAGAAGGATGGATCGATTATAGAGAGTTGAACAAGGTGACTATCCAGAATAAGTATCTTATTCTGCAGATCGATGATTTATTTGACCGACTTCAAGAAGCAGCAGTTTTCTCCAAGATTGATCTTCGGTCAGGTTATCACCAAGTCCGAGTTAAGGAAGAGGATGTGCATAAGACTGTGTTCCGAACACGACATGGGCATTACGGATTCCTAGTTATGCCATTTGGAGTAACGAATGCACCAGCCATATTCATGGATATGGTGAACAAGGTCCTGTGATCATTCATAGACTCTTTCGTTGTATTGTTTATCGATGACATTCTGGGATACTCCAAGTCAGAAGAGGAACACGTTAAATATTTGGCGGAAGTGTTGAAGAAGCTGCAGGAACACAAATTATATGCCAAGTTATCCAAATTTAACTTCTGAAAGTCCGAAGTTGCGTTCCTGGGTCATATAGTTTCTAAAAAGGGAGTGGCCACTGATCCGCAGACGGTAGATCAGTGAAAGATTGGCCAAGACCCACATCATTGAAGGAGATCAGGAGTTTCTTGGGTTTGACTAGTTACTATCGGTGTTTCATTCAGGGCTATGCTCAGATAGCCGAGCCACTCACCGGACTTACGAGGAAGAATGTAAGTTTCAAGTGGACAGAACAATGCGAAGCAAGCTTCCAAGAGTTGGAGGAGAGGTTGACTACCCCTCCAATTTTGACTTTGCCACGAGCGAGAATTGACTACGATGTCTACAGTGATGCTTCACATCGAGGTTTGGGATGTGCACTGATGCAAAAGGGAAAGATAATAGCTTATGGGTCTAGACAATTGAGACCGCATGAGAAAAATTACCCAACCCATGATTTGGAGTTGGCAGCAATCATATTTACCTTGAAGTAGTGGAGGCATTATGTGTATGGAGAGAAAGTCAATATGTACACAAATCACAAGATCTTGAAGTACATCTATTAGTAGAGAGAACTAAATTTGAGGCAGAGAAGATGGTTCAAAGTGCTAGAAGATATTCGCCCAGAAATAAAGTATCACCTAGGAAAGGCAAATGTGGTAGCAGATGCGCTTAGTCGAAAAAGCATTTTATCTTGTTTGATTACAACTCAGGAGAAACTTGCAGAAGAATTCGATTGAGCTGGAATCGAAGTAGTACTGTAGGGACTGGGAGCACAATTGAAACTTCAGCCCACGCTGAGAGGGCAGGTCATCGACGAACAGAAATCTGACCCTAAAATTCAGAAGATGAAGAAGCAAGTTAGTACAGGCAAGTTTTCAGAATTTCAAGTAAGGGACAAAGTACTGTGGTTCAGAGAAAAATTGTGTGTACCTGATCAGTCAGAATTGAAGGAAAGCATTCTACAGGAGGCACACACTACTCTATTATCAGTACATCTAGGGAGTACCAAGATGTATAAAGATATTAAAAAGCATTTCTGGTGGTCGGGAATGAATAGGGATGTAGCAGAGTTCGTAGCGAGATGTGCGACTTGTCAGCAGATCAAGGCAGAGAATCAAAGACCTTGAGGTTTACTACAGCCATTACCCATTTCAGAGTGGAAATGGGAGCATCAACATGGATTTCATCACAGGGCTACCCAGAAGTCCCAAAGGGAATAATGTGATTTGGGTAATAGTGGATCGACTAACCAACTACTCATTTCTTGGCGATGAAAATCACTTGGTCAATGGAGAAGTTCGCAGAATTGTACATCGGGAGATCGTGAAACTGAATGGAATTCCTGTGTCGATTGTTTCAGATTGAGATGCACGATTCACGTCACATTTTTTGAGGAGCCTTCAGACAGTTATGGGAACCAGGACTGATTTAGTACTTCTTTCCATCCTCAAACTGATGGGCAGACTGAAAGAGTCAATTGTGTGTTAGAGGACATGTTGAGGTGCTGCGTGATGGATTTGGGCAAAAGCTTTGAGAGGCACTTAGCTCTGGTAGAGTTTGCCTATATATAATAACAGTGTTTAGACTAGCATTGGCATGGCACCATATGAGGCTTTGTATGGGATGAAGTGTAGAACGTCGGTGTGTTGGTATGAAGTGGGAGAAAGGCAGATGTACGGGCCGGAGATACTACAGCAAACCTCGGAGAAAATAGAATTGATCGGGAAGAGACTGGCCGAAGCACAAAGCAGGCAAAAGATCTATGCAGATAATCGACGAAAGGATTTTGAATTCGAAGAAGGTGACTTTGTCTTCTTGAAGGTATCTCTGACGAAGGGAGTGATTCGATTTGGGAAAGGAGGAAACTTAGTTCCAATGTACATAGGACCATATAAGATACGAAAGAGGATTGGGAAGACAGCTTATCGGTTGAAATGACCGGAAGAGCTAGCCTAAGTGCACAATGTCTTTCATGCGTCCATGTTGCGAGGCTATATTCCAGATCCAAGTCATCACTTACCAGAAGTACCAAAAGGTCTACAGATTAACTTGAGCTACAAGGAGCGTCTAGTGGAGATCATGGATAGACGGAAAAAGGTTTTGAGGAACAAAACTATACCCATGGTCAAAGTAATGTGGAGGAATCAGCTAGTCGAGGAGGCAACTTGGAAATCGGTAGAGCAAATGATGAGTGAATATCCCGAACTTTTTGCTTAAAACCCAGTATATTTTTTTCTTCTCGCTTACCCTTACTCCTTAAGCGTAGTTATGAGGACTGGACTATTCTAAGGAGGGAGTGCTGTAATTTTAATATTTTCTTTCTCACGTACTTTGCACGTAAAGTTGTGCATGTGTTGATTAATAAAATTTTCTTGAGTCGTGAAAACTTTCTTCTTATTTTACAAGTCACAAATGTGGTTTATTTTTCAACTAGATTTAAATCTATATTTTGCAACACTTTAAAACTATTATAAATTAAAGCACCTAATTATTATGTGTGCATTCAACGTGCATGAACTCTGATTTAAAATTTAGATAAACTAGTACACATTACAATGTGTAACATACACACCTAATTTAATTAAAAACTAATAATGAAATTGTATGAAAAAGTGTGCACACACATAATGTGCACGTGTATGTGCTATCCTTTCCCCTTATTGGCTGGCTATTTGTGAGAGTGGGAGAGTGGGGGAGTGAATGTGTGAGTGGAGAGATCTTTTAGGAGGTGGGGAGTTATTATAACCACTAACTATTTCACCCTATAAGTACCCTCTCACTTTAGCCATATAAGGACACAAATCAACTTACAAAAAAAAAAGAGCAAAGTGCCATCGATTTTTGGAAGCTAGGAGGAGAGGAAGGCTTGCGGTTTTTGGAGTAGGAGCTTGTTGGAGTACTTTGCTAGGAGACTACTACTATGAATCCCTTTTTAAGGTGGGTGTTCTCATTGTCTTCTAATTTTTAGTAGAGTGTGCATGCTTAGCCATAACATATGTAGATGCTAATTTAATTGGTATGTATAAGGGTTGAAGTTTTCTAGAGTTAGTTGTGCACTCTTAGTCATAGTTAGTATGTGAATGTGTGGGTTTTTCATTGTTTTCTAAAAAATTAGTAATTGTGCATGTTAGAAATATATAGATAGATAATGAAATTAGCATGTGTGTGTAAAGTAACATCTCTAGCAAAATTTATTAGTACATGCTTAATTATAATCATGTAGTAGATAATTGAATTAATGTATATGTAGGAGTTTTATTGAATGCTTATCTAGTAGAGAATTTATAAAATAAACGCATGGAATTATATTTCTCTATATACAATGTAGTAATGTAAAAACTCACCAAAAATGTAGTTTTATGGAGAACAACAATTTATATAGTTCAAGTTGTAGAAATATGAACAAATCATGCAAGTTGGGCAATAATTTTCTTATAATTTTGGTAATAGATTGTTATAGGATCACTGTTTTAAATATCGACCGATACGGCCGAATTTTCGTTCGAAATTTCATTTCGGCTAGCTTGCCGATACGAAATTACAGATTTATAATCCATATCGTTTTGGACCAAAATGGGTAGATTTCGGCCGAAATTGCCGAAATATCGACTGAAATATTGCCGAAATTCCCGATATATCAGCTGAAATAGACACTAATGTTATTGTGAATATATAACTTTTTTTTTGTTTTACTTTTTCAATAGAAGTCTTTCAATATATGACATTAAGCTAAGATAATGTGAAGATTTGTCTCTCTATTGTTGGTGTATATGCAAAGTCAAGTAAGTCTATATTAGCCAACACATTTTTTCTAATCGATGAATGATCAATTTAGTTATATACTTATATTGCATTCTCTTTTATATTGATGTTAAATTCTGTAAATATTTACCGTAATTAATTCATGTCATTAATTCCCCGAGAACTCATATGATATTTCCGATCCGAGATGAAATACCCATTCCCGAGATGAATCCGAAATCCGAGATTTAAAACCTTGTATAGGATTTAAAATAATAATGCATAGCGAATACAAATAAAAATTTTACAAAAGGTAGAAACAGAGAGTTTTAATACTTAAAAATAACACTCTAGAAGTTTATCACCAACAGTGAGTTGGCAAGTTGGTTGTTGGGTGCACCTTGGGTTGCGGTTTGGCTTGCTATGCCCCTGGGTTCGATACCGGGTGTACACATTTTGCTTTTTTTTATTTTTTTTGGGTTTTTTCATTTTTTAAAAAATGGGAGAAAATTTTAGAAATATATTAGAATATTATTAGAATATTTGAAAATAATTCTACACTATTTTAAAATATATTTTGGAGATTAAAAGTTACATTAGGCAATGTACTAGATGAATCTGGTCTCTAGTCTAAATTCGAGAGTATTTGTTTATGTTAAAATGAGTTTAAATTTGGGAGTAGAATACAAATTTAGAACCTACCTTTGAAAAATTACATTGGGATTAAATTATTGAAAGAAGTAAATGGTTGGGATATTTGGTGGTAAAATAAAAGCATGGTTAAGAAACTGAAATACGAAGAATCTTTATATTTAGTTTTATCCTAAGAAGCTTACTATGCGTAAGGAAGTAGATTTGAAATTGACAATTCAAAATGAATGTACAAACAAATCAAATGAATTTTGAATAAGGAATTGTGTAATTGAGGTTAAGATAACCTATATGACCTCAGTTTGAAATGTAGGAATCTAGAGGGTGAGAAACACCCATAGAGACCGACAGGTTATAATAAATGAAACTTGAGAAGTAGCTAGTGTGAGCTAACATCTTCTCGTGTGTTGATTTAAGTCCGATAGGGTAAGCTATCTCTAGGTTGTGATGATTATAATTAAACTTAAGGACAGGCACTAGAGGAAGATGTGATGAAGTATGGGAAAACATAAATATGAAGGCCTCATATGATTCGTGGTGGGAGATTATCTCAAGAATTATCGGGGTGTGACGCATGATGTCCAAAATCGCTCGCAGTGTGGAATTTATTTTCAGAATTATCGGGATCGAGACGACACTGATGGGATATTTGTGTGATGAAGTATCATATGACTCGCGGTGTGGGTTTCGTCTCCAGAATTATCGGGGTGTGAGGCATGACGTCCAAAAATCACTCGCGGTGGGAGAACGACTTTCAAGAATAATCGGAGTTATGGCTCGTAGTGTGGGTTTCAACTCCAAAATTATCGCGGTTATGGCTCGCGATGGGAGAACAGTTCTCAAGAATTATTGGGAGGGGGGATATTAGATACTCACAGGATATCTAAACCTTACATTAGTCACCGTATTAGTATTTCATAATGAGGGATTGAACCATATAATGAGGAATACGATAGGGGCTTGCCCTCAGATCTATATAGTATGGGATGCATAGAATCCGAACAAGTATGCATTAGTGTCATTGTAAATAGAAAATGTCTACATTAGGCATTAAGTTCATATCATACATTGACTTAATTATAATAGTCATTTATCTATTTCTGCATTCAAGTTTGTGATTTGTTAAGATAATGGAATAGCAGTATTATGGCATTGCTTCAGTTGTATGCAACTGACTTGCTCACAGTTTCTTAGTTGCAGGGTTGGTTTTGGCATGGACTTGAAGTTACTGTCATGCGTTGACATAAGATTGAAGAGCTTCCATTATCGTTTGTTGTATTGCACTTATTCATTTCCGCTATGTTATTGTAAAGAATAATGTTGTAAATGAAAAGGTTTTAAATTACTTGTAAATTTGTACGAAGTTGGAATAAAAGATCCTGTTGTGCTACGAATTACCTGTGTTTGAAATTCGAGGCCTCACACACCAACCCAGCTCGGCCCACCAACGAAGGTTTAATCGGCTGTCTATAGTCAGTATTCAAATCCCCAAAATTCTGGGGATTAACTACTCGTTAATCAGCAAAATCAAATTAGGCAGCATGGGATCTTTCCATAACATATCCCCACAGATCTATAAATACAGGTCCACTTCCAATGTTACCAGTAATCACAATTTTACCACCTAATCCCGTTTTAATGCTTTTGGTTGCTGACTTGATCGTTAGAAGGCCTGTCGCCGGAAATACTTCCGTTGTTTCGGACTTTTTGCATGTATTCGGCGGTCAACATTCACCAGATCCACAACATACAACCACATATTAGCCTCTCATCAGGATCGGATATGTGTCTGAGATCTGTGTTTCTCTTTCATCCAAAGGACTTATCATTTGTTGCTCCCACAACAGAAAACAGCAACATTAATAGGTATATAGGTCACATCTCTTCGTAGTTTGATATGGATTGGAAATTCTATTGTAGTTATACAAAGTTGGGATAGAACAAAGGACACTTTGCGCTTTTCTTATAGGTGTGTGGTATTATCGAACAAAGCATAATGGAGTTGCAAAAAGGAGATGATATCGTAGCATGAAGAGTTTTACATCTGTACATCTTATGTTCTGGAGTAAAGCTCTTGAGGCAACAACCTATATTTTGAATAGAGTTCCCAGTAAGTCGTGGAGAATAATCCTATTTGAGTGTGGACAGGTAGGATGCCCAATGTGGCACATCTCCATGTGTGGGGTTGCAAGGAAGAATTAAAGTTATATGATCCATCTCATGGTATTTTAGATTCATGGACAGTTTTTCTTCTTCTTTTTATTTATTTATTTATTTATTATTATTAGTATTAAGATAAATTTCAGTTAACCATACTGCAGTTTATGACTTTCGCAGTTTGCCATATTGAATTTCTTTTTCAGCAATTAATCATACTAAAGTTATGTTTTTGGCATTTTGGCGTACTCCGCACATAAAAAGGGCACAAACAGCATTCAAAAATTATGAAACTTTGCATGTAGGTTGGATTCACAAAAACACAAGTTAACGCAACATGTAGAAGTAAGTTTCGACTCACTGTTTGTGAGGTACGTGTTGCAATTAATTTTTGCAATTTTTCAGGTCGGATTCCGGCAGGCTCCAGCCACCGGCCACCGGCGGTGCCGAAAAATGAGTGGATAGCGATCCTCTCGACGAGTACTATTCCGTAGTATACTCACTTGCCAAAAACGAATTCCGTATGAATGAGAAATGTTGGTCCAAAGTTGGGTACTTGAAATGTACTAACTTGGCAACTTGGATAAAATGGATAGTCCCATACCGAAAACTGGGAAAGATTTTTTCTAGTATATATACTAGAAAACTGGACTAAAGGGCGTGGCCCGGGGGTTACCACTAACGTGTAGTGGAGAGAGGACTTAGCCAAAATGACAAATACACACGCGCGCGCCCGGCCCGGCCCCGGCCCCGGCTCGGTTTGGTCTGGCTTAAATTTTTTTTTGCCCAGACAAAAATTTTTCCCCTACTGAACTGATAAGGCTTTTCAGATTCAGTAACTGGTACCATTACTCTGTAACAGCAGAGTAATGGCTCACCAGTTATGAATCTGAAGAGTCTCCATGACTCTGCTGTTACAGAGTAATGGGCCTATGAATAGTCTCCAGTCCAGTATCCATCTTCTTTATAAAAGACACAAAATCCAGACAGAGTCATATATTGAGTGAGTATTTTTTATTCTTCTTCTTCTTCTTCACCCTGAGAGTACATCACAGACAGCAGTTCGCTGAAGGTACAGTTGTATCCTGGGAAGCAATTCGCCAGCCACTGTCACACTACGGGGCGAATTCTGCTTTAAGGAGACAGATTCTCAGTCTCGACTCTGTGCAAAGTCTTCCGTTTACTATTTTATTTTCTGTATTTCAGTTCTTCGCAATTGCTGTTGGGAATTTTTTCTTATTTATAAAATCAGGTTCTAACAGTATGAAGTGCGGAGTATGGTAAAATGCCAAAAAAAATGACTTCGGTAGGGTTAATTGCCGGAAAAAAAAAGTTTAGTATGCTTAGCTGAAATTTATCCTTATTATTATTATTATTACTTAATAACGTCGAATTCGAACTCTCAATATCCTGTTCACCAATTAAAAAACTTACCAATTGACCACAATGACACTTGCAATTCATGAACAGTTTGGTGTTTCTTTATTGGGTATCAATAGAAGTGCAAAGTGTATGATTTTTATTGTATAAATCATGTAACCAAAATCTAGACACAGGGAGAGTTGTATTTCTTGATAAGGAGATGATGGGTCATCCCATGATAAGGAGATGATGGGTCATCCCATCAGAACCATTGATTACGGTGACCGCATCGGAGGATATTATCATACTGTAACCTACTGAAGATATTCATATAGTGGATATTGTGGATGTTGATGTCCTAAATCCGTAGGTAATTCAAACTGCACAGGGTGGATCTCAAAGTACTAGAAGATCAATAATTATGGAGGATTACATTATTTATAGGATTGCATTATTTATCTTCAAGAAGACGTTGGGTTACATATGGATCCTACATCTTGTGATGCGTCACTTAGTGAGCCACACTCGGATCAGTGGAAGGCCACAGTGCTTGATGAGTTTAATTACATGGGAAAAAAATGTTGTTTGGAGCTTGGTTGCTTTACCCCAAGCACAAAGAACAATTGGCAGCAATGGGCCGATCCAACTTGAAGGGGAAAACTTATTGGATCGGCCCGTTGTAGCTACCTCGATTAAACAATTGGGGACAAGCCCCTCCCCATTGTTACTCCCGTTACTTGACACAACAAAGATACTAGGGGTCCAACTCTCTACTGGCGCTACGCTACATTTGGTAGTCCAAGTCAAATAGCCACAACTCAAAAAAGACAAAAGACAATACTTGAATACTTAAGATTTTTATTTCACACCAACATCTTATTACAAGTTCAGTAGTAAAAACCAATAAGATTACAAGTCTTCCTCAGGATCATCCCTACTCTTGCAATGCAAGAAAATGTTCTGGTTAAAGGACATGCGTAGTCTACAACCCCCTTGGCTACCAAAGAACCGCCTCTGATCTCTCAAACGATCCAAAGGAAGTACCAGACCCAGAGATTTGAGTCTGAGCGCATGACCACTAACACGTGCCGCCCCCTCAATTGAAACAACACTTGATGAATCGGCCACCCCGCTTTAGGCATCTCCCAGATTCCTCGAGGTCCGTTGCAAAACAAGGTCAGTTCGTAGAATGACCTCCCCCAATTTATCTCATCGCGAGAGCAAGAAGTGCTCCTAGTGTGAGTCCCCTCAAGTAGTCGCTTCAGCCAACAGATCTCCACCTCTTGTTAGACAAGCCTCTTCTTGACCCGGGCATCCTTGACCCTAATCTTCCAACAGATCATATGAGTGCATGCCGAACAGTTTGAATGAACCTGGCTAGAGTGTTCAGGGACAATCCCCTTCTGATAAGCAACCTTAAAGCTCTTCTCAAGGACCAAGTTCTTCAACTCATCCCTCTCGGTTGTAGCCGCAAGTACATAGCGGCGAAGAGATTTAATCTCCAAGTCCCTCTTGACAGTCGTCTTCACGAGAGCCCCCCCCCCCCCCCATCACGCAAGCCCCCCTCCGCCCCATTGGGAGACGTCCCGCGCGATCCATCACCAAGGAAATCAACCTCAGTGTTCCTCTTGGTCAACACTTTTCTCTTATAGCCAAGCTCCACTTCTGCTTTGAATGACTTCTCCCCCAAATGAGTAAGCCTAAACTCCCATAGGCGTAGCCTGGCATGAAGACAGATACTTTCGCCATCTTGAGGGTCTCCCCCGTTATATACGACAATCTATAAGTAGGATAGAGCAGGGGGTCACTACAACGACAGTAATCAAGGCTACAAGGATAAGAAGACTTAAGAGTTCCAATCGAACACATCAAAAGTAACGATCGACTAGAGAAAAACACAAGTATTGAGCACAACAAGTTTTCATTCATTCAAAAGAGAAAGATACATCAAGCGATGGCCAATTCGCTATTTGGCACATACAATAGCAACAACAACAAAATAAACTAAAGCATCATGAGTCATGGATCCACCTCAGCAGATGGGGCCAGAGGAGAGCAATTCCCCTCCTTCCCCTTCACTCATGCATCTCATTTAGGGCTCCTCACCCCCAGACCTGTTATCTCGCCCTGCGACGTCTACTCATCCTCCTCATCCCCCGGTGTCGGCTCCTCTCTGGGCTACAAGCCCAAGTGGTACCTCTTCTCGTCAAAGTGGGAGACGCGCTCGATAATATCCTGGATGGCCTTTCGGTAGGACTTCCTGGTGGCGAACATATGGTCCTCCACCTCGGCTCTAACACAAACAACTGTGTCCTCCTTCACCTTGATCGCCTCCTCCTTCTTCTTCTTCAGCTCTGCCTCAAGCTGAACAACTTGCTTGGCAAGGCCTCCCCACGAAGCTCGGCCACCTCCCATGCCTTCACCGCCTTCGCCTTCTCCGAGTTGGCCTTGTCGATCAATGATCCCCAGAACTTCTCATCCTCCACAACCTGATTAAACAGGTTGCTAAGATGGAAAATGATGTAAAAAAAGAAGACAGAGAATGTCAGAATTTAGGAGAAATATACATAAGTTTCAAAGAACGTACAGAAGAAACAAAACTACTATATTCACCGACACGATGGCCCGAGCCAAGCCAAAGGCAGACAAGGCATGTCCCTCCACAGCCATTGTAGCCTTGTCATTCGGGGTCGAGAGGTGCCGAATTACCTCCATACAGCTACCCTCATCCCCAAGAAAGTCGTCGTGCAGCTTGATGGTCCGGTACAGGGCACAGACCGATTAGAGCCTATCAGTGTGGACAGTGTCAACTATAGCAGTCAGGGGTAGGCATTCTCTTTTAAGAACAGACGCTAAAGTGATGCCCCCCGGGGCGGGACTCCTAGAAAATGCTTGGGGTGAGCCCAGATCTGCCGCAAGGGTGGTCGAAGATCTCCTAGCCACCTTTGCTCTCCCATGCCAGTTACCGTTTGCTTCCTCTTCTTCCCCTCGGATGCTTTGGAGCTGAGCCCAGTGCGCTTTGCCATGATCGCAGCAAAATTCATACCCTCAGTATCAACCAAAAGAAAACAAGGGAGGACATTAGAATGAGGAATAAACACATGGAAACAAGATACTAAATACTTACGCAAATAAATGCAAAAGTCATACTAAGGTTTATCGGGCTCAAAACCACCCTCCCCCCCCCCGTGCGGAAGAACCTCCTCCGTGACTTGCATCCACCTCAGTGCCTCCCGCATAAAGAGGTCTTCATACAATTTCTTCTCAACACCAACACCGGATTTGCCGTCACCCTCTTCAGGACAACAGTCTTCCATTCGGTCAGGATCCCCCATGGTTCCGGACTATGCACTATGACGAATTTCTCATTCCAGAACTTGACCGAATCCATGACCTCGATTAGCTTCACTCCCATACGAGGGGTGAGATAGAAACAGAACTCTGACTTGCTCTTTTGATGGAGCCTGAAGAGCATCCTAAGTACCGCCAAACTTGGCTCAGTGCCCACTTTGCAACACTGGAGGATGAAGGCATTCACTTGCCTCCACATGTTCAGCACAAACTGTACCGAGCTAATCGTATACCACCTCAAGACTTCCTTGACAAAGTGGTGTATCGAAAATCGAAGACCAGCATGGAAGGCATCAAAGGGAAAGAAACTCGAGCATACTCGGTAGAAGAAGCTCATACTGGGAGGGGATCTCGAAAGCATCTCTAATCAAATGTAGATCCGCCTCAGATAGGATATTCGTTATAGAGTCGACTTCGAAGACTATGCTTAACCAGATCCCCGAAATTGTCCGGATATTGTCGAATGCGGGTGAAACCCGTATGAGGCCCGAAGTATCTCCCAAACTCGCTCGGTCTCCTATCCACCCTTATGATTGTCTCCGTATTCGCCGAAGACTGCTCTGCTACCCCATTCCCACTCTCTCTTCTATTGAGTTGAGAGGTAGACAATTCTTCTGTAGATCGATCAAAAGAGGAGTCACCCAACCAGACCCTAGACATCTTATAATTTAATATAATTTACCTGATTTGACCCTTACGGTTGCAAAGTTCAGTGGAGAACAAAAAAAATTACCAGAAAAGCTTCTACAGAGATAAAGAGTCGGAAGGAGAAAGAAAGTGGAGTTGAAGAATGAGGTGGGGAAAGAGAACGAGAAGAAGGGGTTTTAAAGGGGTGGAAGGTGGTTGGGTCCGCCGACCATTGGGCCCCCAAAGGTCAGGGAAAGCCCAACCGCCCCCAAAAAACTAAAAACAAAAACAACAAAAAAAACAAAAATGTTAGAAGGGTGGAAAGGGGAAAGAAGCACGTGCGACACACGAACGTGCATACTCCAGGCGAGAAGCATGTGCCCACATGCTTGTACAAGCCAAGTTGCACGTGCGCACAGGTATCAGTCAAAAAAGTCAAAAAGGGGGTGGCGTGAATAGTTGACCAGTCAGTGTTGACCGGTCAACGACGCCATATCATGCCACATGGGTGTCCGTCGACCTCGAAGCCCCCTACACAGTGCACAAAACTAGGTAACTCTCACACCAGGTAACTCGGCAAAAATGTCAAATTTGAGCCATCAGATCTCCTCAAAATTCGTGCTTCCCATGATGGGTGATCAAGATCACCTCAAAATTCTGCCCGGCGCACAACACCGGGTAAGGTACTTGGGCTAGGTAGCTATTGGAGCAGATCTAGGCGCTCTGATCTCCTGGGTGAGCTAGCTCAACCAGATCAACGACCCAGATCGCGCCACGTCATCATATATGATCTAATTAATACTTATTTTCTTTATTTGATTATTAATTTGGATTAAATAATTAAAATTTTCAAAAAATTATCAAAAATTCTGACTAATTAATTAAAAATTCTAAAATAGTAATTATTAATTTGAAAAAATATTAAAATATTTTGAAAAATAATTATGAATTTAGAATAATAAATTAGAAATTCAAAAGTTAGTTTTTAAAATCGGAAAATTTATTAACAAAACTGAAAAAAATTGAAAAAATTCAGAAAAACACAAAATATCTAGAAAATTATAGAATAATTATGTGTACTTTATAAAGTCAGAGTACCTCCGTTAAACCCTAAGCAAAGTTCACGTTCTTGGAAGCTCCGATAAGTACTGTACACCATTTTAAATAGGCAAACTAGTCCTCGAAGATAGTGAAATTCAGTCTTCAGGAGTGGGGAGCTTGTGATATGGGTAAAAGTCGAACCAAATTGGGACCGTTCAAATCGGGCAAGAATCCTAGAGTTCTCAGGGGTAAAATGGTATATTTTAGCACTTACCGGTCCGTAAGAGAAAGTTTGGCCTCTTTCAGGCCCAACAACTCAAAATAGGCTTATAATATTGGGTTTCATAGCAACTCAAAATGAAGGAGTTAATGTTTATCCAAAGTTGCCATCTTAAATTCTCTATCATTATAAAATAACTACTTTTATCTCTCCATCCATAAGAGGTGGTTTAAAAACTCTTTGTCAAGAAAAGAGTCATAACTATATCAATTTACACGAGAGAAGATAACCAACATTATCGAAACACCGGAAAGTAAAGATAAACTCAATATCTTGAAACTAGCCCCCCTAGCGACTATAAATTCACCATGACCTCTTGAGAAATAAGGTAATTGCATTTTTTGCTCACAAAACTCTTCATACCTTCTGAGTTTTCTGACTTGAGCGTTGGAGGGTCTGTCGCCTGGGCTAACCCTGGTATTTGAGATTGTTTTGCATGTCAATCTGAGCACTCACAACCGTTCATATAAGATCTAACTGTTCGCGGTAGTCAGATTTCAGAATCAAGATCAGTTTATGGCAATCAACGCCGGTGAAAAGCAAAGGTCAAATATTTTATTGTTTCCATAAAAGAATTCACAATATTTATTTGCTCCCACACACAAAATAGCAGCAACAACCAATTAGTTATAGAAGACTAGTAATTACATGTGCAATGCATGTCTTAATAAATATATATTTTTAAAAGTAAAAAATATGACATACCTCAAACTTGAGACCTGCTTTATATTAGTTATGCATGGACAATGCTCGTGTTGGGTTGTATACAAACGACATATCCAACTCTCCCATTATAATATCAGATATGATCTTACTTCATGATACCGGCTATATAAAAGGACATGACCATTATACTCTAAAATTCCAAAAGTTATCGAATTTAAAGGAGAAAAAAATACAGAAAACAATACTAGTAAGTTTAGACTTCTATTTATGCTGAACTTGACAAAACATCAATAACATAAAGAGAAAATTTTATTGAGTTTAATGCGGAACAACTCAATAAAGAGATGAAAACAAAGGAACGAATCAAAGAAACTGTTGCCGCTGAATTTGGTGTGGGGGCAAACAGATAGTATTTGTGGATTCTTAGGAAAACTGAATAGTAAACCTGTAAACCTGTTCCGTCGGAGTTTGACGCTGACTCCCGCCGTATACCTGCAAAAAGCGCGAGACACCGTGGTTGTTTCCGGTGACGCACCCTCCGACGCTCAAGTCAGTAATCAGAGATGATTAAGAAAGAGCGTGAAAACTGGCAAAAGATTGATTACCTCTCAATGGAGATGGATGAGGGATATTTATAGGCACCGCTGGGATCGGATTAGGAATGTAATTCCCCTGTGGTTAGATAAGGAATGTAATCCCTAATCCCCAGTGAAGGGATAGATGTGAATCAGGACCGTTGATTAGGATTTAACCAGAAACCCTAATTCTACCCCTTCTGGACAGGGTTTGCTGCGGGTTGAAACCCGCACCCAGTTGAGCTGGATCTGTTTGCGGGTAAGTGGGTCTTCGAGGAAGATAACCAGTACCCGCTTCAGACTTGTTGGTAGGTGAAATTACCGTTTTACCCCTAGGCTCCAAGATTCGTGCCCAATTTAGACGGTTCCGATTTAACCCCATTTTTAGCCATATCACGAGCCCCCCACTCCTAAAGACTGAGTTTGATCAGCCTTTGAGGAGTAGTTTAGCTATTTTAATGGCTAGTGGAGTTGTATCGGAGTCTGAATTGAGGGTTTTGAATCTCGAAGGGGGTAGTGAGGTGATTTTTCAAGCCGTAAGCTGTTCTTAAGCTTCTCTGGATATTTGGAGGTTTCTATCTATTTTTTCGGATTATTTATTTAATTTTGCGATGTGTTAACTAGTCGTTCGGGGGTCTTAACAACACATTCTAGGTAATAATTGCTCGTTCAGGGGCTCAAAAACGTTCCCCTGAATTTGTAATTATTTTCTAGAATTTTTAGTTAATTTTCCCGAATTTTTAGTATTTTTTCGCAATTTTTAAGTAGATAAAACGATTTAAATAAATAAAAACTAATTTTTTAATACCGATTTATGGCGTGGCGCAATCTGGGCCCTTGATCAGCGCCGAGCGCGATCTTCTGGGCGATCAGATGATCCGCGCTCCTCGGCAGATCGTTTCTTCGTATACGAGGGTCGGTTCCTCGTCCCTTCGGCTCGGCAGGTCGGCACATGCCTCGGAATCAGCCGGACTACGTGGCGTGATCCTGGACGCCCATCTCAGCGCGTATCCCCAAAAAATGCTATCTTGTCGTTTGGTGAACGTGGCAAGATCTGAGCCATCCATCATGACGAGCGCATTTTTTGACAAGATCCAACGGCTCAGGAGGGTCGGCGGATCTTTTTTCCATATACGAGGGTCGGTTCCTCGTCCCCTCGGCTCGGCAGATCAGCACGTAGCTCGGAATCAGCCGAACCACGTAGCGTGATCCTGAGCGTCCATCTCAGCGCGTATCCCAAAAAAATGCTATCTTGTCGTTTAGAGAACGTGGCAAGATCTGAGCCGTCCATCATGATGAGCGCGTTTTTTGACAAGATCCAACGGCTGAGGAGGGTCGGCAGATCTTTTATCCATATACGAGGGTTTGTTCCTCGTCCCCTCGGCTCGGCAGATCAGCACGTAGCTCGGAATCAGCCGAACCACGTGGTGTGATCCTGAGCGTCCATCTCAGCGCGTATCCCCAAAAAATGCTATCTTGTCGTTTAGTGAACGTGGCAAGATCTGAGCTGTCCATCATGACGAGCGCATTTTTTGACAAGATCCAACGGCTGAGGAGGGTCGGCGGATCTTTTCTCCATATACGAGGGTCGGTTCCTCGTCCCTTCGGCTCGGCAGATCAGCACGTAGCTCGGAATCAGCCGAACCACGTGGCATGATCCTGAGCGTCCATCTCAGCGCGTATCCTCAAAAAATGCTATCTTGTCGTTTAGTGAATGTGGCAAGATCTGAGCCGTCCATCATGACGAGCGCATTTTTTGACAAGATCCAACGGCTGAGGAAAGTCGGCGGATCTTTTCTCCATATACGAGGGTCGGTTCCTCGTCCCCTCGGCTCGGCAGATCAGCACGTAGCTCGGAATCAGCCGAACCACGTGGCGTGATCTTGAGCGTCCATCTCAGTGCGTATCCCCAAAAAATGCTATCTTGTCGTTTAGTGAACGTGGCAAGATCTGAGCCGTCCATCATGACGAGCGCATTTTTTGACAAGATCCAATGGCTGAGGAGGGTCGGCGGATCTTTTCTCCATATACGAGGGTCGGTTCCTCGTCCCCTCGTCTCGGAAGCTCAGTGCCGATAGCCGAGGCATGGAGTTGGAGGTTTTTTGAAGCGTCCTTGGTTTGAAGCGTCGTTGCCCTTCGGCTCGGCAGCTCGCCTGCTTAGCCAGGCTATTCAGTAGCTCGGCTAGGCAAACCGGTGGCGCGCAGCTCGGTAGCTACATGTGGTCAGATCTGGAGCGTCCATCATTGCGTGAATCACGAGGGTTGGGTTCAGATCTCGAGAAAATGTCATTTTGTCGTTTTATGAGCATGGCGCTATTTGAACCGTCCATCGTGTCTTGACACGAATTTTGGAGAGATCCGACGGTGATTTGTCCTCGGCAGGATTTTTCTCCATATATGAGGGTCGGTTCCTCGTCCCCTCGGTTCGGAGGCTCGGTGCTTTTAGCCGAGGTATGGAGTTAGACGTTTTGAAGAGTCTCGGTTCTGGAGCGTCGCCACCCTCCGACCAAGTAGCTCGGCTGCTTAGCCAAACTGTTGAGTAGCTCGGCTAGGCGAACTGGTGGCAGGCAGCTTGGAAGGTACACGTGGTCAGATCTGGAGCGTCTATCATTGCGTGAATCACGAGGGTTGGGTTCAGATCACGAGAAAATGTTATCTTGTCGTTTTGTGGGCGTGGCGCAAACTGAACCGTCCATCGTGTCTTGACACGAATTTTGGAGAGATCCGACGGTGATTTGTCCTCGGCAGGATTTTTCTCCATATATGAGGGTCGGTTCCTCGTCCCCTCGGTTCGGAGGCTCGGTGCTTTTAGCCAAGGTATGGAGTTAGTCGTTTTGAAGAGTCCCGGTTCTGGAGCGTCGCCACCCTCCGACCCAGTAGCTCGGCTGCTTAGCCAAGCTGTTCGGTAGTTCGGCTAGGCAGACCGATGGCAGGTAGCTCGGAAGGTGCACGTGGTCAGATCTGGAGCGTCCATCATTGCGTGAATCACGAGGGTTGGGTTTAGATCATGAGAAAACGTTATCTTGTCGTTTTGTGGGTGTGGCGCAATCTGAACCATCCATCGTGTCTTGACACGAATTTTGAAGAGATCCGACGGTGATTTTGCCTCGGAAGAATTTTTCTCCATATATGAGGGTCGGTTCCTCGTCCCCTCGGTTCGGGGGCTCGTTATTGAAGCGGACTCAGTAGCTCGGCTGCTTAACCAGACCGTTTGGTAGGTCGGCTAGGCGAACTGGTGGCCGAGTCGTGGACTCGAGCGCTTCGTAGAGCCTTTGTTGTGAAACTGAAACGTCGCAACTCTCCGCTTTGGTGCTTTGGCTTCTTAGTGGGCTTTTTAGATTCCCAAGGCAGCCCAAACGTCGCATTGGGGTTATAAGTTCTTACTCCCCCACTCCCTAAGCTCATTTCTCACTTTTCACTCCAAGCTCTCACTTGTACTCTCTGTGCTCTCTGCTAGCGGCAATTTTTGTACCAAGGCGGTTACGTTAGCTGTCGCGTGGGCCAGGCGAATTCCGGCGAGCTTATTCCGACCATGATCGTCACTTCAAGGGCACGTCACTTCAAGGTCAGTCAACTTGCCTGAGCTTTTTTATAGAGATGTCAAGGGTGAACTCGGGGAGTGAGTCCTCGTCCTCGGGCGATAGTGGTGCCGAGGAGAGGAGGCAGACGGAGATCCGAAGGAAGGGGAAGCAAGTAGCCGAGCCGTCTGTGGCCGAGGTGATGAAGGAGAAGAAGAAGAGGAGGGTAGTGGCCCAGTCTCCTGTGGTCGAGGTGATTGTGGAGAATCCGAGGCAAGCCCCTGAGACAGGCCGATACCCTTGTGTACTGTCCGGGCACGCTGGGTGGGTTAGGCAGTACGAGGGCGACCTCATGAAGAAGGCGATTATCGGCAAGTCGGAGGTTTACAAAGAGAACAACCCGGTTCTGACTACTGAGGCGGATGAAATTGGATCGGTGCTATCCGAGAGGGACCTGCTCCGGATCAGAAAGGGGTTCGCCATCCCTCCGGAGTACAAGCTAATTCTCCCCGGCCCTGGGATGCGAGCGAACTCCAAGCTGTCATCATCGGATATGTGCATGTTCGACTACGACTCTCTGAACGCCAGACTGCGGTTCCCCCTGCACCCCTTCATTCGTCTGGTCCTCGGGTGGTACTGCCTTGTGCCGACCCAATTCATGCCGAACACATGGCATCATGTGAACGCCTTCCTGCTCCAGTGCCGCAATGCCGAGGTCGAACCGGACCTGACGGTCTTCCGAAGCATGTATCGGATAAACCGGATGCACAAGACCGAGCATCGATACTACCTGGCGCCGAGGAAGGGCGTTTGGATTATAGAAAATGCGGACTCGATCAAAGGCTGGAAGGAAAAGTTCTTCATATTGAGGGAGCCATCGATGCTGCAAGTTCCGAGCCGATGGAAAGTAGAGGTGCCCAAGTTTGTGAGGGCCGACCCAGAGCTGACTGCGGCCGAGGAGGAAGTGGCGAGGAAGATCGTAGCCCTCCCGATGTTGGAGAGAGATGACCGAGGAGGTGCTGTACGGGTCAGGCCTTAGTCCGATCGACCCGAGTACGCTCCTGACATCTCGTATTATTTTTTTTCTAAGTCTTCAGCTCGTCTCACTAACTCTTAATTTGCTTGTTGTCCGCTGTAGAGGCACCGAAGATGGATTTTTTGGCCATGATGAACGAGAGGGGTAAGGTCGCCGTTGGGAGGAAGAGGAAGAGGCCGAGCACAACTGCTTCGTCAGGCCGACCCACCAAGGTTGCTTCGACCACAACTCCGCCTCCCCCGGTCGCTGAGGGGCCCTCGTCGACGGTGGTTGTTGCCGTAGGGCCCTCGGCTCTTGTCGCCTCTACCCCGGTCGGTGAGGCCTTCGACGTCTCGGCGGCGTTGTCGCTTGAGGCTCCGCCGCTGACTGCTCCGGCCGAGGTGATCTTAACCGAGCAGCACAAGCAGCTGTTCATTCTGAACTGGCGAGTCAAGAATCATGATGGATTCCTCGGAAACTCATAGATGTCGATGCAGGCCGTCAAACACTTGGCGACCCCGAAGGATCGAGCCGCGCTGAAGGCGGGGACGGTCGGCGACGACACTTATGAGGTCGCCCGGTCGCTTGTATCGGTAAGTCGCGTGTACCTTTTCTATTAAATTTCTTTGTCTGCCATTCGGCTCTTACCTTGTTCTCACCATCGTTTTGTTTTGGCAGGCCACTTGTCACTTCAACCATCTCCTCGAAGTGTTCACCGAACAGGAGGAGTTGAAGGCCGCTTGTGATAAGGACAGGGTGGACAAGGTGAAGGCGGTTCGGCAGCTCGAAGCGGAGCAGAGGCGAGCCGAGGGCTTGGAAGTCCAGGTGGCCGATCTTGTGGCCGACCTAGAGCGAGTCAAGGGGCGGCTCACAGAGGAGGCTGCCAAAGCCGCCAAGGCTGCCGAGGAGCTGGCCGCGTCAGCGAAGGCTCTGGCTGAGGTGAAGGCGGAGAAAGAGGCCTTGGTAACGAAGATCAAGGCCGAGGTCGAGGCCGAGGCGAAGAAGCACATGGCGTCGAACATGGAGAAGTCCTACCAGAGGGCACTCGACCATGTTCAGGACCACGTCCCTGGCTTCGAGCGGGTCGGCTACAGGCTGTGGCCTGGATCCCCATCAGACGGCGAGGAGGAGGGAGGCGAAGGTGACGAGGGAGAAGGCGACGACGACGAGGAGGTGGTCGCCGATGTAGTGGCGACAGACTCCCAGGCCGGGGCGAGAAATGAGGGGCCATCTGGCGAAGCGCCTGTGGTCGAGCCGGCGACGCAGGTGGACCCCTGATCTTATCGTCTTTTTGTAATCTTTGTTTTCTTTTCAAAAATGTAACGCCTTTTTGCGGACTGGCCACCGCTCCTTTTTATGAATGAAAATTTTACTACAAATTTGTTCAAGTGTTTGGGTCGGTGTATAGTTTTCCAATTGCGATGTTCTTGTATTTCAGATCCTCGAACACGCCCCAAATACCGTAGCAGCTCGGCGTCGCACCGAGCTGTTTAAGCAATCTCGCGAGGCTCGCCTCGTGGGTGAAATCGAGCTCACCAGGAGGTTGATGTTCAACGTGGAGAAGAAGAACAGCGAGCTTCTAGCCGAGGTGCACCATCTCCGGATAGTCGAGGAGGAGCTATCGGCGAAAGAGGCAGAGCTGGCCTCGGTGCTGGCCAAGCGGGATGAGCTCGAGAAGAAGGTCGAACAGCTGCAGAGGGTCACGGTCGACAAGAGCATCGAGGTGACCAACTTACGTCGCATTATATCCGATAGCGCTGAGTACCCCGGTTCGGCAAAACTCCCTCGATTTAAGATAATGGTTAAGGACGACACTCTGAAGGATAGGATCGTTGAGCTCGAGGAGGAGGTGGCTTGACTGAAGCCTCAGCCTGTGAGGGCTAATGTCCGCAGCACTTCCTGTACTCGCGAAGAGAGAGAACGGGGGATCACCTTCTATGAGCTAGCGACTCGTGGCCAAGTTATTGGTCGGACAGCAGCCGACACACAAAGCGGAGTAGCTGTTAGCTCGAGTGGAGCCTCGGTCGGAGCCACCGTTAGGATTAGTGGCGAGGCGGCGTCGCAGTTCGTTGGCCTAGAGACAAGCTCGGAGATAAAAAGACGGAAACCCCGATTGTCTCTTAATCGAAACATCCCTGTCCCGAGGAGGCACTGAACGAGTTGCATCGAGCCTTTTACTTCCTGCATTGTCTCTGTTGTTGTAATAACATGCCTTGTAAATTTATTTAGTTACTTCCCCGCTGTAACTGTCTGCCTTGTAAATTTACCAAGTGTTTTAATAAAATCGAAGTTGTTTTGTTCGTCGTTGTGCCGTGGTCGCCTTATTCTTGACGCCGAACCATAAGGACCCATAGTTGTCTTCTTTGAAGGTTTTAGTCGCAGAACTTTAGTTTTTCTTGCTCGGAGTATACCGAGGCGATTTTGCACTTCCGAGGTGCGACAGCTCGGACTTCGAACTCAGTCCACATGGCACAATTTAGACGGTCGATCATGGTCGTGGAACGCATCACGAGGTGGGAGGCACGAATTCCCAAAAAACACTATCTTGTCGTTTTGTGGAAACGTGGCACGATCTGATCCGTCCATCACGTTCTAGCACGCATTTTGAGATGATCTAACGGCGAAATTGGTTCGGCAGAATTTTTCTCCATATACGAGGGTCGGTTCCTCGTTCGCTCGGCTCGAGGTGTTGGGTGAGCACAGTCGAGCCGAACGCTGGACTCCGAACCACCGGTAGAGTTGTTCAACAGTTGTGAGAGCAGTTCCGAACGGCGACCTACTTCTAGCTCGCTTCCGAGCGAACTTGCGAAGTAGGATCGAGCCGAGTGTTGGACTCCGAACCATCGGTAGAGTTGTTCAACGGTTGTGGGAGCAGTTCCGAACGGCGACCTACTTCTAGCTCGCTCACGAGCGAACTTTGCGAAGTAGGATCGAGCCGAGTGTTGGACTCCGAACCATCGGTAGAGTTGTTCAACGGTTGTGGGAGCAGTTCCGAACGGCGACCTACTTCTAGCTCGCTTACGAGAGAACTTGCGAAGTAGAATCGAGCCGAGTGTTGGACTCCAAACCATCGGTAGAGTTGTTCAACGGTTGTGGGAGCAGTTCCGAACGGCGACCTACTTCTAGCTCGCTTACGAGCGAACTTGCGAAGTAGGGTCTAGCCGAGTGTTGGACTCCGAACCATCGGTAGAGTTGTTCAACGGTTGTGGGAGTAGTTCCGAACGGCTACATACTTCTAACTCGCTTACGAGCGAACTTGCGAAGTAGGGTCAAGCCGAGTGTTGGACTCCGAACCATCGGTAGAGTTGTTCAACGGTTGTGGGAGCAATTCCGAATGGCGACCTACTTCTAGCTCGCCGTGGAGCGAGCTAGCGAAGTAGAGTCGAGCCGAGTGTTGGACTCCGAACCATCGGTAGAGTTGTTCAACAGGTTGTGGGAGCAGTTCCGAACGACGACCTACTTCTAGCTCGCTTACGAGCGAACTTGTGAAGTAGGGTCGAGCCGAGTGTTGGACTCCGAACCATCGGTAAAGTTGTTCAACGGTTGTGGGAGCAGTTCCGAATGGCGACCTACTTCTAGCTCGCCGAGGAGCGAGTTGGCGAAGTAGAATCGAACCAAGTGTTGGACTCCGAACCATCGGTTGAGTTTTTCAATGGTTGTGGGAGCAGTTCCGAATGGCGACCTACTTCTAACTCGCCAAGGAGCGAGCTGGCGAAGTAGAATCGAGCCAAGTGTTGGACTCCGAACCATCGGTGGAGTGAAGAGTAAAGGCAGAGCAATTTTTACAAGTAAAATATGAAAAAACATTCTTTATTGATGACTAATGGCCGGTTGCTTCTAAAGTTGCGAGCCGTTATTACAAGAGTGAAATAAAAGAAAAACATTACAAGTAATAGGAGAGGAACGGTTCCACATCTCGAAATACTTAGAGAGGCGTTGGTGCTCTCTCTTGGTATTTCAAGAGATGGTCGGCATTCCAATTCCTGGGGATCTCCCTGCCTTCGAGATCTTCTACTCTGTACGCGCCGGGGCAGACTACTTTTGCGATCCTGTAAGGTCCCTCCCAATTTGGGGCCAATTTGCTCTTCTGACTGGAAATGAGATGGCCAACTTTCTGAGGACCAGGTCCCCTTCTTTGAGGTCCGTAGGGTGGACTCTCTTGTTGTATGCCAACTAGATCCTTCTTCGGTAGCTTTGTTGACGAATGGCAGCTCTTTCTCGGATCTCATCTATCAGGTCTAGACTTGCTCGGAGCTCTCTGGCGTTTTGCTCTTCTTCATAAGCTATCAAACGAGGAGAGGGTATTCCAACTTCTAGGGGGATAATGGCCTCGGACCCATAGGTGAGATTAAATGGGCTCTCTCATGTGGGGGTCCGTTTTGTGGTGCAGTAGTTCCACAACACGTTGGGAAGCTGATCGACCCATAAGCCTTTGGAACACTTATCTAACCTCTTCTTAATGCCGGAGAGGATCTTTCGGTTAGCATTTTCGGCTTGGCCATTGACTGGGGATGAGAAACGGAGGAGAACCGGTGTTAGATGGCAAGGTCTTCGCATAGAGCTCGGAAGGCAGCCCCGGTGAACTGTGTTCCGTTGTCTGTTATCAGGACCCTAGGGACGCCGAATCGGCAGATCACGCTCTTCCAAAAGAACTGAACAACCTTATTCTCGGTGATCGTGGCCAAGGGCTCGGCCTCTATCCATTTCGAGATGTAGTCGATCGCCACGACTAAGAATTTGAACTGTCCGGGAGTCGGTGGAAAGGGCCCTAGTAAATCCATCCCCCACATTACAAAGGGGATCGGACTTGATAGGGAAGTGAGTGGAGCTTGTGGGAGGCATCGGATGTCAGAGTACTTCTGACAGGAGCTGCATTGCCGAACGTGCCGTTCGGCGTCTCGTAGGAGAGTGGGCCAGAAATATCCGTAGTTCAACACTTTACGAGCTAAGGATCTGGATCTCGAATGCGCCCCGCCAATGCCCTCGTGAAGCTCTTGTAGGGCGTAGTCTACCTGCTCGGGAGAGAGGCATCTCAGGTAAGGCCGGTCGTCTACCTGTGTGAAGGAGCGTTTGTATAAGATACCTCCGATCAGTGTGTAATGCTCAGCTCGGGTTCTCACTCTTCGAGCTTCCTTGGGATCCTCGGGGAGGAGTCCGTCCCTTAAGAATTCAATGAGGGGTTTCATCCAGTTGTCTTCGAGCAGGACAGGCAGCGACTCCATAGAGTCAGGAGTTTCGTCCTCAATACTCGGCTTCAGAAGGACCTCTATCAAGACGGTCTGCTCGAGACCTTGAAGGGAGGAAGAGGCTAGTTTGGAGAGGGCGTCGGCTTGAGCACTTTCTTCCGGGGTATGCGTTGGATGAAGGCTTCTTCAAACAGTGCCATGAGGCTCCTGACCTTGGCTAAGTATTTAACCATCCTGTCATCACGTGCTTCATACTCGCCAAGGACCTAATTTACGACTAGTTGAGAGTCGCTAAAGATCCGGAGACATTGGGCCCCTGCATTTCGAGCCTTTCCAAGGCCGGCTATGAGTGCCTCGTATTCTGCTTCGTTGTTCGAGGCCTTGAAGTTGATACGGAGGGAGTATTGGAGGATGAAGTCATCTGGGCCTGCCAAAATCACCCCTGCCCCGCTTCCCTCATTGCAGGAGGATCCGTCCACATAAACTGACCAGACGGGTGGTCCTTTCACTATTTGGCTGGACTCGGGGATGGTACTCTCAACTATGAATTCTGCTAAGACCTGAGCCTTGATCGCGGTCCGAGGCTGATAAGTTACATCGTGCTGGCTCAACTCGATAGACCATTTCATAAGGAGACCCGAGGTTTCTGGCTTATGGAGGACCTGCTTCAACGGTTAGTCGGTTAGAACGACCACCGAATGGGACTGAAAGTACGGGCGAAGTTTTCTCGCGGCCATCACCAGGGCGTAAGCCATCTTTTCTATTTTCGGATAGCGGAGCTCGGCATCCCGAAGTACCTTGCTCACGTAGTAAATGGGCTTTTGAGCCCGGTCTTCTTCCCTTACCAAAACTGCACTGAGGGTCTGCTCGGAGGCTGCCAGGTAGAGGTATAGGGGTTCACCAGGAATTGGTTTGCTAAGGAGAGGAGGATTGACGAGGTAAGCCTTGAGCTGGTCGAAGGACTCCTATTGCTGTTGTCCCCATTCAAAACCTTTAGCCCCTCTGAGGGCTTTGAAGAAGGGGAGGCATTTCTCCTCGGACTTCAAAAGAAAGCGCCCTATGGCGGCTAGGCGGCCTGTTAACCTCTGAACTTCTTTAACATTCTTGGGAGGGGCCATGTCTAGTATGGCCTTGATTTTCTCAGGGTTTGCTTCAATTCCTCGTTGGCTAACCATGAAGCCGAGGAACTTTCCTGACGAGACTCCGAACGCACATTTGTTCGGATTGAGTCTCATGTTGTGCTTTCTCAGAACATCAAATGCCTCTTGGAGGTCGGTTACATGATCAGGACCTCGGATGCTTTTTACAAGCATGTCGTCAACATATACTTCCATATTGCGGCCGATTTGAGCTTGGAAAACCTTGTTGACGAGGCATTGGTAAGTGGCTCCGGCATTCTTCAAACCGAAGGGCATGACCCTATAGCAATAGAGGCCCTGGTCGATCACAAATGAGGTCTTCGGGATATCCAGAGGGAACATCCGAATCTGGTTGTAGCCTGAGAAGGCATCCATGAAGCTGAGGAGCTCATGTCCCGAGGTGGCATCAATCAGAGTGTCAATACTCGGAAGAGGGAAGGGATCCTTGGGGCAAGCTTATTGAGATCGGTAAAATCAATACAAATCCTCCAAGTCCCATTGGACTTCTTCACCATTACTACATTCGACAACCACTCGGGATAGTTCACCTCTTGTATGAACCGGGCCTTCAAGAGCTTGTCCACCTCCTCTTTTATCGCTAGCTGGCGCTCGGGGACGAACTTGCGCCTCTTCTGTTGAACCGGTTTGGACCCCGAACAACGCTGAGGTGGTGGACCAAGAGCTCTTCGGAAATTCCGGGCATGTCTGCAGCTGACCAAGCAAAGAGGTCTCGGTTCCTTCGGATGCACTGTACAATGTCCGAGTATAGGGCGGACGGGAGGGTCTTGCTAACAAAGAACTTTCGAGTTGGATCCTGCTCAGAGAAGAGCACTTCCTCCAATTCGTCCACTGGCTCGGACGTCGGTCGGGCAGCATCTTGGGGATTTCCAGAGTTTCTAAGGAGAGGACTGGACCGAGGGTAGAGGTCATGTAGCACTTGCGGGCTGTTTCCTGATTGCCTTTTACCTCCCCTACTTCGGCCCGAGTTGGAAACTTCATTTTGAGGTGATAGGCAGAGGGGACGGCTTCAAGGGCAGCTAGGCCGGGCCGACCCAGAATGACATTGTAGGCTACGGAGATGTCTACGACCATGAAGTCCATCAATTCCGTTCAGGTAGTAGGAGTTTTGCCAGCGGTTACGTCGAGGGTGATCACCCCTTCAATAGTCACTGGCACTCCCGTGAACCCTTGGAGCGTGTAGCCGGCGGACTTGAGTCTGTCTCGGGAGAGCTTTAGGCCTTTAAAAGCGGCGAGGAAGAGGATGTTAATGGAGCTGCCATTGTCCACTAGGATCCTCTCCACTTTGAAGTTTGCCATGTGGAGGCTGATGACGAGTGCGTCACAATGAGGGGTGCGGACACCTTCAAGATCTTCGTCTGAGAATGTGACGGGCACTCCGAGGCCTTTGGGAGGAGAGGTGGCGCGAACCGAATTGACTTCTCTTATAAACGCCTTTCGAGAGGAGTTCGAGGAGCCCCCCATTGGGCCCCCATAAATGAGGTGCAGGACGCGCTCTTCCTCGAAGTCGGGCATTTCATCGCGTTTCGGACGCTTATTAGCCCCCTGAGGCGAGGGAGGAAGTTCGGCTCGGTCCTTTCTTACGAACCCGGTCGCTGCCCCCTCTGGATGAGGGCTTCTATCTCATTCTTCAGGGCCAGACAATCGTTGGTGTCGTGGCCGTGGTCCCGATGATAACGGCACCACTTCTCTTTATCCCTTTTCTTGGCAGGGGTGTTCATCCTCGGAGCAGGAGGTATGATCCCTTCCTTCTCAACTTCCATCTGAATGGTAGAGACATTAGTGTTAAGGGGAGTAAACTTCTCGAATCTGGGGGGAGGTCGGCGCTGGTCGGCATTATCCTTCTGGAGCTTCTTGGCTCCTTCCTCTTCTGTTCCCTTTCTCTTAAACCCGGAGGAAGACCCCTCCAAGTTGAGGCGGTGCTCGGCTTCTTCGGCCCGAATGTACTTTTCACTTCGGAGGAGGAGGTCAGAGAAGTTCTGTGGGGGCTTCTTGGCGAGGGAGGAGCGTAGGTTGGAATTGAGGACATTGGACTGAAATGCTACTGCAGCGACCGACTGGTCGAGGGATGCTATGGACCTGGCTTCAGCTGTGAACCTCTTCACATAGTCTCTCAATTTCTCACCCTTCTTCTGGTGGAGGTACAGTAGCGAGATGCTGGTCTTCTCAGTTCTACGGCTACTTACAAAATGGGTGACGAAAAGGGACTCGAGTTGCTCGAAGGAGAATATTGAGGATGGGGCGAGGCGAGAGTACCATTCTCGAGCCGGACCTTTGAGAGTTGCGGGGAAGGTTTTACAGAGCAGAGCATCGGAAGCTTGATGGATGAGCATTAGGGTCTTGAAGCTCTCGATGTGATCGACGGGGTCAGTTTCTCCGGAGTAGGTCTCAAATTGAGGAGGCTTGAAGCCGATTGGTACATGTGCATCCATTATGGTTCGGGAAAAAGGAGGTCTACTAGGACGAAGGGTCCTTCCTCTAAGTTCTTCTTCTCGGTCTAACTGACCCAAGTGCCTCTCCATATCATGGAGACGGCGGTACACAACGTCGTCCCTTCGACGGTAATCAGCCGAGCCTCTAGACTCGTCTTCGACGGTAGCTCCTGGAGCGGCGAGGACTTTGCACATGCTGGGAGTTGCTGGGAGCTGGAGGAGGAGATGGTGACCGTCGGCGAGGACTTCGGACCGGAGGAGGAGAGGGGATCTTGGGTGCATTGGTGTTGGGACGGAGATTGAGAGCTTATAGGACGGTCGCTTGGAACTGCTGGAACTCGGCACGGGTGATGGGTGCCTCATCGTTCCCAGGCTGTTGCCGACCTGCGGGGGAGTGTGGCCTTCTTCTGTAATGCTCGGGGGACTCTCTCCGCCCCCTTCGGGTAGGGGATCTTCTGTATTCTCGGCGGTGAGGAGACCGCTCATCCGGACGGTGTTGGCAGGAGGTTCCCTCTCGGGCCCGCTTTTCATCCAGATGGCGGCGAAGGTCCTCATCCTTCTGCCGATTGAGGACGGTGTGGTGGTGATCGGAAGCTCGGAAGCTCAGGGATGGTGTAATCCCCCTGTGGTTAGATAAGGAATGTAATCCCTAATCCCCAGTGAAGGGATAGATATGAATCAGGGTCGTTGATTAGGATTTAACCAGAAACCCTAATTTTACCCCTTCTGGACCGGGTTTGCTGCGGGTTGAAACCCGCACCCAGTTGACGTGGATCCATTCGCGGGTAAGTGGGTCTTCGGGGAAGATAACCAGTACCCGCTTCAGACCCGTTGGTAGGTGAAATTACCGTTTTACCCCTAGGCTCCAAGATTCGTGCCCAGTTTAGACGGTTCCGATTTAACCCCATTTTTAGCCATATCAGAAACAAAAGCCAACAACACACAAACACAAGAAACTTTTCGAGGTTCACCCGTGCAGAGCCACTCTTGCGATTTTCACTAGAAAATGTTAAGAAAAAACATGTTACAATTACTTAAGAACTCACTGCCAAGGTGTAGGGTACTTCTTCTTCTCATTCTCTCAAAAATGGCTGCTAAATTTTCTTTCTGTGTTGGAATAACTCTCACACAGACCTAATAATAGTACATTATACATATATACTAGTCTTACGCTGTGCAAATTGCACCGACTAATATTTTTTAAGAGTCATAAAATTATATGGAACTAAAATAAATTGAGATGCCCCTTAACTATTTCGATCAGAATATAATTAAAAGATGATAAATCTATAAATCAACTGATTCACACTTCCAAACCAACCAACATAATTCTATATGTCTATTCAATTTAAAGGAAATGAATTAAAAAATCAAATAATTACCGAAGTTGGGTTGTGGCTCTTCTCAAACTCCTTGATGTACTCTGCTATCTTCTTCTTGACCATGTGCTTCTCAATCGTCTTCCCTCTCAAACCAAGCATTCCCTCTCAAATTAAATATAATCAACATCAGAAACACATAGAGGGAACAATAATTAATAATTAGCTATATCAAAATATGACAAATGTATAGATTACCAATTCACATTTCCAAACCCACATCATTGTATATTTTCTATTCAGTTGAATGAAAACCCCAAAATTCTCGATGTGTATAACTTTCCAACAATTGCAGTACCAAACATAAGTAAACCCTAGATCCCTAAATTTAGTGATACCAAAAATTAGGTATTTTCATAAATCACTTGCAATCTTTTCAGCTTCCTCCATTCTAAAGGTTGCTTGCAAAGACTCATATTGTCTATGAAGTTCCTCAATATTTACCTCCAGTTGTTCTATATTACGCCTTAGTTTTGCCTATACAAAATGATCAAATCATAAAACACATATACAATACTACAATTCACCAAAACTTTTCAAACAAAACAAAAATGTAGAAAAGATGATATTTACCATCTACCATTCAAAAACTAAAACCATCACTTTTCACTTCGTACAAAAGGTAAAACAAATCTCATTTACCATATAGAGCAACAGCAACGATTCTTGAAATATATACTTACATAAAGTAAAAAAACTCCACACAAGTATTTAATTTTAAACATCAATGTGGCTAACATAAAATCAAAACAAAATTACATAAATACACATGAAATGAGAAACCCTTTCTGAATCATATTACATAAAATTTTCAAAGACTCAATTTTCCCCCAATTATATAACAATCACGTGCTTCAATCACCCTAAATTTTAAACCCTAAACCCTAAAAATCAAATTAAACACAGAAAGACAATTAACAAAAAAATACTGCAAAATTTGAAGAAAAAGAAAAGACTCATCGAATCGTGCGTCAAGTATCTCAGTAGACGCAATAGTACCTGCCAAAATCACAAACATAACAATTTTAAACAAAATCAAAACTAAAAAAATAGAATCTTTCTAATGAAAATTTTGATCTTTGATTAGATTATAAAGAAATGTGGGATCTTTGGATTGTTACCTCGGCATAGTTGCGTGAATTGGACAAAGAAATCAGAGTCAAAATCGGAGGGATGTTATGAACGTAGAATGAGAAGAGGATGAAGATGAGCAGTTTTTGAAAGTGGATGAGAAGATGAGGTGTTTTTTATTTCCTTTTCTCCTTTTTCTTTATTTACTCTAAATTTTCAATACGCACTGAGCACGTGTTAGTGCCCATATGGCTCTCCTTTCTCTATTTCAAAATGGAGAAAAGAGGGAGAGGGGGTAGGCCTATTTGTATAATATATAGTATAATAGAATTGCAATATAATATATCTCACATGTAGATGATCGGCACTATCGCGGTTGACTACAAGAAGAAGTGGTCGATTGCAAATCATTCCGAGCAAACAAAAAGAAAATTATGTCGACTGCCCTCCTAGAAGTCAACTGTCAAATCAGAGAGGGAGCAGCCTGACAGTATGACAGTCGATTGCACATATCAGCAGTCGACTGTCAAATCCAGCCGCTCCTCAGTGCTGCTGCAGTTGTCTCGCTGCTACTACTGACTTGCTTCTTCTTCAACCATGTTCTCGTACATTGGATCCACCAATCCTAACAAAATTATCATCAGGAAATGGAAAAGTTATAAAATTCTTAACCCTTGTGAAGCTGAACTTTGCCCTCTATAGTTTGCTAGCAAATCTTGTGTCAACAAAGCGATCACGTAACGGCCTATTGGCCGTCTATCGATATCTGATCTAATATTACTATAGAAAATGATTGGTTAACATTACTTCAAATAAACAGAAAATAGATTGAAAAGTAATTAACAAACCACAAGTGAAAGATTTTTTTTTAGGTTAAAGGTGGAATAAAGCCACCTTATTTCATTAATAAGAGGTTAATTAAACAACCCCGGCATACCGGGAGAAAAACAAAAGTACAATGCAGGAAATAAAACATAATCCCCTAACAAACCCTGGGGGTGGGTTTAATCACTCATACATCAAACAACCAAAAGTACAGTAGGTCGGTACAAAACACAAGGTAGCAGAGACTGTGGCTAATGAGATTCTGATGCGAATGGAGGGCGCCAGCCCCTCAGTCCAGTGTCAGCCCGAACTCTACCTCCTCATCATCAAAATCCTCCTCCTGGAAGACTCTGGCTATCCTCCCTCTCGCTCCTGTGGCCACAGCTGTAGCCCAAAAAGAAATAAGATGCATGATATGAATAAGGTTACCAGAAATATTATTACATGAAGCATGAAAATAAAAATTGTTTCTGTCTAGCCATAACACCCATGTAGTTGCCGCAATGGCAATGTACCACGCATCCTTCATTTCTTGGCGAATCGAGGCAAATTTGGGGCCAATCCATAAATCCTCATATTTGCTGGGATAGTCACTTGTTCCTAAGGCTCGTAGTACCTCCACCATAGTTGCCTTACTCCTTGGGCAGTGAATAAAAAGGTGATTCAAATTTTCCGCATGCATGTTGCAGAATCCACAGTTGGTCGCAATCTGGGGTTGTCTTTTGGCAAGGTTCTCTTTGGTGAGGATTGCATTATTGAGCACTAGCCAGAGGAATACTCTGACTTTAAGGGGGGTTTTCGCCTTCCATAACACCTGTGCCCAGCTGGGTCTACATCCTCGATAGTGAATTCGATGATACAGAGATCTAACCATAAAAGATCCCTTGGTCTCGAGTCCCCAGCGCATCTGATCTGGGCCTTGAGCGCACATCGCACCGGTCCATGTGATGTGTGCTTGCAAGTCAAGCAGTTGCTGATGTAGTTCTGGGGTAAGCATTCCTCGGAACGACGGCCTCCAATTTCTCCTCTTCCAAGTCTCGGCCACAGAAATATTCGGTCAATTCGTTTTCTCATACAGCTCTGGGAAAGTTTCCTTAAGGATATGAGCACCACACCATTTGTCCCACCAGAATCTGGTGGACCGTCCATTACCGATAGTCGACGTAACTGCTGAATTGAACGGTCCGCTTGCCTTGGTAATTCCTTTCCAGAATCGTGAAACTTTAGACCCTACTCGGAAGCCTAAATTTCTCGTACCTTTTCCCCGGAGGTATGGTTGAATAAAATTCTGCCATCCTTCCCCGATGTGATGAAATACCTTCCACCACCATTTCCCCAAGAGGGCAAGGTTCATATCTCTAAGGTCGATGATGCCTAGCCCTCCATGCTTCTTCTTCATGCAAGCAATACTCCATTTGATCAGGTGGTAAGCTCCCCTATTCGAATCTGCCCCTTTCCAAAGGAATCTTTTTCGGATTCGGTCAATCCTTTGGATCACCCATTTAGGAAGCTCAAAAAATGACATGTAATAAATGGGCAGATTCGACAATACCGAGTTGATGAGTACCACTCTACCCCCGAGTGAAAGCGATTTTCCTTTCCAACCAGACACTCTGTCCTCCACCCTGTCTATGATAGGCAGCCAGTCCGACTTAGTATGTTTCCTTGGCCTGAGTGGGAGCCCTAGGTATTTGATTAGGAACCCATCCGTCATACAGTTTAGTATGGTGGTATGTTCCCGTGTTTTGACATCGGATAGTGTAATTGGAATCAGAGCACTCTTGTGGAAATTTATCCTGAGACCTGACCAGGCTTCAAAACAGTAGAGGGCCCCTTTAAAGCAGACTGTTTCTGACCTGGTCCCATTACCAAAAAGTAGGGTGTCATCTGCGTACTGAAGAATCATGCACCCTTGATTAGAAGCACTACTGGCCACTGGCGTTATCCAACCTTTTCTTCGGCAGTTCTCCAGCATACCCCTCAGCACATCCGCTACGATAGTAAATAGAAGTGGTGATAGCGGATCCCCTTGTCGGAGTCCTTTCTTGCAAGGGAACAGCGGCCCCGGCCGCCCATTCACTGAGATTGCCTTTTTGCTAGTATGCAAACACTGTCTGATCCATCTTATCCATTTATTTCCGAATCCCCTTCCTCTGAGAGCTTCCAACAGGCACTCCCAATCGACGGAGTCATAAGCTTTCTCAAAGTCCAGTTTTAGGAGGAAGTTCTTAGAGTTGCTCATATGGCAGCGGTGGATAACTTGTTCAGCAGTGGCCACGCAGTCTAGAATACATCTGCCCTTAATAAGACCCGTCTGAGTTTTGCGGATTAAGCTGTCCATTATACTGTCCAGGCAGATGGCCAGGACCTTTGTGATTATCTTAACTGAGCAGTTTATGAGGCTAATCAGTCTAAAATCTCCCACTCTCGTAGACTCCTCCCATTTGGGTATCAGGACGACTTCCGCAAAGTTGAACATGCCCAATCTGAGATTGTTGTTAAAAAACTATTCCATCAACGCCATAAAGTCCCCTTTAATTTCTTCCCAAAACACTTGGAAGAACATCATTGGAAAGCCATCTGGCCCAGGCGACTTGTCAGCTCCCATTTGATTGATGGCCTTTTTTACTTCCTCTTCCGAGAAAGGAGCTTCCAAGGTGGATAATGTTTGCACTGATTCGTTCTGGTATGTCTGCCAGTAATCATCCCCAAGTGGGATCCTAAAATCATTCTTCTTCCCAAATAGGTCCTTGTAGTAAGCTTGAAAACAAGTGAAAGATTGTGGTAGATACATAGCACAATGTGAGTGAGGGAGCACTACTTTCAGTCAATTCAACAAACACAGGGACCAAGAATTCTCATGAAGACAAATGAGTAGTAATTGTCAGTTGTAAAGCTGAAACTTTCCACCTAGACCACCATTGGAGCTCATTTTCTGATCAAATATTTCCCAAGCGATCGGAGATTGATTTGAATAGAAACTTTGGCATAGACATCTTTGAAATGAATGATTTGTCAAATAAGTTGTCCACTTCATTAATTAACAAATAAATAAGAAATTTGCGTGTGAGAAAGAGATATTTAATAACTAGGCATTTCATCGAACAAGTTGTCGGCTTGAGGTGTGGATCAATTTGTAGAGAGAGAGATAAACAGAGGGAAATGGATTGGAGAAGAGGTAAGCTGTGAATCACCGAAGACCCTCCTAATCCATCGTGAGTTGTGTTGTGAGACAATGAGAGAGATAGAGTGAGTGATTGATGGAGGGCACGAGGGCTTAAATTCGAAGGTGAGAGGATTGGCCGATTGGGGGCTTTAAAGGTGAGCATGGGAAATAGCCCACCAATATACGTGGATGAGGCACCATCACATAGGATAGGGAGAGCACGAGCACAACAGACATGAAGTAAGGAAAAGGGGGGGGGGGGGGGGGGGGGGAGAGAATAAGTTGTAGATGGGTGGTGATTAGGATTTCGAAAGCAGGGGGGAGGGAGATGGAGGGAAAATAGGGATGCTGGTTTTAGGACTTTAAAAAAAAAAAAAATTTAATAATCTATATAATAAAACACAAAGAAAGCAATCAAGTGGCTCCCCTTCAATTGAAACCAAATCAACAGCTCAGATTTACCCTCTCAAAATATATTTTCCCTCCAAAAAGTTTTTCCCCCAAAACCAAAATTTTCTCCCCAAAACTAAAAAAACTCATTACTTCATTACTATCTCTCTCCTCTCTCCACTTTTTCATATTTCTATATTTCTCTCTCTCGCTCTCATTCTCTCTTTATTTACTTAGAAATTTAGATTTTCAGATTTTAGGTTTGTAAATTTTCAGATATTTTATGCTTTTTCTATTGCTCATGTTATATTGAAAATAACAAAGAGTAATGCTTCATCAACTACTAATTTCACTACATTTCTCTTCACTACCTTATGTGGTATACTTCTATTGGAGAGTTCTCCCACCTACTTTATCTTCCCTACCTATTGGAGTGTGTCACCGAAGTTAGTGAAGAGAAATGTAGTGAAATTGGTAGTTGATGTAGCATTACTCAATAACAAATATTTCCTCAACAGTTAAATTTTATTATTTTCCACCCTCAAAGTTCTAAGAAATTTGATTTTACACCCTGAAACATGGATTTTTATTAACAACTAATTATTTTCTCTTTTTTATCATTACAACTAATTATTGTCATACTATTGAAACTTGAGCTATATAATTGTTGTTTTAATGTTTACAAGACTTTTCGTATGCTGTATCGTTTCAAAGACGTGCATGCAAATCTAGTAAATAAACAAATGAGAAAAACATGTGATCATCTACTGTACACACAATTTTGATGCACGCTACAAAACCAGTGAAATTGTATAATACCTGCCACGAACTCTAAAACCTGAGAAATACACCATCGAATAATATTTTCCATGAACTCTTTAACGTGATATATAAATCATCGCGATTGCATAATATTTGCGTCAAACCTAAAATTGTAGTAAAAAACCTGTCGAAAATGGTATAGTTTTGATAGAAATTGTACTGTCAAAAATGTTCAGTCGAAATTGTCATATTTTCTACTACTGATTAAATCTTCATGCTAGCGGAAGGAGCAATTTTTTTGAAGAGACAGAAGAAGTCAATTATAGCTTCATCGATTTTTTGCAGGCTGAGTTCATGCTTGTTACGAGGCTAGTTTGAAGATCACATGGCTAAAGAGTTTCTTTTCTGAGTTGAGATTTCTAAGTGATGCTACTTTCTTTTCGGTGAGAGCAACTAGATGATGTGTTCTTTGAAGCAAGGAGAAAACTTAGATCCTGGAAGTCGATCAGTTTCAATGTGAGGTCGATATTTGTGGACGGATTTGAGATGGATAGTATGGATACAACCGAAAATCTGCAAAAAAAGATTGAAACACCGGGAGTTTTCCCAGCAACAGGCCCTCTAACGATCAAGTCAGTAACTCAACAGTATAAAATGGGTTTTAGTAGAAAAAATTTTGATTACCTGGTAATGAAGGATAAGGGCCTCTATTTATAGGCATGAGAGGGACCAATTTTAGGAAGATTCCTTAACTGATTTAGAAAATTCCCCTAATTTAGGGCCAAATCAGATAACATCTTCCTGATTTGGCTGGGGTTTATTGCCAACCATAATTGACTGGTCAATCTCTCATAATTGGGCAATGAACCGAACCCCTTATGGGTTGAGACGAGAGGGTGGGCCTGCGGGAGGCCCATGTGCTTATCGTGGGCCTATAGCCACTGTGAAATTATTGTTTTGCATTTAGAAATTCTGTGCATGAATCATACTGTAACACCCCGAATTTTAAATAAGGATAAATTCGAGATTTCACAGGATCTTTACTTCACTTCGTACAATTTTACAAAGAATTTTAAAACTTTTTATTCACAATACATCAGAGTTTCTTTACACTTGATTTTTACACAGCGGAAGACTAAAAGATTACAATAATGAAAAACAACTTGTATAACTTTAACATCATTTCCAACATCTTTAACTTCTAAACAGCAACAGCATATCCACTTTATAACTCCATGAATAGTCCATTACCTGCATGTCAGTCTGTGGGCACGTCAGTTACTTACAACTGACGAAATGTTATACACGGCTATCCTCTCTATGCCGGGAATAGTATAACGATCTCATACTTTAACAAATCACAAAAAGATTGAATGAACAAGTAAAGTGTCAAAAGTGATTATTCTAAACATAAGTGTATGTCATGTCTTAATGCCTAATGCACACAATTCTACACTAGGATGACACTAATGCACACTTGTTCAGATTCTATGCATCCCATACTACATAGGTCTGAGGGCAAGTGCCTACGTACTCCACCATAAAGGGCTCGATCCCTCGCCATGAAAACTATCCGGTAGCAAAATAAAGTTCAGACTATTCCACGAATGTGAATCCCAGCCTTGGAGTCCACCGCCAGCTGTTATAACAGATTCCACATCGTACGAACCGTCCCGTATGTGACCATCCAGCCCAGTATATATATATATACATTGGAGACGGTAAACACAAAAATCCATCCGTCCGACTACTCAAGATCCCGGAGTCCACCGCTGACCCGTCCTCATAGTCCCGGACTAAAATATAATAATCCGTCTCCCACAGGGTAACCTCAGTCCACCAACTGGGTCTATAGTCTTGGAGTCCACCGCCGACTATATAGAGCACCCCACTTACGTTTCCCTAAGTTTACTACATCTTCACTTATGTGCCTAAATTTTCTTAAGTTCAAGACATGAATAATTTCCATTCAAAGAATTAGTTTTACCTCCTACCGGACTTAATCAACAACTGCGAGATAGCCCCATGGCCATATCTCCAAATCATATCTCAAATATTTCTTTCAATAATGCCGGTATCGAGGTCTTACTAACTCTAAGTCATAAACTTTCATGTACAAGAAAACATGGGTACACATACCCTTTAATAATCATGTCTTAAACCTAGATATTTTTATCTTTCAAATTATTCACAAATGTGATTCAATGTCTCATCTTTAGCACTAAACATGATTTACTTATTCACAACAAAATCTTTCATGATCTCAACAGTCACATAACTCAACCATATCGCATTTCTAGAAATAAAGAGATTTCATTTCACCCTAAATCATTATTTTACTTTCCTTCAAAATTTAAAAGTCCTGCTCTTTACTAATAATTTTGTAGTCATTCATCTTTCTTTCTATCTCAAATCCTCGTTAAAACTTATCAAATACACAAGAACAATCTTTAAAAATAAATTCTTCATTTATGTTTTATGAATACTAAAATTTTCCCAAAATAAAACACTTTTGAAAGTTTTTACCAAACTGACCCACTTTCGAAACTATTTACCAAATTGACCTACTCACTATCAAATTGCAGGTCTAGTTTCAACGGACCCCCAAAAATTAAATTAAAAAAAAGGTGGTGGGGTTTTGATCCCGTGAGCCAACAGAAGTAAGGCCCCAACTACAGACTGAAAGCCAATAGCCCAAGTTGGGCAGGTGTCAAAAACTTAGATCGAAAACTCCTTAAACAGATCTCGGGTCTGAAATGGTTAAAAACAAAACAGAAAAAAAAAATGTTTGAGACTACCAGGTTTTGAACTTGGGTTAACAAGGAGACTAGCGCACAACAGACCACTAGGCCATGTGTAATCGACGGTATACATTCTCTCTAGAGACTTTTGTTCATACTCCCGTTATCCCAATATTTCACAAAACTCGATTATTCTAATTTGCTCAAATCTTTTATTTGACTGAAGTAAAGTCATATAAAAAAATGGAATTACCATCAAACAGTAACTCATATGTTTCTAATCCATAGTTTAGACGATTAATCCAACTTTCATAGTTTCTACTTATTAATAACCCAAAAGTTGCATCTATTCATCTCAATCAAAGAAACATATTGTATCTTTTATAACCAATAAAATGAATTCATTGGTACCCAATTAACTTTTTTTTTTAAAAATACATGTGCTTATCCAAAGAAATATTCCCAATATTTTCATGCAATTAACTATATCTTCATTCATGCATACTAAATTATGACGAACAAATCAACATTTCTTTTCTCATTACTAACTAGCATAAGTTGGATTTGTTTACTCAATAAAGCAATATTTCATTACATAAATTTGTACTACTTTACCAAATCAAATTTCTATACTACTCATTCATTTCTATTAACATGTACATTCTAAAAAATTAGAAAGTAGGAGAACACCCACCTTGATTGAAACTTGACTAATGAAGGGAAGAGCACCACTTCTAGATCCAATGTCCTCCTAGATCTTCTCCTCCTAGCAATGGCCACCAAGTACAAACTCTTTTCTCTCTTTCTTTTATTCTTCTCTTTCTCTTATTTATTTTATTTTTGGTGTGAAAAAGAATGAGAAATGAGTTGCTATTTATAGGACAATGCTAGGGACTATATTGCAAAATCTCCCACCTAATAACTTCTCAAATTAATCCACCAACTCTTCATATGCATAACTCTCCTAACTCCCATCTTTTCATTTGTCCACCTCTTTACATTTGTAACTTCCATAACTTACAAACTCTTCTCATCCCCACTTTCTCACACTAACTCTCTCTTCTCTCCACTCCAAGACCGGCCCACCTAGGGGAAGAAAACCGGTCAGCACTTGTGTGTACACATGTACATATACAATATAACATTTGTAAGGTTGTAAGGTGGGCCCTCATCCAATTCATCTATTCAACCCATATTCAACAGCCAAGTTTTCTAACGTGGGCCACCCACCATCAATTCCTATTACACATATATCATACTTCACCTTTATTTATTTTACCAACCTGAACACATAACATACTATATATACTATACATATATATTATACACATTATATATCTACTGTTTGATAGTTTACCAAAATTCAAGAATATATTATGCATAAATAAAATAAAAACAAACGCTCCAAAAATTTATCTTGAAAACGGATACGATCAAACGCGCGCACCGAAACACGTGCGTCGCACGTAAAGTACCGAAATACAAAAATTGACTTTATCAACGGAAAAATTGTTCAATACAATATAAGAAAAATTATTTATTAATTTATACATTCTATGACGTAATTACTACGTGCGTAGGAAACACGTGCATCGCACGTAAAATATCAAAATGCGAAAAATTAATTTTATTGATGAAAAATTATTAAATATAATCGAAAACAATATAAGAAAAATATATTTACTAATTTTGTGTATTTCATGATGAAATCGCAACACGTAGAAAGCACGTGCATTATACGTGCAGAAAGTCGAAAAATACATTTTAATCAAAACAAGGGGAAAACAAATTTTCGTTTTATAAAATAGATTTAAATACATAAAAATAAATAATTTAAACCTATAGAAAATATTATACATAGTGGTGGAAACACGTGCATCAAAACACATAAAAAGCACGTAAATCCTAGGGATTGAAATATTATATTTTAGTTGACTGAAATCAATACAGAAAATGTATAAATAGTACGAATCCAAAATATGTAGTGAAACACATTACAAAATATACGTGCGTAACACCCAGGGGCAAAATTGTAATTTCCAATTTTGCGGGGTGTTACACATACGGCCCCGATTGGCTATAATTTTTACCCATATCACAACCCCCTACTTCTGGAGGTTTGGTGTAGCAGCCTTCGAGGAGTAGCTCTCTCCCAGGAACGTTTGAGACTACATCCGGAGTTCCTGAAGGAGTAATCATCTTCCAGAATTTTAGTTATTTTTCGAAGACTTTTAATTAATAATCCCAAATTTTTCGAAGTGGTTATACTGTTGGTGTATGCCTTAGATGCCAGCTGTGTATTGACCTTCCTACTTTACATTGTATCATGACATTTATTTCATATATTATGATGCATTTTATTTATTATGTTGTTTATTGTGATTAAATGAACATAATAAAGTCCTTAAAATAGTAAGTTCAATATCATGGGACATCAAGTGCATGACTTGATTGTGAAATCTTATTTGGTTGAAATCAGAACGCTATTCTTAAATGTCCCTAGTCAAGTATTATTGTGAACTAGGACAATAATAATACATATAAACTAGTATGTGCGTAGACTGATGACCATACCTTACGGATCATAAATATGAGATACCAAGTCTTCACATGGGTACATATAAGAGTAATAATGTATTGGACTGACCTACAATGAGCACGGTGCACGAATCGTTACGTGATTGTCATAAGCAATTCTCACAGTGAATATGGTGTATGTGGTCCTTTGACTTGAAGTCACTATGACTCCCTACACGAAAAGTTATAAATTTTAATGTTGTCAAATGTTGATTGTAATGAGTTGATTATAAAGCTGACTATTGGACATACTACAAATCATGCAGAGAGATGTGATTGACTTAGATAGTATTTGTCCCTCTTACATAACAGGATCGATATCTATGGATCCCTTGATTGAGTGAGACTGCAAAAATGCATGCCCATGCTCAAATGAGTTAATATGATATACTGATCTTATTTATTTTAGTAATTATACTCGAACATCAAGAAACCAAAGATTGAACTATACAAGGGTGACATGCTCTATGGCTTGTGGTCAATTAAGATATCTGGACAAAATGACTAGACTACATGGTGACATTGGTCACGGATAGCTTATGTCAAATCACTAGTATTCCCGTTACTTGAGTAACAGTGATGTTATCCTAGATAATCATGGCCTCCAGTGATTGGCCTCCAGTGATGTGATTGACTTAGATAATCATGCTAAGTAATCATGCTAAGTATCAACATTAATCATGCTAATCATGCTAATCATACCAAACCCTGGAGGCCAAGAACAGCTCAAGGCAGTCACAACATTAAGAAGTGGTAAGATAATTGACAACAAAGTTAGAACACACACAGAAGAGGCAGAAACACAACCATCAAAAATTATGGGGTCCAACAAGGTAAGTGAAAAAGAAAGAACAGTTTTGCCACCATTCCCTCAAAGGTTAGTCAAGCAAAAGAAAGAACAACATTTATTTGACATCTTTGAAACTCTTAGGAAGGTAGAAATTAATATCCCCCTACTTGATGCTATTAAACAAATTCCTTCTTATGCTAAATTTTTGAAAGAATGTTGCACTCACAAAAGAACATTTCAGGTTAGGAAAGATGTGGCTTTGACAGAAGAAGTGAGCGCTGTCTTATTAAGAAAATTACCTCCTAAATTAAAAGACCCAGGTAGTTTTACTATTCCTTGCAGGATTGGTGAGCACTTCTTTGAGAAAGCATTACTAGACTTGGGGGCAAGCATAAATCTTCTCCCATACACCATCTATGAAAAGCTGGGATTGGGGGAACTCCAACCAACATCCATTACTTTGCAGCTGGCAGATCGCAGTATCAAAAGACCTAGAGGTATTTTGGAAGATGTCCTAGTTCAGGTAAACGATTTCATTTTGCCTGCTGATTTTTTTGTGTTAGACATGGAGGACTCTTCAATGTCATCTTCTCTACCAATCATTTTAGGTAGGCCCTTTATGAGTACGGCTGATATAAAAATTTGTGTTAAAAAGGGTACTATAAGCATGAAAATAAATGGAGAGAAGGTTGAATTTAAAATGTTTGATACACTGAAATTTCCACATGATGATCATGAATGCTATAATGTTGATGTGGTGCAGGATATTGTTGATCAAACATTTCAGGTACATAGCGTTGAACCACTACAAGCCACAATTACACAATCTCTAACTTTATCTAATGATGAACAGGAATACGATGACTGGGGGATTGCAGAGACAGTACATCACCTTGAAACTCCAAAGTCATGCTCAGGTAAGTATGCACCTGTGTTTGAAAAATTGGTGACTGATGATATTTTTGTTTCTGCAGATAAGTCGATTGATGAACTATACAAGTCGACTGGTATACAGGATGAGTCGACTGCACTGAGACTTCCAGACATAGAGCTTAAGCAGTTGCCCGACCATTTGAAGCATGCATATTTGGGCGAGAACCAGACACTACCAGTGATAATTGCTGCAAACTTGAGTACACAGGAAGAACAGAAGTTGCTGAGGGTATTACGAGAACACAAGAGTGCAATAGGATGGACCATTGCAGACATCAAAGGAATAAGTCCATCCAAATGCATGCACAGAATACTCCTTGAAAATAACGCAAAACCAAGCAGGGAGGCACAGAGAAGGCTTAACCCGAACATGAAGGAAGTGGTAAGAGCAGAGATTCTGAAGCTACTAGATGTTGGCATCATCTACCCTATCTCAGATAGCAAATGGGTAAGTCCTATACATGTAGTGCCTAAGAAAAGTGGAGTCACAGTGGTGACAAATGCAGAGAATGAGCTTATCCCTACTAGAGTGACTACAGGTTGGAGGGTTTGCATTGATTACAGGAAACTGAATAATGAAACCAGGAAAGATCACTTCCCTCTTCCTTTTATTGATCAAATGTTAGAAAGATTAGCAGGATATAGTCATTATTGTTTTTTAGATGGTTATAGTGGCTATAATCAAATTGCTATTGCCCCGGAAGATCAAGAAAAAACCACTTTTACATGTCCTTTTGGTACTTTTGCATACAGGAGGATGCCCTTTGGATTGTGCAATGCTCCAGCTACATTTCAAAGATGCATGATGAGCATATTCTCAGACATGGTGGAAAGGTTCATCGAGGTATTTATGGATGACTTTAGTGTTTTTGGATCTTGTTTTGATGAATGCCTTAACCATTTGCAGCTTGTGCTTAAAAGATGTGAAGAATGCAATTTAGTGCTGAATTGGGAAAAGTGCCATTTTATGGTACAACAAGGTATTGTGTTGGGACACGTGGTGTCAAAAAGAGGTATAGAGGTAGACAAAGCAAAAATCGATATAATATCAAAACTACCCCCTCCCACTACAGTTAAGGGTATTAGGAGTTTTCTGGGACATGCAGGGTTCTATAGAAGATTTATAAAAGATTTCTCAAAAATCTCCAAACCCCTTTGTGATTTATTAGCTAAGGATGTTGAGTTTGCATGGACAGAAGAATGCATTAATGCTTTTAATACATTGAAAAATCTTCTCATTTCTGTACCTATTATCATGGCACCAGATTGGAGCCACCCTTTTGAGCTAATGTGTGATGCAAGTGATTATGCTTTAGGGGCTGTGTTAGGTCAAAGAATCAATAAGAAACCCCATGTTATTTACTATGCTTCTCGAACTTTAAACAATGCACAGCTAAATTATTCCACTACTGAAAAAGAAATGTTAGCTGTTATATTTGTTGTAGAGAAGTTTAGATCATATTTGATTGGCTCTAAAGTTATTGTTTTCACTGACCATGCTGCTTTGAGATATTTGTTTGCTAAAAAGGATGCTAAGCCTAGGTTGATCAGATGGGTGCTGTTGCTTCAAGAATTCGATCTTGAGATTAGAGATAAAAAAGGAAGTGACAATGTTGTTGCAGATCACATGTCCAGGCTACTGCATGAGGAAGAGAGAATTGTGCCCCCACTTAATGAAAATTTCCCAGATGAACATCTTTTTGAAATAAACTTATCCTCGGGACAGTCGACTGGTAACAGGACCAGTCGACTGGTATCTCACTGTTTAAATTTTCCATGGTTTGCTGACATTGTAAATTATCTCACTGCTCATGTTTTCCCTCCAGGTATGACAAGTCAGGAACGAAAGAGACTTGTGGCTATGTGCAAGCACTACTATTGGGATGATCCTTATTTGTTCAAATTTTGCCCTGATCAAATTATAAGAAGATGTGTGGCAGAAGAAGAACAACTGAATATTCTACAACACTGCCACCAATATGCATATGGAGGACATTTTGGACCAAAAAGAACAGCACTCAAGGTATTGCAATCTGGATTTTATTGGCCTACAGTATTCAAAGATGCTTTTTCTTTGTGCAGGTCTTGTGACAAATGTCAAAGGACAGGGAACATCTCTTCTAGAAATCAAATGCCACTGCAAAACATCCAAGTGATCGAGCTTTTTGATGTTTGGGGAATCGACTTCATGGGTCCCTTTCCTAACTCATTTGGTTATTTATATATACTTGTTAGTGTGGATTATGTGTCTAAATGGGTCGAGGCTGTCCCCTCAAAAACTAATGATCACAAAGTTGTTGTCAAGTTTTTGCAGGAGAACATTTTCACTAGGTTTGGTACACCACGAGCAATAATTAGTGATGGAGGGAGCCACTTCAATAACTTTCCATTTGCTTCTTTGATGAAGAAGTATGGTATTACACATAGAGTGGGCACTCCATATCATCCTCAAACTAGTGGGCAGGTGGAGATTAGCAACAGAGAAATCAAGAGCATTTTGGAAAAGACAGTCAACACAAGGAGAAAGGATTGGTCGCTGCGCTTGAACGATGCATTATGGGCTTATCGAACCGCATACAAAACACCCATCAGCATGTCACCATACTGTTTGGTTTTTGGAAAAGCTTGTCATCTACCAGTGGAGTTGGAACACAAAGCATATTGGGCCATCAAAAGGTTGAATTTTGATATGAAACAAGCAGGTGACAAAAGAAAGTTGCAACTGAATGAGCTTGAAGAGTTGAGGCATGACGCATATGAGAATGCAAAGTTATACAAGGACAGGACCAAGTTGTACCATGACAAACAGCTAGCAAGGAAGGAGTTTTATGAAGGACAGAAGGTACTAATATACAACTCAAGATTGAGACTTTTTCCAGGCAAGCTTATGTCAAGATGGTATGGGCCATACACTGTCACGAGAGTCTTTCCACATGGTGCATTGGAGGTTCATAGCCAAGAAAAGAATCAAACATTTAAGGTGAACGGGCATAGAGCGAAGCCATACATAGAGATGAGTCTAGAATCGCAAGAGGAAGATGTGAATCTTCAAACCATTCAAGACATGGCATGACCTCATCAAGTCTAGCTGAAGACAGAAAACACAGCACTTATTGGGAGGCAACCCAACTTTCAGGGGAGTATTTACACTTTCCCTCTATTTTCTTTTATTTATTCATCTTTTATTTTCAGTTTTATTTTCAGTCTCTCCTTACTAGATGGTGACACATGCCTATTTTTATATTTTCTTTCGAACATTGAGGACAATGTTCCATCTAAGTTTGGGGGTATTAGGGTTATTTAATTTTTGAGTCTTTAATTTTTGAGTCTTTCGAAATTTTTTTTAGGATAAACAATTTCTTATAAAGTAAGAAGAAGGATACTTATTTACTTTAGGATTGTTGAGTTTCATAGTTCCCTACAAAATTATATGAGTCATGCAATTATACATAATAAACAAATGTGATGCTTTTTCTGGTGATTATTCCCTTTAGATCTAGTCCTAAATTGAGTTTAAGTAAATAGAGCGATAATATATATATATATATATTTGAATAAAGTCAATCTACTCCAATGTTTTGAGTGCTTAGTAACTAGGGGTATTCCTCACCAATGTTTACCTTTACGTCAAACGGCAACTTGAAATATGAGTATGCAAAGCACTTTAGAGTTTGTGACTTGCTGAGTAACCGGGTGGATTCATCACAAATGTTTTGCATTCGCGTAAAAAGGCAAGTGACAACTTTAGAGAAGCGACTTAATTATAAAAAAAAAAAAAAAAAACAAAACAAAAAACTCTAGTTTGCTACTCGGTTTGTAGTAGAGAAAAGGGGATAATCACAGATTGAGTAATTACATACTATAACTATAATTAATTGCATGACAAGTGTGGTTGAGTTTGGAGTTATGAATAAACAATTGCACTAGAGAAAGTGGGTATGTTTAATTTTACTTTATCTGAAATTGTTTATACCTTTCTATGTTGATACCCACATAATAAGAACTCTTGGTGGTTAAGGCTGTCATTATTATTATACCCTTGTTCATAATTCTAGTTTGCTTGAGGACAAGCAAAAATCTAAGTTTGGGGGTATTTGATGAACACAAGAATATTCACATTTAGGAGCAATAATCTTATTATAAATGCACATTTAAAAGCTCTATATGTGATATTTAACTCTTATTTTCTCTTTTCAATAGGAAACAGCCGATAACAGCAAACAAAGCAGATTACAGACCAATACAGACTACAGTAGAGATCAGTCGACTAATTCCTCAGTCAGTCGACCAGACAGAGAGTTTGCTAAGCTTCGGCACAGTCGACTTCCCAAAACACCAGTCGACTTGACCGAGAAATCGTGAAGCCATAGATGTCTCAGTACCAGTCGACTTACATCCAAGGCAGTCGACTGGTATGCGGCGGAGTGAAAGGATAAGATGCAGCCGAATCTAAATCTAAATTTATCCAAACCCAGGCTATATGCGAATAATAACTTCTCCAACAAATCAAAGCCAGAAACAGGGGATTGGCAAGAGCACGTGGTTAGCAGATAAGGAATAAAAGAAGAAAAGAGAAAGATATAAATCGCCGATCAAATAAGGAAAGAAATAATAAAAAGAGAGGGACTTTCCTGAAAAAGGGGAAACCCTAATTCCTCAGCCGTGTTCTATAAATACCAACCAAGAAGCATGAATGAGGGCACACTCTCTCTCTCGGGCTCTCTTCTTCCACGTTCCTAATCACCAAATCACAAGAGTTCTGAGCATTCAGGTCATCAACAGGGGCATTATTATATCAGCATCAAGAAAGGAGATAGGAGATCAAGTATTCGAAGGCAGCCGACTGTGTGACAGCCAGTCGACCTCATTGCCGGACTTCATTAGTTTATTTCTTCTTCTTCTATTCTTTTATGTTGGTCATGTATTCAAACTTGTTGATTAATAAAAGTATTATTATGTGGAACTAATTTCATAGTTGGGTAGATTGAAGCCTTAGTTATGTAATGCTATATTCTTCTGAAATCTTCTATTTTACTTATTGATTGAATCTGATTGAATTGACATAGATTTATGATAATCAAACTGGTTCTCAAAGTTCTGAGAGCAGTCGACTGAGGTGAGAGCCAGTCGACTGACGTACAGAACTTGAGAATATCAAGTTTGCATTACCATCCATCTGAATCTGTTAGATGAGCATATTGAGACGACCCGTATCTCGTGTTCATAACTTGTAACAAAGGAATCTTTAGGGGTTCTTGGTTCAATCAACTTTAGGGATCTAGATCTGATACCAATTTCTAGAACCTTGAGTGTTTGTTCGTTTCCACTGATCTTATGTTTTCTTTAAGTACAACTTAGTAGATACCATGCTAAACACTTAATGAAAGAAACGAATTAGAGTAGATACCATGCCTAATTCTTGGCTTAGGAAAACAGTACTTTAAGGAGTAGATACCATGCCCTTGAAGGGAACAAACATGAGTAAAAAGAAGAAGTTCAGGAGGTGACTTAGCATTACTGACTATTGGTGGAGATCTAAACCCAACTACTTCATAAATATTTGTGATTCAACATTTCTTAATTTAGTTTTAATATTTTTATTTCTTTTAGATCTTTAAAACAACTCTTTAAGATTCTTATTTTTTTATTGATTAGTAAGTTAAAGTCTACAATCTCTGTGGGATCGACCCTTGCTATTGCTACGTTTTTATAAACGATTCGTGCACTTGCGAGGTTTTTAATTTGTGTCTAGTTTATCTATTTATTTAGGTACCTAGAAAGCACAACAATAATTGAATCTAAACATGGTAGGAAACTTTTAGAATTTGTCCTACAACATTCTAACATCATTAAGCATGGTAGGATATTTTTAGAGACAATCCTACAATATTCTAAACATAATAGGATAATTATAGAAGCAATCCTACGATATTCTAAACATGATAGGATAATTATAGAAGTAACCCCACAACATTTCAAGTATAAAAGCATGAATATTGCTTCTAAATATTTTTAGAAGTGATCCTACAACATGTGAAGCATGAATGTGGCTTCTAAATATTTTTAGAAGTGATCCTACAACATTAGTAGCATGAATATGGCTTCTAATCATTTTTAGAAAAGATCCTACAACATTAGTAGCATGAATATGGCTTCTAAACATTTTTAGAAGTGACCCTACAACATTAATAGCATGAATATGGCTTCTAATCATTTTTAGAAAAGATCCTACAACATTAGTAGCATGAATATGGCTTCTAATCATTTTTAGAAAAGATCCTACAACATTAGTGGCATGAATATGGCTTCTAAACATTTTTAGAAGTGACCCTACAACATTAATAGCATGAATATGGCTTCTAATCATTTTTAGGAATGATCCTACAACATTTTACTACTACTACTACTCTTATTTTAATCAAAACATAACACACAATTTTCTACTACTACTACTACTCCATTCTTATCAAGAACACAACATACAACTTACTACTACTACTTCATTTTAATTAAGAACACAACAAACAACCTACTACTTTATGGACATGAAACATCTATAGTTACTTACTACTTTAACATACCATCACTACTTTATTCAATCAACCATACTACTTCTATCTTATTAATCAACATACTATTACTTCTTTATTGAATTAACATGCTACTACTACTACTACTTTATATTTTAGCTTACTACTACTTAGTTGCTTACTAATCTTTGTGATTACTAGTGATAAAGAAAAGATCATTTTTATCTTATTTTACTTTACAACTAGTAAACATGAAAGAAAAGATTTTATTTCTACAACTAGTGATTAAAAGAAAAGATCTTTTTAATAGCTACAACTAGTGATCAAATAAAAAGAGAAGATCTTTTTATTAGCTACAACTAGTGATTAAATAAAAAGAGAAGATCTTTTTATTAGCTACAACTAGTGATTAAATAAAAAGAGAAGATCTTTTTATTAGCTACAACTAGTGATTAAATAAAAAAGAGAAGATCTTTTTATTAGCTACAACTAGTGATTAGTAAAAAGAAAGATCTTTTTAATTATTTCTACCACTAGTGTTTAACAAAGAAAAGATCTTTTTATTAGAACATATGCTTTTCATTAGTCCAATGTTCAATCAAAGTCCTACAACCCACAATGGTTGTAAAATGTTCATATGCTTATGTTATACTAAGTCCTACAACCAACAATGGTTGTATGTTCCATATTCATATGCCATATGTGAATTCCTTTAGTCCAATATCATACAAACAACAATTATAATAACAAAGATGCAATCCTTATGTGCTTTAGTAGGTTCTACTACTACTTATTTACTTTTATTTATCACCACATACAACAAACCCAAAAACAAAACAAAACAAGAAGGTAAGAAGAAGAAGTCAAACAACAAAACAAACAAACAAACAAACAACAAACAAAGAAAGAATCAAAGAGTGTGAAGAAACCCCCACCTTCCTTTCTTGTAGGAAGGACTTGCTATGCTCCTTCTCCTTCCCCTAGCTTTTTAGAAGTCTTCTAACACCCTACAAAACAAAACTCTCAAGTTAACTTAAGGTTCTCTCTTTCTTTTCCTTTCTTTCTTTCTTTCTTTTGATCTTTCTAAAATGAGAGAAGTGATGAAAGGAGGGGGTATTTATAGGAGGAGAGAAGGGTGGAAATTTGCAATGTGCACCCACACAATTTCACAAAATCCACTCCCTAAAATATGGGCCGGCCATGCTTGTAGGGATTAGGGTGAGGTGTAGGGTGGTGAGGTGGAGGGAGGTGTTATGTGGGGGAGGTGTTATGTGAGGGTTTCTAGAAGGGTTTTCTTAACCTTCTCATGTATACTCAACCTAGGTTAAGCCTCCTAATCAAACCCTTAACCATCCCTACTAGGTTATAGCAAAATAAGTGTTGTCTAAAATACACAACACACAATTCGTATAATGCACTAATCGACATACTACTCGTATGTGCGCATATATGTCCGTATACCAGAAAATCTTCGCATAATCCGCATAAAAATAATTAAATCTTGGGAATAATAATAAAATAAATTTTATTATCAGTTCGGAAGATCACGGTATCAATTTGATACAATACGGATGTATACTGACCGATATCTGGATACAGATAATGTCTATGGACAAACCGGGTGAAAATCACCAAAATAATTCAAATTTTGGAATTAAAGCAAAATAATAATAAAAATAATAAAATAATAATTTATATACGGTAATATCCGTCCGGGATATTACAAATCTAGTGGAGGGCATTAAGGACCCTTGTTAAACTTCACCAAGTGTTCGACATCTCAAGTCCTTAATATCTTCATGCCCCCCTAGGTCTTCAAGTCGGTAAGCTTCTGGGCAGACAAATTTGGATTCCTTATGGAATTCTTCTCAGTAAGCAATGTGCTTTCCCTTCTTGTGTGGCTCAGAAATCTTGAGGAACTCAAAAGGTGTTTCATCTTGCTCATCAATGGGTTCCGACTCGACTTGGTTCCTCTCTTGTGGGAGCTCTAAGGCTTCGAGCGAGAGGACCGAGCCCCCCCCCCCCCCCCCCCCACAGTTGTGTAGCATGCCCGGACAGCTTTTGACTCCCCTTGACTTCTCCTGTCTTAGTTGTCATGGAGAAATTCATCTTCATGTGGAACGCCGAAGCTATAGCGTGGACAGCTGCTAAGCCGGGACGACCGAGAATGGTATTGTAGGTAGCCTTTACATTAATAATCATGAATTCCATGGCTTCGGTTCGGAGATTTGAGGTTTTGCCTGCTTTCACGTCGCAGGTGACAATCCCTTCAACTTTGTCCAGAACCCCAGAGAACTCATAATTGGTGTACCCGACTGGTTTCAGGTGGACCATGGACATCTTGAGGCCTTCGCAAGCTTTAAGGAAAGGGACGTTCACCTATCTACCATTATCTACCAAGATGTTACGCACTTTGTGGCTCATCATGGCAAGGCTGATCACTAAGATGCTGTAGTGGGGGGTTCAGACGCCTTCAATGTAACGCCCCGAACTTCCTATATGGAGGATTCGAGACATGAGCCAGGACCTTTACATTCAATTTGTCACAATACACAGATTTGTGGAGAATTTTAAAACTTTTTACTACTACAATATTACAGACTGAGTGGTTCCATTGATTCCACATTACATCAGAGTATATAAAAATGAAAGATGACAATATCAGGCACTTCATTTGTAAGCCATGCCTTTACTGGAGTCCTCGCGGTTGGTGATCCTGTATCCACGACTACGATCCAATACCTGTACTTCTACACTGCGGTACCTATTGAAGTGGGGACGTCAGTATTCACTGACGCTTAAGGGCTGATCATATAGCAGCGAATCTCCAAAAATAAACATATAAAACATGGTAAAATATGTCGGTGTAGTTTAAGTGTTCGTGAGTGCAATGACTAGAATCTAATGCAATGTCAACTTATCTAGGATGCTCCTATTCTAATGCAAGCAAGTCTCCGGAACAGTATGCATCCCATACTACATACGCCCCATCTCAAGCCGTTTCTCCAATTATAGGGATTTGAACCCGCGTTATGAATTACTAATTGTACACAACCTGTTCCTGACAGATACTGCATGACTGATGAGGTTGCAAACGTGGTCAAGTCCCACCAATGCAGTACGCTCATGGTGTCTATGTTTGCCACTACTACCCGGTACACCGGACCTCACTCAAAAACCAGACGAACACGGGGTCTCTCCGAGCGCAGTATAGCATACAAAGCCTATCCTGTGTCGCCCCTAACTCATAGACCGTGATCTATGGCCTGTTCGCTCTCTCCTGGACAAGGACCCGACGAAGTTCCGGGGTCCATCCCCCTAGCTCCGCCGCCTTATCATGGCACTTCAGGAATTAACAGTGTGCGATACGCATCCCGTGCTCCCAACTCGTGAGAAGGCACCGTACGTATCCCTTTGACAGGAAGGTACAACCCAATAACACCACCTAAGGTCGGCCCCAAGGACGAGTTGCTACCAACTCCTCTCCTTCTGGCAAAATGGTTAAGTAAGAATCTTTATGCGTTACTAACCTAACAATGTCACTAACCTAAACGACCTACGAGACTTTAACTAAGAAATTCTTGATTTTATCATGGTCCCTCCCTATGGCCTGTTGATCCAAGACATTAGCGACGGGATCTCCCTTACTCATCACTACCCCTAACTTGGATCTCGTCAACACCCTAGGCCCGCGATCAACCCACACCAGTTAGATCCGTCGGTGCCCAAGGTGAGATTTCATCCTAGTTCCCAAGGCGGTAAGATGCGAGTCTTGATGATCAATGACCCCTAGGGTAGCTACAAGACCCTAGACGAGCTTTCACCAAGCTATCCACACTAGTAACTTTCTCAATCCCTTAATTTCTCATACAAGGAATATGAAGAATGTTCTCATGATAGGCTCCAACTTTAATTAGAACCTCATACTACTAGAACTCATGGGTTCATTTTGCCCTAAATTGAACTAGAACTACATACACTAGATTCATGAGTTCTTTCTCAAGTTGAGCTAGAATCACATAGAACCTACGTGAATGGGTTCTTATCAAATTAGCTAGAGCCATCATGGAGCTAGTTTCATGGGTTTCTTTTTAAGAGTTGGCTAGAACAACCATGGAGCATGAGTTCATTTCAATAGTTTAATTAGGTTAGCCTGCGAACTATATTCATGGGTTCTTCTCTTAGAATCATTAACTACAACAAATCTTTAGCATGGTAGTTTTCTCTTTTTTTTTGACATAGTCACCAACTCAAGCATGATTTCAAGCATGGTAATCCTACATACCAACTCAAGCATGGTAAGCTACTAGATTGTCACATAGCATGAATGGGTTCCTTTTGACATAGTCACCAACTCAAGCATTATCCAACACATCTCAAGCATGGTAATCCTACTTACTAACTCAAGCATGATAAGCTACTAGAATGTCACATAGCATGAATGGGTTCCTTTTTGACATAGTTACCAACTCAAGCATGATTCAACACATCTCAAGCATGGTAATCCTACTTACTAACTCAAGCATGATAAGCTACTAGAATGTCACATAGCATGAATGGGTTCCTTTTTGACATAGTTACCAACTCAAGCATGATTCAACACATCTCAAGCATGGTAATCCTACTTACTAACTCAAGCATGATAAGCTACTAGAATGTCACATAGCATGAATGGGTTCCTTTTTGACATAGTTACCAACTCAAGCATGATTCAACACATCTCAAGCATGGTAATCCTACTCACTAACTCAAGCATGATAAGTTACTAGAATGTCACATGGCATGAATGGGTTCCTTTTGACATAGTCACCAACTCAAGCATGATCCAACACATCTCAAGCATGGTAATCCTACTTACTAACTCAAGCATGATAAGCTACTAGAATGTCACATAGCATGAATGGGTTCCTTTTGACATAGTCACCAACTCAAGCATGATCCAACACATCTCAAGCATGGTAATCCTACTTACTAACTCAAGCATGATAAGCTACTAGAATGTCACATAGCATGAATGGGTTCCTTTTTGACATAGTTACCAACTCAAGCATGATTCAACACATCTCAAGCATGGTAATCCTACTTACTAACTCAAGCATGATAAGCTACTAGAATGTCACATAGCATGAATGGGTTCCTTTTGACATAGTCACCAACTCAAGCATGATCCAACACATCTCAAGCATGGTAATCCTACTTACTAACTCAAGCATGATAAGCTACTAGAATGTCACATAGCATGAATGGGTTCCTTTTTGACATAGTTACCAACTCAAGCATGATTCAACACATCTCAAGCATGGTAATCCTACTTACTAACTCAAGCATGATAAGCTACTAGAATGTCACATAGCATGAATGGGTTCCTTTTTGACATAGTTACCAACTCAAGCATGATTCAACACATCTCAAGCATGGTAATCCTACTTACTAACTCAAGCATGATAAGCTACTAGAATGTCACATAGCATGAATGGGTTCCTTTTTGACATAGTTACCAACTCAAGCATGATTCAACACATCTCAAGCATGGTAATCCTACTCACTAACTCAAGCATGATAAGTTAACTACTCATTACAAAATTATTTCCTTTAGGGATTACATGTCCCATTTAATACAATGACTAATTTACCAAATTACATGTTCCAAAAATATAATCAACTCTTATTGAGTTAAAAATAAACTTATTTAACTTGAATCCTACAATTCCTACATCAAGAAAACTTATTTCTTTTGATGAACAAAAGTTAGTAAGACATGATCTTTATAAAGTAGGAAACTACATACAACAATAATCAATTCTTAATGAGTTATAATTAAACTTATTTAACTTGAATCCTACAATTCCTACATCAAGAAAACTTACTCTTTTTGATGAACAAAAGTTAGTAAGACATGATCTTTATAAAGTAGGAAACTACATACAACAATGGGATTTGTCTTTGATTAGCAAGTTAAGTTCTACAACCACCAAAATGGGTATGTGACCATTCTTACTCACTTAGCCTCATATGCACATAATACTTAGTCCAAGATGTTAACTTTATGTTTAACAAGGTAGCCAAAAATAACAACTACCACATGACAAGTTCAAGGTCCCATTTTTATGAACCTTTTTGTGAGTTCCATCTTTCCAACTTTTCCTTATGCATAAAATTAAGTCCAACTAGTGAAATTTAACCATGGAGACAACATAACCATAAATAAGCTAGAGATCTCATCTTTATGTTATTTTCTCAAGTTCTACCATTCATACTTTTCATAGGATCCTTTTGATCCATCTTGCTACTTACATGCACATAGTTTAGTCCAAGTTGTTTTAGACAACATAAAGCATACATACACATATTTAGGCATAAGTAGAGAACAAATCTAAACAAATAACACATAAGAAAGTAGAGAAACCCCCACCTTTTCTTTTCAATAGGAAGAACTAGCCTAGCAACCTTCTCCTTCCCCTTTGTTTTTCTTTGAAATCTCCAAACTACAAGAGAACTCTAGGGTTTTTCTCTCTTTCTTTTTCTCTCAAGAAATGGTAAATGAGGCAAGGGGTGAGGGGGGGTTATTTATAGGAGGGAGGAGAGGGTGGAAAGTAAAAATGTACATTGGCCTTTTGCAAAAAGCCCCTTGGGGCTTTGTGTGGCCGGCCAACCATGGAGGGGGGGGGGGGGGGGTGAGGTGGCATGGTGAGGTGGAGGTGGAGCCTTCTAGTAGAAGTCTCCTTTAATCCCTTATGTAGTCCTAATTAATCCCATTTCTATGCTTAAACCCTTAATTAAAACCTAGCCATCATGACAAAAGATATTTTCTTTGTGTCCAAAACACATACTACATAATTTATACGAATGTAAGAAATCGATACAATAAGCGCACGTGTAGATTATTAAGCGCACCAATAATTTTTGTTTGTAAAACTGCACAAACTGTATAAAAATAAATTGATTCTGCAAAAAATAATTTTTATTATCGGGTCAGGAGTTTCTAGTACCAAAACAGTATATCGTACATGCATATGGACTGGTATATATATACAAATGATGATTAATAATTTAAGCTAAGTAATACCTAAAAATATTTCAATTCCGAAAAATAAAATAAAATAATAATAAAATAATAATAAAATAATAATAAAATAAAAAATATTTATTATTTCACAGGGCGGGATATTACAATACTCCCTCCTTAGACTAGTTCTGTCCTCAGAACTGTTACCAAGTGGGAGGGACAGAAAATAAGGGCAATACTCAAAATAACTCGGGAAAAGAAAGCTTCATCCGATCTTCCGGTTCCCATGTGGCTTCCTCCACGAATTGGTTTTTCCAAAGAACCTTGATCATCGGAATAGTTTTGTTCCTCAGCACCTTATCCTGACGATCAATAATTTTTACCGGTTGTTCCTTATAGGTAAGGTCCACCCGTAGGTCCTTAGGGATGTCTGGCAGTTGGTGATTTGGATCCGGTACGTACTTCCTTAGCATTGAAACATGAAATACATTGTGTACTTGGGACAATTCGGCTGGTAGCTCTAGCCTGTAAGCCGTCTCTCCGATTCTCTCCAAAATTGGGTATGGTCCAATATATCTCGGTGCCAACTTGCCACCCTTTCCGAACCTGATCACTCCCTTTGTAGGCGAGACTTTCAGGAATACTGAATCGCCTTCTCTGAATTCTAAATCTCGTCTACGATTATCGGCGTAGCTCTTTTGCCTGCTTTGTGCTACTTTCATCCTTTTTCTGATCAACTCGATTTTCTCGGATGTTTGCTGCACTATTTCAGGCCCAAACATCTGCCTCTCTCCAACCTCGTACCAGCACACGGGTGTCCTACATTTCCTCCCATACAATGCTTCATATGGAGCCATCTCTATACTTGCTTGGTAGCCGTTATTATATGCGAATTCTACTAATGACAAGTGTCGTTCCCAGCTTCCTCCGAAGTCCATTATGCATGCTCTAAGCATATCTTCGAGAATCCTATTGACCCTTTCTGTCTGCCCATCAGTCTGTGGGTGGAATGCTGTGCTGAACTCTGATTTTGTCCCTAAAGCTTTTTGCAGACTTTGCCAAAATCGGGATGTAAACCTTGCATCTCGGTCAGAAACGATCGATACTGGTACTCCATGTAACTTTACAATGCCTTCGATGTAGACTTCTGCCAGCTTCTCCACGGACCACGTCGTTTTCACTGGAAGAAAGTGTGCAGATTTTGTCAAACGATCTACTATAACCCAAATTGAGTCGTTCCCTTTCGAACTTCTGGGCAGGCCAGTGATGAAATCCATGCTGATGTTCTCCCATTTCCACTCTGGAATGGGCAATGGTTGCAGTAGACCCCCTGGTTTCTGATTCTCAGCCTTAACTTTCTGACATGTAAGGCATTTGGCTACGAATCCTGCCACATCCCGTTTCATCCCTGCCCACCAAAAATGTTGTTTTACGTCCTTATACATTTTTGTGCTTCCTGGGTGAACTGTGAGTAAGGTGGAGTGTGCTTCCTTCATGATATCTTCTCGTAACTCATCAACCTTAGGCACACACAACCTGCTCTTAAACCAAAGCGATCCGTCCTTCATGCTGAAATCTGAGGCTTTCCCTTCGCTGACTTGCTGCTTTAGTGCTTCGATCTCTGCATCTCCTATCTGAGCCTTCTTAACTTGGTCATTCAGACTTGGTTGCAATTCCAGACGTGCCAAAACCGTGCTCAAACCTTGAACAATCAATTCAATACCGGCTTGTCTGATCTCGTCATTTAACTCTCTCCTTGTTGCAATGAGCGTGGCTATGCTCCGTTTCCTACTGAGCGCATCTGCTACGACATTGGCTTTCCCTGGATGATATAATATCTCTGGCCTGATGTCTTCCAAAACCTCCAACCATCGCCTTTGCCTGAGATTCAAATCCTTTTGCTGGTAGATATACTTCAGGCTCTTATGGTCGGTGAACATCTCCACCTTGTTCCCATAGACATAGTGCCGCCACAACTTCAGAGCGAAGATTATCGCTGCCAGTTCCAAGTCATGCGTTGGATAATTCTTCTCATGTGGTCGAAGTTGCCTTGATCCGTATGCTATGACCTTCCCCTCTTGCATCAGAACACATCCGAATCCTAAGAATGAGGCGTCACTGTAGATTACATAATCTTTATCTGGCTGAGGCAGCACCAAAATGGGTGCAGAAATCAATTTGTTCTTCAGCTCCTGAAAGCTCCTTTCGCACCTCTCAGTCCAATCAAAATTCATGTTTTTCTTGGTCAGTGCTGTAAGTGGTACAGCAATTCTGGCATAGTTTTGGATGAACTTCCTGTAGTACCCTGTCATGCCCAAGAAACTCCTGATCTCTTTTACAGTTCTCGGCTGAGGCCAACTCCTTACTGCCTCAATTTTCTCCGGATCTGTAGCCACTCCCTCCTTAGAAAGGATATGGCCCAAGAATGCTACTTCTGACTTCCAGAATTCACACTTTGACAGCTTGGCATAAAGTTGATGCTCCCGTAGCTTGGTCAATACTGCAGTAAGATGATCTTCATGCTCCTCTTCTGTTTTTGAGTATACCAAGATGTCATCAATGAAGACAACCACGAATGAATCGATGAATGGCCGCAAGATACGGTTCATCATATCCATAAAGATTGCGGGAGCATTGGTCACCCCGAAAGGCATCACTAAGAACTCGTAATGACCGTGCCGAGTTCGGAATGCAGTCTTAGGTATATCTTCTTCTCTGACCCGTACTTGATGATAGCCTGAACGCAAATCAATCTTTGAGAATACAGCCGCTCCCTGGAGCTGATCAAACAAGTCATCGATCCTGGGAATGGGGTACCGGTTTCGAACAGTAACCTTGTTCAACTCCCGGTAATCGATGCACAATCTTGAGGTCCCATCCTTCTTCTTCACAAGTAGCACGGGTGCCCCCCAGGGTGAAGCACTTGGCCTGATGAATCCTTTCTGTAGTAGTTCTTCAATTTGCTCCTTTACCTCCCTTTGCTCTACTGGTGCCATCCGATATGGTGTTTTTGACACTGGCGCGCTGCCTGGCTGGATAGTAATGCTGAACTCGACATCTCTGTGGGGTGGGAGTCCAGGTAATTCTTCCAAAAATAGGCGGGGAAAATTCCGCGCAATTGGTATCACCTTGACTTCACTTGGCACACGTATTCCAGTCGTAGCGGCCAGAATTTCTCCCTTCTGCTTCTTCTTCCCCTGGAATACAAGCTCTGGTCCTCCGAATGGGGCGATGACTACCTTCTTCTCCCTGCAGTCGATGCTAGCCTTATGCCTTGTCATCCAATCCATTCCAATGATCACGTCCGTCCCTGCAAAGCCTAATTCTAGCAGATCTATACTCAGGGTCTCCCCATCAAAGTGGAGTTTGCATCCCTTATAGCACAAATTCGTAGGGAGAGTTGCTCCTGACGGGGTAGCAACCAATAAAACTGATTCCGGAGTTGCCTTCTGGGTGCATTTCAGCTTCTTAGAGAATGCTTCGGACACAAAAGAATGCGATGACCCACTATCAAATAAAACAGTTGCCTGGATTTCATTTATATTAACCCAACCTGTTTACAAAAGTGGTTACATAAAACACATCTTATGCCTAAATATTCAAAATACTATAATAACTTGGCCATAATTCTTCACCTACCGGTGATGACCCCCTCGTCCTCATCAGCATCCCCCTCGGTAAGTGCAAACACTCGCCCTTGGCGGGCAACTCCTTTCCCCTTGTTGTTTGCTTTTGGAGCTGGCCCACTGTTGCCCCTCCAACGCTGGGGACAGTCTGCCCGAACATGGCCAACTCTTCCACAGTTGTAACAGATGCGGGTATCGATCTGAGGGTTCTTCTTGGGGCATTGACTCAGAAAATGTCCTGGCTCGCCACATAAGAAACAGCTTCCTGGCTTGGTGCCTCCTGTTGGGCCAACAGCCCTTGGAAATTTCTGATCTCGACCCTGGTTCCTGAATCCTGACGCAGGTGCAGGCCTCTTCCCTTTATTCCATCCTCCGGTGGTCGCTTGCAGTTCAGGCCCCCTGTTCATATCTAGCTCTGTCGTAGCTGCACGGCGGACCAGTTTCTCAAACCTCCGGATGCAAAAGGGTATCATTTTGGTTCTAAGTATAGGCCTAAGCCCCTGCTCGAACCTCTTGGTCTTCTTGACCTCATCTTGCACCATTTCAGGAGCATAGCGGGAAAGCTGGGTGAATTTGGTCTCATATTCTCGGACTGTCAGGCTTCCCTGCTTCAGATTGAAGAACTCCATAGCCTTCTCTTCTTGCACATCCAGTGGGAAGTAGTGTTGCCTGAACTCTGCTAGGAACTCTTCCCAGGTAATGGGCCCTTCGCCTATGCCTCTCTTCACCGACTGCCACCAGACCCCAGCATCCTTTTCTAGCAGAATGCTTGCCAACCTGACCTTGCTGTCCGCGGGTGTCAGCATTACCTCGAATACGGTCTCCACTTGCCGAATCCAATCATCAGCCGCTGTCGGGTCTGCCTGTCCTTCAAAGATAGGTGGCCTCATCCTTCGGAATGATTCGACCATCTTAATGGGGTCGGTGGTTGCTGCTCCTCGGTTACCTCCGGGTGGCCCTTGGTGCTGTATATTATTTCTGCTGGCCTCGGCTAGGTCTCCCAGTGCTTGGTACATACGGGCAAATTCTGCCCCCATATCTAGCCCGGTGCCATTTCCACCACTACCTTCTCCTTCGGTTGGGTTGCCCCGACCACTTCTTGTTATGCGAGACATCTGGTAGAAAAGGATAATGAAATATACATAGCATTATATTGTGACATTGCAATATTTATATTTATCCAATCTCAACATGCACACAAGACTAATAGAAAACATAAAGCTAGATTTCATTTCATCATAATAACTTATCTTACACAAGCATTATCTTCCTTACATTCATATCATATATGTAGGAAGCAAAATATCAAAATAACAAAACAACCTATGGCACCTATCTTCCTTACATTCATATCATATATGTAAGAAGCAAAATATCAAAATAACAAAACAACCTATGGCACCTAATGGCCTACTCAGTACTACTGGTGTCTTCCGCTGGGTTCCCTCCAGCAGGTGGTGGTGCTAGTAGTGCCTGCAGCTGGGAGATCTGTGCCTGCAGCTCTGCGAGCCTGCGCTCCATGCGTGCGCAGTGCACACGGTAGGCGTGCCTCTGGATCACCACCCTGCGATCGGCCCTCTCCCTGGCCCTCCTTAACACCCCCACTTCCCTCTCATTGTGGAGGGTCACAAACTCGCAGGCATCCATCCTCTTTTCCAGACAGACGTGACACCAACCCCATGTCTGAACATCCCGAAGGACTTGCTCAAGGACCTGCTCTATTGGGGTAGGATGAGGTGGTCGAGGGGGTACGCGCACTGGGATTGGGATCCCCATAGGGACATCCCCTGCTGCGGCCGCTGCGGGGGCCCCGTTGGCCACTCCGGCCCCAACTGTCGATCCTTCCCCCTCTGAGATGGGCTCTAAGCCTGAGTCCACCTCGATCGCGATCCCGTGTGCCCATCCATTTCCTTGGGGAAATGCTCCGTTCGCCATCCTACAAGGAGTGGACACGGGAATTAGCATAGGTATAGAAATATCATAAAGCATAAGTTGAAGGTACAACAATATGAATTACAATTATCTACAACAAGCTAAAAAGAACCCTAACCCCTATAAGGTATCTAAGTCTATTCTCCATCTATGTTTGGACTATAAATTGAAGTCGGCTCTGATACCATCTGTAACGCCCCGAACTTCCTATATGGAGGATTCGAGACATGAGCCAGGACCTTTACATTCAATTTGTCACAATACACAGATTTGTGGAGAATTTTAAAACTTTTTACTACTACAATATTACAGACCGAGTGGTTCCATTGATTCCACATTACATCAGAGTATATAAAAATGAAAGATGACAATATCAGGCACTTCATTTGTAAGCCATGCCTTTACTGGAGTCCTCGCGGTTGGTGATCCTGTATCCACGACTACGATCCAATACCTGTACTTCTACACTGCGGTACCTATTGAAGTGGGGACGTCAGTATTCACTGACGCTTAAGGGCTGATCATATAGCAGCGAATCTCCAAAAATAAACATATAAAACATGGTAAAATATGTCGGTGTAGTTTAAGTGTTCGTGAGTGCAATGACTAGAATCTAATGCAATGTCAACTTATCTAGGATGCTCCTATTCTAATGCAAGCAAGTCTCCGGAACAGTATGCATCCCATACTACATACGCCCCATCTCAAGCCGTTTCTCCAATTATAGGGATTTGAACCCGCGTTATGAATTACTAATTGTACACAACCTGTTCCTGACAGATACTGCATGACTGATGAGGTTGCAAACGTGGTCAAGTCCCACCAATGCAGTACGCTCATGGTGTCTATGTTTGCCACTACTACCCGGTACACCGGACCTCACTCAAAAACCAGACGAACACGGGGTCTCTCCGAGCGCAGTATAGCATACAAAGCCTATCCTGTGTCGCCCCTAACTCATAGACCGTGATCTATGGCCTGTTCGCTCTCTCCTGGACAAGGACCCGACGAAGTTCCGGGGTCCATCCCCCTAGCTCCGCCGCCTTATCATGGCACTTCAGGAATTAACAGTGTGCGATACGCATCCCGTGCTCCCAACTCGTGAGAAGGCACCGTACGTATCCCTTTGACAGGAAGGTACAACCCAATAACACCACCTAAGGTCGGCCCCAAGGACGAGTTGCTACCAACTCCTCTCCTTCTGGCAAAATGGTTAAGTAAGAATCTTTATGCGTTACTAACCTAACAATGTCACTAACCTAAACGACCTACGAGACTTTAACTAAGAAATTCTTGATTTTATCATGGTCCCTCCCTATGGCCTGTTGATCCAAGACATTAGCGACGGGATCTCCCTTACTCATCACTACCCCTAACTTGGATCTCGTCAACACCCTAGGCCCGCGATCAACCCACACCAGTTAGATCCGTCGGTGCCCAAGGTGAGATTTCATCCTAGTTCCCAAGGCGGTAAGATGCGAGTCTTGATGATCAATGACCCCTAGGGTAGCTACAAGACCCTAGACGAGCTTTCACCAAGCTATCCACACTAGTAACTTTCTCAATCCCTTAATTTCTCATACAAGGAATATGAAGAATGTTCTCATGATAGGCTCCAACTTTAATTAGAACCTCATACTACTAGAACTCATGGGTTCATTTTGCCCTAAATTGAACTAGAACTACATACACTAGATTCATGAGTTCTTTCTCAAGTTGAGCTAGAATCACATAGAACCTACGTGAATGGGTTCTTATCAAATTAGCTAGAGCCATCATGGAGCTAGTTTCATGGGTTTCTTTTTAAGAGTTGGCTAGAACAACCATGGAGCATGAGTTCATTTCAATAGTTTAATTAGGTTAGCCTGCGAACTATATTCATGGGTTCTTCTCTTAGAATCATTAACTACAACAAATCTTTAGCATGGTAGTTTTCTCTTTTTTTTTGACATAGTCACCAACTCAAGCATGATTTCAAGCATGGTAATCCTACATACCAACTCAAGCATGGTAAGCTACTAGATTGTCACATAGCATGAATGGGTTCCTTTTGACATAGTCACCAACTCAAGCATTATCCAACACATCTCAAGCATGGTAATCCTACTTACTAACTCAAGCATGATAAGCTACTAGAATGTCACATAGCATGAATGGGTTCCTTTTTGACATAGTTACCAACTCAAGCATGATTCAACACATCTCAAGCATGGTAATCCTACTTACTAACTCAAGCATGATAAGCTACTAGAATGTCACATAGCATGAATGGGTTCCTTTTTGACATAGTTACCAACTCAAGCATGATTCAACACATCTCAAGCATGGTAATCCTACTTACTAACTCAAGCATGATAAGCTACTAGAATGTCACATAGCATGAATGGGTTCCTTTTTGACATAGTTACCAACTCAAGCATGATTCAACACATCTCAAGCATGGTAATCCTACTCACTAACTCAAGCATGATAAGTTACTAGAATGTCACATGGCATGAATGGGTTCCTTTTGACATAGTCACCAACTCAAGCATGATCCAACACATCTCAAGCATGGTAATCCTACTTACTAACTCAAGCATGATAAGCTACTAGAATGTCACATAGCATGAATGGGTTCCTTTTGACATAGTCACCAACTCAAGCATGATCCAACACATCTCAAGCATGGTAATCCTACTTACTAACTCAAGCATGATAAGCTACTAGAATGTCACATAGCATGAATGGGTTCCTTTTTGACATAGTTACCAACTCAAGCATGATTCAACACATCTCAAGAATGGTAATCCTACTTACTAACTCAAGCATGATAAGCTACTAGAATGTCACATAGCATGAATGGGTTCCTTTTGACATAGTCACCAACTCAAGCATGATCCAACACATCTCAAGCATGGTAATCCTACTTACTAACTCAAGCATGATAAGCTACTAGAATGTCACATAGCATGAATGGGTTCCTTTTTGACATAGTTACCAACTCAAGCATGATTCAACACATCTCAAGCATGGTAATCCTACTTACTAACTCAAGCATGATAAGCTACTAGAATGTCACATAGCATGAATGGGTTCCTTTTTGACATAGTTACCAACTCAAGCATGATTCAACACATCTCAAGCATGGTAATCCTACTTACTAACTCAAGCATGATAAGCTACTAGAATGTCACATAGCATGAATGGGTTCCTTTTTGACATAGTTACCAACTCAAGCATGATTCAACACATCTCAAGCATGGTAATCCTACTCACTAACTCAAGCATGATAAGTTAACTACTCATTACAAAATTATTTCCTTTAGGGATTACATGTCCCATTTAATACAATGACTAATTTACCAAATTACATGTTCCAAAAATATAATCAACTCTTATTGAGTTAAAAATAAACTTATTTAACTTGAATCCTACAATTCCTACATCAAGAAAACTTATTTCTTTTGATGAACAAAAGTTAGTAAGACATGATCTTTATAAAGTAGGAAACTACATACAACAATAATCAATTCTTAATGAGTTATAATTAAACTTATTTAACTTGAATCCTACAATTCCTACATCAAGAAAACTTACTCTTTTTGATGAACAAAAGTTAGTAAGACATGATCTTTATAAAGTAGGAAACTACATACAACAATGGGATTTGTCTTTGATTAGCAAGTTAAGTTCTACAACCACCAAAATGGGTATGTGACCATTCTTACTCACTTAGCCTCATATGCACATAATACTTAGTCCAAGATGTTAACTTTATGTTTAACAAGGTAGCCAAAAATAACAACTACCACATGACAAGTTCAAGGTCCCATTTTTATGAACCTTTTTGTGAGTTCCATCTTTCCAACTTTTCCTTATGCATAAAATTAAGTCCAACTAGTGAAATTTAACCATGGAGACAACATAACCATAAATAAGCTAGAGATCTCATCTTTATGTTATTTTCTCAAGTTCTACCATTCATACTTTTCATAGGATCCTTTTGATCCATCTTGCTACTTACATGCACATAGTTTAGTCCAAGTTGTTTTAGACAACATAAAGCATACATACACATATTTAGGCATAAGTAGAGAACAAATCTAAACAAATAACACATAAGAAAGTAGAGAAACCCCCACCTTTTCTTTTCAATAGGAAGAACTAGCCTAGCAACCTTCTCCTTCCCCTTTGTTTTTCTTTGAAATCTCCAAACTACAAGAGAACTCTAGGGTTTTTCTCTCTTTCTTTTTCTCTCAAGAAATGGTAAATGAGGCAAGGGGTGAGGGGGGGGTTATTTATAGGAGGGAGGAGAGGGTGGAAAGTAAAAATGTACATTGGCCTTTTGCAAAAAGCCCCTTGGGGCTTTGTGTGGCCGGCCAACCATGGAGGGGGGGGGGGGGGGGGGGGGTGAGGTGGCATGGTGAGGTGGAGGTGGAGCCTTCTAGTAGAAGTCTCCTTTAATCCCTTATGTAGTCCTAATTAATCCCATTTCTATGCTTAAACCCTTAATTAAAACCTAGCCATCATGACAAAAGATATTTTCTTTGTGTCCAAAACACATACTACATAATTTATACGAATGTAAGAAATCGATACAATAAGCGCACGTGTAGATTATTAAGCGCACCAATAATTTTTGTTTGTAAAACTGCACAAACTGTATAAAAATAAATTGATTCTGCAAAAAATAATTTTTATTATCGGGTCAGGAGTTTCTAGTACCAAAACAGTATATCGTACATGCATATGGACTGGTATATATATACAAATGATGATTAATAATTTAAGCTAAGTAATACCTAAAAATATTTCAATTCCGAAAAATAAAATAAAATAATAATAAAATAATAATAAAATAATAATAAAATAAAAAATATTTATTATTTCACAGGGCGGGATATTACATTCAAGATCTCAGTCCGAGAAAGTTATCAGGACTCCCTAACTCTTAGCAGTGGTGCGGGGGGGGGGGGGGGGGGGGGGGGGGGGGGGGGGGGGGGGGGGGGGTTTGAACTTTATGCATTGAATTGACTTCTCGAACGACTGCCTTCCAAGAGGATTTGGACTCCCCTCCCATAGGACCTCAATGGAGGGAATTGAGAATGGCCCGGCGCTTGGAATCTTGGCCCTTATGGTCTTTCTTTGTGCGCTTATTGGCTCCTCGAGCCAGCAGAGGCTCAACTTTGTTCTTTTGTGTGTACTCAGAGAGGTGACAGTGGCAGATGAGAACTTTGATTTCATCTTAGAGAGATCAACACTCATCTGTGTCACGACCATGGTCCTTGAAAAAAATGGCACCATCGGCTTTTATCTCTCCTATCGTTCATTGGGTTAATCGTAGGAGGGGGCGGAGTAGTCTGTCTCCTTCGATTTCCATATGGACTTTATATGCTAGTGTTGAAGGGGTGAACTTGTCGAAGTGAGGAACCGGAGGGTGACGACATTGTCCGGACTCATCCCACTAGGACTCCCCTAGGACCCTCCTCATCCACACTTCTTCATTTGTATCTGGAGGAGGGATCACTTTGGTTTTGGGGATGAAGAACTTCTTAGGCTTGGATGTACTTCTCACTTCATCGGAGAAGTTCGGAGATATCCGAAGGTGGCTTTTTGGCGAAGGAGGACTTAAGGAGGCTGTGTCGAACGTTGTGACTGAAGGTTGTGGCCGCAACCCCAGATTCAAGAGAGGATATGGACCGGGACTCCCCGATAAATTGATGGACAAAGTCTCGAGCGACTCTTCGTCCTTCTGCTTTAGATCCAGCAGAGAGGCGCTTGTCTTTTCTGCCTTGTGGCTAGTTACGAAGTGCGTAAGGAAGCTCTCTTCGAGCTGGTTGTAGGAGTAGATGGAGCCCGGAGTACCATTCTCTTGCAGAGCCTTAGAGTATGGCGGGGAACATCCTGCAAAGGATTACATTGGAGACGTTATGAATCATCATGATAGTTTCAAAACTCTCAATGTGGTCCAACGAGTCTGACTCGCCATTGTAAGTCTCGAATGTAGAAAACTTGAAGCCCCTTGGGACTGGGGTTTCAAAATGAAAGGAGCAAAGGGAGGTTGAAGTAGGCGGTACCCCCCTGTTTTGTTACCTCCCCTCTTCTCCTATCCGGGCAAGGCATTCCTCCATCTTCTAAAGGCGCTTTAGGACCACATCTTCGCGTCCCTCAAATCGAGTGGACCCATAGGACTCTTCATTGCGGACTGGGCTGGTGTGAGGGTTGTTTGAATGATGGTCCCTTCCAAGCCCCTAGCGAAGAGCACGTAGAACCTCATTTCTGAAGTCCTCGAAATCGGCCCTAGTGACGGGGGTTGCCTGCTTCCTATTTCCTCTCAGATCTTGCCGACTTAAAACTTTGTTTGCTCTGATGCCCTCGGTGGTAGAGCGATCTCAGAGGCCATACGAGGAGGAGAGGCTCTTGCTATTTCAGTGATGCTCCGAACAGGGACCATGGTTTCAGGATCGATTCAGCTTGATACAGTGGCAAAGGTCTTCCTCTTGATGTCGGTTGTTGAGGACATGCCGGAAGTCCAAAGGTAGAGATGGTCCCGCCTTATGACTTGCAGAGAGAGAGGCGACATGGACATGTCCTTAGCCTTCGAAAGGGGTGAACATGTCTAGGGTCCCGAACGTCGCCGCTGAGACCCTTGAGTTACAACCCTACTGAGGGAGGGGTGTAAGAGTGGAGGGGGAGGTGGATCTACATAGGGACTTGGAGTTGTGGCCCTCTTTTCTTTCAAAGTGTCTTCTAATTGTGGGGTCTAACCAAAAGGCTAGATTTGTGCTTTCCTACAGACGGCATCAATCTGATGATGTTTTTTTTGTGTGTGGGAGCAACTAGATGATGAGTTCTTTAAATAGGGAGAAAGCTTAAATCCTGGCCGTCGATCAGATCCGATGTGAGGATGATATTTGTGGACAGATTTGGGATTGGTGGCTGAGATACCGCTGGAAACCTGCAAATAAGCTTGAAACACCGGAGTTTTCTCGGTGAGAGGCCATTCGATGATCAAATCGATAACTCGGCAGTATAAACTATGTTTTAGTAGAAAAAATATTGATTACCTAGGAGGGACTCTATTTATATGCCCCGGGGGGGGTGTGGGCGCAGTTTTAGGAAGATTTAGAAGATTCCCCTAATTAAGGGGCCCATTCAGTTAATATCTTCCTGATTTGGGGGAATTTTGATTGTCAACCATGCTTGGTTGGTCAATATCCCCTAATTGGGCTATGAACGAGTTTTCCTTATTGGCTGAGCCAAGATGATAGCCTGCGGTCGGCTTATGTGTGATTGTGGCCACTGTGAAATTATTGTTTCGTCCTTAGGAACTTCGAGATTCGTGTATAAATCGTACGGCCTCGATTGACTGTAATTTTTATCTATATCACTCGGTTCTATTCATAAACCAGTAAAGTTATACTCCAGCGGACTTTTAGCTGTGAGTTTAGTAAAGAAGAATAAGAGGTCTACATGAAACAGACACGTTGAGTTAGAATTCTGGTGGATAAATAAAATGCTGGAAAGGAGTTGGATCGTGAACACATTGAGATAAAATTCTGGTGGTTAAAGAAAATGTTGGAAAGGAGTTAGATCTCGAGAACATTTCAACTAACAAGGTAATTGCAGATACACTGACTAAAACACTGCACATTAATATTTGCACTCATCATGTGAGAAAACATTGATGGTGGTTCTGGTATGCAGGGTTAGGGGAAGACTAGAAGTACATTTAGTTCCTTGTGAGAACATAAAATCTGCATTTTGATTCTCATTATATTTTACTAGTATATAATAATATACGTGCGATGCACGCCTACTAAAATTATAGTCATTAAATTAAATAAATATATATCTAATAAAAAAAATAGTTTATATTTGAATATTTTGATTTGGATGATACATGTGGTACACGTATATATTGTTGGCTTTAGTTTGGATGTGTATTGCACGGGTTTATTTAGTTACAAAGTTAGGTTTTGTTTAGTTACAAACCCCAACTCATTAAAATAGTAATCTCCCATTAAAATAGTAAGTCAAAATTTATTATTGTAGTTATTTAATACATGCCTCTTGTTGACAGATATATTTTAGTTTTCACATGTATATGAAGTAGCTATTCTTCGTGAGGCGTAAAAGATTATGACGAAGCATGAAGAAAACACTCAAATTGTTACCTGTATGCATTCGAGCATCATATGCTTAGAAATACTAATATAATATCTACTAGTTATTTACTCCGTACAATACATGTCTTAATAAATATATTTTTCTTGAAATAAAAATTTCGAAACCTCGAACCTGAGACCTCTTTAATATTGGTTATGCACATGCAATGCACGTAAGTTGGTAGATGTATAAACGACAACTCCAACTCTCTCATTTTAATAGTTACTAGTAATCTACACGTGCAATGCACGTCATAATACATATAGTTTTTTTAAAGTAAAATTTCAAAAGTAGTCTGAGTTTGAACCTAAGACCTCTTTTATAATAGTTATACACGTGCATTGCACCCGTTGATAGATTGACAAATGACACTAAGGCCTTCTCCCATTATAATATTAGAGATTAGAGATTACTGGCAATCTGCATGTGCGATGCATGTCCTAAGAATTCATTTTTTTAAAAGTAGAGATAGGACGTAGTCTAGCCTTGAACATGAGGAGTCTTTTTACCCATCTCAAACCCTTACCATAATTTTTACAATTAACCCCTAATGGCACCAACTTTTATTTTATATGACTCACACTTCTGTAAATAATCATGTCGTAAAGAAATTTGAATTTTGAGGGTATTATGGTAGCTAACAACAGTTAACTAAATTGATGGTTAATATAACTTGCACTTTAAAATGGAGTGGTTAAGATTAGATGGTTGATTATCTAAAAATTGCAGTTTTTCCATAAATGACATAACCCCAACTATCTTATTATAAAAATAGAGATTAAGTAATTTGCACGTGCAATGCACGTCCTAATATTATTATTTTTTTTAATTAAATATTATGATGTTGTCCGGTCTCGAACTTGAGACATTCTTTTACCTATCACAAACCCTTACCAAACTCTTTACAAATTATCCTTAGTGGCACTAATTTTTATTTTAAATGAGTGGCACTTTATAAATAATTATGTCGTAAATTAATTTGAACTTAGATGGTATTATAGTAACTAACAACAGTTGAGTAAATTGATGGTTAATATAATTCTTACCTTAAAATGAGTGGTTGGGATTAGATGGTTGGTTGTCTAAAAAATGACACAATCCAAACTCTCGCATTATAGTATTAGAGATGTGTATACACCAGGATGTATAAGTTAGGGAACTTATGGCCTTGATAATAGGCAGGCATCTTAGTTGGGAGACATAAAGGCGTAATCAAATTTACTCTGAGGATATTATTATTAGAGGTTCATGTGTTCAGATTATCCACAACAGGAACCTGATGACTCTCAGCTTACCCTCTACGTATCTTGCGAATATGTCTCATGTGGTGGGAGCATTCCCATGTTGATTGAGCATGGACTCCCTGTTAAGAAAACTTAGGATCCAGAGAGTCTTCGATACAATCAACACAAATCACCAAATAAAATTAGATCGTACCAATCACACAAAGCACATAAGAATTGTCTGGTTGGGACTTTCGCCTTAATCTGGGAGACAAAGAACCGATATGTTATTTCAACTAAAGAAAATACAAGAATATTACAATTCTCATCACGACCCTCTCTCAAGCCTAACTAGAACTTGGTTGCTGCTTACAATGGAGAAACTCTCTCACCCCCTCATATGATATACTCTTTTCTTCTATTCGGCACTCAATAGAATCATGTCGTTCTGGGAGTTGTTTACATTGTATTTATAGATCTAGAGAAACCCTGGTTTGATACACTTGATACATTAACCATCCGATTACTCCGAATGAAATAACCCTGCGTTGGGAGCCATATGATCTGACTTGAAGATGAAGTTTGACTTCTCACAAATTTCCAAGACCCGACTCAAATAACCCATCAGCGCCGCGGTCGGTCGACCGTACACAATAGTCCGTCGACCGTACACAACATTCGGTCGACCGTTCCCCTCTCGGGAACCCTGTACAGTCGGAGCGGTCGACCGACCCAAGTGCGGTCGACCGCAACTCCACCTCTTTGCTTCTGCTGACTACTTTCCTTCTTCGATGCCTCACTTCGATCCATCTCAACGCTTCATCGTCTTCTTTATCGGACATGTGTGTACAAGACATACAAACCCAACACTCCCTCTATTGACTAAAAGAATGAGGGGGGATGTTACATCTCTTTTTGTATGGGAATTACAACTGACAACGGTTTGCCTTGTTATTTCATGTGCGCTAAAGATTTAGTTCAATTAAGATTACTGATTATAGTCCAAGTGGGAGAATGTAATAATTTGCTCGTATAGCATGGACTGTAATCAACTTGGTTGAGTCATAAGACAACATACCGAGACTCAAATAAAGAAGTGGACTTGAGTTAAAGGAACCTGTTAGCTATATTCTTATTGGAGCATCTGTAGTCGTTTGCTAAATATGCATAATATGCATATTTTTTCAAAAATATCGCTGTAGTCGTTTGCTAAATATGCATATTTTGCATATTTTGCTACACTAGATTGCTATAAATGAGAGCGGATATGAGATTTATGCATAATTTAGAGGACGCAACTTCGAGTTCTATCGCTCGAAAAAATATTATTTTTAAATCGTCATACGCAACTTCACATTGCGTCCGACGACTTTAAAAAAAACATTTAATAAATGAAAGAAGACCAGGGAGTTCCTTGGACGCAACTTGAAATTGCGTCCAACGGAGGGGCCCACTTTTTTTTTTTTTAATTTTTTTTTTTACTTAAATAACGTTTTTAATTAATAAAAAAATCATAAAAAATTCTAAAAAATCGTGCGACACAAAATGAAGTTCCGTCTGATTTATTTTTTATATTAAATTGGTAAAAAATACCAATCGACGACTGTAGCGAATTTTCCAAATGCTATATGTATTTATGCATATATGCATTTTTTAAACAATGACGACTGTGGATGCTCTTAAGCAAATAACAGGTAAAGGTAAAGGGGAATTGGGTTGTTGGGTAAATCCAATGATGCACGCCAGAATAGAGAGTGAAGCTGAAGAGTGTATAAATGTGTATCAACCCAAATGTAAATAGAGAAAGTAAAGGGACTTAAGTGTAAAAAGAGTAATATACATGTTAAGCACGTGAATAGAATCTTATAAATAGAAGGGGATAGCTCAGCTATGAGCTATGTCTGAATTGAGATTAATTCCATCTTCTCTGTTGTTCTTCCTCTTCCTTCTTGATTTCACTAAGCTCTAGGATTCCTTCTCACCAATCCTAGCTCTCTTCTTCCTCGTTCCTTCTCTAATTCACCGTTCTTGAGTTCTATTTGAGTTCTTTAATGGCGATGCGAAATCGAGCGCATCAATTGGTATCAGAGCCGATCAATCCTGCGGCGAGTTTAGAAGATGAAATTCCCCAAGATTCCATCAATAAGGGAATTCTTGGCTTAGCGCCAGTTCTGGAGTGGCAGCAAAGCTACCAGTTCTTGAATGATTGAGTAGTTAGTGTAGAGAATCAGTTGAAGGAAATGGCTTCGCAAGTCTTCCAAATTCCTTTGATATTGACGCAGTTGCACCTATTGACTCAACGAATGGGGAGTTCCGGTCTCATCAAGAACCATCAGAGATGGTTTCGCCGTCAAAACCTAGAGGGACGCCCGTGCTGGATTCACAGCAACGGCAACAAATTTTGGAATCGATTCTTGCTCAATTACAACATCTGATACATCAAGTTGGGGAAAGAGTTGCTTCAACTAGATCAAATGAACAATCTATGGAGAAGATTTCGCCAGTCAAATTTATTGGTAAGCAGATTCCTAACCTTGATCTTGATCGATTTTCTATGGAAGCAAAATTGGGTTTTTATCAAAAGAGTAGGGATCAGATGGTTAGTAGAAAAAATTTCGAATGCTATGGTACAGTAAATTTTGAGGAGTATGAGTGTAATATTTGTTTTGCTGATTGTTCCTATAAATGATACAAGTGCAATAAGGTGTTCAACTATGATTTGTGCTCCAATTGTTTTGCGAGTGGAAGATTTAAAGTGGGTTTGATGCCATTAGACGTCATTTGTGTAGAGTGTGTTCCTTCTCTGGTAACAACTCAGGGCTATCATGCTTCTACAAAAAGTCCAGAGATAATTGAAGATATAAGACATTCTTTAGATTCTTGTGGGACAGTGAAACTAAATAAAAATGTAACTTGTGGGACAGAGATATTTGAACCTGCAGTTGTGGTCAAAACCGTAGAGAATTCGGTCATGGATGTGAAGGGTTTTCAGAAAAAAGAAGAAGCAGGAGAAATCCAGAGAACAAATGTTGGTGAAACTAAATATGAAATTGTAAAGACAACCACACTTGAGGATACTTTCATAAAGAAAGCATCAATTCTTGAGAAGGAATTGGACAAGGAAGAAGAGGCTGGGATTGTATGTGGGTTACTTTTGAAAGATGTGGGTAATTTTTCAAAAAATTTCAACTTTGATCCAGGAGGAAGCTGGTACCCGAAGCTGAGGAGCTTATTGTGCTGTTCTTTAGTATATGATAGAGATGTTGGCTATGTTCAGGGTGTGAGATTTTTAGCCGGACTTTTGTTGTTTTACATGAGTGAAGAAGATGTGTTTTGGCTACTAGTTACATTGCTGAAGGGATCTGTTCATGCACCAATGGAAGGGTTGTATTTGGTTGGTTTGCCACTTGTACAACAATACCTATTCCAGTTTGAGCAATTGGTGAAAGAGCACTTGCAAAAATTGGGGCAATATTTTTCTAAGAAATTATCAATTCCAGCAGGGTGACCCTTCAGTCTTATGCTGCTGATGTGGCTAAAAATAGGGGTTTAATCGAGACCGCCCAAATTGGACACGAATCCTGAAGCCCAGGGGTAAAATAGTAATTTCACCTACAAACGGGTCTGAAGCAGGTACTGGGTCTCCTTCTCACAGATCCAATAACCCGCGAACGGATTCACCACAACTGGGTGCGGGCTTCAACCCGCAACAAACCCGGTCCAGCAGGATAGAATTAGGGTTTCTGATTAATATTAATCAACGGCCCTGATTCATATCTATCCCTTTACTGGGGATTAGGGATTACATTCCTTATCTATACACAGGAATTACATGCCTAATCTGTTCCCTGAGACGCCTATAAATACCCCCCATCCATCTCCATTAAGAGGTAATCAATCTTTCACCAGTTTTTGCGCTCTTTCATAGTCCTCCAGATTACTGACTTGAGCGTCGGAGGATGCGTCGCCGGGAACAACCCCGGTGTCTCGCACTTTTTGCAGGTGCACGGCGGGAGCGACGATCAAGCCCGACGGAACAGGTATACAGGTTTACTATTCAGTTTCCCTAAGAATCCACAAATACTATCTGTTTGCCCCCACACCAAATTTAGCGGCAACAGATTGGCGCCGTCTGTGGGAAACTAACGAATAGAAACCTCTCCTCTTCCTGGTGAACAGATCTTCTCCAGCCATGCCTCCCTAGGAAAGTCAGATCAAGAGGGTCTAACAGAGGACCCAACCCCGATCAGCAGCAAGAAATTCCCGTCCAGCCTACCCAACAGCAGGGGCAGCTTCCTCCTCAAGCAGAGGACCCACTCCAACAGGACCTTCCTCCTCCAAATCAGCCACCTCCAAAGGGTCCTAACCCTCAAAACAGCCTCTTCACCAAGAACACGTCTCCATCCACAACGCGTCTACTGACTCTATGGCCTCCCATCATCCCTGAGCCTCTGGTCGCCATAATACCGCCCTCAACTGCCAGAAAGATGACGACCTTCGCCGCCATCTGGATGAGAAGCGGGCCCGAGAGGGAACCTCCCGGCAACACCGTCCGGACGAGCGGTACCCTCGCCACCAGGAGTATAGAAGGTCCCCCGACCGAAGGGGTCGGAAAGAATCCCCCGAGCACTACCGAAGAAGGCCACACTCCCCTGCAGGTCGGCAAAAGCCCAGGAACAATGAGGCACCCATCACACGTGCCGAGTTCCAGCAGTTCCAAGCGACCGTCCTACAAGCTCTCAATCTCCGTCCCAATACCAACGCACCCAAGGTTCCATCTCCTCCTCCAGTCCGAAGCCCTCGCCGACAGTCCCTATCTCCTCGTCCTACTCCTAGCAACTCCCGGCGTACCCCAAGTCCTCGTCGCTCCCGAAGTTACCATCGCTGTAGCCCTCGCTCTCCCTCGTACGAAGACGAGTCTAGAGGCTCGGCTGATTACCGTCGGAGGGACGACACCATGTACCGCCATCTTCATGAAGTAGAGAGGCGCCTGGGTCAGATAGACCGAGAAGAGGAGCTTAGGGGGAGGACCCTGCGTCCTAGCCGACCCCCTTTCTCCCGAACCATTGTGGATGCACCTGTGTCGTTCGGCTTCAAGCCTCCCCAATTTGAGACTTACACCGGGGAGACCGACCCAGTTGACCACATCGAAAGCTTTAAGACCTTGATGCTCCTCCATCAAGCTTCCGATGCCCTCCTCTGCAAAACCTTCCCCGCAACTCTCAAGGGCCCAGCTCGAGAATGGTACTCTCGCCTCGCCCCCTCCTCAATATTCTCCTTCGAGCAGTTCGAGACCCTTTTTGTCACCCATTTCGTTAGCAGCCATAGGGCTTAGAAGACCAGCATCTCCCTATTGCACCTCCACCAGAAGAAGGGGGAGAAATTGAGAGACTATGTGAAGAGGTTCACAGCAGAGGCCAGGTCCATAGCATCCCTCGACCAGTCGGTCGCTACGGCAACATTTCAATCTAACATCCTCAATTCCAACCTCCGCTCCTCCCTCGCCAAGAAGCCTCCACAGAACTTTTCCGACCTCCTCCTTTGCAGTGAAAAGTACATCCGGGCCGAAGAAGCCGAGCAGCGACCCAACTGGGAGGGTTCTTCCTTCGGGTTTAAGAGAAAGGGAACAGAAGAGGAAGGAGCCAAGAAGCTCCAGAAGGATAACGCCGGCCAGCGCCGACCTCCCCCTAGATTCGAGAAGTTCACTCCCCTCACCACTAACGTTTCAACTATTCTGATGGAAGTCGAAAAGGAAGGGATAATACCTCCTGCTCCGAGGATGAATACCCCCGCCAAGAGGAAAGACAAAGAAAAATGGTGCCGTTATCACCGGGACCACGGGCATGACACCAACGATTGTCGCGCCTTAAAGAACGAGATTGAAGCCCTTATTCAAAGGGGGCAGCTGACCAGGTTTGTAAGAAAGGACCGAGCCGAACTTCCTCCCCCGCCTCGGGGGGCTAACAAGCGTCCGGAACGAGAAGAGACGCCCGACTTTTAAGAAGAGCGAGTTCTCCACCTCATTCATGGGGGCCCAATGGGGGGCTCCTCGAACTCCTCTCGGAAGGCATTTATAAGAGAAGTCAACTCGGTCCGAACGACCCCTCCTCCCAAAGGCCTCGGAGTGCCTGTCACCTTCTCAGACGAAGATCTAGAAGGGGTTCGCACCCCACATTGTGACGCACTCGTCATCAACCTCCACATGGCGAACTTCAAAATGGAGAGGATACTTGTGGATAATGGCAGCTCCGTAAACATCCTCTTCCTCGCCGCTTTCAAAGGCCTAAAGCTCTCCTGAGATAGACTCAAGCCCGCCGGCTACACGCTCCATGGGTTCACGGGAGTGCCAGTGACTATTGAAGGGGTAATTACCCTCGACGTAATCGCTGGAAAAACTCCTACTACCCGCACAGAGTCGATGGACTTCATGGTCGTAGATGTCCCAGCAGCCTACAATGTTATTTTGGGTCGGCCCGGCCTGGCCGCCCTTGAAGCAGTCCCTTCTGCCTATCATCTCAAAATGAAATTTCCCACTCGGGCCGGAGTAGGGGAAGTAAGGGGCAATCAGGAGCAGGCGCGCAAGTGCTATATGACCTCTACCCTCGGACCCATCCTCTCCTTAGAAACTCTGGAAATCCCCCAAGATGTTGCTCGACCAACGTCCGAGCCGGTGGACGAGTTGGAGGAAGTGCTCTTCTCTGAGCAGGAGCCAGCCCGCAAGTTCTTTGTCAGCAAGACCCTCCCGTCCGCCCTGTACTCAGACATTGTACAATGCATCCGAAGAAATCAAGACCTCTTCGCTTGGTCAGCAGCAGATATGCCTGGTATCTCCGAAGAGCTCTTAGTCCACCTGCCTAAGCGTCGATCCGGGGTCCAAACCGGTTCAGTAGAAGAGGCGAAAGTTCACCCCAGAGCGTCAACTCGCTATTAAAGAGGAGGTAGACAAGCTCTTGAAGGCCCGGTTCATACAGGAGGTGAACTATCCTGAGTGGTTATCGAATGTAGTAATGGTGAAGAAGTCCAATGGGACTTGGAGGATTTGTATTGATTTCACCGACCTCAACAAAGCCTGCCCCAAGGACCCATTCCCTCTTCCGAGCATAGACACCCTGATCGATGCAACCTCGGGACATGAGCTCCTCAGCTTCATGGACGCCTTTTCAGGCTACAATCAGATCCGGATGTTCCCCCCGGATATCCCGAAAACTTCGTTTGTGACCGACCAAGGCCTCTATTGCTACAGAGTCATGCCGTTCGGTCTAAAGAATGCAGGTGCAACATACCAACGCCTCGTCAACAAGGTTTTCCAGGCTCAGATCGGCCGAAACATGGAGGTGTATGTTGACGACATGCTTGTGTAAAGTATCCGAGGCGTTGATCATGTGACCGACCTCCAAGAAGCATTTGACGTTCTGAGAAAGCATAATATGAGACTCAACCCGAACAAGTGTGCGTTCGGCGTCTCATCAGGGAAGTTCCTCGGCTTCATGGTTAGCCAACGAGGAATTGAAGCAAACCCGGAGAAGATCAAGGCCATATTGGACATGGCCCCTCCTAGAAATGTTAAAGAAGTTCAGAGATTAACGGGCCACCTTGCCGCCATAGGGTGCTTTCTCTCAAAGTCAGGGAAAAATGCCTTCCCTTCTTCAAGGCCCTCAGGGGGGCTAAAGGATTCGAATGGGGGCAGCAGCAACAGGAGTCCTTCGACCAGCTCAAGGCTTACCTCGTCAATCCCCCTCTCCTCAGCAAACCGATCCCTGGCGAACCCCTCTACCTCTACCTGGCAGCCTCCGAGTAGACCCTCAGCGCAGTCTTAGTGAGGGAAGAAGAGCAGGCTCAGAAGCCCATCTACTATGTCAGCAAAGTGCTTCGGGACGCCGAGCTCCGGTACCCGAAGATAGAGAAAATGGCTTATGCCCTGGTGATGGCCGCGAGAAAGCTTCGCCCATACTTCCAGTCCCATTCGGTGGTCGTTCTTACCGACCAGCCGCTGAAACAGGTTCTTCACAAGCCCGAGACTTCGGGTCGCCTTATGAAGTGGTCGATCGAGCTGGGCCAACACGATATAACTTATCAGCCTCGGACCGCGATCAAGGTTCAGGCGCTAGCCGAATTCATAGTTGAGACTACTATCCCCGAGTCCAGCCAAACAGTGAAGGGACCACCCGTCTGGTCTGTTTATGTAAACGGATCCTCGTGCAATGAGGGAAGCGGTGTAGGGGTCATTCTGGAAGGCCCAGATGACTTCATCCTTCAATACTCCCTCCGTATAAACTTCAAAGCCTCGAACAACGAAGCTGAATACGAGGCGCTAATAGCCGGTCTTGGAATGGCCCGAAATGTAGGGGCACAACGCCTACGGATCTTCAGCGACTCTCAGTTGGTCGTCAATCAGGTCCTCGGCGAGTATGAAGCCCGCGATGATAGGATGGTTAAATACTTGGCTAAAGTCAAAAGCCTCATGGCACTGTTTGAAGAGGCCCTCATCCAAAGGATCCCCAGAGAAGAAAATGCTCAGGCCGACGCCCTATCCAAATTAGCCTCCTCTTCCCTTCAAGATCTCGAACAGACTGTTTTGATAGAAGTCCTCCTGAAGCCGAGCATAGAGGATGACACACTTGACTCCGTTGAAACACTGCCTGTCCTCCTCAAAGACAATTGGATGAAACCCCTCGTCGAATTTTTAAGGGACGGACTCCTTCCCGAGGATCCGAAGGAAGCGCGAAGAGTAAGGACCCGAGCCGAGCGTTACACACTAATCGGAGGCATCCTGTATAAACGCTCCTTCACCCAGGTGGACGGACGGCCCTACCTGAGGTGCCTCTCCCCTGGGCAAGCCGACTACGCCCTTCAAGAACTTCATGAGGGCATCGGCGGGGCCCATTCTGGCTCCAGAGCCCTGGCGCGCAAAGTGTTGAACTACGGATACTTCTGGCCCACTCTCCTACGGGACGCCGAACGACACGTTCGGCAATGCAGCTCCTGTCAGAAGCACTCCGACATCCGACGCCTTCCACAAGCACCACTCGCTTCCCTATCAAGTTCGATCCCCTTCGCAATGTGGGGGATGGATTTACTAGGGCCATTTCCGCCAGCCCCCGGACAGCTCAAGTTCCTAGTCGTTGCAATCGACTATTTCTCGAAATGGATAGAGGCCGAGCCCTTGGCCACGATCACTGAAAACAAGGTCGTTCAATTCTTCTGGAAGAGCGTGATCTGCCGATTTGGCGTCCCCAGGGTCCTAATTACAGATAACGGAACGTAGTTCACTGGGGCTGCCTTCCGAGCTTTATGTGAAGACCTCACCATACAACACCGATTCTCTTCCGTCTCTCATCCTCAGTCCAACGGCCAGGCCGAGAATGCCAACCGACAGACCCTTTCAGGCATTAAGAAGAGATTAGACAAGTGTTCCAAAGGCTTGTGGGTCGATCAGCTGCCCAACGTGCTCTGGAATTACCGCACCACGAAGCGAACCCCAACAGGAGAGAGCCCATTCAATCTCACCTACGGGTCCGAGGCCATCATCCCCCTAGAAGTCGGGTTACCCTCTCCTCGCCTGATAGCTTATGAAGAAGAACAGAACGCTAAGGAGCTCAGAGCAAGTCTAGATCTGATAGACGAAATCCGAGAGAGAGCTGCCATACACTAGCAAACTTACCGAAGAAGGATTGAGCTAGCATACAACAAAAGAGTCCGCCCAACGGACCTCAAAGAAAGGGACCTGGTCCTCCGAAAGTTGGCCATCTCATTCCCTAGTCAGAAAAGCAAATTGGCCCCGAACTGGGAGGGACCTTACAAGATCTCTAAAGAAATCCGTCCCGGCACGTACAGACTAGAAGATCTCGAAGGCAGGGAGATTTCCAGGACTTGGAATGCCGACCATCTCTTAAAATACCAGGAGAGAGCAACAACGCCTCTCTAAGTAATTCGAGATGTCGAACCGTTCCTTTCCTGTTACTTGTAGTAATTTTCTTTTATTTTTCCTTGTAATAACGGCTAGCAACTTTAGAAGCAGCCGATCATTGGATATTAATAAATAAAGTTTTTTCATATTTTTACTACTATTACACCTCTGCTTGTAACTCTTCACTCTAACAATGGTTCAGAGTCCAACACTCGGCTCAACTTTACTTCCCCGGCTTGCCCATAGCCGAGCCAGAAGTAGATCGCCGTTCGGAATTGCTCCCACAGCCGTTGAATGGTTCAGAGTCCAACACTTGGCTCGATTCTACTTCGCAAGTTCGCTCCTAAGCAAACTAGAAGTAGTTCGCCATTCGGAATTGCTCCCACAGCCCATTGACTAATCTAACAATGGTTCGGAGTCCAACACTCGGCTCAACTTTACTTACCCGGGTCGCCCACAGGCGAGCCAGAAGTAGGTCACCGTTCGGAATTGCTCTCACAGCCGTTGAATGGTTCGGAGTCCAACACTTGGCTCGATTCTACTTCGCAAGTTCGCTCCTAAGCGAGCTAGAAGTAGTTCGCCATTCGGAACTGCTCCCACAACCCTTGAGCTAATCTAACAATGGTTCGGAGTCCAACACTCGGCTCGACTTTACTTCTCCGGCTCACCCATAGCCGAGCCAGAAGTAGATCGCCGTTCAGAATTGCTCCCACAGCCGTTGAATGGTTCGGAGTCCAACACTTGGCTCGATTCTACTTCGTAAGTTCGTTCCTAAGCGAGCTAGAAGTAGTTCGCCATTCGGAACTGCTCCCACAACCCTTGAACTAATCTAACAATGGTTCGGAGTCCAATACTCGGCTCGACTTTACTTCCCCGGCTCGCCCACAGGCGAGCCAGAAGTAGATCGCCGTTCGGAATTGCTCCCACAGCCGTTGAATGGTTCGGAGTCCAACACTTGTCTTGATTCTACTTCGCAAGTTCGTTCCTAAGCGAGCTAGAAGTAGTTCGCCATTCGGAACTGCTCCCACAACCCTTGAACTAATCTAACAACGGTTCGGAGTCCAACACTCGGCTCGACTTTACTTCCCCGGGTCGCCCACAGGCGAGCCAGAAGTAGGTCGCCGTTCGGAATTGCTCCCACAGCCGTTGAATGGTTCGGAGTCCAACACTTGGCTCGATTCTACTTTGCAAGTTCGTTCCTAAGCGAGCTAGAATTAGTTCGCCATTCGGAACTGCTCCCACAACCCTTAAACTAACCTAATGATGGTCGGGGTCCTATGGCTCATCTTTACTGCACCGGCTCGTCCTCAAGCGGGCCGGAGGTAGATGGCCATTCCGAACTGCCGCCACGACCACCGAGCCGAGCGGACGAGGTACCGACCCTCGTATATGGCAAAAAAACCTTCCAAGGCGAAACCACCGTCAGATCGTCTCAAAATGTGTGCTAGAGTGTGATGAACAGATCTGATTCAGCCACGTGTCCACAAAATGACAAGATAACGTTTTCTTGGGAACTGGACTCGCCTCAAGATTCGTGCAACCATCTAACGGCTCTGATCACTTCACTTCGCTCGGCACCAAATGCCGAGCGACAGACAACCGGAACCAACCTTCGGCAAAAGTCACTCCGGTTATCAAGCTACGAAAGCGCAGCCGACCCGTGCCGAGCAAGTATCCAGCTGAGCCTCGAAAGAAAAGTTTGGGTTAAGGTTTAGGGGACTTTCCCCTCGGTCCCGGACCTGGGTCATCACCTCTTCTACCATGATCTTCCCCGACCCTGACATCCACTTCGGAGCAGTCAGAATCGGGTGAAGATCATGGTGGAAGAACGACCACCCGTCCTTCCAAAACACACGATCCCCCGCATCCGGACTTTGGTCGTCACCTCTTCCACCATGGCCTCCCCTGACCCTGACATCTGCACCGGGGCCGTCAGAGTCAGGAGAAGACCATGGTGGAAGAACGACCACCCGTCCTTCCGAAGAACCTCTCCCTCGACTCCGGACTACGGTCGCCAACTCTTCTGCCTTATCCTCCCCCACCCCTGACACCCACATCGTTACTGTCAGGAACGGGAGAAGAACAAGACAGAAGAGTGACCACCCTCCGGACCTCTCGAGATCAAAATTTTTCACAAAGCGGGCATCCGCCCAAGGGCAGACACCATCGATGCCACTAGAGTTCAAGACTGCAATGACAAAAACTACAAGGGGGGTGTGGGATTTATAGCCTTCCCCCAAGAGACTGTCATTATGACCCTCGGGAGTCCAAAAGTCGCGCCTAGGGAGCTGAAGCGCCGCGTATTAATTAAGGGGCACCGTTCTCAATGCCCTTGGGAAGGTGAAACGCCCCCACGGATCCCGGAGCACCATTAATGCGGTTAGGGGACTGATCCCATCTTTTCAGAACAACGCTCGGACGTCCAAGAAATCTGAAACGGCTGTATCTTAGCGGCCGCACCGAGCCGCACCTGATGGCGCCGAGCAAGATTCAGAACTGCGGCAAAAATTGTGGGTTTCGAGGCAAAGATGCTCGACGAAGAATACACTCGCCTCGCGTTTCGTTTCGAGCCTACCCTAGCTAGCATAATTACAGCACAATAAGAAGCCAGCAAAGGACAGTTCGGATAAAGCAACTCCAATTTTATTAATATAACTTGGATAAATTTACAAAAGGATTACAACAAAACACAGTTCGCAAGTCCGAAGACAAGACACGACCCGTTCACTGCCTCCGAGGAAGGGGGACGCTCCGGTTCAGCGATACCATAGGTCGGCGCTTCTTGACCTCCGAGCTCGTTTCTAGACCAACGAATCGAGACGCCCCCTCACCGCTAACCTTGACGGTCGCTCCAACCGAAGCACCACTTGAAGACACCGCTACCCCGCTTTGGGCGTCGGCAGCTGACCTACCTATAATGGGCGTTCGGCTCGCGGCTTGATAGAACGTGATCCCTCGTTCAATCTCTTCGCGAGTGCACGACGTGCTTCGAACGTTTGCCCTCACCGGCTGAGGTTTGAGCCGAGCAACCTCTTCCTCCAGTTCGATGATCCGTTCCTTCAACGTGTCATCTTTTACAATCACTTTGAATCGAGGAAGTTTCGCCGAACCGGGGTACTCGGCACTGTCGGATATGACGCGGTGCAAATGGGTCACCTCGATGCTCTTATCGACCGTCACCCTTTGCAGCTGTTCTACCTTCCTTGCGAAGTCATCTCGTTCGGCCGAAATCCGAACCAATTCTTCCTCCTTCGCAGATAGTTCGGCCTCGACTATCCGAAGATGATGCAGCTCGACCAACAGCTCACTATTCCTCTTCTCTACATTGTAAAGTATTCTCCTCGTCAGATGAACCTCGCCCTCGAGACGATCCTCCCGGGACTGCTGAAATAACTCGGCTCGGCGCCGATCCGCCGGGGTGATAAGTGTCTGTTCGACGATCTGAAATAAGAAATGGACAACATTGAATTACTATATGGCCGAACCAAACACTTAGACAGAAGTCCAAAATCAAAACAACACTTTTCATTCATCATCAAAAGCGGTGGCCAGTCCGCAAAAGGCATTACACTGATTGAAAAAAAAAAACAAAACAAGAAACTACAAAGAATTTGCGAGGGGATCAGGGGTCCACCTGCGTCGCCGCGTCGACCTCGGGCGCATCGTTAGATGGCCCCTCGATCCTCCCCTCGACTTGGGTGTTCGCCACAGGTGGGTCGGCCTCCTCCTCCTCGTCATCGCCTTCGGCCTCGTCGCCTTCGCCTTCCTCCTCCTCACCGCCTGAGGGCGACCCGGGCCACAGTCTGTAGCCGACCCGCTCGAAGCCGGGGACACGATCCTGAACATGGTCGAGTGCCCTCTGATAGGAGCTCTCCATGTTCTCGGCCATGTGTTTCTTCGCCTCGGCCTCGACCTCAGCCTCTACCTCGGCCCTAATCTTCACGGCCAGCGCCTCCTTCTCCGCCTTCAGGTCGGCCAGAGACTTCGCCGACGCGGCCAGCTCCTCGGCAGCCTTCGCAGCCTTGGCAGACTCCGCATCAAATCGGCCCTTGGCTCTCTCCAAGCCAGCCACAAGATCGGCGACCCGGACTTCCAAGGCCTCGACTCGCCTCTGCTCAGCCTCAAGTTGCCGAACTGCCTTGACCTTCTCCGCCCTGTCCTTGTCACTGGCGGCCTTCAGCTCCTTCTCCTGCGCGGCAAATGTCTCGAGGAGGTGGCCAAAGTGGCAAGTGGCCTGCAAAGACAACGATCAGAGCGATGTGCAAGCCGAGCAGCAAACTTGAAGAAATTCGCAAGAGGATACTTACCGACACGAGCGACCTAGCGACTTCATAGGTGTCGTCGCCGACCGTCCCCGCCTTCAGCGCGGCTCTGTCCTTCGGGGTCGCCAAGTGCTTGATGACCTGCACTGACATCTGCGAGTTGTCGAGGAATCCGTCGTGATTCTTCACCCGCCAGTTCGGCACAAACAACTGCTTGTGCTGCTCGGTCAGGATTTCCTCGGCCACTTTGGTCAACGGCGGAGCCTCGATCGTCAGCGCCGTGTTAACATCGAAGGCCCCCTCAATCACGGTCGGGGCCACAGGGACCGAGGCCTCCTCGGCATCAACCACCTCCGAAGGCACCTCAGTAGCCGGAGGAGGCGGGTGGTGGTAGAGGCGACCGTGGGCTGCGGAGTCGACGAGGCAGCCGCGGTCGCCCTCTTCCTCTTTCTGCCCCCGGCCAACTTGGACCTATCGGCCATCATAGCGTTGAAATCAATCTTCATCGCTTCTGCATCGGACAACAAAAATGAGTCAGCAAGATGAACTAAAAACTTGAAAGAAAAACGAAAATAAAAGAGATGTCAGGAGCATACTCGGGTCGATGGGGCTAAGGCCGGACCCGAACAGCACCTCCTCCGTCAACTCCCTCCAACTCAGCAAGGGAAGGGCCATAATCTTCCTCGCCACTTCCTCCTCGGCCTCAGATAATACAGGGTCAGCTCTCGCAAATTTCGGCACCTCCACTTTCCACCGGGTCGGAATGTGCCGTATCGCCTCACCCCTCAATATAAAATACTTCTCTTTCAAACCCTTAAATGAGCCCAGGTTTTCTATGATCCTAACACCCTTCCTCGGCCCCAAGTAGTACCGATGCTCCGTCTTGTGCATCCGGTTTATCCGATACAGGCCTCGATAGACTGTTAGGTCCGGCTCTACTTCAGCTTTGTAGCACTGAAGCAAGAAAGCATTCACGTGACGCCATGTGTTCGGCATGAATTGGGTCGGCACGAGGCAGAACCAGCCGAGGATCTGGAGGATGAAAGGATGCAGCGGAAAACGTAGTCCGGCATTCAAGGAGTCGAAGTCGAACATACACATATCCGACGATGGCAGCTTGGAATTCGCTCGCATCCTGGGGCCGGGGATCACCAGTTTGTACTCCGGAGGGATGGCGAATCCCTTTCTGATCCGAAGGAGATCCCTCTCGGATAACACCGAAATGAGCTCGTCGGCTTCGGTGGGAAGGGCAGGGTTAGGTTCTTCAACAACTTTCGACTTTCCGTAGATCGCTTTCTCCAAAAGCTCGCCCTCGTACTGCCTGACCCCCGAATGCCCGACAGAACAGAGGGATATCGTCCCATCTCGGGGGCTTGATGGTTCCCCACAATCACCTCGACCACGGGAAATTGGGTCGCCACCCTCCTCTTCTTCTTCCCCCGCCTCGCCTCAGTAGCCGACGTCTCGGCGATCTGCTTTCCCTTTCTTCGGGCCTCCACCCTTCTCCTCTCCTCGGCACCATCGTCGCCCGAAGACGAGGCCCCACTCCCCGACTTCACTCTTGACATCTCTAGAAAAAAGCTAAGGCTAAGTAGACTGACCTTTGAAGTGACGTTCACGGTCGGAATGTGCTTGCCGGAAATCGCCTGGCCCACGCGACAGCTACCGTCACCACCTTGGAGCAAGAATCGCCGCTAGCAGAGAACTTAGAGAACAAAAGTTAAATCTTGGAGTGAAAAGTAAGAAATGAGCTTGGGGTGGGGGAGTGAAAACTTATAACCCTAGGGGATAGTGGGCCTCCTTGGGAACCTCAAAGGCCCGCTAAGAAGCCAAAGCGCCAAGCGGAAAGTTGCGACGTTACGAGAAGCAAAAAACTCTTCAAATCACTCAAGTCAACGACTCGGCCACCGGTCTGCCAAGCCGAGCTATCGAACAGCCGGCTAAGCAACCGAGCTACTGAGTTCCTTCGAAGCACCCAACTCGGTGCCTCGGCCAACAGCACTGAGTCTCCGAGCCGAGATGACGAGGAACCGACCCTCGTATATGGAGAAAAATCATTCCGAGGCGAAGTCACCGTCGAATCTCTCCAAAATTCGCGCCAAAATTCGATGGACGGTTCAGATCTTGCCACGCCCACAAAACGACAAGATAACATTTTCTCGTGATCTGAACCCCATCCTCGTGATGCGCACCATGATGGACGGACCAGATCCGCCCACGTGTACCTTCCGAACTGCCTGCCATCGGCCTGCTCAACCGAGCTACCGAACAGCTTAGTCAAGCAGCCGAGCCACTGGGCTCGAAAAAATGGAACCATCAAGGGATGCTTCCTTCAAAATATCCAACTCAGCGCCTCGGCCAACAGCACTGAGTCTCCGAGCCGAGATGATGAGGAACCGACCCTCGTATATGGAGAAAAATCATTCCGAGGCGAAGTCACCGTCGGATCTCTCCAAAATTCGCGTCAGAATTCGATGGACGGTTCAGATCTTGCCACGCCCACAAAACGACAAGATAACATTTTCTCGTGATCCGAACCCCATCCTCGTGATGCGCACCATGATGGACGGACCAGATCTGCCCACGTGTACCTTCCGAACTGCCTACCATCGGCCTACTCAACCGAGCTACCGAACAGCTTAGTCGAGCAGCCGAGCCACTGGGCTCGAAAAAATGGAACCATCAAGGGACGCTTCCTTCAAAATATCCAACTCAGCGCCTCGGCCAACAGCACCGAGTCTCCGAGCCGAGATGACGAGGAACCGACCCTCGTTTATGGAGAAAAATCATTCCGAGGTGAAGTCACCGTCGGATCTCTCCAAAATTCGCGTCAGAATTCGATGGACGGTTCAGATCTTGCCACGCCCACAAAACGACAAGATAACGTTTTCTCGTGATCTGAACCCCATCCTCGTGATGCGCACCATGATGGACGACCAAATCCGCCTACGTGTACCTTCCGAACTGCCTGCCATCGGTTTGCTCAACCAAGCTACCGAACAGCTTAGACGAACAGCCGAGCTACTGGGCTCGAAAAAACGGAACCATCAAGAGACGCTTCCTTCAAAATATACAACTCAGCGCCTCAGCGAACGCCACGAACCGAGCCGAGGGACCAATCCTCCGAATCGAGACGACGAGGAACCGACCCTCGTATTTGGTGAAAAAACACGCCGACCCATATCAGCCGTTGGATCTTGTGGAAAAATGCGCTCATCATGATGGACGGCCCAGATCTTGCCACATCCACTAAATGACAAGATAGCGTTTTATGGGGATCTACGCTGAGATAGACAGCCCAGATGATGCCACGTACCTCGGATTCTCCGAGCCGAGGCACTGATCCTCCGAACCGACCCGCGCACCTCGTAAAGGGTAAGGCCGAGCCGAGGTGACGAGGAACCGACCCTCGTATATGGCAAAAAAACACGCCGACCCATATCAGCCGTTGGATCTTGTGAAAAAGCGCACTCGTCATGATGGACGGCCCAGATCCTGCCACGTCCACTAAACGACAAGATAGCATTTTATGGGGATCCACGCTGAGATGGACGGCCCAGATGATGCCACGTACCTCGGATCCTCCGAGCCGAGGCGCTGATCCTCCGAGCCGAGGCGCTGACCCTCCGAGCCGAGGAACCGGGGAGCCGACCCTCGTATACGGCAAAATAGCCTGCCGAGGAACGGGGACCGTCTGATTACTCAGAAATTCGCGCTCCGCGCTGATCGAAGGTCCAGAGTACGCCACGTCATAAATTAATATTTAAAAATCGATTTTCATCGTTTTATTTATTTAAAAATTGCGAAAAATTGCTAAAAATTCGGAAAAATTAGCTAAAAATTCTAGACAATAATTAAAAATTCAGGGGGATATTTTTGAGCCCCTGAACGAACAATTATTGCCTAGAATGTACTGTTAAGCCCCCCGAACTCTTAGTTAACACATCGCAAAATTAAATAAATAGCCCGAAAAAATAAACAAAAACTCGATACGGCCTCGAAACATCGTATACCTTCAAAAAAGAGAGGAAGTTACCATACTACCCACTTCAGGATTCAAAATCACCCATTCGGACTCCGATACAACTCCGCTAGCCACTAAAACAGTCAAACTACTCCTCAAAGACTGATCGCCCTCAGCCTTTAGGAGTGGGGGGCTCGTGATGTGGCTAAAAATAGGGGTTTAATCGAGACCGCCCAAATTGGACACGAATCCTGAAGCCCAGGGGTAAAATAGTAATTTCACCTACAAACGGGTCTGAAGCAGGTACTGGATCTCCTTCTCACAGATCCAATAACCCACGAACGGATTCACCACAACTGGGTGCGGGCTTCAACCCGCAACAAACCCGGTCCAGCAGGATAGAATTAGGGTTTCTGATTAATATTAATCAACGGCCCTGATTCATATCTATCCCTTCACTGGGGATTAGGGATTACATTCCTTATCTATACACAAGAATTACATGCCTAATCTGTTCCCTGAGACACCTATAAATACCCCCCATCCATCTCCATTAAGAGGTAATCAATCTTTCACCAGTTTTTGTGCTCTTTCATAGTCTTCCAGATTACTGACTTGAGCGTCGGAGGGTGCGTCGCCGGGAACAACCCCGGTGTCTCGCACTTTTTGCAGGTGCACGGCAGGAGCGACGATCAAGCCCGACGGAACAGGTATACAGGTTTACTATTCAGTTTCCCTAAGAATCCACAAATACTATCTGTTTGCCCCCACACCAAATTTAGCGACAACAGCTGCTGAAAAGGAAACTAGTGATTCAGCTGGACAGTTACCTCTTATAGTTGACTGTGAAGAAGACTACATTATGGATATTGTAGGAGCTGTCTGTATCGACACCTTTGGAAATGTAGCATCAGGAGCATCGAGTGGTGGTATTGCATTGAAGGTTGATGGACGTCTTGGGTTAGTTGCAATGTATGGATCTGGTTATTGGGCTTCATCAAAAGATGTATTTGAAGCTCCATTTAATGTTGGATGTTGTGCAAGTGGTGCCGGAGAATACTTAATGAAAGGATTTGCTGCACATGAATGCTTATGAGTTTTGTTCCTTCTCTGTTCAAAATTCATGCATATACACGGCAGGTGTGGATGGAATGATTTGTTAGATTGATTCTTCAACTGGGAAGATACTAGAAAGTTTGGATGTGAATTTTTGCCTTCTTCGGCTTTATCAGTATGAACCATAAAGAATGAAAATCCATACTGTTGCTTGCATCTTAATCAAGGCTTTCATGGCAATGACTGCTCCAGATTTCAGTATGTCTCTTCTTAATTCCTGAGCAAGTGCAACTGGAAGAACAAGTGAAGACTTTGATTGTTCTATCTCACTATCTAGAGATTGCAAGGTTTCGCCAGTTCTGGGATGAAGCTGCAAAGAACCGCAACATACTGGATGTTGTTCCAAGCTTCGACAAGGCTATTCAAAATTATGTTGTCTATGTCCTTTCGCTGACTTACCAGAAGGTGTCCGGGCTGTGCTTGCAGAGGTTGAACTTGAACTTCTTCATAGTCGCAATTGGGGTGTCAATGGAAGAGGTTTCCTTGTTCGACCTTGAGGCAAGGTCGTAATGAAAGGGGGGAGGAGTTGATGCACGCCAGAATAGAGAGTGAAGCTGAAGAGTGTATAAATGTGTATCAACCCAAATGTAAATAGAGAAAGTAAAGAGACTTAAGTGTAAAAAGAGTAATATACATGCTAAGCACGTGAATAGAATCTTATAAATGGAAAGGGATAGCTCAGCTATGAGCTATGTCTGAATTGAGATTAATTCCATCTTCTCTGTTGTTCTTCCTCTTCCTTCTTGATTTCACTAAGCTCTAGGATTCCTTCTCACCAATCCTAGCTCTCTTCTTCCTCGTTCCTTCTCTAATTCACCGTTCTTGAGTTCTATTTGAGTTCTTTAATGGCGATGCAAAATCAAGCGCATCATCCAACCCATATCTATGAAGGTTAGGGTTTTCGTTTATGAACTATGGTAGAACTCTATACATAGATGATATGGATCTGACCTCCCCAAGTACGACCAAAATATAGAGATCAAGGAGTCACTACACCATAGAAGGGATTCCCATAAAGTTGGACAATAGTTGGATGAAAGGGTGAGTTTGTTTAAGTTATCAAAGAATTCTGGAATGTCGATTTATCGTTCCTCTATGTAGATTTTGCAATTTGAAGTTTACAAATATTTGAATTGCATGCATCATTGTTGGACCCAACATATTAGAGCACCCCCAATGGGTCTCCAACCCCATATTCTAAGGCATATGTCATTCCAATAATTGAGCTACACCAATGGTACCCCCACTTTTTTTTTTGAAATTTAATATTTTTTTCTCTATAATACTGCATACCTCGTATTTTATATTCACATCCAGTAATATATTTCTCAATCTTTAATTGTTTATCCTTCACTTTGAAGCATAAAGGATCCATCTAAAATATCTTCATCTTCATGATCTTCAAACAACATCATCAATTATTATCATCACGTATTAACTAGGCAAGACCAAGAGCAACAATGGATACTTAGCATGATCGCTAATAACAATCAACTTTTGGCAGATAATCCTAGTTACAAAGAAATTGACGCTCAATCAACCCAAAAAGGCTCAGTTCCTACACATATTGTTATCAACAGACCGTGAGGTAGCTGCACATAATTTGTGGGTTCTCCACAACCGCGATTTGGTGAAGCAAAATTTTGCAAACGTTTTTAAATAAGTAGCAGATTATTTCATCGGATTGTAGACGCTGTCAAACATCACGATAAATACTTTGTACAAAAGCATGATGATGTAGGCAAACTTGGGTTTTCAACTTTTCATAAATTAATAGCTGCTTCCAGAATGCTCTTGTATGGTGCTCCAGCAGATTCTTATATAAAAATTGGAGAGTCCACCGCAGTTTCTTGCTTAAAAAGATATTTTTTCACTGTTTTTAAGGTAGTTTGAGAGGAATACCATAAATCACACTAATGCTAATGTTGTTTCTAGACTCCTACACATAGGTGAAGAACGTAGATATTTAGGAAAGCTGAGTAGTTTAGACTGTATGCATTCCGAATGAAAAAATTTTCCAACTGTTTGGGCAGGCCAATACTTATACAAGAGTGGATCCTCAATTACCATTCTTGAGGCAGTTGTAGATTATAGCCTTTGGATATGGTATGCATATTTTGTCCTACAGGGCTCTAACAACGACGTCTATGTGTTGGAATTTGACACCTAGTTGCGGATCTTGTGGTATGTAAATCAGTTCCAACTAAATATTTTATTATTGGAAAAGACCACGACACTGGTTATTATTTAGCTGATGACATATATCCTAAATGGTCTACACTTGTTCATACCATTCATGTTCCCCAAGGGCCTACTAAGTAGTGTTTTGATATGAAGCAAGAATCATGTAGGAAGGACGTCAAATGTGCATTTGGGGTTCTCCAATCATGTTGGGCAATCATCAAGGGACCAGCTCATTTTTGGAGTAAATGTGTATCACATGATATATTGACTATGTGTATCATAATACATAACATGATCATCGAGGATGAGCGATATATAAATGCGCAAATTTTGGAATTTGGTCATATAGTTGCCCATGAGATATCGATGGCTACTGATGATGCAACCCAACTTGATCAGTTTCTTACGCGACACAAGAAAATTAAGGACATGAAAGCTCATTTTGCACTTCTAAACAGATTAATTGCTCATATATTTGAACAACACGGGGCTAGTACATCGGGAGCTTAATTGTTAATGTTTTTGTAATTTGCCTAAGTTGGTACACTTTTTCGTACGGGTTCTGTAATGAGGTCATCAATAATTGTATTATCATTCTTAGTAAGTGTATTATCTCTTTCCAAATAATTGTGTTATCCCTCTATAAATAATTGTACTATCTCTTTACAAATAACATAAGAGACAAAAATATAAGGAATAATGTGAAATGACGAAGGTGAACAGCTTTGTAAGGTAATTGTAAGAACTTTGTAAGACATATTGTATGGATAATGCAAGGTAGTAATGAATGTGGAGAAATTTTGTTTGTACAAAATGGAGGTAAGCCTCACTATAAATGTGAGAGGGGCTTGCATTGCAAGTGTACACAAAAAACGAGAATATGTTATAGCAACTATACGGAAGGGAAATTACTCAGAATCGATGATATGGAATTATGTCAGGCATATCTTGACATCTCTCAGATGTTATTGTTGGCGTAAATTAAAAAGGAGATAAGTTATGGCAACAGGGTATTGAAAAATTTAATATCAGTAAACCTCCTCCATCTTATCGAAAGCCGAAGTCTCTGTCCAACCGTATGTCTGATTTAATGTCTATAATTAGCAAATTTTGCAGTGCTCTTCGTCAAGTGTAGATGGGTGGTGATTAGGACTACAAACGGAGAGTGAGAGGGAGAGGTGGTGATTAGGCTAGTTTGAAGGTGCATGGCCAAAGAGTTTCTTTTCCAAGTTTGAGGTTTCTAGGTGATGCTGCTTTTTTGGGTGTGGGAGCAACCAGATGATGAGTTCTTTGAAGGAGGGGGAAAGCTTAGATCCTGGTCGTCGATCAGATCTGATGTGAGGCTGATAGTTGTGGACGGATTTGGGATGGATAGCTGAGATACCACCGAAAACCTACATAAAAACCTGAAACACCGGGAGTTTTCCATGCAACAGGCCCTCCAACAATCAAGTCAGTAACTCAGCAACATAAACTAGATTTTAGGGGACAAAATGTTGATTACCTGGTAATGGAGGATGAGGGTCTCTATTTATAAGCCTGAGAGGGGATAGTTTTAGGAAGATTCCTTAACTAATTTGGAAGATTCCTTTTGTTAAGGGCCCTATCAATCAATATCTTCATGATTTGGGAGATTTTGTTACCAACCATGATTGACTGGTAAATCTCCCCTAGTTGTCCAATGATGCAACCCCCATATGGGCTGAGCCAAGATGATGCGTCTGTGGGCGGCCCATGTGCTTATCGTGGGCTTGTAGCCACTGTGAAATTATTGTTTGCCCTTAGCAACTCATAGATTTGTGCATGACCGTACATACCCGATTGGCTGTAAACTTTACCCATATCACAAGCCCCCAACTCCTGGATGTTTGGTGTAGCAGCCTTCAAGGAGCATCTCTCTCCCAAGGACGTTTGTGACTACATTTGGAGTTTCTGAGGGTAGTAATCATCTACCATAATTTTAGTTATTTTCTGAGATTTTTAATGTCACGCCCCGCTTCCCAAAAATACGGAACACAAGCACATGACATTGGCCCAATAAATAACTTGCGTCATCCATAAGCTGTTTACCCATTCAACTCAATAATTATAACCACATGAACAATAATACTTGGAATAAATAATATGAAATATCCAGATACAATAATCCAACGTCTGGAAACAAATAATAAAATCCGGGTCAGAAGCCCAATAAAATAATAAATCCAATCACAAAACAATAAGCGTCGATACAATAAGACCAATGCAATTATAATCAACTAGAAAGCAATAAATCTTTAGAAAGCTTGTTCTCCAATTCCTGCAGGCAATTCTCTTTCAACACCTGTGAACACTTCATCTAAAAAGAGGAAAAAAATTGTTCTTAGAGCAAGTCATGGACAGCAAGTAGAGAAAGCAAGGAACAATGGAATAACGATATAGAAATTAATTCAACCGATCAATAAGAATCAATAACATGGGACAATAGCAATAATTAATATCATTGGTAGTCAATGCAATAGTATAAACAATGGTTCAATATTCGATCAATGTTCAATGGCATCAATAACACTTCAACAATATTCAATATCAATAGAAACGATAAGGTACAATATGCAATGTCAATGTGGTGTCAATTCTTAAGTCTATTAATCATTTTAATTCTAACTAATGCACGTACTACTGCATCCCATTCTACAAGTTCGATGCATACAATCAATTTCGTTTAGACTCTAGTGGTGAATGCTATGGATCATGTATCGATACAATAATCACTGATACGATAACAACATTGAGCACGATACATTATAACGATTCACTAATTCACTGATACACTGATACACTGATACGATACACGAAAGATTGTAGTGTCGTAGTCAGCGCTCCAACAATCAATTGATAAAACACTAGCCGACACAGTCACAATATCATTCACTACCCAAGTCATTTCCTTAAACTCTGGCTTGTTAGTTATTTTATCAGTGCAATAATACATTATGCAAATAGAGACATTGGAAGAACGATAGCAATAATAGATGAACAATAGGATGATAATTTGGATAGGACAATTAGAATAATGACAATAGGATATTAAGATCATGTAATGCAACATATACACTTCAATTCATGCAATACAATGATATATGTATAATTATATTAAGAAAATCTGAAAAACAAATTTCTGGACAGCAAGAGGTAACTGTACAAAAATCAGTTTTTCCACTGCTACAGAAATCGAAAACTAAAACCGTCAGAAATTCTGAAAACTAGACTTCCATAAGATTCCAACGCATATTTAAGATACAAAATCTGACAACAGTAGCTAGGTCAAACATATCATTCTTTACAGATTATATGTTTAGGCAGAAAATCGACAACAAGTTATTATATTTTTAGAATCAGCAAAAACTTAATAATAAATCATAAAAAATGTTTATTCGACTCCTAAACACGTTACCTAACATTCTGAAAATTTCCAGACTAATATTTTAATATTAGATCAACCAATTAATAGATTAAACATGAAACATACATGAATCTGAAATTCTGGAAAAACAAAAACACAGCAGTAGTAAAATGATCATAACTTTTGCAATACAACTCAGAATTCAGCAATTCAAGATGTTCTGGAAACTAGAAATATAGGGATACAACTCTTATTCAGAAAGTTATTCAATTTAAGATCAAATATTGGGTCAAAAACATCAGGCAAAATACAGATAGAAAACAACATACACATTTTTGGGTATTTTTCATGAAATAAATTGATTAAACATGATGGGTATCGATTCTATTAGTCAATAAACTTCATAATCAGTATGATGGGTGTAAAAGCATGGTAAATAAAATTAAGAATATGCACATATACTATTTTAACAACAACCAAACATCAATCGATCATTCAAACATACAACCTGTCAATAAAAACTACGGTAGATTATTTGTGCGGTGATTATATGCATAACTCTGTTAACGATACTATATGAGTGCATGAAAGATTCAATATTTGAAGTCAAAAGTGGCACGAAGTCGAGGATATTTGGGTTAGCTCGTGTAAACCCTCAATATACTCGACGAAAAGAGAGGAACAATATACGATACGATGAACAATTGGATCTACTTGCAAGAATTTCAAAAAAAATTTGAATTTGATACAATATTCAATTCAAGAGGAAAGTGACTTGCCTTATGGATGATTAATTTGAATACCAAGAATAATTGGATGAGAATCCCAGAGCAACGAACACACGAAGAATTACATGCACACAATGTGCACAATCCAAAGCACGTGCAGACAATGGTGGGGACCAAAAAATCAAAGAATGAAATCAAAGATGATGATCACAATCTAGATCAAGGTCCAAGGTCCAAAGCTAGATCAACTCCACATGTGTACGGCAAAACAGCAAGGAGCGGTAATGCCTTCGGTGGTGACTCCGACAGCGGCTATGTGTGGCAGGACGGCGGTCGGCAGGCGGCATAAGGGGAGACAGGGCGCTCGGGTGGCGGGTGTGAAGCGGCTCGATGGGGGGAAATAGGGGGCTCGAGCTGCGTTCGGGAAGGCATAGAGAAGAGGAGAATGGGGACGGAGGTTGAGCACCGGGGACAGGGCAGTGACGGGGTGGTGTTGATTGATGATGAGGTGGTGACGAAACAGGGTTAATGGGATAAGTTTCGGTGGGATGGGTTTCGGAAGTGTTGGGCGGCAAGGTTGAAGACAATGGGAGGAGCTGGCGGTGGTCGGGACTCCGGTGACAGGAAGGCGACGATGGGTTCAGGCGGAGTCGAAACAGAGGAGGAGAGGAAGCAACGGTAATGGCGATGAGGGTGGCAGACGGGGATGACAGAGATGGGCGATGGGGCTCGACGCAGGCTGGGTGTGGGAGACAATGGAGGGGAGGCGATGCGGAGGACAGATTTGGGGGAAGGTAGGGAGTGGATGGGTGAAGAAGCGGGCTGGAGGTGGAAGGTGAAGAGGGATGGGGTCTGGGTTTACACAGTATGGGGTTGGCATCTGAGGTTTAGTAGGGTTAGGGTATAAAGGTTAAAGGGTATATATATAGGTAATTATATGGTAATGGGTTATAGGGTATTAGGTTAGAATCCAATAGGAAAATGAGTTATTGGGTTGGGATCCAATAAGAAAATGGCTATAGAGTTTTGGGGTTGGGTTTAAATCTAGTAAGAAAATAGGCTATAGGGTTTATAATATATATATATATATATATATATATATATATATATATATATATATATATATATATATATAAATCCAGTAAGAAAATAGGCTATAGGGTTTATAATATATATATATATATAGGGTTTATAATATATATATATATATATATATATATATATATATTATAAACCCTATAGCCTATTTTCTTACTGGATTTATATATATATATATATATATATATATATATATATATATATATATATATATATATATATATATATATATATATTATAAACCCTATAGCCTATTTTCTTACTGGATTTATATATATAATAATAATAATAATAATAATAATAATAATGGTAACACTGATAATAATAACAGTAATAATAATAATAATATCGATAATAATAATAATAGTAATAAAACTAATACTCATAATAATAATAATAATAATAACAATAATAATAATAATAGTGACATGTATTAAAATAGGATTTGAGATTAACAAATTTATTAAAATCCAAATAGTAATAATATAAAATATAAATAGTCAATCAATTAGAAATAATAAATAAAGTTAAAATATATTATTATTCGAAGTAAATATAATTTTCGATTAGTAAAGATTTTAATAGAAGATCTAAATCAAATTAAAAACAAAAATGAATTTATAAATACTCAAAATACAAAAAATATTCAGAAAATATGTTTTTACTGGAACGGGGGTTACCTTTAATTAATAATCCTGAATTTTTCGAAGTGGTTCAGCAGGCCAAGGTGAGATGCTTAGATTACCATGCCGATGGACGAGCCAAGCGAGTTTGTTGAAAAAATCACGAGTGGCTCTGATTACAATGTCGAGGGACGAGCCAAGCGAGTTTTTTGAAGAAACTCGGGAGGCTCGGATTACCATGCTGAGGGACAAGCCAAGACTTTTTGGATAAAATCGCGAGTGGCTCAGATTACCATGCCGAGGAATAAGCCAAGTGAGTTAATTAAAGTAGCTTGAGTCACGGGGTGGACTCCAAACCTGTTGATTGAGTTTTAGTGAGTTGCGGGAGCAACTCGAGTGACAAGCCGAGCTCCAATGTGGGAGTAGCTTAAGTCATGTGTTGGACTTCGAAACTGGTGTTTGAGAGTTTGTGAGCTGCGAAAGCAGCTCGAGGGACAAGCTGAGCTCCAAGGTGGGAGTAGCCTGAGTCAAGAATTTGACTCTGAACCTGCTATTTGAGAGTTAGCAAGTTGGGGGAGCGGCTCGAGTGACAAGCCAAACTCCGAAGTGCGAGTAGCTTGAGTCACGAGTTGGACTTCGAACATTTTGTTTGAGAGATAGAATGTTGTGGGAGAATCTCTATGGAAGAGTTGGACTCCGAACTTGCTATTTGATATATAACAAGCAGTAGGAGCAGCTCTATAGAAAAGCTGGACTCCGAACCTACTGTTGAGAATTAATGAGTTGTTGGAGGGAGCTCAAAACAGGAGCGGATAACCGAACTCATTGTATTTAGTTAATAAGTTGGTGGTATAGCTCAGAAGATGAGCTTAGCATCGACCTCGTTGTTCTCATCTGGAGAGTAGTGCAAAAATTTATGAATACATGCTTAGTCTTTTTTGAAAAATCAAACTAGGTAGCTGCCTTGATGGCTAGCTTTTATCACAAGCATTAACCATTATATAGGTTGGTCTTATTACAAATCTCAAGAATCTAGTGGAGGGCGTTAAGCACCCTCATTAAACTTCATCAAGTGTTCGTTATCTCAGGTCCTTAATATCTTCTTCTACTTCAGATCTTCAAGTCAGTAAGCTCCTGGGCAGACGAATTTGGAGTCCTTATAGGATCCTTCACAATTAGGAGTGAGCTTTCCCTTTTTGTGTGGCTCAGAAATCTTGAAGAACCCAAAGGGTGTTTCTTCTAGCTTATCAACATATTCTGACTCGACTTGGTTCCTCTCTTATGGAAGCTCTAAGGCTTCAAGCAAGAGGACCGAGCCCCCATTATAATTGTGTAGCATGCTCGTGCTGCTTTTTGACTCCCCTTGACTTCTCCTACCCAGCTGGAGTGGGGAACTTCATCTTCATGTGGAACACCGAAGCTACACGTGGAAAGCTGCTAAGCCGGGGCGACTAAGAATGGCATTGTAGGCGGCTTTCACGTTAACAACTATGAAGTCCATGGTTTTTATTCAGAGAGTGGGGGTCTTGCCTACTGTTACGTCGAGAGTGACAATCCTTTCAACTTGGACTGGATCCCCAGAGAACCCATGGAGAGTGTACCCAACTGGTTTCAGGTGGTCCATGGAAATCTTGAGGCCTTCGAAATCTTCGAAGAAGAGAACGTTCACCGAGCTACCATTATCTACCAAAAATCGTAGAATAGTTTTTTTTTTTTTTCATTTTCATGAATCAAACCTAAAAAATCGTATAATAATGTATAGTTGTTATTACATTAAAAAAATTAAATAGTTTCGTCATTTTCTCATATTTTAAAAATCATGTGCAATATTGCACATGATTTATACTAATTAGGTGAGTAAAAAGGTTACGAGTAAAAGGACTACCCTCCTTCTCCTTTCTTCATTTTGAAATAGAGAAATGAGAGCAAAGTAGGCAAAAGTAGGCTATAATTCAAAATTCAAAATCTTATTAATTGCTTCCTTAAATATAGAGATTTCCTCAATTCAGCCTCATCTCTATCTAACGTTCTCCTCTCTCTCTTTTTCATGCTAACTATAACACCCCCACTTACCAAAAAAAATTCACCTCTAACAAAATTTAAACCCTCAATGCGTAGAATAGATGGAATTATTCTACGCTATGAGAAAAATAAGATGTATGTGATTGAAGAAAAATAAGATGTATGTGAGAGGTATGACTAGACTCTAAATTTTATTTTCAAATTTTTTTACTGATACTTTTATTACAAAAAATTGAGATTGATTTCTTTGCTAAACATTATTATCTTACACTACATGTTAACTGAGCTTTAATTTGATTGTTAATAAGGAACTTGACAATCCTAAGAACTAACTGGATCAAATAGATGAATTGAGGTATGTGTTTCTCCTTATAATTTTTTCAGTTGTGGGACAAGTATGATCATGTATTCTTCACAAAGGTGTTTAACGTGGAAATGTAGGAGACAACTACCCATACTTTCTCCATCTAAAATTTGCACTGGAATCCTATTCTTTCAAACATAAAAGAATCGTGCAATATTATATAGATATTATTCGATGATTTTTTTATAAAAAATTGGTATTTTCTTATTTTTTAAAAATTTTGTGCAATATTGCACAGGATTATACCTTATACTCATTAATTAGCTTGGTTCATGTATAAACAAATCTATCATGTGTTCTTATCCTATAATATGTGTATACTTAATTGCTGAACATATCCAATCATCAGTGTAAGTTAACTGACAGTCGAGGTATTTTAATTAATTTGGAAGCCACTCATTTTCCCTTCTACTCTTAGACTCCTATTCCAAACGATCATCAATCGTAATATACTCCCACCTTTCACTAAAAATATTAGAAGAACATATCAAGCATATGCATGACGTATTTTTTGTTTGCATCTCTAATCGATCCAAAGCATTTGGAAGAGAAATTAAAATTTTTCACCTAATTAAAGAGTTAAATAGAATTAAAAAAGTTGTGTCGATCACACAAAAACCTAAAATTACAATTAAAAACCAGTAATATGCACTAGCAAATCACGAGGTCTTAACCAACCACCAGATTCCCAAATCCCAAAAATTCCTTCTCTGAAAACCCTAATTACTTCCCCCAAAACCTTAGATGCATCTGATCCACCATCAAAACTATACTAACTCAAACCAAATCAAGCAAAGATCTGAACCCTACCTGTTGCTGCTATTTTTATGTGGGAGCAAACAGATAATGTGAATTTTTAATGGAAAACTATCAAGATCTAATCTTTACTTTGATCAGAACTAGTCGCCGTTAACTGCTCATTAATCTAATTTTTTGACTATTGTGGACTTTTTGAACTGAATTAGATGGCCAAGATCGTTCCAGCAAACCTGCAAGAAGTCTAAACATAGGCTATTTTCCGGCGAAAGACCCTCCGACGCTCAAGTCAGAATTCAGAAAAAATTGCAGAGTTTTTTTGTGGCAAAATAATGTTTACCTGATTCTAATAGAGGTAGGGGGCATTTATAGGCAAAGGACTTAGTTACAAAAGAACGACTTAAAAGAGTATATTTTATGTTTAAACTGTTTATTCACATGGTTAGGAGATAAGGTTAGTTGATAACTCTCTTTTGGATTAAGGATTTGGTCAATATTTTTAATTAACCAGGACTGTTCTTCATGGGCTGCAGCTTACTCCATGCTTGTAGGCATGTTTTGAGTTGATGGACCTAGAAACGGCCCATGTTCTTCATACATGTCTGCAATCGATGTAAAGTTGTCGTTCTGCCCGTAGAAGTTTCGAGATTCGTGCCTCATTCATGTGGCCCCGATTTGCTGCGATTTTTATTCTCATCATAAGCCCCTCACTTTTGAAAATTGGGGTTCTCATCCTTCTAGGAGTAGTTCGACTTGTTTTAGGTAATCTGAACAGCTTTTTAGCTTTCAGGAATGATTGAAGGTACTAGAAACCTCTTTTACAGCTTTTGGGAGTAGTAGCAGCTTTGAAGGATTTTCAAGAACTTTTCCAGACTTTTTGGATTTTCCTAAAAATCTTCAAACTTTTTGGATCGTTTTCAAGAAAACTAATCGTTACACCCAAATTTAGAATTAAATTTGGATTTTCTTGATTAAAATTTCTAAATTAATAATTACTTTTTGGAATTCTTTTAGTAACTTTTTGAAACTATAATTGTTTTTGCAGAATTTTTAACTCATTTTCCAAATTTGTAACTATTTTTTTCAGAATTTTATTTAAATTTTTGAATTCTTTTGATCAAATCAAGCTAATGAGCGATTTTCAAGGAGATTAGGAGACCCAGATTTTCTCAAAGCCTCATTCGACCCGGTGCACCACCTACACAGAGCACCGGGTAGGGGGTCTACCCAGAGCACTCCCCCCCCCAGCACATATGATAGGCACGGAGATTCAGGATTTCCAATGGTTGAAATGGGGCATTTTTCGTCGACATACCCGGTATAGGACATCGATGCACCTTTAGGAGATCTCGTGCGTCCATCGGGAGGGGCGCACAAATTGAGGAGATCCAACGGCGAGGAGGCATCGTTTTCGTCGTTTTATCCGATGTAGTCTTGTTTGTCGGATAGTGGCTCGGCGTTGACGTGGCATGCCAAGCTATGCTAATTCGGTGATGACTCGGCCGGCATGTGGCGCAGACATGGCTCCCTTTTTCAACAAATCTTTTTTTTTTTTTTAAATTTGGGGAGTTTGGGCGGTTGGACTTCTCCCGACGGTTGGGAACTCAACCACCACTCCCCTTTATATATTTTACTCCCCCCCCCCCACCTTCATTCTTCTCACTCTACTTCATTCTCATCTCCACTTTATCTCTTCTCTAGAGCTTTTCTCTTTAGAAGTTAAAAGATACTCCAGAGAATTTTTCTCCGACGAGCTCCGTCAACTGACCGTTGCTCGTTAAGTGAAGTAAAATTTATTATTTTATAAGATGTCTAGGATCTCGTCGAGCGACGACTCCTGTTCTTCAAACCGATCAATAGAAGAAGTATATGATCCTCGTCTCTCAAGAAATGAGAAGGGGAAGGAGGTAGTCGGGTCTTTTTTGGTCGTACTGGAGACGATCAGAGAGGAGGATAGGAGACCAGGTGATTTTGGGAGATACCCCAGCAATCTTTTGGGTCTTACACGCATCCGGCAGTATCCTGAAGACTTGGGGGATCTTTTCGAGCATGGTGTTCAGTATGATGAGCCCGAGTAACGCGAGGTTACCAAGTCCTACTCTATCTCGAGTATATTGACTGAGGAGGATCTTCCACAAATTAGAGCCGCATTTAGGATTCATTCTCAGTACAACCTTCTTTGCCCAGTCCAGGAACCAGGGTATGCTCGGCGCTTCTCAACGATTATTGTTTCTTTCCTTTCGATGCTTTGCAAGTTGGTCTTCATCTTTCTCGACACCCTTTTGTTAGAGAAGTTTTGAGGTGGTATACTGTTAGCCCAGTGTCGTTCATGTCGAATATGTGGAGGTAGTGAACGCCTTCATCTTACACTGTCGAGAGGCTGGAGTTGATCCGGATTTGAGCATGCTTAGAGCACTCTTCAAGCTTCATCAGAAGAGCAAGTCAAAACACCACTTCTACCTTACCCCTTGTGCGGGCGTGAAGTTGATCGATGTTCAAAATCAATCAAGTTCTGGAAGGAGTTCTTTCCTGTGTGTAGCCCGGAGCCATGAGGGATCCTAACTAAGTGGCAGACCAGTGTTCTGAAGATGGCAAGAACGGAGTGGGCATTAAGGGAGGGTGAAAAGAAAGTGTGTGAAGACCTTCCCATGTGTGAGCCATTAAAGTGGAGATAGATTACGGAGGAGGTCCTCTTCCGAAGGGGGGGGGGGGGGGGGGTTTGAGCCCTATAGAACCTTGTACGACTTTAGCTTTTAATTTCTTTACATCACTTAAGTACTCAATATCTTATTTCCACTTGCTTTTTTCATGTTTTCATATCTTCCTTGTTTTCTTTTGGCAAAGGCAGTAGATAAACTTCACTGCAATGATGGAAAAGTGTGTTGAGCTCAGCTCCAAAGCTCCTGGGGGCAAGAGAGGAAGAAGACAGTGACCAGACCCGAGATGGCAAAGGCAGCTAAGAGCTCCTCGACCTCTACCCTTGTAGTGGATCTGGGCTCACCCCAAACTGCCTCAAGGAGTTTCAACCCAGGAGGTCTCCCCCAAGTGTCTATGCTTCAGAAAGAGCGCCCACCATTGTTCGCCACGGCTGACGCGATCCTGCCCGAGAGGCTCAAGCCGATCTATGCCCCGAACTGGACCATCAAGCTACACGACAGCTTTCTCGGGGATAAGGATAGTTGTATGGAGCATCTCCTGACCCGGAAGGGCAAGGCCAGGATGGTTGCGGAGGGACCCAGCTCATCTGGCACGGAGCTTGGCCGAACCAGTATGTCGGTGAGTATAGTGACTTCTTGCGATATTAATTTTTTCTTATATATTTCTTCTAAGTCATGATAAATCACTTGCTAATTTAGCAACATGTTTAAACATCTAGCGGAGGATGAGAGGCACTAGGGGTTCCTGGTTGACAAGGCTAACTCAGAGAAAGCAAAGACCTTCAAGGCCTTGGAGACAGCCGAGCTTTGGGGGGGAGGCCCTTGGAGAGAAGGTTGCTTAGCTCGAGGTATAACTGAAGCAGAAAGTGTAGGAGGCAATCAAGGAGAAGGAGGATGCAGCTGCTTATGTGAGAACCGAAGGGGACACCACATGTTTGCCAACATGAAGAGGTCGTACCGCAAGGCCATTCAACACGTCTCGAGCATGTCCTTCACTTCAACGGGAAGGGGTACTACCTGGGGCTGCAGCCAGAAGAGGAGCCTTTCTCGAGGGTCTCAAATGATGAAGAGGAAGAGGAAGATGATGAGAGAAATGAGATGGCTTAGGAGGATCCTGTAGTCGAGGAGGCGAAGATCCCCAAGAGAGATATAGGAGCGTAGGGGAAGGAGGTCGTTGAGACATCCATTCCCCCGGCTCCCTTTACTGAGATGGGCCCCTAACTCTTCTCTTTTGTTCTAGTGTTCCGCTTTTTGGTTTTTGTATATGTATGCCTAATAGCGAACTGGGCACCACTTGATGTATCTCTCCTTTGGATCAAATGAAAACACTTTTAGTGTTCAACGCTTGTGTTTTTCTTAGTTGATAATCATCTTTAATGTGTACGGTTGAAGCTCTTGAGTCATCTAATCCTTGTAGTTTTGATTACTATCTGAGCCCCTACTCTTTTCAATTGGCAGATTGTTGTGTTCATTGGAAGGGACCTTCGGGATGCCGAGACTGACCGTCTTCGTCGTGCTTTTTCTTGTTGCCACAACTAAGAGGGACCAGCAGCTGAAGCTATTACTTGAGGGAATGTGAACGCGAAGTACTTATTTCTTTTGTGAGCAGGCTAACCAGGGGAAGTTGTTCCATGATCTGGCCTTTCGATCTCGAGTGGCATCGAGGAACCCCCGTGATTAGAACATTCAGACTCAGTCTCTAGGTTGGTGTCATTAAGATAGCTCGGCTGGCTGAGTTGGGATTTTTGTAGCGAGGAAGCGTCACAAGTGAACCATGTCTTTAACTTAAGTGCTCCTTTCCCCGCGGTCATAAGTGATCGGAATGGACATGAGTCGTAGAGCGAGTAAATGTACTTTGGCTCTTATACTTATTTTATGTCATGGTTTGTTGTCTACAGTTGACGAGCCACGGGAGTAGCTCTAGGGGGTAGCTGGACTCCGAGCTTAAAATGTTTTAAATTAGCAAGTGGTGGGGGAAACTCTAGAGAAGAGCTTGCTTGTTCAAGAGTTAGCGAGTTGTGGGAACAGCTCTAGCTAAACTCCGAACCCACCTTCGAGTTAATGAGTTGTGGGAGCAGCTTTAACTGGACTCTGAACCCACCTATGAGTTAATAATTTGTGAGTTAATGAGTTTTGGGAGAAGCTCTAGCTGGACTACGAACCAAACTCAAACTCTAGCTAGACTCCAAAGCCACCTTTGAGTTGATGAGTTGCTGGTGTGGCTCGGAAGAGAACCTGAGCACTGAACTTATTGTCTTTAAGTTGGTGGGTAGCTCAGAAGATGAGCTGAGCAATGAACTTGTTGACATGAGTTGATGAGTTGGTGGGTAGCTCGAAATCGGAGCCGAGCTCCTAACTCATTATTTTCTTCTAGAGAGTAGTGCAAAATTTTAAAAGAAAATATTGAATTTATTGAAAATTCAATCTAAGTGGCTGCCTTGGTGGTTAGTCTTTTTTACATGCTCTGGCCATTATATATCTTTGCCTTATTATAATGTTTCTAAAGAAAATTTTAAGGAGAACGTTAAGCGCATGCGTTGAACCTCGTCAAATTCTCTCTTGACACCTCCTTGCCCCCTGAGTCTTCAAGTCAGAGTGCCATAAGGCGGACGACTTTGGAGACCTCGTAACAAGTTATTCTCGGGCTTGGTGGGGGAGAGCTCTGTCTAACTCGGAAGAATGTGGATGGGTCTTCAGGGGAGAACAGGACTTCTTCTAATTTACCAACAGTCTCGGACATCACTTAATTCTTCTTTTAAGGGAGATCTAATACTTTGAGTGTGAGGACAAAACCCCCCATTGTAGCTATGTAGCACCTCCGAGCCACTTCTTGACTTCCTTTAACTCCTCCTACCCCATCTAAGACGGGAAACTTCATCATCATGTGAAACAATAAAGCTACGGCGTGGAGAGCTGTTCACTGGAGTGGCTGAGGATGGAATTGTAAGCGGCCTTTATGTTGACAACTATTAAATCCATGATCTATGCTCGGGAAACTGAGCTTTCCCCGTAGTTACATATAGTGTGGCTATCCCTTTTATCTGGATGGGGACCCTAGAGAATCCATAGAGAGTGTATCCTGCATGCTTGAGACGATTTCAGGAGAGCTTGAGACCTTCGAATGCATCCAAGAAGAGGATGTTCACCACGTTACCTATATCCACCAAGATGTGGCGCACCTCGTGATTTTCCATGCCAAGGCTGATAACTAGCGTGTCGCAGTGAAGAGTCTGCATGCCGTCTGAATCTTTGTGTGAGAACGTTACTAGAACTGTCACGCCCTACTTTCCAAAAGGAATATGGAATATGAGTACGTGACGAAGCCCAGCGAACGATTTTCATCATTCATAAGCTGTAGGATCGACTCAACATCATAACAAGAAATATAGCAAAATATATTCAACCACACATGCATGAATAATTTATTAATCATCAGAAAACATTTGAAACAATTATAAATATCCCAAATAAATTCAAGATCTGGATCAAAAGTAAAAACTTCGGGACTACAAGCCCGTTACATGTTTCAAGTAGTAACAAAATTTAATAAACTCAAATACAAAGTAATTAAAGCAAGTTTTCCCCAAGTGAAGCCTAGAACGTTTGCTCACCAACTCCAGCAGGCAATTGATATCCAAAACATGTATTTATCATGCAGAAGAAAATGGAGAAACAAGACAAATGCCCTTAGTGCAAGTTAGGGCCGCAAGTAGTATAAGCAAGAGTATGAAAATAAGTGTAAGAAAGTATGAAATAAGATATGGAATCAAGAACATACAACATGATTTGACAAGGATGCAATAAGTAGTGAAGTTCAAGAGACTAGCTAGCAAGTAAGATAACTCAAGTAACAGGATTGGGTAACAAATACTAGTAGCAGGAACAAGTGGCAAGTAAGCATGTAATTGTATCAAGCATTAAGTAACAAGTATCACGTACAAGTGTCAAGTAACAAGTATTAAGTAGGATATCAAGTGTGTACAAGTGACAAGTTATTCTTAAGTCTATTGTTTAATTCTATCTAGGTAGCACTTCATGAGTCCCATCCATTTACCACATGGTTTCTACATACAAATAGATTACGTTTAGGCCTGTGGTGGATTTTATAAGGCAGTGTACTCAGGCATTAAGTATCAAGCAAGCATGTTCACGAATCGGGTAATCATATATGCTACAAGAATGCAAATCTGGATCCGTCAGAAAATCTAGAAACTAGACTCTCTGTCCAATCTAGCATATATAAACAAGATACATAGAAGTGGTAACAACTGGAGTCAAAACAGCAAACTATACATAATTCATGTTCAGCAAGAATTTGTAAAATTGTGTTTATAAGTATGAAACAGGTCTGAAACTTCATTATTTAATTTCAGGAGAATTAGGGAATGTCCTCTGGTGTGTCTAGTATCAGCATGCATCATTTCAAGTCATTATCTAACAGGCAGCATAGCTAATTTAATTGTAAATCAAAGTGATGCAGCAAATTTATGAATCTGGAATTCTACGACACAGCAGCAGTAAAACTGTAATAAATCACAAACTATAACTCGAAATTCAATTCCATCAAAAGGGTAGTAAACTAGACATTTGGGGCTACATTTCATGTTTAGAACTCAAGTCCAGATTCTGATGTTATCAGGGTCGAAATAGCAAGCAAAAATAGGAACCACAACATAGTTGTTTCTTTTGTATAAAAAGTGACATGATTAGTAACTAATATGAATCTAAATTAATGTGTGATGCAAATCAAGGTGTAATAGATATCAGAACAGCAAGTCACATTTATTTCTCAACTCAAAAGAAGTAAAATCAACACATACATCATACAACATACATCTACAAGTAAGGTGGTTCTTAGTTTCATGTGTTCAAATAATTAGGAGATAAAATGGATCCAACAAATTGTGAAACGAATATATCAACAAAAGATTGTGACTCATATGATCGTGAAGATGATAAGGAATAAAATAAGATCGTCAAACGATAAGCCAAAGGGGAGTCACAACTACGATCTACTTGCAGTATTTTCAAATAAAAGCTTGTACTAGAACAACAAATTGTACAAGAAGATACTTACCTTGCTTGGATGAGGGCGTTGATGGACAATCTAGATCGGATGGATCTGATTGGTGTGGATCTTGATGGCGATCAAGATCAAGATAATCGGACGGCTGAGATCGCCCTGATTCGATCAAGATAATGGAGATCAGATCAGATCTGATGATGGGCACGATCTTGATGAGATCGGATGGTTGAGATTGAAAACAGCCCTTCTCCTTCCTTCTCTTCTTGATCAATACAGCGATGGGCGGGAGCTTCGACTAGTGACTAGCGGCGATGACTGTGGACAGCACTGCAGCGGCGAGACGACAGCGACGTTGAGGCTCAATTGTGGAGCAGTCGACAGAGGCAATGGCGGCGATGGGAGGCGGAGAGGTGCTCTGTTTCGTGATGAAACATAGGAGGAGATAGCGGGGGTGCTTGGGGCTCTGGACGACGACGAGGGTGAGGGGGGGTTTTGCCGTTAGGGATGACGACGAGGATGGTGCACAGGCGATGGGTAATGGGTTCGGCAATGACGAAGCGATGGGTGCATAAGGAGGAAGACGATGGGTTCGATGGGTTAGCAGTGAGGTGGTGGCGACTCAACGATGGGGGTGAAGCAGTGGAGGTGTGGGAGGTGAACGAAAGGCAGAGGAAGGATGGCAAGGTGCAGTAAGGGCGCGACGAGGTGCAGGGACTCATCGACGAGGGTGTCAATGGGTTTAGGTAGGGGATTCAATGGTAAGCTGGGCGACTGAGGGTGGAGCGAGGCTCGAGCGAGGCTGTGCTCGGGGAGGAAGATGGGTGAGGAGTGGGGAAGATGAACAGTGAAATAGAGGGCTGGCAGCTATGGGGGTAGAACCGTAGAACAGGCTAGGGTTAGCAAGGGTTATAAGGGATAGGGTATTTATATATAGGGTTAATGGATTTGGGGTTATAAGATAGTGGGTTTGAGTCCAGTAAGAGATAGGCTATAGGGTAATGGGTTTAAATCCATTAGAAAATGGGTTTTAGATTAAAATAATAAGTAATATATCAATAAATAAATCAATACTCGTATATTAGTACAATTAAATAAATTGGTATACAAAATCCATACTCCAATAATCATAAATATAGATGGAGATCAATAGGCTTCCACAATTTAATAAATAACGAACGATGAATTTTAATAAGCATTCAAAAGTAATAATAACAACAATAACAATAACAAGGTCACATTAAAAATAGGATTATATGAAAACTATTTGAAAATAACTGCAAATACGATTAATGAATAGAATTTAATTTTTAATAAACAATCAAGAAACAACAACAATAATAATAATAATAGTAACAATAATAATAGTCATAATATGTATCAAAGTCATAATACTAAAAATAATAAGATTCGTATTACAATATAAAAATTATTGGAAACTAATTACAAATAAAATCATTGATTAAAAATAGACTTTATAACAAAAAGAATTTGAAAGTGGAAAAAAAATAATTTACAAAAAATCAAAATACCAAAAATACACAGAAAATACGTATTGGCAGAAACAGGGGTTACAAGAACTCCCAAGCTCTTTGGGGGGGGGGGGGGGACTTTGTGTACTGAGTGGACTTCTCGAATGAACGCCTTCATGGAGGAGTTGGATCCCCCACCCGTAGGTCCTCCGTGGATGGTATGGAGGATGGCTGGAGGTTCAGAGTCATGTGACTCGGGATCTTTGTTTGTGCATTTGTTAACCCCCCGAACCAGAAGAGGATGAAAGTTATGATATATTCTTTAAGGTCGTAGCACTCCTATGTGCCATGGTCGTGGTCCCAGTGGAGTCAGCACCATCGGTTCTGATCCATTTTGATCCTTTTTGCCAAGTTCATCTTTGGAGGGGGTCAAATTATCCTGTCTCCTTCGATTTCCATGAATACCAATAAGATATTGGCATTGCAAAAGTGAACTTGTCGAAGCAAGGGGCCGGAAGAGGGCGACTTTGGCTGGAATCCTCCTTTTGGGACTTCTGGGGTCCCTCTTTAATGGTATTCTTCTGTTTGTTCTTGGATGAAGGCTCTCCTTGGTCTTGTGGATGAATAACCTCTTCTAATCGAATGTACTTCTTAGTCCTTTGTAGGAGGTCTGAGAAGTCCCAAGGCGACCTCTTAACAAGAGATGGTTTGAGGTTGACGTGGCTACTGCCAAGTCAAGTGATGGATGGATCGGGATTTGGCTGTGAAGCATCGAACATAATCCTTGAGGGATTCCGCATCCCTCTGCTTCAAGTCAAGTAAAGAGGCACTTGTCTTTTTGATCTTGCGACTGGTGACAAAGTGAGTGAGGAAGAGCTCCGCAAGTTGATCGAAGGAGAAGATGGACCTCGAAGAGAGACGATTGAACCATTCACATGCGGATCCCTTCAAGGTTGCTGGAAACGTCTTGCAGATGAGAGAGTCAGAAGCTTGATGGATCATCATGAGAGTTTTAAAACTCTAAGGGTGATCTACCAGGTCAGACTCGCCATAATATGATTCGAAAGCTAGAATCTTGAAGTTTGCTGGGACAAGAGCTTCAAGGATTATCCCAGAGAAGGTAGGGCAGAGAGGGTGATATGTTCTGTCATGTCATCCCTCTTCTTGCTTTACCAGGGCTAGGCGGTCCTCCATCTCTTGGAGGCACTGAAGGACTGTGTTGCCTTGTTCCCCGGATCTAGCAGGCCTATGGGACTCCTCCTGTTGGGAAGGAGTAGGGCGACGACTACTGGTTTGACGGCCCCTGCAAGGGGCATTACAGAGGGCTTGAATGATCTCATCCTTGAAGTCTTAGAACTATGCCCTGGTGACGGGTGATTCTTCTTTCCAGTTGTTCCTGGTGACTGGTCAGCTTGTTTGAGTCAGGCTTCTTCACCCTCGAAGGGGAGGGGACCTTCTTCATCCCCTAGGATAGAGAAATCTTCTTCGCCCCCTAAGAGAGGGGGGCCTCTGTCTTCATGGAGAGGGGCTTCTCATGCTTTCCTGGCACTCTGGATTGAGAACCACATCTTGGACTCACATTTCATTTAGGCTATTTCGAAGGTTCGACCCCTACTACCGGATGAGTATGATCTGACGAAGGTCTTGTTTTGCATGGAGTGCCAAAGAGAGCATCGTAGAGGGGGTGTAAGCCCCGTTCCCACCAATAAGTATTTTTCGTGTATATTCTATATTTTGATTATTTATAAATTTATTTTGTGCTAAATTCGTTTCGGATCTTTTATTAAAGTGTTTTCTAATCGACAATTATATTTATTTCGAATGATGGCGTATTTTAATTTTATTTTTTATTTCTTATTGATCGGCTATTTATATTTGAGCCCAAATCAAATGTAATATTATTTTAATAAATTTGTTAAAACCAAATCTTACTTTATGATGTAATCTTATTACTAGGTTTGCCCATTGACACGTTCCTACGGCACGTCTTCGAAACGGTACACCTGGTTTGATTATATAAAATAGTTTTAGACGTCCAGCAAATTAATTGAAGTAGGAAACATATTATATGAGGAAGCAGCATATCTACCTTTAAGCTCAACCATCACCTTCTTGATCATTAGCCTGAACTTACTTGGAATGCATATAGTTTGTTAGAAACACTACATAAGGTTTTTTTAAACTTTAGCATTACTTTTAGATGCTTGTAATAGTTATGCAAGGACATGATCATATATATTTTATAGAGCTTACTCTAATCCCATAACCACTATGAGCATGTCTAAATACAATGGTAACCCAAGTGCAGGTGTGAAGGTATCTACAATACCAATAATCTAAACATTTGTTTGTCTAAGACTTAGTTTGTAATTGAAATACCTCTTATTATTATTTCAACCAAAATGTAATACATGAAGATCTCAAAACTCTAATCCAAGCTAATCATTTCTTTTATCTCCACTTTGTCTCCCCATTGTTCCTTTATAAAAATAAACTAAAATGGATCAAAAACTAATTTACTTTATATGTCTTTTTTGAGTGGAGAGTTTGCACCCTTCACTGGTAAACTCTAGTCATCCCAATCATATATATCCAAACATACACTAAAAGTTCTTATATGTTATGTTATCCATGGTTTCTAATAACTAGTGAAGGGAACACTTCACGATAGTATATTCTCTTGTAGTAAAGAAATTAATGTTGCATACTTGCCAAGTTATTTTAGGTTGCTGATCAGCTTACCTGTCCTGCTATTGTTTGGAAACCCAAATTGAGGCCACCAAATAATCGATCTCTCACTTATGTACACCTTAAATCAAAATCAATAAAAAATTCATCAAATAAATCACCAAAATTAAAAAAATTTAAACCCAAAAATAAAACAATCATACCTCTCTGAACTTAGATTCCATGCACACACAAAATTCAAGTCAACAAAAAACAGAGTAATGCCCTGCACACACAAAATTAAAAATTAGAATGAGAATTCGGTTAATGAGATGAAATTAGAGTCACCGCATTGCATGTAGGGGTTCTCTATTCGGTGGAGGGGAGTCGCCGATACGGAGTCGCTTGATATTCGCGATCGATTTAGTGGAGGGGAGGCACCGAAACAGAATCAACAGCGGATCAGATATCAGTGACGATCTCTTGATTGGGGTTCCATACTGAATTTGATTTGGATTTGCTTTGAGATTCGCGCTTAAGAGGACGCTGGAGGCTTCGCCAATGGAATGAAAGCAAAGGTTTAAGAAAATTGTTTTAGGGATTTGGAATTAGCGGCTTAAAAACCCAAGGGGAGAGAGAGAGAGAGAGAAATAGACGGAGCAAACTGATCTGAATAGGAGAGAGAGAGAGGGGGGGGATTTGAAATTGAGTTTTGGGAAAAAAACTTTTGGGGGAAAATGTCTTTTGGGAGCTTAGATCTGGACCATTGATTTCTTTACTATTGAAGGCGAGCCACTTTATAGTTTTTCTTTGTGTTTTATTATATAGATTATTGTAATTATTATAATTTTTATTTCTTCACTGTTTATTAAAAATCCATTTCTATTCATTAATCGTATATGTAGTTATTTTCAAATAATTTTTATATTGTAATATAATCCAATTTTGTATATGACCTTCTTGTTGTTGTTGTTGTTGTTGTAAGGTCATATAGATTATTGTTATTATTATAATTTTTATTTCTTCACTGTTTATTAAAAATCCATTTCTATTCATTAATCGTATATGTAGTTGTTGTTGTTGTTGTTGTTGTAAGGTCATATAGATTATTGTTATTATTATAATTTTTATTTCTTCACTGTTTATTAAAAATCCATTTCCATTTCTTCACTATTTATTAAAAATCCATTTCTATTCATTAATCATATATGTAGTTATTTTCAAATAATTTTTATACTATAATATAATCCAATTTTGTATATGACCTTGTTGTTGTTAAAAATCCATCTTTTGATGTTGTGAAAAGCTAAATCTTAAAAAGATGTTGTGAAAAGCTAACTCTTAATCTAATTGTATTCTTTCAATTAATTCTATTTTCTATTGAACCCTGTAAAATAATGTTGTACAACCTATTCGAATATTTTATGTATTGAGTACTCTAATTTAATATGTTAATATCCAAATTATTTATCCTATTTATTTAAACCCCAAAACCCTATAGTCTTCTTCTCTTTGGATCTCAAACCCTGTAACCCGCAACCCATTAACCCAACATCTCAATTTCCCTATAAATACTAATTATTCGTTAACCCTAATTATACTAAACTGAACCTAATTAAATCCCTCAAACGCCACTGTTAAATCCTACCCCGTTCCTGTGCAACCCTGACCCTCATTCTTCTTTCCCTGTTCGCAACCCAACTCCTCTCAACCCTCTCGACCGCCTCTGTTGCCTCCCTCGCGACCCCCACCATCGACCGCCAAGCCCCCCTGCCTTCGTCGCCTACAACCACCTTTCCCGCCCCAGTTCATATTCAACCTTCATCATCCACCATCACCCTCTCCCTTCCCAAACACTTCGCCTTGCTCTCGTCGACACCCCGTATCACCCTTGATAGCTGCGCCGCCATCGCCGTCGAGCCCCTGCCATCTCCTCCCTCCTCGTCAACAGCACTGCGAAGCCAAGCCATTGCCATCCTCGCGACCCCCTCGTCGCACCATCTCCGCCATTGTCCTCGCCACCATTTTCTCCACCCCCGAGATCGACACCGCTCTAGCCCCATCGACTGCCATCCATCGCTAGCCTCTCCTGCCGCTCACAACCACCCACAGCCACCACAGTCGCCATCCCCTCCTCTTCCTCTGTTTTCTTCCAAAACAGAGTAGCGCCTTCCGCTCCCCTGTACCGCACCCGCACAACAGCCTATCCCCTGACCAGCACCACCACAGCAGCCACTGACCTCGTCCTTCTCCACCACCACTCACCGCCGAAGACGTGGTCCCCGTTGCTGTCGCCCTTGCGTATGGTGTCGTCATTGCTTGCTGTTTAGATTTGTCGTTTGGTATTTTGCCGTTTACTGTTGTGCTTGCTATTTGGCTTGATTGCTGTTTGCTGTTGGCTTGTTCACGTGTTATTGATCACGTGCGTGGCACGTATTGTCGCCGTCGGAATTCTCTTTCCATTATGCCCTTTCATATTCGAATTAACCATCTATCAGGCAAGTCACTTTCCTCTTGAAATTCATATTGTGTCAAATTCAAGTTTTTAATGAAACTCCGCAAGTAGATCCTAATTGTTATCGTATTGTTATATCGTTATCTTTCGTCGAGTATATTGAGGGTTTACACAAGCTAACCCAAAATATTCTCGACTTCGTGCCATCATTGACCCAAAAATATCGAATCCTTCATGCGTTCATGTAATATTGATAATAGGAGTTATTCATGCATGACACTGCACAAATAAACAGCTGTAGAATTGATTATTAGGTTGTTGTGCTTGAATGATTGACTGATGCCTCGTTGATGTTAAACTAGTGTATGGATGTATTCTTTATTGTGCTTACCATGTTATTGTGTGCAGTACGCTGTATGTAAGATTTGTTAACTATTGAGTTGAAGTTCATCATGTTTAGATCGCTTATATTTCATGAAATATGTTGAACCCTAATTTTCACTGTCTTCCTCGAATCAGTGAGACCTTTTTGACCCAGTATTTGACATAAAAAATTATAACTTTCTGAACGAATTTGTAGCTCTGTGTTTCTAGTTTAGAGAACATCTAAATATTTGAATTCCGAGTTTTATTGCAAAAGTTATGGCAATTTTACTACTGTTGCCTTTTTTACTTCCAGAATTCCTGACTCATGTATCTCCTCATATTTAAGTCATTAAAAAGCTAAGTTAATGTTAGAATATTGTCCTGATAATTTTCAGATTGTTAGTTAACATGATTAGGAACTTACTGGATATTTTTGATCATTTAAAATTTGGATTTTTAATGATGTTACAAATATAACAACTAAATGTCGATTTTCAGTCAGAACTTATAATCTGTACAGAATGATGTAATTAACCTATCTATTGTTATGGGATTTCGTATTTTAAATATGCATTGGAATCGGGCAGGAGCCTATTTTCTAGAACTTCTGACGAATCCAATTTTGGATTTCTGTAGCAGCGAGAAACTTGAGTTGGTACAGTAACCTATTATTGTCCAGAATTGTGTTTCCATATTTTCTTAATATAATCGTATATATTTCGTTATATTGAATGGATTGAAGTGTATAAATTGCATTGCATGATCCTAATATACTATTGTCACCATTCTAATTGTCTCACTCTAATTGATCGTCCTATTGTTACTTCTATTGATATCATCGTTTATCGATTTTCTCTAAATTGCATATAATGTATTGATTGTATCGATAAAATGTTTAAAAAGCCGGGATTTAAGGAAGATTTAAGTAGTGAACAATGTAGAGACTGAACTTGGAAGAGGAGCCCGTGTTTTCCCAAATAGTATTATCGGCTAGTGTTTTATCGATTGATTGTGGTTTATGCAGGCAACCCAATCTATCATGTATTGTATCGTTGCCAAATTATTGTATCGTGCACTGAAAAGTGAATAGTGATTATCATTACCGAGTACATGATCTATAGAGTACACCACTTAGGTCTAAACGACATTGATTGTATGCATCGAACATGTCGTATGGGACGCAGTAGTACGTGCATTAGTTAGGCTAAAAGCTAATAGACTTAAGGATCGACACAATATTGACATTGCATATTGAACATCGTCATTGATATTGATATTGCACATTGTTATTGATATTGACATCGACCATTTAGTACTGACATCGAATATTGAAATATCGTTTATTGTCATACCCATCACATTGTTACCATTGATATTGATTGTTGCTATCATCCATTGTTATTGATTCCTATTGTTTTATTGAATTCATCGTTATACCGTATTTTCATTGTTCATTTCTTTCTCTACTTGCTGTACATGACTTGGTCTAAGGACAATTTTTCTCCTCTTTTTAGATGAGGTATTCACAGGTGATCAAGAAGAGTTACCTACAGGACTTGGAGAACAGTCTTTCTGAGGATTTGTTGCGTTCTAGATTGATTGTTATTTTATTAGACTTCTCGTATTGAGTTTTATTAAATATTGTATTATTGGGCTTTGACCCGGAGATTGTTATTTTGTTCCAAGATGTTGGATTATCGTATTTGGTTATTTCATATTTTGTTCCAAGTATTATTATTCATGTGATTGTTCTTATTGCATGTGTGATTGTATTTATCTTATTATACTGTTGAGTTGGACAATAACAGTTTATGGATGACACAAGTCATTCGCTGGGCCAATGTCACGCGCTTGTGTTCCGTATTTTTGGAAAGCGGGGTGTGACAAGGTTTTTAGTTGTATTAGAGCTAGGTTTGGCTAATGTGTTAGTCATGTTTGGATAATATGTTTGTCAAGTTTGGCTTAGCCGGGTTAGACCCTAATTGGTTTGGATTTAACTGGTTTGACTCAACAATATGTACAACACGTGAATCACATGGATGATTGATAACCAACATGATTTGGATACTAATCTTTTTTGATCCAGTTTTTTATCCCTTCATATTCAGTTCCTTCATTTCTTATTTTCTTTCGTCCCTTCTATTCATTCACATTCATAGATTCCTTATTGGTTGTAATTTCATTCTTTTCGTACCCATATTCTTTGATTATGGTGCTATCCCTTCTTTTTATTTCTGTTCGGTTCGTCGATCGGCATCGCTTGATCTGCTACAACATGTCAGCAGCTTGGAACATCATCAGGAGAGGAATTGTCGTCGTTTGCTCCAAGATGTGCATGCAGAGTCCCAGGATCTCAGCAATTATATTTATTTCGAATGATGACGTATTTTAATTTTATTTTCTATTTCTTATTGATCGACTATTTATATTTGAGCCCAAATCAAATGTATTATTATTTTAATAAATTTATTAAAACCAAATCTTACTTTATTATGTAATCTTATTATTATTATTGTTGTTGTTATTATTATTTTTATTTCTTGATTGTTTATTAAAAATCTATTTATATTCATTAATCGTATTTGTAGTTATTTTAAAAAAAAATTATATTGTAATATAAACCTATTTTGTATATTTATTATTATTATTATTATTATTGTTATTATTATTATTATTATTATTATTATTATTATTCCTATTATTATTATTATCATTATTATTATTATTTTACCTTTGATTTTATATATTAAAAATCTATCTTTTGATGTTGTGAAAAGCTAAATCTTAATCTAATTGTATTCTTTCAATTAATTCTATTTTCTATTGAACCCTGTAAAATTGTGGTGTACAACCAATTCGAATATTTTGTGTATTGAGTACTCTAATTTAATCTGTTAATATCTTAATTATTTATTCTATTTATTTAAACCCCAAAACCCTATAGTCTTCTTCTCTTTGGATCCCAAACCCTATAACCCGCAACCCATTAACCCAACATCTCAATTTCCCTATAAATACTAATTATTCTTTAACCCTAATTATACTAAACTTAACCTAATTAAATCTATTAGCCGCCACTGTTAAACCCTATCCCATCCCTATGCAACCCTGACCCTCCTACCCCTTTCCCTGTTCGCAACTCAACTCCTCGCCAACCCTCTCGACCGCCTCTGTTGCCTCCCTCATGACCCCCACCATCGACCGCCAAGCTCCCTGCCTTCGTCGCTAGCAACCTCCTTTCCCACCCCTGTTCATCTTCAACCTTCATCATCCGCCATCACCCTCTCCCTTCCGAAACCCATCGCCTTGCTCCCGTCGAGCCACCTGCATCCCTCGTCAACACCCTGTATCACCATCGACAACTACACCCCCATCACCACCGAGCCCCTGCCATCTCCTCCCTCCTCATTGACAGCACTGCGAAGCCAAGTCATCGCCATCCTTGTGACCCCCACGTCACACCATCTCCGCCATTGTCCTCGCCACCGTCTTCTCCACCCCCAAGCTCGACGCCGCTCCAGCCCCTCGTTAGCCCCATCGACCGCCATCCATCCCCAGCCTCTCCTGCCGCTCAAAGCCACCATAGTCGCCATTCCCTCCTCTTCATCTGTTTTCTTCCAAAACAGAGCAGCGCCTTCTGCTACCCTGTGCCGCACCCGCACAACCGTATGTCCCCCAACCAGCACCACCACAGCAGCCGCTGTCCTCATCCTTCCCCACTGCCAGTCACTACCGAAGCCGTGGTCCCCGATCTGCCACCCTTGCGTGTGTTGCCGTTATTGTTTGCTGTTGGATTTGTCATTTGTTATTTTGCTGTTTGCTGTTGTGCTTGCTATTTGGCTTGATGGCTGTTTGTTGTTGGCTTGTGCACGAGTTATTGATCACATGCGTGGCACGTATTGTCATCGTCGGGATTCTCATCCCGTTATTCCCTTTCATAGTCGAATTAACCGTCTATCAGGCAAGTCACTTTCCTCTCGAATTGCATAGTGTCAAATTCAAGTTGTTATTGAAACTCCGCAAGTAGATCCTAATTTTTATCATATTGTTATATCGTTATCTTTTGTCAAGTATATTGAGGGCTTACACGAGCTAACCCAAAATATTCTTGACTTCGTGCCGTCATTGACTCTAAAAGATCGAATCCTTCATGCATTCATGTAGTATTGATAATAAGAAGTATTCATGCATGACACTGCACAAATAAACTACTGTAGAATTGATTATTAGGTTGTAGTGCTTGAATGATTGATTGATACCTCATTGATGTTAAACTAGTGTATGGATGAATGATTGATTGATGCCCTGATAATTTTTAGATTGTTAGTTAACATGATTAGGAACTTAATGGATATTTTTTATGTTTTAAAATTCAGATTTTTACTGATGCTACAAATATAACAACAACATATCGATTTTCAGTCAGAACTTATAATCTGTAAAGAACAATGTAATTAACCTATCTATTGTTATCGGATTTCATATTTTAAATATGCGTTGGAACCAGGCATGAGTCTACTTTCTAGAACTTCTGACGGATCCAATTTTGGATTTTTGTAGCAGCGGGAAACTTGATTTGGTACAGTAACCTATTGCTGTCCAGAATTGTGTTTTCATATTTTCTTAATATAATTGTATATATATCGTTATATTGAATGGATTGAAGTGTATAAATTACATTGCATGATCCTAATATACTATTGTCACCATTCTAATTGTTCCATTCTAATTGATCGTCCTATTGTTACTTCTATTGATACCATCGTTTTTCGAATTTCTCTAAATTGCATAATGTATTGATTGTATTGATAAAATGTTTAACAAGCCGGGATGTAAGGGTGATTTAAGTAGTGGACAATGTAGAGACTGTACTCGGAGGAGGGGTCCGTGTTTCCCTAAATAGTATTATCGGCTAATGTTTTATCGATTGATTGTGGCTTACAATGGTAACCCAATCTATCGTGTATCATATCATTACCGAATTATCGTATCGTGCACTGAAAAGTGAATAGAGATTATCGTTGCCGAGTACATGATCTATAGAGTACACCATGTAGGTTTAAATGACAGTGATTGTATTGATCGAACCTGTGGTATGGAATGCAGTAGTACGAGCATTAGTTAGGTTAAAAGCTAATAGACTTAAGGATTGACACAATATTGACATTGCATATTGAACATCGTCATTGCTATTGATATTGAACATTGTTATTGATATTGATATCAACCATTGAGTATTAACATCGAATATTGAAATATCGTTTATTGTCATACCCATCACATTGTTACCATTGATATTGATTGTTGCTATCATCCATTGTTATTGATTCCTATTGTTTTATTGAATTCATTGTTATACCGTATTTTCATTGTTCATTGCTTTCTCTACTTGCTGTCCATGACTTGCTCGAAGGATAATTTTTCTCCTTTTTTTAGATGAGGTATTCACAGGTGATCAAGGAGAGTTACCTGCAGGACTTGGAGAACAATCTTTCTAAGGATTTGTTGCTTTCTAGATTGATTGTTATTTTATTGGACTTCTTGTATTGAGTTTTATTAAATATTGTATTACTGGGCTTTGACCCGGAGATTGTTATATTGTTTCCCGACATTGGATTATCGTATTTGGTTATTTCATATTTTGTTCCAAGTATTATTTTAATGTGATTGTTCTTATTGCATGCGTGGTTGTATTTATCTTATTATATTCTTGAGTTGGACAATATCAGTTTATGGATGACGCAAGTCATTCGCTAGGCCAATGTCACACGCTTGTATTCCGTGTTTTTGGAAAGCGGTGCGTGACAGGGGGTTTAGGTGAAGACTGAATCTCTGTTTTCACCCACACGGTGCAGAAGGAGCTGTTCGGGATGACTTTGTCGGGAGCCCCCGGTGCAGTCCCTTTGGAGGGAGGCTGAGAAGGCTATTAAGGGGGCTGCTCAGACTAATGAAGAGGTTGATCCGGTTGAGGAGGTTGATCCTGCTTGGGGGCAGGAAGGGAGTCCTCCATATGAAGAGGAGGTGGAGGAAGAGGGTTAGCTTGTCGTCTAGTAGCTGCAGCCTTCCCTTTTCCCCTTGGAGCCTTTGCTAGAAAAAGTAATTTTTTGCTGGCAAATTCTCATCGGTATGTTAGATCTGTAATTTTCTACAGACAGCGCCAATCTGTTGCTGCTATTTTCTATATGGGAGCAAATAGATAATGTGAATTCTTTGATGGAAAACTATCAAGATTTAACATTTACTTCTATCAGAATTAATCGTCATTAACCGATCCTTAATCTGATTTTCTGACTATTGTGGAAGCTTGGATCTTATTTGGACGGCCAAGATCGCTCCTGCAAATCCGCAAGAAGTCTAAACAATGGGATGTTCCTAGAGAAAGGCCCTCCGACGCTCGAGTCAGAACACAGAAAAATAGTGGATTTTTGTGTGGCAAAAAAATGATTACATGTTTCTGAAAAAGGTAGGTGGTATTTATAGGCCTATGAGGTAGTTACAAAAAATCAGCTTGAAAGAGCATCTTTTATGTTTACTGCTTATTCTCATGGTTAGGAGATAATGTTAGTTGATAACTCCCTTTTAGATTGAAGATTTGTTCAAGAGTTTTTTATAAACCAGAATTTCTCTTTTTGGGCTCCAACTTACTTCTTGCTTGTAGGCATGTTTTGCGTGGCCCATGTTCTTCATACAGGCTTATATTCGCTATAAAATTGCCGTTCTACACCTAGAAGCTTCGAGATTCATACAATCGTGTGGCCACGATTTGCCGCAATTTTTTCCTAATCACTACCTTCATCGAGATAGTGTCTTCTAGGAAGCGCCCCAGCTTCTTCGTAACTTAACCTCATTCGCTTCTGACAACGACATATGTGAGAAAGAAAGAAAGAGTTTTGGTTTGAGAGAGAGAATTGAACAGAATTGAGTAGATAATAAGTTGCAAGTATTGGATTTCACATGCTATTAATTCCTCGTTGTAACTTTAGTTAGGAAAATTTCCCCTTTGATAAGCCCATCTTAAAATGGGACATTAGAGCATTCACAATGGGTTTTGTCAAATTTTGACAATTTAGCAAAATGAGAAATGGCAAAATTGCATTTCGTTTGCACTGGTTGTTTGTCATATTATGGCAAAAGTTTGAAAAAAAAAATGTGAGCGGGCAAGTCCCGTCACATCTTTACAATTTTTTCCTTTTTTTTTTTGTTGTGTGACAAAAAAAATGTTGTTCCGTTCCTCAAATTTTTTTTTAAAAAAATTTGTTGGACGGTACAACATGTACTGTCTGACCCGATTTTTTTAAAATTTTTCTAGTAATTAAAATGGTCATTAGTGATTAAATAATCATTAGTTATTAAATAAGTGAGAATTCCATTAACTTAAGACTTAAACCATTTTAAAGTAGTGATTAAGACATAAACCTAGGTATTTGGTGGGACGGGGCATGTTGTCCCGTCCAAGAGATTTTTGGTGTCGGACGGCACAACATTTTCCATCCGATGTCTTTTTTCTTTGAATTCTTTTTTTTGACAGAACATGTTTTTCTATCCGATCGTTTTTTTTTTTAAATTAAAAAAATTAAAACACGATACAACAAGCCTCGTCCGTTTGATTTTTTTTTTCAAAATAAAGGGACGAAACAATATTTATCGTCCCCTATAATTTGAGAATTGCCAAATAGTTTCTCATATTTGAGAATGCACTGTTCCCACTTTCTCAAAATTTGACAAAATGAAAAACCACTACAACGTTCATTTTTTTAAAATATGAGAAAAATGACAAAATGAGAAACCATTGTGGATGCTCTTAGCGTGGAGAAATTTTCCTTTCAAATAATCCCCTCGCTAATATTAACACTTGTAAGGGGAAATTTTCCCTCTTCAATGTTCCTTTACTAATAGAACCTTTCTAAACGCCAACCGAATTTGGACGCTGCCTGTGGGTTCTGTAATGTTGTTTCTAAAACTAGAGACCATCTTTTTCTAGAATGTCTCAGGATCAAAGCAATCTTTGTGGAGGTACTTAGCGTCCTGGGGACGTATGAGTACCCTAGTAAGTATGAGGATTTGTGGGTAGGACCAAAGTTCGCTACTGAGAGACGAACGATGAGAAAAGCTTGGTTTATCGCTATCGCCGTGACGACCTGGGATCTTTGGCTAGAGAGAAATAACTGTTACTTTCGTGGGACATGTAATTGTATTTCTAGTAATTTAATTCACATTATGCATCTTATTTCCTTTTGGGCAACTGTTGCCGCAGCAGGTCCTAGGGGAGGATCGCGAGCTTCTTCCAGGTGGAGGAGTACGAGGATGATGAAGTCGAGATTGGGCCTACGCTGGATAGAGGGATGTGCCCTGCCTGTCAGACATTTACTGTTGATTGATCCCCACCACCTCAGAATTTTGTTGGGGGAGTAGATGCTTCAATGTACTTTGTGTGTTTGGATGCATGTATGTTTTGTACCTTCTTTTGCCCCACCCCCATGTTTGGGGTGGATTTATGTACTTTTGGTGTACTGTAGGTTCTTATACTTGGCTCAGTACTCTGAGTTTGTTTAATTAACTCCTTATTAATGAAACAGGATGACCATACTCCACCTTTTCCTTCAAAAAAAAATGTTCCTTTACTAATGCCCCTTTTTGTACTAGTATATATAATTAACTTAAAACCTTTGATATATTGTAGACGCTAAATACACAGCATTTTCAACATTCCAACCACAAAAGGGTGACTTTAAAAGTGATGTCAGTTCTTAGTTCCATGAATGTAGTTGAAGCACAAGCGTCTAACATTAGCTATAGCCAACAAGTATAGACTTTCAGAACAGAAGAGTAACAAATATGGACATGGCACAAGACACAGAACAAGATCCAATGATCAGCAATATGCTTTTGTATTACAGCACAAGCATTCAAGATTAATGAATTTGTATCAGTTGTACCAGCTATGGGAAACGCAGAAATATCACTATTTATTGAATAAAATAAAAGCAACAAGTAGAGCCGAAGTTGAAACATGTTACAAATTGTTAAAGGGAGAACTACCAATTGGCACCAAAAGTTATTCATAATACCCTATACACACCTGAAGTTACGTTAATACCTCAATGACATCCAAAGTTATCAAAATTGGACCTATAGGCACCCGCCGTTCAAATCTGTTAAGTTATTAACAGATTCAGTGTGAATTTACATTTTTACCCTTGCCTACTGCTCTCTTGTCTATGTTATGTTTGCTATCTTCTTCTCTTGTATTTCAAAATGAAGGAATTCAGCGGTGATGGCGTCGGACGGGGCCAGTGGCGAGCGATGCTGCAGACGTTGGCGGCGCTACAGGTGGTAGGCAGCACCACAGGTGGTAGGCGGCACCACAGGTGGTAGGCGGTGGTGCACAAGCAGCAGATCCATCAAAAGGTGGGGAATCTCTCATCTTTGCATTTGATGAACTTGTCTCGTAGTATTTATGTATTATTTGTAGATTAATTTCGCTTTTAATTGTAGAACTACTCTTAATTGTTGATTATTCTTTCCTTCAATTTAGGATTGAATTCGGGAACGTTATTAGGGTTAGTTAGAGTTCCGATTTGTTGCAAATAGGAATTTGGGATTGTATTTCCGATTTCGAATTAGGAATTTGTGATTTTTTTGATGGGTTCCGAGTTAGGGATTGGAAATTGGGTTTGAAAATTGGGCAATTAACTTTCAGATTGGAATTTGGGATTCACGAAGAATTATATATTTAACACATTATAATAGCTTTGTACTTCATAAAATAGAAACTGGCAAATATATGTAAATTGAACATACATACAATGCATACAGAACTAAAGTTAATTACTATTACAAACTCATTTTTTTTACACTTCCACTAGAATTGAGTAAATTTTGCAATTAATTTAGTATACAAGTATATGTTGGGTTTCTTCTCAACGGGTAGGAAGGACTACTGATTCTGCCTCTTTTTCAATGCATAAGTAGCAGTTATCCCCTCTGCATACACTTTTATTCACTACCGTTACACAGAGGCAGTAATTCTCTGGTTCGTGGAGTGGAGAAGTAGTGGGTGTAACCGTATATTCAAAGTACTTAACAACTTCTTGACACGCACTCCTCATATTCATGTCATTTGTTGCATGATTGTAAGGTGTGCATGCCAAGAAGTTGAAAAGTACCATGAATACATTGTGACACCCACCACTTCTCTGTCCTACGAAACTAGAGAATTACTGCACTCTATGTAACGGTGGTGAACGAATGTGTATGAAGGAAGGAGAATAACTACTTCTGCATTCATAAAAAAAGCCCCAAAAAAAGAACTTAAAAAAGAAAATAGGCAGAGTTAGTACTCTTTCCTACCCATTGATGGAAACCCAGCATGTACTTGTATGCTAACATAGACATGCATCTGTCTCTCTACTTAAACTCCAAGTAGTGAACATCTTTTGTCTTTTCTTCTTGTTAGGGAGTCTTCGTCTTCTTTCTTCTTTTTTCTGCATCTTGATCTTCTTTCTAATACATTTTTTTGCTTCATATTCTCCAAAAAAACATTACGAAGAATGATGAAGAAGACACTCTTTGAATTGGGTATTTATAGAAGCAAAGAGACCCATTGAATTGAAATTGGGTATATTCTCACAAAAACATTAATTTCACCTTCCTTTTTCTTTCTTTTCTTCATTTTTCGTCTTTTCTTTTTTCCTATCATGTTCAATAAAAACATGATGTAGAAGATGCTTCCCGAAATGGGTATTTATAGGGAGATGAAGAAGACACTCCTTGATGAATTTGGGAGTCTTCATTACTGCATCTTTCCCATCAATAATAGCTACTTACTTTTGTCACACAATTCTAAAAGTCAAAAGCAGTGATACACTTCTTAAAATGCAAAAGGATTCAAGAGCAAACAAACAAAAACAGCAAAAATAATCACAGAAGCAGCAGCAGCAACAGCAATAATATCAGAAGCAACCAGCAGAAACTACAATAGTAGCAACATTAATGAAAAGGAGTAATATCATTCATTTCCAAGAAACAACAGCAGCAACAGCAATAGCTAAATCAGAAGAAACCAGTAGGAACAGCAATAGTAGTATTAGTTCATCAAAAGGAGTAATATCATAGAATCCAAGAAGCAGCAACACCAACAGCAATAGCTAAATCAGAAGCAACAACAGATCATCGTCCCCACTAGCTGATCAGTGGCAACAAATAAGCAGAAGCAGCTAAAACAAGTACCACCAGCAGCAGTAAAGTGTATGTATATGATGTGTATGAAATTTGAATGTGTATGAGGTCAAATGTCTATCTGTATGATGTGTATGAAATGTGTATGTATGATCAATTTAAATGTATTTTTTTGACTATGTATGTATCAGTTGAAATATGTACAAAAAAATTCTAGTGTATGTCACACTTTTAACTATATGATCACATTTCTATGTATGATGTGAAATGTCTATCTATGTGATCTGTGTATGTTTATTATGTGTATGAAATGTCTGTATATGATCAGTTGAAATGTATATTTTTCACTATGTATGTATCAGTTGAAATGTGTAGAAAAAATTACTTGCACATTTGTGTGTATGATCAGAAGAAATGTACTAGTGTATGTCTATCATTAGTTGAACTGTCTATGTATTATGACGTGAACTGTGTATGTTTTATAAGTTAAGAATTTTTTTTCATTATGTATGAAAAATTCTATAATAGTATTCCTTTGCTAGATACACTTAATTGATGTAGAACAAGTTCAGAAAAAAAATGATTCGACAAAAAAGACAACAATACTTGATACAATTCCAAAACTTCTTTTTTTTATTGAATTGTAAAGAACAATTACATTATGAACAACTTCCAATTTCTCTGTTAATAAAACAAAATTAAATGAAAAAAAAATTCAAATTACATTACACATGAGTTTTCCTTATTCTACTTCTTCAGATTCATCTACTTCTTCAATTTCAGTACTCTTCAGCTGGTACTGCTACTTCTTTTTCTTCGTCTTCTGCCAACCACAGCAAAAAAAAAAAACAACAACCTTTCTTCGTCTCCTGCCAACCACAAAAAAAACAGGGGTTCAACAACTATATTCATCTATCTGTATGTGCATGATGCTGAACAGTAAATTAAACAATTACTAGCAGGCTCAGAACACAATTATCAGCATAAACAGATCAAATATGTGTATGAAAGTAGTATCAATTCATCTAATATATAAAAAATGGTTTCCGTAGGGCTGCATTCTAATGTCATGCCAACTCGTTCAGCAACACCAAAAATCAGAAGCAACAACAACAAAATATCAGAAACAGCAGCAACACAATCAAAAGTAGCAATTATTTTCCAACTCAACATTGTATAATTTCCATCCACAATCAACATCAGGAAAGAAAGTAGATGAATCAAAAAATGGTTTCACTAGGGCTGCATTCTAATGCCATGCCAACTAGTTCAACAGTAACACTAACAATATATCAGTTCAAAAGTAACCAAGAGCAGCAGCTAATATCAGAAGAAGCAGCAGCAAAACCTTCAGATTAAACAAAAGCATCAGTTCACCCAAGAATATCAAAGAATCCAAGATTGGAATTCCCATCAAGTATTAATTCCCAATCATTTTATCCTAATGCTTCTGCCAACTAGTTCAGCAGCAACAACATCAATCACAAGCAACAACAACAAAATCAAATGCAACCAAGAGCAGCAGCAAATATGAGAAGCAGCTGAGGCAAAAGCCTAAGATGAAGTATACGATTAGTTCACCCATGCCTACAAAGAATCCTCTAAAATTCCCAACCCATATTATGAATCATCAATATTGTATGATTACAATCCACAATCAAGAACAAGCAACTAGGGTCTGTTTGGTTGGAGGGGAATGGAGGGAAGGGGAGGGGAGGGAAGGGGTTTTTTAATACTTTTCTTGTTTGGTTCAATTTTTAGGAGGGGAGGGGAGGGAAATGCGGGGGTGCGACACCCCTCCTGAGCTAATTTTGGCTCCCCTCCAAAAGTGGGGGGATTTGGAGGGGAGAGAAAATAGGGCTAATTTTTTGAAGTGGCTAGACTAAATTGCCCTTTAAAAAATCTAAATGCTAAAAAACCTCTCTCTTTCTCCCTACTAGCAGCGACTGTTTCTCTCCCAGTCTCCCGCTCTCTCTATCTCCCTATCCTGGTCGCAATAGTTACTCTTGTAAGTGGTTAGTGCAATTGCAAGTTATTATAATTAGACATGATGAAGCTGTGGCTGCTGGATAATGCGGTCTGTTCGAGGACTAAAAGGCTATGAAGAGTTGCAATTCAACTACAGTACGTAGCACATAAAGTTGCATTCATCGGCATTGCAAAAGCAAAACCAAGTACCCTGTCCAACTATTGCAGAGAATCAAACATCTCCTTAACCGTTAATCTTGAAAGCCACCTACCATCAAAAAAAGGTTAAGAAAAGAGCTAAGAGCACCTATCGTCTAATAAGAAACTTTATTCATGGATTGTCCTTAATTATCATTTTTTTTTTCATTTGTAAAAGTTTCATTCATTTACATCATTGTCAGAACCAATTCTCATCAATAGTCCTTTATTAATTAATTACATTAATCCATTATAACAACGCAACATTTCTTCTCCCTTAATTGGAATCACAACATATAAACTAAAGCAAGCTAGCTAGGTAATCTCCACTTCATTTTCGGAGAGAGTGACTCAAAGTCTAAATCAATAACAAGGATCAAAAGCCATAAGAAGATAAGCATGCTGTGCAGGCTGCGAAGTAGTGTCGAAGTGGTTAGCTCTTACACTACATTTGGATGCATAAAATTGTAATAGTAAGATATACCTATATTTTATGTTCCTGAAGTTTACAATACTTTTTAAAGTTTGTTAGTAAATCTTTTTCAAGATATCTTCTATTTAGTCAAAAAAAATCCACGACTGATTTAGTATGCTTCGTTAAAGCTGCTAACTTGATATTGGAGCAGTCTCTTATAAAATCCAGTCTTTTATATGCAAAAGGGTATAAAAATAATTTTATTATAAAATCCATTCCCTCCCCTTGTGAACCAAACAAGAAAATAATTATTTTCCCTCCCCTTCCCTCCTTTGAACCAAACAGAGTTTTCATTAAATCTCTCCCCTCCCTTTCCCACCCCTTCCCTCCCCTCCCCTCCCCTCCCCTCCTTTGAACCAAACAGACCCTAAGTATCAACAAAATAAAAAAACAAGACTATTTTGTGTGACTCATCATTGCCTACTAAGAATCCAAAATAATTTGCAACTAATTAAACAATATTGTATAATAAAATTGCAACTCAGAATCAAACACTTCCCTCTCATATCGTAATGTCAAATGTCATACGCTACTTGAAAAACCCAACTCCAACCCTTAAATTCAGATAGGATTTCGACATTGGATGCAGGTGGGTAATCGACATCGGTGCTCACAAAAAAGAGGCAGCGATTGAGAATGTACGATGCGTCGAAGATTAGAGATGACACATATACAGTACTTAGGGTCTGGAATTGGGATTTCCTAATTTTCGAATTCTTTGAATTAGGATTTACAAAGGGGAAGGAGATATAACCAGGAAGAAACGAAGATGAAGAGAGCGAGGGCTTTTTCGTCTTTTCACATTCTTCTTAATGGGTATAAACCCGTTAAGAAAAATATAACACGAATATTCCACTAACTTGACGGATATTTGAACGGCGGGTGCCTATCAATTTTGATAACTTTGGGTGTCATTGGGGTATTAACGTAACTTCAGGTGTGTATAGGGTATTATGAGTAACTTTGGGTGCCAATTGGTCATTCTCCCATTGTTACATACACGGGCTCGACTTCAAGACAACAAAACAGTTCAATGAAGGCTACCAGATTTATAAAAGAAACACTTGACAGCTCCTTGCATTCAGCAAAACCAAGACAATTACCTCAGTGCTCACCAAATTAGAGGATGGTGATTATATAAGTCAATAATTACATTGAATCCAAAACAATCCAAGAGCAATAACCACTACATATACAAGATCGTTACGGAAGGCCATCTGATTTGACGGCAATAAGAGCAACATAAAAACTTGTTGTCTATGCAAATCTATATCTAATCTGAAGTTCATGGGCCAATCGTGCCAGTGTCGAAGTAAAGTGTTGTGCCACTGGACCCACCGCCACCACTAACACCTTCCATGAGCGCAAACCGCATGTCCTCTGAGGGCTTCCAGTGCCTTTTCCTCTGATTTATGAACCAATTGTTTATCTGCTTTTGATCGAGGCCTGTCATATCTGCAAGCTTTGCCTTCTCCTCTTCCTGTAACAAAATTCTAGTTTCCATTCAGGTTACTTCCTGTCTGGCGTGTGCAATATAATTAATACATCTTGAGGGAGGTGTGAGATCTAACTCCTTTGGATTAGGTTAATTTAGCAAAGCTACGAAATGTTGTTCTTAAAATTTGACGTGTTTTGAATTTAATTTTAACTGTCCGTTCAAAAATATTTTGACCCTGTCACGGTTTAATAATATTGTTTTTTTCTTTTGCATCCTCTATTGAGCCAAGATCACAATCAGTAAATTGAGAGCACATACTGGAAACTTGGCATGTATTTTCCTCTTTATTTTTTGAGGCCGATGCTACAAGAATATTTGGGACGTAGTGGATTTTATTTTGTACAATGGGATGAACCAAATTTTAACTAACTCTTTATAGTTTCACTATAAGCAACCAGGCAACCGGTCACTAGATTGCCGGTAAATAAAGATGTTCACCTGTTCCCGTCTTCGCATGTCACTGAACAAAGATTATTGAAGAAGAAAAAGAAAGTCCGTGCATGCCCGAGTTAGACCCTTTTGGAGTTCTAATAGTATATGTATATGATTTAAAAAAATATTTCCATGTAGATATATATTCATTGTCTTTTTATAGTTGGAAAAGAAATAAAAACAATATATGGTTTAGAGAGTACTGTTGGGTATGGCCATCTATAGTGAGTGTTCCACCAGTCAAGCAGGGCCAACCTCGCATCCTTAGGCAGCTTTCCTTTCTTTCTCTTCTTTAAGAACTCCTTCCGGAGATTGCTCAGATTTCCGCTGTACTTTTTTAGAAGCATTTCTTTCAGTTCTTGGTCGGCTAACCGGGACCCACCCTCCTGAGCTCTGTCTGACGTCTCAACATCCCCACAGTTTATATCCTCTTCAGAGGATCCAACAGCTTCATCTGTTACACACAACATCAAAATTAAAGAATTCGGACTTAGAGCTGACATCTGTGAACTACATTTCAAAAGCAAGGATCGTTAGCATTAAAACTGATATCATAAGGAAAATCAAATGTTGTAAATCTCATTATTATCAGCAACGAGTTCCACCAAAAGTTCAATTTAATGAGTTTGGGCAGTTTGCAATAGCATAAAGATTAATTCATCATATAGATATGGCCGTAGGCAATCAACCCTGATGACTATAGTCACTGGATTATAATAGATATATATATGTCAACATCCAAACTATCAGGCAATTATGCCCACTACAGTTTATTAGTCTCCAAGAATTTATCTTCAGTCGTTATTATTTTGGCAAATCCATTCCAAAAACTATGTCAAATTTTGACTCATCTTCCATGACAATATAATTATCATACAAATAATTCATTACATAACTTAGAAAGAACTACGAACATCATATAAGTGGAATAAGTCAAATGCCAGAATTTACAGAAATGAAACGTAGGTGGAAGGAATATAGCCAAGTTGTTTAAGAGCGCAAGACAGGGAAATAAAGGATTCAACCTACATGAATAAAAATATACACATAATATGTAAGTTTCAGACGGATTCTACGTAGGATCCATGGATACCGAACTTTATGTTGCTATCAATCAAGCAGAACTCACTACCATTATTCCTCAGGCAATTATGTTCGCTAAAAACCGGATGGTGTTTACCGTGAAGCTAAACATGGAAACAACATATTGCATTTCATATTTAATATAATTGAAGAGCTTTTTAGCCTTATTTCAAAAATATAATTACTCAACTTTTCAGCCATCTCTAAAAGTGTGCATGCACATAATTTCCATCTTATAGACAAGTAAAATACTCTTTTTGAGTGCAAATAGCTATTAACTGTTGTTAGTATCCCATCATAACAGATGATCCCAAGAGGAATATTCCATATAAAATGACTTCTGACATGCATCACATATAACCAATATGATCTCCTAATAAAAAACTGCAGCAGTTTTAAAAATATTGAATTTTACTCTTCAGAATTTTGAGCTGTTTAAATTATGATGAACTGAAAATAATTCTGTCAAGTGGGAGTTGCCATAGTATATCAATGTCATTATTAATCATTTCAGTAACTTAAAATGGACACAAAAGATGATTAGTGTTGCTGCTTTTTTCAGTGTGGGGGCAATCAGATGATGCGGATTCTTTGAGGAGCAATCAAGTACTGACCTTTTGACTATCAACGATGTTAACTACCTTGGACTGCGATTGACTTCTCGATCTGACTCGTTTGTGCAGCAGTATGATTTGATTCGTGTGGTGACAGTCGCCTCGCCTCCACTGACCTACAAAAAGTCTGAAATACCCGGGTTGATCCCAGTAATAGACCCTCCAACGCTCAAGTCAAAAATTAAGAAGACTATGAAAGAGCTTTTGTAGAGAAAATATTGATTGCTTGTTTCTAGTGGAGGTAGGGGGTATTTATAGTCGCTTTGGTCTGTTTCCAGATAATGATTTATCTCTACTTCCCGGTGTTTTTGGATTAAACAAATTATCTTTTATTCATGAAGATATAAGAGTGGTTGAGGAGTTTAAACTCCCTTCCGGATAAGATATATGATTTTTGAACCGTCTCCTATGAAAAATTAAGGGTTTAAATCCTATTTACACAATCTGTGACCCATTCTTATTAGGTTGGAAGGACAACTCAGTTGAACAGACCTGTTTTGGGCTACTGGGTTTGAAAAAGACCCAATTCTCATTTTACGGACCCGTTTTAGTGAAATTACCGTTTTACCCCCGAGAGCTTTAAGTGCCCAATTTGAACGGTTCCGATTTGGTTCTAATTTTACCCATATCACAAGCCCCCCACTTCCGAAGACTGAGTTTCACAATCTTTGGGTAGTTTGTCCATTTTTAAGGGTTTATAGAACATATCGAAGTTCTCGAAAAAGTTTGGATCTTGCTCGAGGTGTAATTGTTATTCTGAGTTTGTAAGATACCTAAAACTATTTTTTGAATTTTCTGGATTTTTTATGATTTCTCCAGATTTTTTTGAATCTCTTCAAATTTTAATCATTTTACGAATATTTTTATTTAATTTCCAAAATTTAATAATGAATTTTCAAAAAATTTAATTAACTATTCTAAATTTAATAATTATTTTTTGGAATTTAAAAATATTTTTTTTTCCAAATTAACAATTATTTTTAACATTTTTAATTATTTTTTACAATTTTTAATTATTTTTTGAAATTTTAAATAATTAATTCAATTTAATAATTAAATAAAGGAATTGAATAATTACCTGTTGACATGGCAAAATCTGGAGCGTCAATCGCGAATGGCTCAAAAATCGCAGAGATCGAGCGGTGCCAGCTCTTTGACCAGTCAACGCTACGCGCCCATTTTCAACTCAGGACGCTGCGCCGAACGATGGTGATGCTTCGACTGCTAGACATGTGGCGTTGACCATTGACTTTGACCGTTAACTGTTGCCTTCCCTGTTTTTTCATTCGGGGCACATTTATTCGGCGCAGGCTACCGAACATTGGAAGCTCAACACCGAACGAAAGAGATGGTACGGTTGCGCGACACATATCCCGTTGTCTGTTGACCAGTCAACGGTTTTGCTTGAATTTTTTATCAGGGACGCATTTGTTCGGCGCTCGACACCGAACTATAGAGATGGTTCGGCTGCGACAGGTGTCCCATTGACCGTTGACCAGTCAACGGTGTGCGTCGTTTGATCTTCCTAACCTTTAGACTTCTTTGACATTTTGGCTACTTGACCGTTGGACTCCCCTAGTTCTTGGGCTTTCCCAACAGTTGGGGGCTCATGAGCTTCGGAAGCTCAAGTGTCGCCTCCTCTCTATAAAACCCCCACCCCCCTTCACTCTTCCCTCATTCTCTCATTTCTCATCCTCCAAAATTTTTCTCTCCGACGAAATTGTCAAGACAATCCAGCAGGTTTTTTCTTTTTCCGACAAGCTTTCCAACGGTAGTTGTCACATCGTAGGTAAAATATATATATTTTTATACATATATTATTTTATCAAAGATGTCTAGAGTGTCTTCGGGAGACGAGACATCCCCTTCTAGCCACGGTGGAGATTGGCCACTTGCTCCTCCATCTAAAGCAGAGAAGGGGAAGAGAGTGGCAGTCAGTTGTAGTCGAGACGATCGAGGAGAGAACAAGAGAAGTGGGGGTGATGGGTAGGCTTCCTAGCTCCTTATCGCGCCTCGGCGGCATCAGAGATGACTCCACCGATCTACTGTCGACAGTTGAGCACAGGATGGCGCCGTTGGATGAGGAGAACGAACCCCGTGGGCACTCGGAGGTGGATGATATATCTTCGATGTTTGCGGAGGACTTGGGCAGTATATGGGAGTGTCATGATCCTGAAGGAGTTTGATCTTTTATTACCGGGCCCCGGTGTTAAAGCATGTTCGCCGACCTCCCCCGATACGTGCTTCTTCCCATTCGATGTTTTTCTTGGAGGACTCCGTCTTTCCCCTATCACCGTTTGTGAGCAAGGTTTTGCGCTGGTATTCGTTGAGTCTTATTTAGTATATGTCGAACATGTGGAGACATATAAACGGCTTTGTGCTGCACTGTCAGGGGCAGGGATTGAGCCGCGACTAAGCATTTCAAGGAGGCACTACAAGGTCCATCAAAAGAGCATGTCGGAGTTTAGGTACTATCTTACTTCTCGTCGAGGGGTGAAGTTGATCGACAACCCCGACTCAATCAAGCACTGGAGGGACAATTACTTTCTTGTTCGGAGTCGTGAGCGATTCCCACGAGGTGGAGAGAGGAAGTGCCAAAGAGAGCGAAAGCCGACCAAGTCTCGAGTCGGAGGAGGATGAAATGGTTAGAACACTTTTAGATCGTCCTGCTCTGAGTTGGAAAAAGGTAACAGAGGAGTTTCTCTTTAGGGGGTCTTAGTCCGATCAACCCTTAGTACACATCTTTGATTTTTCTTCACACTTTTACTTTTGCTTTCGTAGTTACTTCTTCCTTTCCTTTATTTTCTAATCACTTTGTATTTTGCTAGGCAGGAAAGGAAGAAGTAACTACAAAAGCAAAAGCAAAAGTGCGAAGAAAAATCAAAGATGCGTACTAGGGTTGATCGGACTAAGCCCCCCCCCCCCCAAAGAAAAACTCCTCTGCCACCTCTCTCCAACTCAGAGCTATCTCCAAGCACGCGGGGTTGAGTGGCAACGCCCCCGAGGAGAAGAAGAGGAAGAGAACAGTCACCAAACCTACGGTGGCGAAGGTAGCGAGGGGCCCCGCGATGCCTCCCCGGTGGTAAACTTAGAGTCTCTACCTGCTGCTTCATCTGCCCCTTCTGCCGGGGGAATTTTCCTTGGGTGCTGCTCTTGCACTCAAGGCTCCTCCCCTCATAGCGAGGGCTAAGGCGATTCTTACAAATGAGCATAAGAAGCTCTTCGTCCCGAACTGGCGAATTATGAAGCATGATGGGTTCCCTGGGGACTTAGCAACATGCATGCAAGCAGTCTATCACCTTGCGAACCCGAAGGACAGAGGGGGGATCTTAGTCTGATCAACCCTTAGTACACATCTTTGATTTTTCTTCACACTTTTACTTTTACTTTCGTAGTTACTTCTTCCTTTCCTTTATTTTCTAATCACTGTGTTTTTCTAGGCAGGAAAAGAAGAAGTAACTACAAAAGCAAAAGCAAAAGTGCGAAGAAAAATCAAAGATGCGTACTAGGATTGATCGGACTAAGACCCTCCCCCCCAAAGAAAAACTCCTCTGCCACCTCTCTCCAACTCAGAGCTATCCCCAAGCACGCGGGGTTGAGTGGCAACGCCCCCGAGGAGAAGAGGAAGAGAACGGTCACCAAACCTACGGTGGCGAAGGTTGTGAGGGGCCCCGCGATGCCTCCCCGGTGGTGAACTTAGAGTCTCTACCTGCTGCTTCATCTGCCCCCTCTGCCGGGGGAATTTTCCTTGGGTGCTGCTCTTGCACTCAAGGCTCCTCCCCTCATAGCGAGGGCTGAGGCGATTCTCACAAATGAGCATAAGAAGCTCTTTGTCCCGAACTGGTGAATTATGAAGCATGATGGGTTCCTTGGGGACTTAGCAACTTGCATGCAGGCAGTCCATCACCTTGCGAACCCGAAGGACAGAGCAGTAATGGCTGTGGAGTCAGTGAGCGACTTCGCCTTAGAGATAGCTAGGGCAAACATGGTTGTAAGTTTTTATTATTTTCTTTCTACACTAGGATCTTTATGAGCAATAGAATTGTTGTTCTTTTAGTAACTTTGAATCTTTTTCTTCTTTGCAGATCACTTGCCACTTCAGCCACTTGTTGAAACATGTGGCGAAGCAAAATGAGCTAAAGGTAGCGAGTGATAGGGACAGAGTGGAGCAGGCAAAGACCACCAAGGAGTTGGAGGAGGCGAGGCATTTAGCAGAGACCCAGGCGATGCAGATTGAGTTGCTGGAGTCATCTTTGGTGGAGGAGCAAGTCGCCCGAAGGAAGGAGCAGGCAGCTAGGGAAAGAGAGAGCAGGCAGCTAGGGAGAGGGAGTGCTGCGAAGGAGAGAGAGTATGCGGTGAAGGCGGCGAGTGTCGAAGCAGAGGGGTACCTGGCCCTGAACATGGAGAAGGCGTATGCCAGGGCTCTTCGGCACATCAGAGTTCGAGTCACTGGCTTCAACCGCTCGGGGTACTCTTTGTATGATGTTGTTCCCAACGATGAGGAAGAAGAGCAGGATGTCGTAGCGGATCCCTTGACTGCGATGGTAGTAACCCTGTGGGCGGTTAAGGGAACTGGTTGCAAGTCTACTCCTTCTGTGGATCAGTCGACCGAGGTGGATCCTTAACTCTTCCATTAGCTAGTTGGTTTTACTTTATTTTTGTTCTGTCCTTGTATGGATGCCTAATAGCGGAATGGCCACCGCTTGATGTATCTTTACATTGCAATGAAATCTTTTTTATACTTTTGCATCTTGTGTTGAATTTGAGCTCGAGTTTTTGTGTGTTCTGTGAACTTGGTTGCCTCTGTTAGAGTGATCCATCGTTCTTTCTCGTTAGCAGATCGTTGTGTATGATGCACGTGACTCTCGCGACCGCAAGATTGTCCATCTCCGTACCAAGCTTCAGGTGACAAAGCTGGGACATGCTCGTTCACGGGAGAGGTTTTCCAAAGCGGAGGCAGAGCTTGGCCACTTGAGGAGTGTTGTCAAGAGATACAGAACGAGACGTAACAATGAAATCCTGTGAGAGTTACTCCGATTGGTGTGGAAGATACTCTTAGGGAGAAGCAACTACTGGAAAATCTTCGAGGCTCTAAGTCCTTCGTCGCTCTTTACTTACGACCACCACTGAAAAAGACGAGCTGAAGAACATGGTGCTTGAGAGAAGCTTAAAAGTGACACATCTGACAAGAAATATTCTAGAGTTTTCATAGGGAACTCGACCGAGTGGTTCGGCGTATGTTGTGCCTCGTTTGAAATTTAAAGTCAAGGATGACTCTCTAAAAGAGAGGCTCGTTGAACAAGAGGTGGAGATCCATCGGTTGAAACGACTTCTTAAGGGAGGCAATGTTAGGAGCACTTCTTGCTCTCGTGAAGAGCATGCCCAAGAAAAATCATTTCATGAACTGGCTTTACATTTGCCTGGGGTCCCACGGAACCCGGGTGACGCTCAAAGCAAGGTGGCCGGTTCGTCTAGCGGGGCTTCGATCGGAGGGACTGCACGAGCAGTAGGCATAAAGGGTACGACTCGATCCGCGGGTTTGGACATCCCCCTCAGATGGTTCGAGGGAACAAAATAGTGCTCAAGCGTCTACTGGAAGCCGTAGACCGCGTGTCCCTCAAGAGGAGCATACCGCGAAAGAGTAAAGATGGCGTTGATTGAGACTTTGTACTTTTGTGGAGACTTAATATTAATAAAACTTGTGTAAAGACTCATTCCTCAATAAAACTTGTAATCAAATCCTTCTTACGAAATAAATTTTCCGGAGTGTTTAAGGCTTGTCTCTATGAATTATGTCTCTTTGAACTTGCAGTTGTTTCAAAAGTACTTGAACGACGACGAACCGAACTCCGCATACTTGCTCGGGGACAAGTGGCTAAAGCGGTCTTTTGAACCGAGTGGACTCCGAACAAAATGACGAGTTTTGGGAGCACTTGAATGGCGAGCCGAATCCCGCACACTTGCTCGGATACAAGTGACTAGAAAGGCTCTAGGAACCATGAATGGACTCCACACCAGTCCAGGGTTGGGCACTTGTACGGCGAGATACACCCCACACATGCTCGGGGGCAAGTGTGCATGTGCAACTATGCATTATGAATGGATCTCGCACTTGTCCGTTGAAGTGCTTGGCGAAGGGATGGTGTTGCTCGGGGGCGTACCATATGTCTAACTCATTGCTTTTCTTAGGTTAAACTATTCAATGAATTGTTGAATTGTTCAAGGAATTTAGCAAAAGAAAAGACTAATTTTATTCAAATTGAAAATTTTAAACTAAGCAGTTACTTCAATGCAAGCCTTTATTACATGTTGCGACCGTTATGATCATCGGTTTTATTACATGTTTGATGCTAACTACTGAGCGAGGGTGTTAAGCACTCTCTTTGTACTTCAAAAGGTGTTCGCATTCCAAGTCCTAAATATCTTCTTCGTATTTTGGACTTTAGCTCCATGGAAAAATATGCAAGTCTTCAAGTCGGCAGGCCCTTGGACGGACTACTTGTGAGACTTTGTATGGTCTTTCTCAGTTAAGGGCGAGCTTCCCCTTCTTTTGGGGGTTCGGTATCTCGAGCTTTCGGAGGACGAGGACCCCTTCCTGAATGTTGATCGGGCGAACTCTCGTTGTAAAATCTCTGTATCCTCTGCTGGTAGATGTTTCTTCTAAGGATGGACTTCTCTCGGACTTCTTCAAGGAGGTTAAGATTAGCACGAATGTCATTCGAGTTTTGCTTTTCATTGAACAAAATGAGGCGAGAAGGTATTCCCACTTCTAGATGAATGAAAGCTTTTGTGCCGAAAGTTAGGTTGAACGGGGGATCTCCTGTAGGGATTCTCTTTGTGGTTCTATAAGACCAAAGTACACTCGGGAGTTCTTCGACCCATTGTCCCCTTGGGGCTTCAGCAAGCTTCTTCTTTGAGATCATCCAAGATTTGCCGATTGGAGTTCTCGGCTTGACCATTAGTCTGGGGATACGACACTGAAGAGAAATGTTGCTCAATACTTAGATCGGTGCAAAATTTGCAGAACACCTTACTAACAAATTGAGTTCCATTATCAGTGACCAGAATGCGGGAAATCCCTAACCGGAAAACCACGTTCTTACAGAAGATCTGTTGGACTTTATGCTCAGTGATTGTTGCAAGTGTTTCTGCTCTATCCACTTTGTGAAGTAATCGGTAGCAATAACTAAGGACCGTTGTCCGATAGCGGAAGAAAAGGGCCCGAGCAGATCCATTCCCCACATCGCGAAGGGGATGGGGCTTGACATGAAGCTGAGATTGGCTTGGGGATCCGTTTGATGGAGTGGTTCTGACAAGGGATGCATTGGTGGACATAAGCATAAGCATCGCTCAGGAGAGTGGGCCAATAGTAACCATAATTGAGGACTTTTGTGCAAGAGACCTCGCGCCTAGATGGTTGCCGCCTATTCCTTCATGAACTTCTTTCAAGGCATAGTCGGCCTCTTCGGGAGATAGGCACTGAAGGTATGGTCTACCATCAACCTGAGTATAGGGGACCCCTTCTACGAGTACGTACCTTTGAGCCCTTACCCGAATCTTTCTAAATTCTTTGGTATCCACAGGGGGCACCCTTTGTCGAGGAAATCAACTAGGGATTTCATCCAACAATCTTCGGGTGCTTGAGGGGCTATAGGCATGAGCTTCAGTGACTCTTCTTCAATGCTTGGATTGAGTAGGACTTCAATCAGCACAGTGTGGTAGAGTCTGTCAAATGATGAAGCGACCTTTGAGAGAGCATCTGCTTGTTCGTTTTCTTCTCACAGAATGCGAGTGACTTCGGCTTCATTGAAGGTGGACATAGTCTTCTTTACGTACACCAAGTAATTGACCATACGGCCATCCCTAGCCTCGTATTCTCTTCTAATCTGGTTCACCACTAATTGGGAGTCTCTGAACACTCCAACTCTTTGCGCCTCTGCCTTCTTTGCTAGAAGGAAGTCGGTGATCAAGGCTTCATACTCGACCTTATTGTTAGAAGCTGGAAAACTGAAGCGCAGCAAGTATTGGAGGATGAATTCGTCAAGACCGATCAGGATAACCCCGCTCCACTCCCTTGACAAGAGGACCCGTCCACATACACACTCCAAATGGGGGGTTGTCTCCTTCCTTGGGAGGATCAAGGATTGTGCTCTCAACGATGAATTCGGGCAGTTCTAGGGTGATAAGTGATATCCTGTTCGCTTAGCTCAATAGACCACTTCATGAGTCTTCCGGAGCGTTCGGGCTTGTAAAGGACTTGCTTGAGTGGTTAGTCGGTGATGTCCCATATGGTGTGCTTGAAAGTAGGGTCTGAACTTCTGGGCGGTTGTTACTAGAGCATAGGCCATCTTCTCGATCTTCGAGTGCCGAAACTTGGCATCATGGAGCACCTTGCTTACATAGTAGATCGGCTTCTGCACCCGATCTTCTTCTCTTACCAACACAGCACTGAGGGTTTGATCTAAAGTGGCTAAGTAGAGGAAGAGGCATTCTCCTGGTATAGGCTTCCTTAGGAGGGAAGGATTGGTGAGGTGTTCTTTGAGGCTTTCAAAAGCTGCTTGCTGCTCTTCCTCCCACTCGAAATTCTTTGCTCCCCGAAGAGCTCTAAAGAAAGGGAGGCATTTCTCCCTGACTTGGAAAGGAAACGCCCGATGGCGGCGAGATGGCCTGTAAGCTTCTGAAGTTTTTTTATTGTGGCTGGGGAGACATGTCGATGATGGCTTTGATCTTCTCAAGGTTGCCTTCAATTTCTCTCTGACTCGGCATAAACCCCAAGAACTTCCCCAAAGAGACCCTGAAGGCACACTTCAGAAGATTCAGCCTCATGTTGTTGATCCGAGGTACATTGAACGCTTCTTGGAGGTCGGCAACATGGTCTTCTTTCCTGATGCTCTTTACAAGCATATCATATACATACACTTTCATGTTTCGACCGATCTGTTCTTTAAAGATTTGGTTCTATATAGCTCCAGCAATTTTCAGTCTGAACGGCATAACTGGGTAGCAATAGAGCCATTGATTGGTGATGGACGTCTTCAAGATGTCTGGCGGAAACATTCGGATCTGATTGTATCCCAAAAAAGCGTCCATGAAGCTCATTAACTCATGGCTTGAGGTGGCATCTATCAAGGCATCTATGTTTGGCAAAGGGAAGGGGTCCTTCGAACATGCTTTGTTGAGGTCGGTGAAGACTATGCTGATTCTCCACTTGTCATTGGCCTTCTAACTATTACAACGTTTACTAGCCACTCGGGGTAGCTAGCTTCTCAACCTCTTCCTTGATGGCTTGATGCCTCTCGAGTGCAAATTTACGGTGCTTCTGCTGGGCAGGCTTGGCTTCCGAATTCACACTTAATCGATGCATAATTAGGTCTTCAGAAATACCAGACATATCTTCGGTTTTCCAAGCGAAAAAGTCTCGATTTTCATGATGCAGGCGATGAGTTGCTCCTTGACTTGGCAGGGGAGTGCCTTGCTCACCCGGAAACACTTGCTTCATCATCTTCGAGAAAGGGATTTCAGCTAGTTCGTTTGCGGGTTCGGAGCTGGTTTGTCCCATATCGAAGGGGAGTTCTAGGCATCAAGGGAAAAGACCGAGCCCCCCATTGTAGCGGTGTAGCACGCCCGGACAGCTTCTTGGCTTCCTCTACTCCTGCAACCGTGGAGAACTTCATCTTTATATGGTATGCTGAGGCGACCACTTGGAGAGCAGCTAACCCCGGGCGACCGAATATGGCATTGTAGGCAGACTTCATGTCAACCAGCATGAAGTCTAGTGCTTCTAGGCGAGTAGCTGGAGCCTTTCCTAAGGTTACGTCTAACAATTCCCTTGATCATTACAAAGTCTCCAGAAAATCTATGGAGGATGTATCCAGCAGGCTTGAGCCGATCCCGCTTGAGCTTGAGGCCTTCGAACACATTCAGGAAGAGAATGTTAACTGAGCTGTTGTTATCAACTAGAACTTGACGCACCATACACATGCTGATTACGAGTAAGTCACAGTGAGGTATTTGGACACCTTCCACGTCTCGATCCGAGAATGTGATACTGGCTCATGCACTTCTTGGAGGCGGGATGTTATGCACTGAATTTACTTCTCGAACGAATGTTTTCCTTGAGGAACTAGAGGCTCCCCCCATAGGTCCATGAATAGCATGAAATATCTCCATTTGTCCCGATCCCTGAGACTCAGTTGGCCTCTCTGCTCGCTTATTGGTTCCCCTCATAAGTGGAGGTTCAGTGTCGTTTACTTGTGCAAATTTGGCAGATATCCTCATCAGAGCAACACTTCAACCTCGTCCTTCAGGGCTCGGCAATCATCTGCAAGGTGACCATAAACTTTATGGAAGGCACACCACTTGGTTTTGTCCCTTCTTTTGCTCGGGGCATTCATCTTGAGGGGAGGTCAAAGGATTCCATCCTTGTCAATGAGGATGGTGGATATGCTGGCATTCAGTGGGGTGTACTTCTCAAAGCGAGGCATGGGAGGCGGGCGGCGCTGGCCCGTGGCATCCTTCTGGAATTTTTTAGGCTCATCCTCGTTGGTGCCCTTCCGTTTGTTCCCAGACGAAGGCATATTCTGCTCTTGGAGGCGGATCGCATCTTCGACTCGGATGTTCTTTCTCAACCCTTTGAAGGAGGTCAGAGAAGTCCCGAGGATGTCTTTTGACGAGGAAAGCCTTGAGGTCATCATGTTTCACATTATATCTAAACGCGGCAAGAGCCATTGCGGAGTCAAGTGAGGGGATGGATCTGGACTCAGCCGCGAAGCGCTGGACATAGCTTTTAAGGGACTCCCCATCCCTTTGCTTTAGATCTAACAAGGCAGCATCGGTCTTTTCCAACTTGCGGCTAGTGATGAAGTGTGTGAGGAAGAGCTCCTCAAGCTGGTCGAGAAAAAATATGGATCCTGGAGAGAGACGAAAGAACCACTCTCAGAGCCCTTCATAGTTGCTGAAAAAGTTTTGCATAGGAGGGAGTTAGATGCTTGTTGGATCATCATGAGAGTTTTAAACCTCTCGATTTGGTCTGCTGGATCGGTCTTCCCGTTGTAAGGTTCAAATGTCGAAATCTTGAAGTTAACAGGGACGGAAGCCTCAATAATCTTCTTGGAGAAGGGGGGTCTGACGGGACGGTATCTCCTTTCATGTTTCTCTTCTTCCTGCTTCAGCAATACTAGGCGATCTTGCATCTTTCGAAGACGTCGGAGGACGGCATCCTCTTGTTGATCGGATCTAGTGGACCCATGGGACTCTTCGCGTCACAGAGTATAATGGTGAAGACTGGGTTGCCGAGTCTTGAGAGGAATTATATTGAAGGCCTGAAGAATTTCGTATTTGAATTATCGAAAATTTGCTCTAGTGACGGGTACTTCCATATCCCTTCCTATTCTAAGGACTGCTTTGCTGGTTGGAGTTGGATGTCTCCTCGCTCGGGGAGTTCTTGTGTGGTCTCTGGGGGATTGTTGGTTTCTCCGCCCCGTAGGAGAGGGGGATCTTCTTCGCCTTCTGAGACAGGGAGTTTGTCCCTACCCTCTCGGAGAGGGAGTTCTTCTGGATCGTGGCTTCGAAGGAAAAGGTTTCTCCTACTCCCCATTGTTCTGGATGGGGAGCTTCTTAATGAGATCTCCTCTCCTTGAGGCGGATTCGGAGGTCAAACCCATGCTGGCGACTGACAATAACCTGACGGAGATCAGGTTGTGGTTGAGGGAGCATGGAAGGGGTAGAGGTGTAAATTGATCCTCTGTTTTCAACAAAGGGTCTTGCAGATTGTTCAGGACGGCTCCGACAGGAGCCCCCCGGTGTAGCTCCTCCGAGTGGAGGCTGAACCTGTTGAATGATAGGCTCTTCTTGCTGACGTTGCTGAGGTTGCCCTTGCTAAAAGGCAGAAGGAAGGTAAGAAGAGGTGGAGGAAGAGGGTTGGCTATTGGGATTGAGGCCGCCGCCTTCCCTTTTCCCTTAGGAGGCATGATTGAAAGTAGTTTTCTACCAGCGAAATCTAGTCGAAATTTCTTTACTGTTCCCACAGAAGACGCGAGTCTGTTGTTGCTTTTTTCGGTGTGAGAGCAATCAGATGATGTGGATATTTTTGAGGAATAATCAAGAACTGACCTTTTAACTTTCAACGGTGTTAACTGCCTTTGACTGCGATTGACTTCTCGATCTTACTCGTTTGTGTCGTAGGATTTGATTCGCGTGGTGATGATCACCTACACTGACTTGCAAAAAATCTGAAACACCGGGGTTGATCTCGGAGACGGACCCTCCGATGCTCAAGTCAGAAATCAAGAAGACTATGAGAGCTTTTCTGGAGAAAATAATGATTACCTATTTCTAGTGGAGGTAAGGGATATTTATAGTCACTTTTGTCAGTTTCAAGATAATGATTCATCTCTACTTTCCAGTATTTTTGGATTAAACCAGTTATCGATAATAAGAGTGGTTGAGGAGGTTTAAACTCCCTTAAGGATAAGATATATAGTTTTTGAACCGTCTATATGGATAATTATGGGTTTAAATTGTATTTAAACAATCTGAACTCATCTTATTAGGCTGGTAGGACAACTCGGTTGAACAGACCCGTTTTAGGCTATTGGTTTTGAAATAAACCCAATTCCCCCGTTTTACGGACCCATTTTTTAGTGAAATTACTGTTTTACCTCTGAGAGCTTTAAGATTCATGCCTGATTTGAACGGTCCCAATTTGGTTCTATTTTTACCCATATCAATTAGTGATAATATTCATAAGAACACACCATAAAAATTTTCGTGAGGTTACTTCACAATAACAAAAGATGCGTCGTGTACCCCTATCAGAAAGGATTTTCAAAGAATGTCTTATAAGACCAACACCATATAGTTGATAATGAAACATTTGATGGTATGGTTCCTTTACCACCATAGATAATATTATGCTCCTAAAACAACTAGCTTGCATGGAAAATTTAAATTGTTTCAACCTATTACAAAGAGAAAACAGTTTTCAAATGAGCTAAATAATAATTGTAAGACGATGATTAATAACGTTTGAAAGTTAAATAGAGAAAGTAGGCTAAAGACTTCCTAATAACTTTTATAGGTCATGCACACGAGAAGTGATGCTGAAGCACACAAAATCAGTACTAATTAAGAACCACCTGATCAACATGGTAACAATGGATAAAAGGCTAATATAACTGGAGGAACAAGACTTCTACCCTGTTTCAAATTATATGCTGGTTGGATTGGATTTAGTTGGATTTCACCACATACAATACAATTCTCTTAATGATCTTTAATAATATTGATAATTCTAGTGTGATGAGGAGAGGTTCAGGCAACCCTAGTTTAGATAGAACTAGCTTCAGAGGCACCATATACCATCCATCTCCCTCTATAAATCATGAGGCAACCCTAGTTTGTGATTTCTAATGTGCGATGCATTATTGTTTTTGAGATACTCTTCCCTCTTATCCTACACGTATTTACTTCGGCAATTGAAGAAAGGATAAACTGCTGCTAAGGTTCTTCGGTATCATTGATCACTAGCTTTCACAGCTATGCACGAGAATTATATTGGGTGAACGACTCCGATGTGATCTCTAGATAATGAGAATAAACACAAACAATATACCAGCCTTGCCTAACTTTGAATGTTGCTCCTGGTTAAATATCCTCGACACATCCGATCGGAATGGAGTAAACCGACACGATCTTATATCTCTAATATTATAATGGGAGAGTTGGAGTTGTAATGTTGTCAACATACAAATCCGTGCGTTGCACGTGCAACTCCAACTTTCCCATTAATTACAACAAAAACAAATAAATAAAAAAAATTCCACCGACTTAAAACATGCAACGCACGTGCAAAACAATTTTACAATATTTTTTAACACTAAACATACACATATGTTGCACGTACAACTCAAAATCTACTTATAAACACGTGCATTGCACGTACAAATTGTAGCTTTTCCATCAAAATATTTTTACCAATTACGTGCAACGCACGTCCAACTCCAAAACTATTTCCTAACACGTACATCGCACGTGACAATCCTCTAAACTCTTATCAAAACGTGCATCGCACGTGAAAAATACTAGTATTTAGTATATGTCGTTTTGGGGAATATATCGCCAATATATAGAATATCGGCCAATATATCACCCAATATGTTCCCAAAATGTACTGGTAATATATGTTCAAAAAGGTTTTTGGTTTAACAGGTTTGAATCAAATCAAACCCAAAACCATTATCCATACCAACCTAATTAAGCCAAATAACTTTTGGTTATAACTTTGAGTGAATTCCTATAAGTTATTCTTTTCTTTTGTTTTAAATTAGATATGCCAAACTTCGTGGTGGTTTCTATGTCTAAAATCTATTTTTCATTTATTTTGGTTGATTTTTCAATTTCATTATACTATATTTTAGTTCATACATATATTTGTTTGGCATCATAAGATTTATTGTATATAATGAAAGTGCAATGTGTGCATAATGCATGTGTGGTCATTAATTTGTTTAGTTTCGTATTATATGTGTTATTTATGTGATAAATGTAGGAATGCAATGTATATACATGTCATGTAGATCATATCTTACATATATTTTTCTATCCTACATAACTACTACAACAACAACAACAAACCCTTTTTCCCAACTAGTTGCGGTCGGCTACATGAATCCTGCTTTTCCATTCTGCACGGTTTAGCACAATATCTTCTGTAAGGTCACAAGCTATCATTTCTTTTTTCACCGTTTCCACCCAAATTAGTTTAAGTCTTTCTCTACCTCTAACTCTACCCTCAATACTTATCAAATCACTCTTTCTAACTGGAGCACTACTAGGTCTACGTGTGACATGTCCAAACAACCCAGGCGATTCTCTCTTATCTTGGATTGGAGCTACCTTTAACATGTCTCGTATATGCTCGTTTCTAATTCCATCCTTTCTTATTTTATCAATCCATCTCAGCATCCTCATCTCCGCTACACTCATTGTTTTGGACATGTTTCTTTGTTGTCCAACACTCTGCTCCATACATCATTGCTGATCTAACAACCGTCCTATAGAATTTTTCCTTCAACTTCAAAGGTATTCATTTGTCACACAAAACACCACTGGCACTTCTCCACTTAAGCCACCCTACTTGGATCTTATGTATAATATCTTCACAAATCTCCCCATCTTTGTATAATCGAGCCTAAATATCGGAAACGGTCTCTCTTAGGTACCTCTTGGCCATCAAGCTTCACTACTTCCTCAGTTGTGTTCCGAATATCACTAAAATTACACTCCATATACTCTGTTTTAGTTTTGCTTATCCTAAAGCATCTTAACTTCCAAAGTTTCTCTCCACAATTATAATTTAGCATCGACTCCTGCTCTAGTCTCGTCCACTAAGACGATGTCATTGGCAAAAAGCATACACCAAGGCACCTCATCTTGTATTTCTCGCGTCAATTCATCCATAACCAAAGTAAAGAGATAGAGGCTTAAAGTTGAACCTTGGTGTAAACCTACTGTTATAGGAAAATCGTTGGTCCCTCCTGTAGTTGTTCTAATTGGGTCGTTGCCCCTTCATACATATCCTTAATTACCTCAATATACCGAATAATTACTCTTTTATTATTTAACACCCACCATACTATGTCTCTAGAGACTTCATCATATACTTTTTCTAGATCTATAAAAAAAATATGTAGATCTTTCTTATTCTCCCTATATTTTTCCACAAGTCTCTTCAGTATATAAATTGCTTTCATTGTTAACCTCCCAGGCATAAACCCAAACTGATTCTTAGACACTGCAGTTTCTAGTCTCAGTCTATGTTCGATCACTCTCTCCTAAATTTTCATCGTATGACTCATTAATTTAATTCATCGGTAGTTCGAGCAACTTTGTATATCTCCTTTATTTTATATATAGGTACTAAAATACTCTTTCTCCATTCATCGGACATCTTCTTAGTCCTCAAAATTTTATTAAATAATTTTGTTAGCCAACCCACTCCTACATCCCCAAGACAGTTCCAAATTTCAATGGGTATATCATTCGGTCCTAAAGTTTATTCTATTTTCATCCGTTCTAGAGCATTTCGAACCTCTGAGGTACTAATTCTATCCTACATAACTACCAGACATATTTAGATATCCTGATATATTCCTCGATATATCCCGATATACAAACAAATTCCTAGGCCGGCAAAACAACGATATCCGACATGTAAAACCTTGAATTTAAAAATACCAACCATAGCCTCCTCGCTGAAAATGTACCGTGTGTACAACAAATAATTATTGATGAAAATAACTCAATCCCCTCCCTGTTACCACCAAGGGCTGCTACGCTGGCCTCATCTACTATTTCACTACCTGAATATGACATCTAAGATATTCTGCACAACAATCTACGATGAATGGAGCAAAAGTTATAAGTGTCCTATCAATACATGCATTACAGTATTAGGTTTGTTTCCAACTACTTGATAAAAATAGATAGTATATGACTGGAGACATGCCTAGGTCTCTGACACAAGTGCTGGTCATGACATGGATTCCAAATAAACGTCTTTGTGCCTTATAGAATGTGTGACTTAGATAACTTATCTGAAAGGCCAACAATAAGTCGTGTTATACCATCCATGTACAATAGGTGCCATTCATCATGAGATCTGGCTCTACAATACTTGTGTATAGAAAGTGATATGGCCTGGAGAGCATCTTCCAAAGTTTTAAATATAAATTTTTTCTACTAACTGATTACTGTCCATTCTGCAGACACTTTGATGACTTGGAAAGTCATCTCCCACCACATAATTTTCTGTGCTCAAACATTTTAATGGACGGCATTGATCATTCTAAAATACACAACTAAAGACATTATGCCGCCACCTAAATGTATTACCTAAGATGCCACACCAGGTACAATTTACCCCATATATATTGTCAAATACAGAATCCTTTAAGACTGTAAGCATGCAATTATAATATTTTTGGTTCATTTTCTTCAAGTTCCAAGCTTTGAATTATTTTACTCAAGAAAGAACTGAATTTAGTAAGAACTTGCCGAACTGAAAGATGCTAGCTGAGCCGAAGCATGATTCAAACTCATCTTTGGATACTAAACCTAACACTATCACAATCTTTATGTGATCTCTGAGAAGCCCACCTAAAGCGTGATGTGGTTGACATTAAAACTGAAGTAAACAAAGGAAGAAATAGGAAAGAAAGGGGATTTGAGAGGAGAATAGGAGACATTCAAAGGATAAAGAAATTTTAAAACAGGAGGATAATGGCACAAAGCAATCCATAGCCCTTGGCTTTCAACATTTCAAAAATTCAGGTCTATCTTTATTAAATGATGATCGAAAGCCTTTAATAAATGAAATCTTATATTATTTACAAGTGAGGATCAAATAAAATCCGAAACTATTATTGCCTAAAAAAACTAAACAAAAACAAAAATGGTAACCAAATAAAAAAGGAAAGTTATTCATGCCTTAATAAAATAAACTGAAATAACAACTAACTGGATTCGACTCCTCTTATATAAAGTTGAGTTTTGATTCATTTCCTAGTGCCACGTAGGCATTTTTATTCCTTTCCTTGCGCCACATGACATTTTCATGTTAAACACATGAAAAATTTTACATTTAGATAGTTTATCTTAATAGTAAATAATTATATCATCTTCCTTTCCATACACCACGTGGCATTTACATGTTGAACACATTGGGCTTTTTGGATTTGTTGGCCTTCCTTTCCATACAAAGGCAGAATGGGGGCACTTTAATACTTTTTTGTAACATTGGGTTTTTTTTTGCGGCAAACTTGGAGTTGTGTGTGTGTGTGTGCGTGTGCGTGCGTGTGTGTGTGGGTGGGGACGGGGGGGGGGGGGGGGGGGGGGGGGGGGGGGGGGGGGGGAGAGGATATTTTTCCTAATTCTGCTCCTTCAAACTCTAATGCATTAAATCATAACTCAATATCTTATCCTTCCAGAAATTTCCCCAGATTGCTTCCGCTTTCCTTCTTTTTCCCTTGTTTCTCTAACCTCTCTAATTTTGATCTTCAATATGCAAACTCATCGACAACACTCCTAAATGGTTGGACATGGATGAAGACACTGAAGATCTAGAAATAGAAATACAGAAAGAGACTTGAGATTAAGATGAATTGGGGATTTCGGATTGGAAATGGAAGATTCAGGAGAATGACAAGATTTAGATATAAGTAGGTTATGGATCTTGAGCTGGAATGGAAGATCTTATGAAAGGAGAAGAATTGAGAATTAGGGGTCTATTATTTTTTATTTGAAACAGGGAAGAAAGTAGAAGAAAAAACGCAGGGGAAAACAAAACAAGGTAATTTAGAAGAAATGAGATAGGCAAATTGTCAATTAAAAAAAAAATACAGTCAGCACATAAAACTAATGAGGATGAGAAAAAGATGACGTCTGAGGGGCGTTTTTTAGCGAATATTAATGGCAGGCATGTATTTTGTACAAGCAACAAACATTAAGTGTGTTTCTGGCGTTTTTCCTTCAATTATATGTCATTTTCTCGAAGTTGTTGGGATGGAATATTTCTGCGATTTTACTTGAAACTAACCATGTTAGTTGTCATGGCTCATTTGTTGCTTCTGTAGCACATCACTGCTCTCAACTAACCATTTTTTACCACTCTATTACGATATAGAGGGCTTCGACTTGACTGAGGCAAACAGTTGGCCCTAACCAACCCAAGAGGTGAAGCAGTTAGCAATTGTGCAGGTTTTTCGTTTTCTTCTTCTTTGTCTATATTTATTCCCCAACTCAAGACAATCACTAAATATTTTGTGGGAAGGAGGGGGATGGGAGGAGCCTAGCTAAGAATGATAAGTTTAAGCTCGAGAGTAAACCAATGTATCTCTTTACAATATCTATGAGGATCAAGGAGTACCCAAATCATTAACAATAATAAGTTCAATTCAGTATAGGAGCTAAAACACTCATGTGTATATTTATAAATAAATTTAGTAATCATCTTAAAAAGAGAAATCTTACGCATTTTGAACTACGAATTCAAGCAAAAGATGATTAGTACGTACGCTATACATGTTCCTATTTTCATCTAATACACGTGAATCATCCAAATAAAGATGGACAACACAAAAAATAATGTTTAAAGCCACATGAAGAAAGTCAATCCATCTGTAATCCCAAATCCTCATAGATTACCCTACATGTAATAATGCATGTGCCCCAAATACACGTAAATTGGTTATTCGTGGTCGATTAATATAAATCCGACTCAAATTTTTGTGATTGAGATTTAATTGGGAGATTAATTCTACGTGGTGACTGTTACTCCAACTTAAAAATAGAGGTTGAGATTATGCTTAAAGTTTTAATATTTTATTCTATTTGTAAAATTTTATGAGGATGGTTGTTATAAATTATATAATTAAAAATGTGGAGATGAGATTTCTTTGTGTTGGGAATCTGCCAGCAACAACACCCCTATTTGCTTAGGTTTATAATCAATAAATATCTCACACAGCTTTAAACTATTCAAAATCAATCAAAACTTGGGAAATTTTACAAATTACTTATTTGTCCTCCTATAAAAGATAAAAGGTCATAACCATAGGGGCTAAATGAAAATCACAATCAAACAAGTGGCCTACATAGAAATTTTCCTTTCATTTTTTAAAATAAATGATAATGACGAATAGTAGGTTTTTTGGGTGCATTGTTTTAGAGTTAAGATGTAGTGGGGTTTAGGAATATATCATTTATCATTTATCATTATGCAGGAGCAAAGTGTAATTTGGAGGTAGTCAAATGTAAATTTGAACTTCACAGTGGTGTTTTCCAAAATGCAGGGAAGCACCAGCCCCTGTTTGCCTTGATTTTGCTCCATCATTACCCTCCTCAATGCTTAGGAACAAATTCCTTGTTATTTCACCTTCTAAATTCTTTCTATATTCCTTTTACCTTCCCTTAACTTTTTGGAAGCAACTAGGCAGCCACATATATGCAACTAATTATTGGGCAACCTCTACACCACTTTGTGCTACCTACTACTGGATATAAACATTGGTCTAGTTTTTATCAAACCATATAGTTTTCCATCAGTATCCTCTCAATTCTTAACCTACAACCTCCCATACTCGGCTTGTGCTCTATCACACTCTTGCTCTCTTTTAGCTATTTTAGTTGCGCTATCATGTTGAATGTAACCTGTCAACATAAAATCCCTCATTAATCTTGACCCTGTTTTGCCAATGACACCACGTAAAATTCTATGATCTAGGCTTCCAGTTGCTTACTACTACTTCTACTTTTTTCTTTTTTTTCCTTTCCTTTTTTTTCCGACTTCAAAATCGGTGATCACAAGGTTTTGTAATTATCAGATGAGTAAGCCAAAAACTGAGATGACTTCGGTGCATCCTCTCGATCTTAGCCAATATTTCAAACCATATCTACATATATTGAAGGTAAAACAATTTTCTCCTTATGATTTAATTACATTTTGATGTTAATAAAGCTCACTAATTTGTTAAAAAGGGCAGACAATTTAATCATTTAATCATGATCTAAAGTTTATACACACATGTTGGAAGATGTTAAGAATTAGCGGATACATTGTACACTAGAGGCACACCGCCGTCTTCAAAGATCGGTGGACAATTAAGTTGAGTGGGTGGCATTTCACTATGGCTTCTAAAGTTTCTTTTGTTTTGGGAAACTGTTGCTACAAAAATTGGGTTGTTGAGCAGGGAATAAGTACACACAATTGGGTTGGGGAAGTTTTAAAGAACACTAAGATTAATGGTATGGATGTAATCCCCCAGAGAAGATGACTCTTAAATCTTGGTAGAGTTGGATAGAGTGATGTGCTAATAGAATTCAAATGGCCTACCCCAAAATTGTACAAGGACCATAAGGACCATAATGTGGTGTATTTACTCAACAAAATAATCCTACGAGTATCGAAAAAATGCATTAGTTTCCGTAATCTTCTAAGAATTTATTATTTCGATAAAAACAAATTTTTGTTGTCCACAACATTTGCTTATCATTTGAAAAATGAACAAACTTAGTGATGTTGTCATTAGGATTCGAAGAACAAAAGATATAGATTTTGTATACAAAAATAGCAGTCACGTTACCAACTGGCAAGTTAATGAGTCTACAATGTTATTATAGTTTTCTCTTCTGGGACAAGTAATAATTCATGAAATTGGGCAGAAGAGATTATACTAGTTCTCTTAAAATATTAAACTACTTGTCTAGTAAACTTGGGCACAAGCAGAAGCAGGCTAGTTAGCTGCACATTCAAAGAAAAATTGGGAATATAGTTACACTTTAAAGATTATGGATTCATATAGACTCTCATTTACTTCTATCCTAAGATATTTACCATGAAAACCTAAGTTAGCAAGCTACAAAATTACCACTACAACACACATGCCCTACCTCGGCGTATCTGCCCCGGTGTTTGGGTAGAAATGCTGGGGTAGGAAATTAAAGAAAAAAACAAAAACAAAAAACAAAAAAAACACTACCTTACCCTGGCAATTTTTTTTCAAAAGCGACGGGGTAAGTTGGGAACCCCCAAATTTCTTATCTCTCCCAATTTATTTCACTCTATCGCTCTCTTGCCCTAACCCTATCCCCGACCTGACCCCTCGTCGTCTCCATGCCCCTCGTCTTCGACCGTCGCGTCCCACGTCACCATGCCCCCTGCCCTCCCCGCCGTCATCGACCGCTTACCAAAACCCTATCTCTCTCTCTCTCTCTCTCTCTCTCTCTCTCTCTCTCATATCAAAATCCTAATTCTCAATCTCGTCATCTTCTCCGACCGATCTTCGTCCCCTATGTCAACACTCCCCATCGTCGTGCCTGACGCAAACACCCATCGTCGCTGTGCCCGATGCCAACCTCTCCTCGCAGTCGCCATCCCTCTCCTCACCTTGCCGTCACCGTCCCATCCTCCACTATTTCTCGGCCAAATCTCAGGTACTGCTACCTAATGGATTCTTAAAGTTAGGTTTAGGTTTAGATTTGATTCCTAATTTAGTAGTGATTTAGGAATTTTGAATTTCCAGGATAGCAGATGTCATCTTCTTTATAGTCTTTCCTGAGAAGGCAATAACTATGCCAGCAGTCCAGGTCGGCAAAAGGCATATTGTAAGTGTGCATAGATTATTATTGATGCCGGTGATTTTTACTAATTGATAACAACGGATAAATGAGATACTCTTTGTTCTAAGGTATGTTTTATGCACCCTTTGCCTCCTGTGATTATCAGATAGTGCTTATACATAAGAAGTTGAAAAAAACAATTACCATTTTTTATCTTATCAATTACACAAGAAACATTCTCAGCGATCTAAACAGGAATCTAAACTTTGGATTAAGGTGTTACTTGCAAAACTGCTGGTTTGAAGAAGTTTGTGTTCGAAGAGGGGGTACCGAAAAAACTGGGTAAATTGGCCTTATAGTCCTTGTTCTTTTTTTTGTGTCTATTTGCATTTATTTGCATTTATTCAGTGATCCTTTGATTATATTTAGAATTTGAATTTATTTGATTGAAAGTATGATTGTTTCCTGTCATATGTTTGTAGATGTGTACATTGATGTGCCTGATATTATCGATATCTCCCACATGCGCAATAAAGGCATTCAGGTAGGCAGTAGTTACATTTGTGGAGCCAACATTTAAATGATATGCTCACTTGATGTCTTTCTTGTTGCTAAGAAGTAATAATGTTGATTTAAATTATGGTTTTAATAGTTGCACCTAGATGGATGAAGTGGAATGGGATAAATATGTAACATATTATTGAAATCATATTTGAGGAAAAATATATTTTCTTATTCATAATTCTTCTAATGTTTTATCTCATTATATATACAATACTTTCTTGGAAAAGAATTACAGTTGATTGATGAGAAGATTAAGGAAAGAAGATTAAGGAAATTTTTTCCCAATCAATTTGAAAACAGAAAATACAGCTCATATCATATTAATTATATTTTAACACTCCCCCTCAAGTTGGCGCATAGATATTGAACATGCCCAACTTGTCCACAAATTTCAAGAAAAGCTAATTCAAAATTGCCTTAGTAAGACTATCTGCTAGTTGGTCTTCTAATTTCACCTTAGATATCTCAATAATTTTCTCATCTAATTTCTCCTTGATGAAGAATCTATCATGTTGAACTGGATTGGCTGCAATATTACACGCCGCTTGACTGTCACAATACACCTTAATAGGCTCATTTAGACCACAACATAAATTTTGTAACAAGTTTAAGCCATAAAATCTCAGTTATACTCAGTGCTACTATGCGATACTCAGTCTGTGTACTAGAGCGTGCAACAACATTTTGCTTTTTGCTTCTCCATGTAACAAGATTTCCGCCAACAAAGGTAAAGTATCCTGAAGTGGAGCGCGCCTTTAATCAACAGACCCTGCCCAATCGGCATCAGTATATGTCTCAACCTTCAAGTGACCATGCTTTGCAAATAAGACCTTTTTTTTCCCTGGAGCAAGCTTTATATATCTCAGGATTCTCATCACCGTATTCATATGTTGTTCACGAGGTGCGTGTATAAACTGACTCACCACACTTAAGGCATATGAAAAATCTGGCCTGTGTCTGTGCAAGATACATCAGTCATCCAACTAATCTCTGATATATCTCCTTATCACAAGGCACCTGATCAGGTTCATTCCACAGTTTCAATCCTTCGTCTCACGGTGTATCAATAGGCTGACAAGCAGATATTCCTGTTTCCTTCAACAAATCAAGAGCATACTTTTTTGAGATAGGATTATACCCTTTCTAGAGCGAGAAACTTCGATACCAACGAAATATCTTAAAGAGCCAAGATCCTTTATTTCTGACTCTTATGACAAGTAGCTCTTTAATGTCTTTCTCTCCTCATGATCATTTCCAGTCATCCACATATATAATGAGAGCAGTAATCTTACCTTCTTTTCTTTTCAGGAACAACGTATGATCTGAATTACTCTGACAATATCCGAATGTCCTTATTGATTTTGTAAATCTCCCAAACAAAGCTTTTGGTGACTGCTTGAGACCATACAGTGCTTTCTTCAACCTACACACTTTATTACTGTGTTGGACTAGTCTATTTGATCCGGGTGGTAGATCCATATAAATCTCTTCTGTTAATTTCCCATGCAAAAAAGTATTCTTCACATCAAATTGCTCTAACGGCCAGTTAAGGTTTGCAGCATGTGACAGTAGAACTCGAACAGTGTTGAACTTTGCCAAAGGTGCAAATGTTTCATCATAATCAATTTAATGAGTTTGAGTGTACCCTTTGGCAACCAACCTTGCCTTGTATCACTCTATTTAACCATCAGACTTACACTTCATCGTATCAATTCATCTGCATCTTACCAACTTCTTTCCTGCTGGCAGTTCGACTAGCTCTCAAGTCTCATTCTTCTTCAAGGACCTCATCTTTTCATCCATAGCTGCTTTCCACCCTGGGTTGGCTAAGGCTTCCTGAACACTATTAGGAATAGACTTGTCCAGATAATTAATTTACAAATGACTTATTTGATTCAGACAATCGGTGAGTGGACACATAATGACTCATGAAATACTTGACATTACTAGTGGGATCAGACTCATAAGTAGATTTTGGGATACCTCTAATAGTACGATTTCGGAGTTCTCTTCTTGGAACTTCGGACAACAATGATGATTGGTTTTGGGGTTCTGACGGTGCTGGTGGTGGAGAGGACACTAGTGATGGCATGAATCCCGATGACGATTGGTTTTGGAGTTCTGACAATGCTGGTGGTGGACACTAGTGGTGGTATGAATCCCAACGACTCATCTTCGAGGAGGTTCTGCACCAATTATAGTTCATCGTGGATGTCTTCTCCCTCAACCAAATCTTTATTCAAGTGATTGTCATTACTTACATCCAGATTTTCACCCCTTGTATCTGAATGTTCATTCTGAATGGCAATCACTTCATCATAGGTAAGAGAGTGAACTTCACTTCGGTACTCCCCCTGAAGTTCAACCTCAGACGAAAAATACATCTCATTTTCATGGAACACAATATCCATAGTCACAAACATTCTTTGAGTTGATGGGTGATAGCACTGATACCCTTTCTTATCCTTAGCATATCCTACGAAAACACATCGTACAGCTCGAGGAGTTAACTTATCTCGCTCATGTTGATGAAGTTGGACAAATGCAACACACCCAAACAGACGAGGTGGGAAGTTGATGACTGTTGGAGCATTCACAGCTTCAGTTAATGCCTGAAATGGCGTGATGAAATTTAGGATACTAGAGGAAACTCGGTTGATTAAATATGCAGCAGAAGCAAGAACTTCCCCCCAATGCATGAGTGGCATATTGCCTTGAATAAGGAAAGCATGGACCACCTCGAGCAAGTGTCTGTTTTTTTCTTTCTGCAACCCCATTCTGTTGTGGTGTATACGAGCATGTGGTCTGGTGAACAATCCTGTGTTCCACCAAATATTGTTGCAGATCTGAATTCAGGTACTCACCATCATTATCACTCCTAAGAACTTGTATCTGAGCTTTATACTGCGTCATAACCCACTTGTGAAATTTCTAAAATAGACCGCTAACTTTACTTTTAAACTTATCAAACAAATCCAATTCATACAAGTACAGTCATCAATAAATGTCAAACCATTTTGCTCCTCCAAAGGTATTGTTATTGAATGGACTCCAAACATCAGAATGAATAATCATAAATGGGAGAGCTTTTACTTAGATTTGGAGAAAAAGAGACACAGTGACTTTTTACGAGTTCACACATCACACCGAAAGGTAGAAATATCCAACTTCGAAAATAAACATGGGAATAATTTATTCAAATATCCAAAAGAAGCATGCCCCAGACGTCGACGTCATAGCCAAATCTCTGATTTCTTCTTCTCCCCCTCGGATCCTTCCACAGATAGAGCTTGAGTCAACTTGCTTGAACTTTCAGATTCTAAATTCAGGTAGTAGAGTTTCCCGTGTCAAACCTCATAACTAATCATCTTGCGGGTCCGAATAACCTTAAGCACATAATGGAAGGGCCAAAAAACCACAATACAATGTAAAGCAGTAGTTATTTGGACAACAGATAACATATTAAAATTCAAGGATAGCACAACTAGTACAGAATCTAAGATTAGGGTTTTTGTGAGAGATATGGGAGCCTCTCCAGTAACAGTGGCAGGATCAGTGGACACACTGAATTTGGTGGATGGTTGTAAGATTTGGACTTGTCTAGAATCAAGTCATATGGTCGGTAGCTCCTGAATCAATTATCTATGCATTATTCATAATATAGGCAGAAATATTAAATATCTTACCATCATTACCTGCAGCAATAGAGGCATATCTAATACGCTTTTCAGATCGATCGGCAACAGCGGGTTGATTGCAATTCCTCTTCTGAGTATCCCTGCTATGATCCAAGTTCTCTGGATAGCCGATAATCTTACAATAACGAGCTTTCGTGTGACCGATCTTACCACAATGAGTACACTTCCTTGACTAATACGACAGTTTTGGTCCCATGGTGAAGAACAGCAAACAACAACACAAGCACTACTAACAGCAAACACCAATCAAAGATCAAAAACAACAAATGCCAGAATCTACTAATAGCAAACACCAATCAAAGTTCCAAAACAGCAAACACCATAATCTAGATATGATCTCCCAATCGATCCAAATAAGGAGTTGAGGACTATCGGTGTCGATGGCAGCAGCTTCAGGCGGCAGTGAGGGAGACGGTAGTGGTTTCGGGCGACGATAAGGGGTTTCGACAACGACGACGGTAGCAATGCGCAGACGGCAGTGCTTGGATCGGAGCTTGCTGATCTGCGATCAGCAATGACTTCGAATCGACGGGGCGCTCTTCGGCCAAAAGCGACAGTCACTGAAGATGGAGATCGGGGAGAGCTAGGCGACAACGGTGCTTGGATCGACAGACGTTGCGACAGTGGAGTAGCGCGGCGGAGCGGGAGTGGATTCAAGGTTTCGGGGTTTGCCCGGTGACGACTTCGGGGATCGGTGAGGCTGATGAACAGTGCCTCTTCTTCTTCAGGTAGCCTCAGATAATTTAAGCTCTGATACCATATTGAAATCAGATTTGGGGAAAAATATATTTTCTTATTCATAATTCTTCTAATGTTTTATCTCTTTATACATACAATACTTTCTTAGAGAATATGTACAATTGATTGATAAGAAGATTAAGGAGAGAAGATTAAGAAAATTTGTTCCCAATCAATTTGGAAACAGAATATACAGCTCATATCATACCAACTTTATTTTAACATGTATTTTATGTGAAATTTGGAGAAAACTTGTTAACTATCGCAAGCACTTGTTTAGAGCCTAAGCCATTACTTTTTTAGGCTTCTAATCTTGGAGAATATATTTTCTTATTCATAATTCTTCTAATGTTTTATCTCTTTATACATACAATACTTTCTTGGAGAATATGTACAGTTGATTGATAAGAAGATTAAGGAGAGAAGATTAAAGAAATTTGTTCCCAATCAATTTGGAAACAGAATATACAGCTCATATCATACCAACTATATTTTAACACGTGTTTTATGGGAAATTTGGAGAAAACTTGTTAACTATCGCAAGCACTTGTTTAGAGCCTAAGTCATTACTTTTTTAGGCCTCTAATCTTGTCGTTGTAGTATTTTTATAACTTGTTAATTTTGTCGTTTATATTTGACTCCTTCAAACAATGGTGAATATCTCCTTCATTGTTTCGGTATATTCACCATTTAGGAAGTACATATAGTTCAAAACATGTTGCACATCACTACTTAATTAACGATTTGAGGAAAGAATGTATTGAAGGAGTCAAATATAAACCGTATATACCGCAAGTTGATGAGAGCATGGAGATGGAGGTTTCTCCTCAACTATCCTTAATAGTACTTCTTTTAATTGTTTTTAAAACAAATTTCTTCATTAACAAAATATTGGTCAAAAGGAATATGACTCCCAACACTATTTCCAAGTCAAAACAAATATTATAAGTTTCAAATTTTTGAATTGTTAGGCACTTTATAAATACAGTCAATTGATCCTACTCTGTTAAAATGAACTTCAAGTTTGGAGGTTTTTTCACTCCTCCATCATTTCAAATTTGGAGTTGTTTGGATACATAAATACCTCTAATCCAGATATTTCTTTGTTTGACTGAATAATTAATAATTATAGACTAGTTAAGTTGATAATGGTTAAGGAGAATATGATGGGAATTGCTCTCGGCTATTTAGGTCTCTTGAATACCGGCACAATCTGCATTCATTTGAAAAGTCGATTTCTTTAGCTTTTCCTCTTATTCTTTATATTTTATCCAACATGATTTCTCATATATTATGTATTTCTATTCGAACTGTTAACCATGAAGGTCACCCACCATTTTACGTGTTTCTTGTGTCGGAGTTGATATCAGAGCATGGCTTTCCCTCTGGGTTACGTCTGAAAATAACGAAGAAAGGTTCTTCATCAACTTCTACTTGTATTATCCACATTTATGAAATAATGAGCGTTAATCTTATATGTATTAGAAGAAGCAGAAGATTATAAAGATACATCAAAGAGCAATAACGTCATCTGCAATAACCAATGGAAGCTCTCAGTCAAATTATTTGAAGATCTCAAAAGTTGTATGGATATGAAATTTTGACCATAGTGAGTGGTTGCAGCAGGAAGGCACAAAAGTGTTATACAATCAGTTGTGAGTTTTAATCTTTGTGATTACAACTTAGATGGAATAAAATTCTTTCATGTACTATATATTGTTGATTCTGTGTTTGATTTTGTGATTACAAATTTGAGAGGAATAAAATTCCTCCATACCGAAGGGCGCGAGTAGCATTTTGCTTCCGATGTGGAATCTTGTAGTTGTGGAGATTTTTATCATCATTATCGGAAAAAAATTGAGCATCATAACGTTATTTGCTTTCAGGAAGGTGATAAGAGGTTAGTTCACTTTGAAGCTCAATGTTGAAGCTAGGTAGCATGGGCCTACTTGGTCTGAAAGTGAGCATGATGATTACCCAAAAAAATAACTAAATAAATAGCCTATCCCGGCGTTTTAAAATGCCGGGATAAGCTACTTAATGAAAAATTTTTAAAAATTGAAAATTAGACTACCCCGGTGTTTTCAAATGCCGAGGTATCCTTATAAGCTACCCCGGTATTTGTAAATGCCGGGAGAGCTATTTAGCATCCCCGGCGGCGGTATCCCCGACGCTTGCGGTGGCCTTTTTCGAAACGCCGCCCGTATCAAGATCGACGTTTTTAAACGCCATGATTGGCCCCAAAAAAAAACGCTGGGATTTCCTTGTTCGTTTGTAGTGTACCTTACTACATTATGTTACGTGACCAAAAGTTGGAAAAGATGAGGCTCGTCTTTAACATTCGAGAAGCACCAACACTAGATTTTAAAATCAAAAACTAAACCGAGTTTAGTTCTAAATATGGGGAACAAAGGAAACCAAGTACACGTGATTGAATTATTTTTTTGTTTTCCTTCTTTGGTTTTTAAACAATGAGTTACAATTGACAGATTGCCATAAAGTTATCAATAAAGAAAATGCACTTGCTTCAATACAAGACCATGTATTGAGGTTAGCTTGCCCTTACCAAAGATATCCTCCATATGAATAAAAGCAAGAAATGTCAACACAAAGCTACAAGATTATAAGAAAATTGAAGAGAATAACTAGTTCTGCATCATCAGCAGCAAAGTCACAATAAACGGATAGTAAAGCCAACAATTGAACAAACGAATCCAATTAGTCCAAATCAACTGCGAAGTATCAATAGTGATGACTTTGGAACTCAAAAGTTTTCTAGCAATAACCATAACCATTATTAAATTTCAGCACTATTCCTACTTCGGGACAAAACACTATTCATAAAATAAACAATGAGAAAAGTTTAGGTGTATGCTAAACAAGCACACATCAACCGCAGTAGAACCATACAACTTGCTTAAGTTATGGATTTTGATAATCCATGTTTTCGTTAATGCAAGATGATTATGCACAGTTCCAAACTACGAGGAAGCACGACAAAGGATTTATATTTTCCCTTAAATTTAGGTATAGCTACTGTTTTTATTTCTTTTTTTTTTTTGACTCGTGTTGTTTTATGTATTATATGCAATGACACTACAAAAAAGGTTGTTGATGAGGACATCTATTCTGTTAAGTTTAGTAATTTATTTCAGTAGCATATTTGTTTTTGGCAATTATGGCCATATGCAATTTTTCTTTTATAGATTAGAATATTTTGAGATTCGTATCGAGATTTGTTTTGATCCTATATATAGGGCTTGAGATTAATAAGAAGTTATGCCATTCTTGATTAAAATTTTATTGTGTTGAGTTTTGCTCTTCATCTCTCCTTTGTGTGATACAATTGAGATCCAACTTATTAGGGTTTGTGATAAGTCCTAATAAAATTTTAGGGTTTGTGATAAACTCTAAAACTACCCCACATCCCCAAACCAACTCAAATCAAACCCTAATCCCCAAAGAAAATTACTCAAAACCCTAATCCCTCTCTCCTCTTTCCTCTCTCAACCCATCAGCCAAACCCGTCAACCCTGTCGAGCCACTCCGACGCGATTTCAGACGCCCCCTCCCCGTCGAGCTCCGCCTCTCGACCACGCTGCCCAACCCCGAACACCCCCTCCGTCTTCCCTGTTTTCCATCGACACGATCGACCCCCCCAGTCGTCAACCCCCTTTGTTCCCTTCCCGATCGAAACCCCGACGCCCCTTGGCTGCTCCTCCCTCAACCAAATCCGCCGTCGACCCACCTCGCTATGTCAACCCCCGTCGCCGCCCTCAGCCAGCGACGCCGCCGCCGTTGCCCTTGCTGTTGCTATTGCTGACTTTGTTGCTGCTGTCTCTCTCTTACTGCTGTTGCTGATTGCTGTGTTCCGCGTTGCTGCCAACCTGAGATCTAACGCTGGTTTTCTTCGAACCTCGGTACTCTTTCCACTTTTTAAGTATTTGTTATACTGCTTTATCATCTCAATTATATTATTTAATTTAACTGTCGACCACAATATCGAGATTGAGTGTTCTACTTGCCTAATTAGAGTACGAATCAATATTGAATCTTTTACTTGCTAAGAACACCTAGGAATTTAATTATTGATTGTTAGAACTGAATTATTAATTGGGCTTGTTAAACTTAATTCAATTCTTGAAAATCCATCAAACCGATTAATTGTTTAAAATTCTAACTTTGATCTGCATTACATGTTGGTAAAATTAATCCTTTAAGATTCTTAGAAATTCTCTATTTAGGGTTAGTTTTACATAAGTTGTTTTCCCAGGCGTATTTTCACCGGCGTTTGGATGAAACGCCGGGATAGACTACGGACTAAACCCGCTTGGTCTTTCCCGGCGTTTTCGAAAACGTCGAGATATTATTACTCTATCCCAGCATTTTCCAAGAAAATGTCGGGATATATTTATAAATAAATATTTATAAAAACTCTACCCCGGCGTCTTCTTATATTTATAAAAAAATATTTATATACACATAATATAACATATTATACCAATTACAAAATCCCTACCCTATTCCAGAATCCCTAAATCCCCAACATTCCTATTCTCTTCCTCTCCAACCTCCGACAACCGACCTCTCCTGCCCTCCGATCTTCGACCTCCTCTCTGACCATCACCATCATCCATGCCTTCTCCCCAGCCGATCCTCACCATCACCATCTCCTCTGTCATCATCATGCTCTAATCCACTCCAAACCGACCGCCTCCAATCCGGTTACTGGCGATCCCGAGTTCCAGTCACCACCACTCCATCTCCTCCACCTTGTGCCACTGCCGCTACCGCCTTCTCCGATCACCACCTAAAAGTAATCCCCCATTCCAATTTCATCCCATTTCTTGTGATTTATCTAGGGTTTAGGATTTTCAGTATGTCCTGAAACCGAGGCTTTTTTAATCGAAGTGTCGTTTAGTATGCGAATAGGGCAAATTTTGTAATTAGAGTCAGTATCTTATTTTGTTCCAAGTCTTGATTTTGTGTAGTTTGTATGATTATATCAACTAGGTGTGTTCGTTTATGGTGTAGGATTCTTGCGAATAGGCAATCTGCAACTCGATCGAAGGTGAGGAAAGTTTGGTACATGCGCGAGCTTGAGCGAAAAGTGCACTCTTCAGACCGAGGCAACTACGCTCTCGGCCCAACTCACTCTATTGCAAGTAACAGATTTTAATATGGGCTCTTGGATTTTAATTATCTTTAGTTCCTAATTGATACAACTACTTGATGCATTACCGTATTTCTTTATATTCAGTGTGTTACCATATTGCTTTAGGTACCATTGTTACGTGTCTGGGTGTTATGCTTTTTGCGGTTTAGATGTAGGATTTAGGGCTTCTTTTATTTGCAAGTTTAGAATAACATGATTGAGGTTGTTATCATTTTGTGTGGTCGATTTGATTTTTCTGGGAACTAATTAACATGTACGTGTGTGCTTGCTATGGTATTTCAAGATTTGAAGTTTAATCTGTTATTGGAAATTTAGGAGTAATGCCATGATTGAGTTCATTTTAACTTTGTGTCATTTAATCGCTTAAATTGTCAATTGTTTTGAACATGCGCTGAGCTTAGAAATGAGATTTATGTTGCTCATTTGTCATTGATGAATCTTTGTCTGAAATCCGTTCTCGATTCTAAATAGGACCAATCTCTATTAAGTTTCTCACTGAATGATCATGTTTACATGGTCACTCATTTACACACCAAACTCGCAAAGTTGTCGATGTATTTGAATCTATAAACTGTTACAATGCATGTCTGATAGTACAGTGAGCAAATGTTTATGGATGAAATAAGATTCCTTGTTGCTAACAAACTTCAAAATAAAATTGTAAATATTAATTTGTGGAGATTTAGATTTGAAAGTGCTAAGGTCTGAAATTTTACAATATCATTCAAGCTATAATTGTGGACTTCGTTTAATGTGCTCATGTATAAAGCATAGGAATTGAAGATTTCTTTGAATTACCTTACGTTGGTTCTGTTCATCACCATAATCATCTTTGTCATCTTTATTAGGAGTTCTAAAGCCAAGTTTGTGGATTTTATATGTTGGAATTTAGGAGTGGGTGGAAGGAATGAAGAACAACACTTAGGATTCCAGTTTTGATGTCAAATTTATAGTTAATTAATCTATGAATTTTGAGTTGTTCGATTAGGATAATTTACTTTGTCAATTTTTTAAGTTTGTGATGCTTGGAACAAGATTGGAGTCTTTCATACATTTAGGGTCTCACATAAAAGTTAGCAATCAACCTCAATTTTTAGTTGTAACATGTTGTCTTACACTTACCATGCTATCTTTGAGTAGATTTTGTTTAAAGGGAATTTAATCTGATTTTATGCATAACACATAACAGTAAGTGTGTAACTTTGATGTTTGATGTTTGATGATTGATTTCTTTTAAAGATTACCTTTTCAATGCAGTGAACTCTTTGTTCTTGGTTTGAGGTAAGTACACACTAATACAGTTTGTCCTCAATTCTGGAAGTATATAAATTATTTTTCAGTTAGTAAGAAAAATGTGTAATTTGTTTCTTTTATCTCTCAAGTGGGATGCTCTAACTGGTGGCAAAGGTAATTGAGAGAATATACAAGCAAGGGCAGAGAGATGTTGCTTGAGAGAGTTTTTTTTTTATCTACTTCATAATGTGATGTAATAGATGGTTTTTCCCTAATATTGATGTAATACATGATGCATGTCACTAGAAAAGTAAGTTCTATTGGCAGGATTAATGTTAATAAGTAAAGTATTGTGTTAGAATTTGTGTTATTAATATATTGTGTTTAAGCTGTATATTTGTTATTCTTTAAATTTATGTGGTGTTACATGCGACTAATCGTAATCGGGACATGAAATCTAAATGGAAATAAATGAAAATATAAAAAGGTATAAAAAAAGTCTATCCCGGTGTTTTTTGAAAATGCCGGGATAGGTTAATTTTTAAAAATTTTAAAAAAACACCACCCTGGCCTTTTTTTGGGTCTATCATCCCTGCATTTGTCTAGACGCCGGGATAGACTAGTTATCTTTTCCGGCACGGGATATCCCAGCGCTTTTGACAGCGTTTTCGAAAATACCATTACAATCTTTTTTAAAATGCCAGGAAGATCGAAAAAAAGCCATGTTTTGTAGTGTGGCAAGGCTTTAACATTAGCGCACCACGCTTAAATGTTGATATGTTGAGAGCCTTGTGACTAATTATGAAGCAATTATCTTCATGATAACCATTGAGCTTAATTACTCAAAAATTATAGTTGTATAATGATATATGAGGCAACAGAGCATTCTAATACTTGATATTATTTCAAGAATCAAGTTGAAGCATTATTCGTATTCTGTACATCATCGCGCATACAATACTTACCAAGTTCTTCCTGTTAATTCTCTGCATACATGTTTAAAAAGATGGTATTCAGTTTATCTAGTCCTAATATACAAATTCGGTTTGTATAGTTACTTTAATAGGTTAACACATTTAAAATATCAAATCAGGAAGCCCAGGAACTGTGTTAAAGCTTGTTATGCGACAGCTATAATAAATAGTATACAGTAATATTTTGAATATTATCATGTGGAGTTAAAGCAATCTCAATTCGAGCTTTGTATTTTTTTATTCATACCGGGGGAGATCAGGAGACTGGAGACAAATTAATTACATCATACGTTTTATTAACAGATTATGTTTATTAACACACACTGGTTGCTTACGGAATTCACTGATAAAACCAAAGACATCAATATGCTTTCATCGCTAGGGATCCCAACAATAAAAAACTTCCAGGGACCCCATAAGAACATGAGAAATCCATTTAGGAGACAACACATTCATTCCACTTGAAGTGGTAAAGAATCTAGGAATCTAATAGTACTATCATCGAGCCTAAAACCTTAGAAAATCAAACACAAAATCACACCCCTTAATATTGGCACTAAACTGAGCATTAACCAAAAAGATAAAGCACATAAAATATAATGCAGTCCTAACTACGAATCACAAAGCATGATAACAGTAACTACTATTCCCCCCTATTCTATCTGCATCTTCCCTTCCAACCCTAGTTATAGGTCTAGGTTTAGATAACTCTCCAAGTAAAAGTAACTAAATAGACTCCAAGAAACCCAAGGATAGTGCATAAAATAAAATGCATTTGTCCCCTAATTAATTTACTAATTATAGCATTCATTATTTATTTTCCAAAGTAAGGGTAGGAAGACAAAGTGCCCAAACTTACAGCGAGAGAGAGAGAATCCCAAACCCCCAAACCCCAAAAACAAAAAAACAAAAAAACAAAAAAAAAAAAAAATTAGAAAATAAGAGAAAAGAAAAGACATTGCTTTCCCAATATGCACCTCCAACGTTAGACACAACCCTACACTGACACAACTGCACCCCCATTTGCATGGCCACGATTTGACACCTCTCATTCTCTCTCCTCCCCCCTTCAATAATTCTACCATCTTTTCTTCTAAAATTAAAAATTTTTATAAAAAAAACCCCGAACTTATTGTTATTATTCAATAATTAATTAGTAAGGTACCGGATGTTACGACGCCGGTGGTGGTGGTGGTGGTGCAACCGTTGCTGCTGCTGCTGCTGCTGAAGCTGCAGAGATTGCGCAACTGAGACTCGATGCTACTTAAAAAAGTGGCGGCTTCGTTTAAGGGTTTGGATAGCTCCTCTTTGTATTCTGCAAGGACAGCGCAGTAGTTTTCCATGAAGTCATCCAACTCCGGATCCGCTCCAATCTGCATCATCCGCCTCATCCCATCGCTTTCGTACTTCTTCTCCCTGCCCATCTCTTCTAGAAGCGTCGCCATCTCCGGCGGCGCTCCAACCTGTTTTATAGAAATCAAGAAAGAGAATAAAATTTAGGTTGATAAATAAATAAATAAATAAATAATATTGGGAGTTGTTTACTTTTCGGCATTCGATGTAGGCGGAGATGAGGGAAGGGTAACGGGGGTGGGAGGCGATTTGAGACTTTAGGAGATCGGAGGAGTAGGAGGAGGAACCGGAGGCGCAAATCTCGGAGGCGGAGGCGGAGGCGGAGATGCCGAAGCCGCGGGAGATTCCGGGGTGGATGCTGTAAAGATCTTCCATAGTTGGGGATGGGGGCTTTTTAAGGAAAGATAGAATTGAAATAGGAGGAGGAAAGAGGAGAATTGGGAAAGGAGTTGAAGCGGCAGATGAGATGGTGAGCAGCAGGCAGCTACTGCTGCTGCCACTGAGATCTCACTGTTCCTGCAGCGCAGAGAAATCCCAAAAGTTGTAGGTGAATACTAAAACTTATTCTACTTATTAATTAATAAAATAGGGCCGGCTATATTTCATCTTCTCTCTTTCCAAAAAAACATAATGATAAAATCACCTCCAAGCAATAAAACCTAACAAGTCATCTCATATTTTTAATTAAAATAGAAGATTTATGGAGAAAATTCTGTTCTAACAGAACTCGTCAAAATAGATAACTCTGATTTAATCCCCAGATCTTACAAAGTTGCCTTCCTTGTCAAAATTTTCTTCTGTTTCTTCTGCCTCTTGAAATCATGTAAAAACAATCACGAAAAAAGAAACAAATCTCGTGAGTTCGCGAGATCACACGATCCCAATCTCAAATTTATTTTTCATCACAAAAAAACGTCACGAGATTGCGAGATCACAAGATCATGGTCTCACTTTTTTTCCTTTAAAAATTGAACTTGTTTTTATAAAAAAAAATGTTTGGACTTTAATTATTTTATTTGTTTGGCATTTTTTTTGTTTTAACGAATTAGTAAATAAAAATAAAAATATTTATTGCTAGCAAAAATAACTAGTATGGTTGGAGCAAAATTTTTTTTTGATAGCCCTTTTAACTCGCTATAATATGTAAAATGAATAATAATTGAATAATTTGGCCATAAAAAAAGGTGCCATCTTCAAACTATACTAGCCATTTGACTGGCCATAAATATTTTAATATTTATTTACAAAATAGTTGTAATAATCTTTTAAATGACTATATTTTGCATCAAAACTCGATTGAAATAGCATAAAGAGTGGAAGGAAAGTTTAGTGAGTCATATATGTTTCAAACTTCGCAAGATCTGGCGATTAAATCTCATATATCCATTTATGTGAGTTTTTTAACGAGTTTCGTTAGAGCATATTTTTATCTATAAACACGCTATTTTGATCAAAAAAGAAAGATAACGAGTATTGTTGGAGATTGTCTAATAAAGCTTATTTTAATGCCTTTCTTGCTCCTCTAGCTTTCGTTTTTTGTGTGTAGACTAGTGTTTAATTATTGATTGTTATTATTCTTATTAATTTACTTGTTTAGTTATCTTTTGTTAAGCATAATAAACTTTCTTTTCTTTGTAAACTACTTTTTCTTGCTTTGTAAATTAACAAAATGCTAATATCATTACGGTCCAGTGATTAGGCTCTTTCCTGGTGGTTTGGTGGTTAGGTGAAATTTAGAGGTGGGAGCAACATATGTGTTATTATTATTTGTAGAATGAGAGACAGATCTCAACCACGGATTTAGATCTGAGATAAGAATTTGGTTTGGAGCAGGAGATGGGGTACTGCTGTTAATTGGCCGCCTTGAGTACCTGCAAAATGCCTAGAAACATCGAGGGTGATCCCGGTAATAGGCCCTCCGAAGATCTAGTCAGTCACTGAAAAAAAGTGGACCTAGGGTTTTAGTAGAGAAAAGGTCATTACCTTGCATAATCCATGACCCGTGAGATATGGTCATCAGTTCGACGCACATACTAGTCTCTATGCATTATTGTTATCTTATTTCACAATAATACTTGACAAGGAACATTTAAGAATAGTGTACTGATTACAACCAATAGGATCACATAATCAAGTTATGCACTTGATATCCCATGGTATTGAGCCTACTATTCTAAGGACTTTATTATATTCATTTAATCACAATAAACAACACAATAAATGAAATACCTCATATATAAAATGCACATCATGTTACAATATAAACTAGTAATGTCAATACACAACTGGCCTCTAAGGCATACACTAATAGAGGGTTGTATGTACCAGCCGTCGAGGAGTAGCCTGATCTCGTGAGAAGCTCAGCCACCAGAGCGCTCAAGAATAGAGCAAAAGATCCCTACGAGGGGCGAAACGGGGATGAGGTCGAGTGGAGTGATGCCGAGCCCTGATCCTCTGATCTTCAGCGACCGGGGTGAGGGGCATGAGGGCGAGGGTCAAGCATGGTTGTCGTGAGAAAGCCAGTAGCTAGCTCGAAGTCCATACCGAGCGTCGAGCGTGATGGCCTGAGAAAGTCAGTAGCCAACTCAAAGTTCATGCCAAGCGTTGAGCGCCGAGTGCGATAGCTTTGTGAGAAAGCCACTAGCTAACCCGAGGTCTACGTCGAGCATCGAGCATGATAGGCTTGTGAAAAAGCAGTAGCTAGTTTGAAGTTTATGCCAAGCGTCAAGCATGATAGGCTTGTGAGAAAGCAAGTAGCTAGCTCGAGGTTCATGCTGAGCGTCGAGCATGATAAGCTTGAGAAATCCAGTGTCTAGCTCGAGATTCATGCCGAGCATCGAGCGTGATAGGCTTGTGAGAAAGCTAATAGCCAGCTCGAAGTTCATGTCGAGCGTCGAGCGTGATAGGCTTGTGAGAAAGCCAATAGCCAACTCGAAGTTCATGTCGAGCATCGAGCATGATATGCTGAGAAATTCAGTAGTTAGCCCGAGGTTCATGCCGAGCGCCGAGCGTGATCAACTTGTGAGAAAGCCAGATCTGGCTCCAGGTGCATGCTGAGCGTCGAGCATAGTCGACTTGTGAGAAAGCCAGAAGCTAGCTCGAGGTTCATGTCGAGCGTTGAGCGTGATAGGCTTGTGAGAAAGCCAGTAGTTAGCTCGAGGTTCATGTCGAGCATCGAGCGTGATAGGCTTGAGAAAGCCAGTAGCTAGCTCGAGGTTCATGCCGAGCGTCGAGCGTGATAGGCTTATGAGAAAGTCAGTATCTAGCTTGAGGTTCATGCCGAGCGTCAAGCATGAAAGGCTTGAGAAAGCCAGTAGCTAGCTTGAGGTTCATGTCGAGTGTCGAGTGTGATAGGATTGTGAGAAAGCCAGTAGCCACCTCGAAGTTCGTGTCAAACGTCGAGCGTGATAGGCTGAGAAAGCCAGTAACTAGCTCGAGGTCCATGTCGAGCGTCGAGCATGATAGGCTTGTGAGGAAGTCAGTAGCTAGCTCGAGGTTCATACCGAGCGTCGAGAGCAATCGACTTGTGAGAAAGCCAAATGCTGGCTCGAGGTTCATGCCAAGCGTCAAGCATGGTTGACCTGTGAGAAAGCAAGTAGCTAGCTCGAGGTTCATGCCGAGCGTCAAGTGTGATAGGCTTGTAAGAAAGCCAGTAGCTAGCTCGAGGTTCATGCCGAGCGTCGAGCGTGATATGCCTGAGAAAGCCACTAGCTAGCTCGAGATTCATGCTAAGCGTCGAGGGTGATGGGCTTGAGAAAGCCAGTAGCTAGCTCGAGGTTCATGCCGAGCGCCAAGCATCAAGCATGGTAGGCTTGTGAGGAAGCTAGTAGCTAGCTCGAGCTTTTTGTTGAGTGCGAGCGTAATAAGCTTTTGAGAACTTAGTGAAGCTGGTGATTATATTGAACACGTGTGTTGCACGTGTGATGCTGACGTTGAGGTTGTACAAATCGAGATTTGGATGATTTGTGGCTGAGATTTTTTGAGGATATCGATGCGTCGAAATCTGCCTATATAATCCTCACCCCTCCCCTCCTAAAAAAAAAAAATTCCACTCTGCTATCTCTCTATAATTTTTAGAGGTTCTCTCTTTAGGAATTGTTTAGTGACTGGTGACCAGCTGTACGGCATACTTTTCTGGCAACGATAACATGTTAGTATTCTCAACATTATGTCGAGGGCTCGGTCTAGTTCTTCTGCATATGTTTTCGATCAGGGTGATGGGGATCGCCTTTCCGACTCCTCGTCCTGTAAGACGAGTGAGAAGGTCTACGAAGTCCATCCGTAAGTCGTTTGTTATGGAGTCGAGCGACTCGAACGTAAGGGCAGAGGTGGTTGATGAGGGTAACCGGGTCGAGGTGCAGGAAACTGGAGATACCGATAGAGACGTGGAGGTTGAGGTGAAGGAAACTGGAGATACCGATCGAGACGTGGAGGATGCGGTTGGGAGAGTGGTTAGTGCGGACGATATTATGGAAGTTGGCCCATCGGGTGGTCCCTCTAATCTTAAACCGTTGGCGACGTCATCCCCCCCGAAGGCTCTTCGCGTTCGACAAAAGAGGATGAGGTGGACTCTTCCAGACAGTCCGAAACAGCCAATGAGTTTCTCCCCAAACATGGGCTCTACATCCCTTATCTTCAGCAGTCAGGATCCATTAAGATGTATACGGACGATGTCGAAGACTTGGTTCGGTATGGGGTGCAGCCTTCTTCGCTTAATCGACCGAAGATACGGATGGACACGACACAGATTGTGCTGACGGTCAAGGACCTGCTGCTGATACGAGCAAACTACTTCATAGGGCTGAAGTTTGAGCTGATGGTTCCGAACCCTGGTCTTCGCCCAACGGACGAGTCGGCCCTTGGCTACTGCATGTTTCTTGTGGACGCCTTTAGCTCGAGGTTGCGGCTTCCGCTGCACCCGTTTATCAAGAAGAGTTGAATTTGGGCGGGGGGGGGGGGGGGGGAGAGGGTCTAAGTCCGATGCAGTACGGGCCAAATTTCTGGAAGCAGCTCATGTGCTTCATGTTGCTTTGCGAGGAGAAGGGAGTGCCTCTGAAGCTCAAGTACTTTCGAGCCGTGCTAGGGGTCAGTTCGTCAGGAGAGCACGAGGAGGTATACTACATATCGCCTCGTGTCCACAAGAAGGTAGTCCATGGGCATCAGGACTCCTTAAAAGGATCACAAACCGAATCACAAGAAATACTTCGTTGTCAGGAATCTGGTGCCTTAGAAAATTCCCACGACTTGAAATTTTTACAAACCGAATCACAAGCCTCCGAAGAGAAAAGACATGACGATCGAGGAATGGGCCGATGTGGGTCGAATCGTCGCTGGCAATAGCATCTGCTGGCAATAGCCAGTAGCTAGCTTGAGGTTCATGTCGAGTGTCGAGTGTGATAGGATTGTGAGAAAGCCAGTAGCCACCTCGAAGTTCGTGTCAAACGTCGAGTGTGATAGGCTGAGAAAGCCAGTAACTAGCCCGAGGTCCATGTTGAGCGTCGAGCATGATAGGCTTGTGAGGAAGTCAGTAGCTAGCTCGAGGTTCATACTGAGCATCGAGAGCGATCGACTTGTGAGAAAGCCAGATGCTGGCTCGAGGTTCATGCCAAGCGTCAAGCGTGGTTGACCTGTGAGAAAGCCAGTAGCTAGCTCGAGGTTCATGCCGAGCGTCAAGTGTGATAGGCTTGTGAGAAAGCCAGTAGCTAGCTCGAGGTTCATGTCGAGCATCGTGCGTGATAGGCTTGAGAAAGCCAGTAGCTAGCTCGAGATTCATGCCAAAAATAGAGAGTGATAAGCTTGTGAGAAAGCCAGTAGCTAGCTCGAGGTTCATGCCGAGCGTCGAGCGTGATATGCCTAAGAAAGCCAGTAGCTAGCTCGAGATTCATGCCAAGCGTCGAGGATGATGGGCTTGAGAAAGCCAGTAGCTAGCTCGAGGTTCATGCCGAGCGCCAAGCATCGAGCATGGTAGGCTTGTGAGGAAGCTAGTAGCTAGCTCGAGCTTTTTGTTGAGTGCGAGCGTAATAGGCTTTTGAGAACTTAGTGAAGCTGGTGATTATATTGAACACGTGTGTTGCACGTGTGATGCTGACGTTGTGGTTGTACAAATCGAGATTTGGATGATTTGTGGCTGAAATTTTCTGAGGATATCGATGCGTCGAAATCTGCCTATATAATCCTCACCCCCCCCCCCCCCTCAAAAAAATTCTCCACTCTGCTATCTCTCTATATTTTTTAGAGGTTCTCTCTTTAGGAATCGTTTAGTGACTGGTGACCAGCTGTACGACATACTTTTCTGGCTACGATAACATGTTAGTATTCTCAACATTATGTTGAGGGCTCGGTCTAGTTCTTCTGCATATGTTTTCGATCAGGGTGATGGGGATCGCCTTTCCGACTCCTCGTCCTGGGAGACGAATGAGAAGGTCTACGAAGTCCATCCGTAAGTCGTTTGTTGTGGAGTCGAGTGACTCGAACGTCGGGGCAGAGGTGGTTGATGAGGGTAACCGGGTCGAGGTGCAGGAAACTGGAGATACCGATAGAGACGTGGAGGTCGAGGTGAAGGAAACTGGAGATACCGATCGAGACGTGGAGGATGCGGTTGAGAGAGTGGTTAGTGCGGACGATATTATGGAAGTTGGCCCATCGGGTGGTCCCTCTAATCTTAAACCGTTGGCGACGTCATCCCCCCCGAAGGCTCTTCGCGTTCGACAAAAGAGGATGAGGTGGACTCTTCCAGACAGTCCGAAACAGCCAATGAGTTTCTCCCCAAACATGGGCTCTACATCCCTTATCTTCAGCAGTCAGGATCCATTAAGATGTATACGGACGATGTCGAAGACTTGGTTCGGTATGGGGTGCAGCCTTCTTCGCTTAGTCGACCGAAGATACGGATGGACACGACACAGATTGTGCTGACGGTCAATGACCTGCTGCTGATACGAGCAAACTACTTCATAAGGCTGAAGTTTGAGCTAATGGTTCCGAACCCTGGTCTTCGCCCAACGGACGAGTCGGCCCTTGGCTACTGCATGTTTCTTGTGGACGCCTTTAGCTCGAGGTTGCGGCTTCCGCTGCACCCGTTTATCAAGAAGAGTTGAATTTGGCGGGGGGAGGGGGGGGTCTGAGTCTGATGCAGTACGGGCCAATTCCTGGAAGTAGCTCATGTGCTTCATGTTGCTTTGCGAGGAGAAGGGAGTGCCTCTGAAGCTCAAGTACTTTCGAGCCATGCTAGGGGTCAGTTCGTCGGGAGAGCACGAGGAGATATACTACATATCGCCTCGTGTCCACAAGAAGGTAGTCCATGGGCATCCGGACTCCTTAAAAGGATCACAAACCGAATCACAAGAAATACTTCGTTGTCAGGAATCTGGTGCCTTAGAAAATTCCCACGACTTGAAATTTTTACAAACCGAATCACAAGCCTCCGAAGAGAAAAGACATGACGATCGAGGAGTGGGCCGATGTGGGTCGAATCGTCACTGGCAATAGCATCTGCTGGCCAAACGTGACTGAGAAGCACTTGGCTAGGATCAGACAGAGCCCTATTGATCCTTGTATATTTTTCGTTTCCTTTTTTGTTAAACTTTTTCCCTTCGTTCTTATGGTTCTTTTTCTTCTTTCGCAATAATGGATGAAGCAGCCATCGACGCGAAGAGGGCCCTACTAGCAAAACAGGCGAAGCATCGAAAGAGGCCTTCTCAAGGGGCTCTGGGGGGACTTCTGACCGAAAGTCTAAGAAGTAGAAGGCCATTTCGGTTGTAGAGACCCCAAGTGCTGCAAATGAGGCACTGAGTTCGATTAACCTTATGGTTACAGACATTCTAAGGGGTGGCATCCCACCCGTCCATCCCCCGATCCTGGAGATCGTGGGCGAAGAGGGGCTCTATAACACACCGAATTCCAAATAAGACTAAATTCGAGATTTCACAGGATCTTTACTTCACTTCGTATAATTTTACAAGGATTTAAAACTTTTTCAATAGTACATCAGAGTTTGTTACAATTGTTACACAACGGAAAAATAAATTACAATAAAATATTTACAACATCTTTAAACAAAACAGCATCAACATATCCACTTTATAGCTTCATGAACATCCATTACCTGCATGTAAGACTGTGGGCACGTCAGTTAATTACAACTGATGAAATGTTATACACGGCTATCATCTCTATGCCGGGAATAGTATAACGATCTCCATACTTTAACAAAACACAAACTTGAATGAAATAAAGTGTAGAGACGTGACTACGCTAAACATGTAAGTGTATGTTATGCCTTAATGCCTAATGCACACATTTTATACTAGGATGACACTAATGCACACTTGTTCGGATTTTATGCATCCCATACTACATAGGTCCGAGGGCAAGGGCCTACGTACTCCACAATAAAGGGCTCGATCTCTCACCATGAAAACTACCCGATAATAAAACAAGATTTAGATCATTCCACGAATATAGGTCCCAGCCCGACGACTATTATAACGGTTCCCTCATCATGCGAATCATCCCGCAAGTACCCCCTAGCCCCGGTATACGTATATACATTGGAGACGGCAAACTATCCGCCCGACTTCGCCAAGTCCCATATTTAAATATATAAAAAACCCGTCTCCCACAGAGCAACCTCAGTTCGCCGACTGGGTCTATAGCCATGGAGATCCACCGCCGACTATATAGAGGCAACCCACTTACGTTTGCCCAGGTCTACTACATTTTCACTTATGTGCCTAATTATTTATTCAAGACATGAATAACTTTCCAAGCCTAGGATTAGTCTTACCTCCTACCGGTCTTAATCACAAATACCGAGATAGATCCACAACCATATCTCAAAATTATATCAAAAATTCTTTTTATTTCAACGTTGCCGGTAACAAGGTTTTACTAACTCCAAACTCAACATTTCATGTACAAAATCATGGGTACACATACCCATCAATATCCATATCTTGAACCTCTTATTATTCACATCTTCGCTTTTTCATAACTTAATCGATTACTCATGTTTGCATTATTCTAATTCATTTGCTCACAATCCTTCACAAAAAAACATTTCTCCTCATCAATAAAGATTCATTTACTGTTCATTAGCAAAATTAACCACATACAATATCTCGAATCACAACAAATATTTCTATATAAACTCATTGAGAGAAATCAATTAATCATAGCAATATTTTCATTCTTCTTCAAAAATAAATGTCACGTTATTAAATAAATAATTTCGAGGTCAACAACTCATTTTCTATATACAAATCACCCTTATTTCTTCACAAAATACTTGAAATATTATGAAACTATTTTTAGTAAAATCCCAAACTATTTTTAACGGCTATTAGAATTTTTCCCCAAGGTTCATTTGATTTTTAAACTCCAAAAACATCACACAAAAAAATGGTGTAAGGACTGGGTTTCGAACCCAGGCACAAATGGCCACAGTGCTACAATACCTGAGCGCCCAGAACCCAATCCCGCTAGCCATGAAGTCCACTGGACTTTGTGTTCAGATTCATTACTAAAAGTCCCTTATGCTAACTCTCGGCTTATGAGTGAATTAAAAATAAAGCAGAAAAAAAAAATAGTTGGGGTTTACTTGATTTGAACCCAGGCCCAACAAGGAGACCAGCGCACGCCAGACCTCCAGGCTGAATGCACCCAACAACATAAACTTACTTCGTGGGGTTTTGTCCCAACTTTCTATTATCTTATTGTTTTTCATAAAACTTAATTTTTTATTTGATCAAATCTTTTCATTAATCTACAAATAATTTATTTAAACTGAAATTTACTTACTGACAGAAAATTATGGATTAGAAAATTTTCATATTTGATAATATATCTAATTTCAAATCCATTTCTTCTCTTTTATTACATGAATTCATCTTTACCAAACTAGAAAATTTGTATTCTCTTATAACAAATTAAAATAAGTTATGTATACCCATTTACAAAATTTCCTCTTTAAACATAAGGGAAAGCTCTTCAAATATTTTCACAATTACTAGTTTCTATTAACATACAAATGACAGTTACCCCCCTTACCTTTGTTCTCATTTCCAAGCAACATGACCACACTTTGTTTCTTAATAAATAACGAAATTTCTACAATTTGGCATACATAAAAGCATGAATTTATCTTCTAATCATCACATAAAAAATATACTACTCATTAATCAAAATAACATGCATTTCCTACAATTAGAAAGTATAGGATCACCCACCTTTTGAAGCTTGAACAATGAAACAAATGAACACCTCTTCTAGTTCCAAAGTGACCTCCTAGATCTTCCCCTCCTAGCAAGAGCCTCCAAGCACAAAAACTCTCTTCTCTCTTTCTTTACTTTTTTTCTTTTGATAATGTTTTTGGTGCAAGAGAAAGGTAGGAAATGTGGGCTCTATTTATAGGATTTTAGGAGGGTCTAAAGTGTAAAAATTCCACCCTCATAACTCTTCAAATTTATTTTACAACTCTCCACTTTCCTAACTCCTAAAACCCCTATCTCTTCATCTCCGCACTCTCCACTAACTCACCCTCTCCACTCTTCTCCTCCCCTCTCCAAAACCGGCCACCCCCTAGCCCACAAAATGGTCCAAATACATTTGTGTGTGCATGCACACATACACAAACAAATATAAACACATTTCTATAACTCTAAATGTGTACTAACATTTGTAACTTGTCATGTATTAGTGCATGCTTAACTAAAAATGTGATTTTATTAGTGGGCTTGCTACATGGGCTCATTTCTTAATTAATTTATTTAATTATTTAGTGGGCTCTTCTCCTAATGGGCTAGATTTTAGTCTGTAGGTCCATGGACCAAAAGAAGGTTAATTAAAACTTATGCATGCTAAAAGTTTGTAAATAAGAATATCAAAATGAGAATAAAAATTTGCACGTGCATCATACGTGTAAAAATCAAAAAATGCTTTTTTAATTCAAAATAGGGGGAAATGAATTTTTGTTTTATAAAATGAGTTCGAACACGTAAAATAAATTGTCAATATCGAAATATTACACTTAGTGATGAAAAAATACGCAATTGATACGTGCATTGAAAATACATAAAAAGCACATAAAATACAGAGATTGAAATATTATATTTTTGTTGACTCAAATCAATACGGAAAATGCACAAATAGTTAGGAATCACAGTACGTAATGAAAACACGTTAAAAAATATACGTGCGTAACACACAAGAGCAAATTGTAATTTCCAATTTTACGGGGTGTTACAGGCTTCGACTGTGGGCACCTTACTGGGCAGTGAAGATGGCCGATATGCTGATGAAGGCCATTGGTGGTAGAGGTGGTGGAACACCTTACCCCGCCTCACAATAGAGAGTCCCTGATGACCAAGACTCTCAGTCGTGTTCCATGCGGTGGGCCCAGGCCAACGTGCTGGTAAGGTTTCTTCCAACCCCTCATTCTATTTATTGAGACATTTTCTATTTGACCTTTCTAAGTCTTAGCCCATCGTTCGCAAGCATCCTTAGCCAGAGCTCAGGTGAAGATGTTGTACACTTGCGAGCTCCAGCGAGAGGTCAAGAACGCTCAACAATATAAGCATGAGATGAATAGAAGCTGAAGCTCGATGCGTCTGAGTCACGTGAGCAGGTTCTTAAGGCTGATCTGGCTTCCCTCGCCGAATACCGAGTCCGGGCGGAGGGGGAAATAAAGAAGGTGGCCTCACGGGAGATTAATAAGACAAAGAACACCGCCATGGACAAGGTCATCGAGGCCCAGGACACAGCCTACGACCGAGCCCTTGAGCATGTCTTGAACTACTACCCTGAGTGTCGGCTCGAGGAGTTTCATTATGCCATGAAACTTCCCCAGCATCCGGAGATGCCCGGGGGAGATGGTGAGGAGGGAGAGGTACCGCTAGTCAAGGAGGAGGTAGTATTGGAGGCTGACCCCAATGTCGACGTGACGGCCGACGAAGAGATGCCCCTCTCTTCCAAACAGTAATTTAAGTCTTTCTGGGTTTTTTTTGTATTTGCCGAGCGCGGACTAGCCACCACTATTTTGTAAGAATTTTGAAGAATGAAATGAATTTTTGTCCAAAATCTATGACTTTGGAATTTTTTGCGTAGTATATGTTTATGATTTGGCCAAGTCCCCGAGGCTTAAAATGCTGCTTTGTGCCAGATGAACGAGCCCTTCATGACCGACCCATGTGAGGTCGAGGTGGATCACCTTAGGGGCAAGCTAAAATCTATAGAGTCCATCTTGGTGCGCTATCACAAACAGGCTCGAGATCGGGACGTTTTTGTTTCTTATTTTACGAATAAGTCGAATGAGCTTAGTTTGGAGTCGGCTTGTCTTAAGAAGACGATTGCCGACCTCGACTTGGAGAGCGCTAAGACTAGACAGTCGATGTCTGGTACTTTTGCTCGGTGACCGACCTCTGAATCTATCCTTTGCGAGGTTATAGTGGAGAAATAATTGGAGATGCAAAGGTTCAAAGTCATGCTCGGAGTGAGTGGCTCCCGGTCCCGTTCTTTCAGGGGAGGTTGGCCCTCTGTTGGGGGCCCGTCTCCAACCCTGAGGCTGGAGCTGGCGAGGCTGGGGGATGCCCAGAGCTCTTTTACTGAGTGTCCATCTTAGCGACCTCGAGGGATCATGGTGGGCTCGTCAGCGAGCGAACGTGTTCGATCGGGGCTCGAACTGGTTTGCATCAGTCCTAAGGCACCCCAGGAGGAGGGTTAGGCTGAGATTGTAACGGTTGTAATCATATGGTCGAGATTGTGATAGTTGTAACATGGCCTTGTTGATTATACCAACAACCTTTATATGTTGTAATAAAATGGTTCTTCTATTTTTTGTGAAATCTCTCGTTATGGGTCGAAGACTAAGCCGAATAGCAAGGACATGAAAGACTTTGTGAAAAGGCCAGTAACTAGCTGGAGGTTCATGCCAAGCGTCGGGCGTGATAGGCTCTGTGAGAAAGCCATTAGCCAGCCCGAAGTACATGCCGAGCGTCGAGCGTGATAGGCTGAGAAAGGTAGTAGCTAGCCCGAGGTCCATGCCGCGGGTCGAGCGTGATAGGCTTGTGAGAAATTCATTAGCTAGCTCAAGGTTCATGCCGAGCGTCGAGCGTGATAGGCTTGTGAGAAAGCCAGTAGTTAGGTTGAGGTTCATGCCGAGCATCGAGCGTGATAGGCTTGAGAAAGCCAATAGCTAGCCCGAGGTTTATGTCGAGCGTCGAGCCTGATACTTTGTGAGAATTTCAGTAGCCAGCTCGAGGTTCATATCGAACATCGAGCGTGATAGGGTGAGAAAGCCAGTAGCTAACCCGAGGTCCATGTCGAGCATCGAGCATGATAGACTTGTGAGAAAGCCAGTAGCTAGCTCGAGGTTCATGCCGAGCGTCGAGTGTGATATGCTCGTGAGAAAGCCAATAGTTGGCTCGAGGTTCATGTCAAGCGTCGAGCGTGATAGGCTTGTGAGAAAGCCCGTAGCTAGCTCGAAGTTCATGCCTAGCATCGAGCGTGATAGGCTTGAGAAAGCCAGTTGCCAGCCCAAGGTTTATGCCGAGCATCGAGCGTGATAGACTTGTGAGAAATCTAGTAGTTAGCTTGAGGTTCATGCCGAGCGTCGAGAGTGATAAGTTTGAGAAAGCCAATAGCTAGCTCGAGGTTTATGCCGAGTGGCGAGGACGTGAGAGATTGAGAAATCTCTCGTCTGGGGTCGAAGACATGTGAGAGATTGAGAAATCTCTCATTATGGCTTGAAGTCCAAGCCAAGTGGCGAGGATGTGAGAGATCGAGAAATCTCTCGTTATGGCTCGAAATCCAAGCCGAGCAGTGGGGACGTGAATGATTCTGAGTCGATGATGTGAATGTGAGACATTCTGACCAAAAAAAAAACTTCATTTATTTTCTTGCTTAATTACACAAAAGAAATAGTGCATAGCGCCGATTACAAACACAGACGTCCCTGTGTTCTGTCATGGAACTTAAGCAGATGCTCTGCATTCCAGCGGCCTCTTCACTGCTCTGACCCCCCGGTCTTCGAGTTGGTATGTGCACGAACGTAGTACTTAGGAGACCTTGTACAAGCCCTTCTAGTTCGGGGTCAGTTTGCCTTTCTTTGTTCGGTTGGAAATAGCGAGCTTCTGGAGTATGAAGTCACCCTCCTTGATGTTTTTCGGATGGACCTTCTTGTTGTAGAACCTTTCAATCCGCTGCTGGTAGATATTACTTATAATGGTGGATTTTTCATGAATTTTATCGACTATGTCCAAATTTGCCCTGAGGCCGCTCGAATTGAATTCCTCATTGAAGCCCATGACCCTAAGCGAGGGGAGCCCGATTTCCAGTGGAATGAAAGCCTGTGTCTTCTATGTCAGGTTGAATAAGGATTCGCCCGTAGGGATCCTTTTGCTTGTTCAATACGACCATAAGATGCTTGGAAATTCGTCGACCCACAGTCCCTTGGGAGATTTGTCTAATCATTTTTTCATGCCTTCAAGAATTTAGTGGTTCACGTTTTCAGCTTGGCTGTTCGACTAGGGATGGGCTATTGATGAAAATCTTTAGTAGATCCCAAGGTCTTCGGAAATCTTTCGAAAATTTTTGCCTACAAATTGACTCTCGTTATCGGTGATGAGCACGCACAGGATCCTGAACCGACAGATGATGTGTTTCTAGAAAAAATATTGGGCTTGATGTTCAGTGATGGTGGCCAAGGATTCTGCCTCGACCCACTTAGTGAAGTAGTCGATGGCCACGATGAGGAAACGCCTTTGGCCTGTGGCATTCGGAAATGGGCCATGTAACGCCCCGGGCCCGGCTCAGCTGCGCGCACGACTACGTGTGCGCACACGCGAAAGAACGGATACAAAACTCTAGCCACGCCCACTACAGGCACCATCAAAAGGTGGGTTAACCCTATAGTTATCCTTTATCATTTAGTTTTTCCTATACATACACTTACCCTCTTTCTCACTCCTCCGATATAAGATTTAATCCCCCACGCCCAAGGCACCAGCACCCAACTTTTTTCTTCTCTCATTTACATTTTTTTTGTCATCTAGTGCATTTAATTGCCATAGCCCCATAATTCTTCTATAGGGCACTTGATTAATTCCACTAATCCAAGACCTATAGAATCCAACTATAGGCCAACAACTAGCCATCTCCTATTATTATTATTATTATTATTATTATTATTATTATTATTATTATTATTATTATTATTATTATTATTATATATATATATATATATATATATATATATATATATATATATATATATATATATATATATATATATATACACACACACACACATACGGGGTGTGACACACACCCCTCCTTAAGAACTCAGCGTCCTCGCTGAGCCCGAGACCCGCAAGCTAATACAGGATCGCTTTTCTTGTCGATATGCAGTGGAGTACCTTACTAGCATACTGCCCTTGGTCTCTACCAGTGTACTGTCCTCAGCCAGGCACACATCTGCCCCACTCTTACCTACAATCGGTGTCAAAAGTCGGCTTTGATACTATTTGTAACGCCCCGGGTCTGGCTCAGCTGTGCACATGGTTACGTGTACGTGCACGCGAAAGAACAGACACAAAACTCTAGCCACACCCACCATAGGCACCATCAAAAGGTGGGTAAACCCTATAGGTATCCTTTATCATTTGGTTTTTCCTATATATACACTTACACTCTTTCTCACTCCTCCGATATGGGATTTAATCCCCCATGCCCAAGGCATCAACACCCCATTTTTTCCTTCTCTCATTTACATATTTTGTGTCATCTAGTGCATTTAATTGCCATAGCCCCATAATTCTTCTATAGGCCACTTAATTAATTCCATTAATCCAAGCCCTATAGAATCCAACTATTGGCCAACAACCAACCATCTCATATTATTATAATTATTATTATTATTATTATTATTATTATTATTATTATTATTATTATATAATATTTTATATATACCCGCTTAAGTACGGGTGTTACTCACACCGTTCCTTAAGAACTCAGTATCCTCGCTGAGCCCGGGACCCATAAGCTAATACAGGATCGCCTTTCTAGTCGATGTGGAGTGGAGTACCGTGCTAGCGTATTGCCCCTGGTCTCTACCAGTGTATTGTCCTCAACCAGGTATACATCTGACCCACTCTTACTCACAATCGGTATCGAAATTCGGCTCTAATACCATTTGTAACGTCCCCGAGCTCGGCTCAGCTGCGGACATGGCTACGTGTGCGCGCACGCGAAAGAACAGACACAAAACTGTTAGAAAATATGTGTTTTATACACCATTTACGAACCGATTTTTTAGCAATTTTTTGAGTGAGATCCTCAATGAATTATTGAGAGATCTTGATTGATTTGTGTTCTCCTTTGTGAGTAGATCAAAATCATATATTGATTTGCAAAAAACGGTTAAGGGGTGAATGAGAAATTGTCTCTCAAAGTAAGACGTTTTCATTCTTAAAAATGGGTTACAGGAATATAGTCTCACATCGGAAAAATCAAAGGAAATAGAAGAGGATATATAGTAACCTCCTTCTAAGCATTGTAAGATAGCTAGAAGAGAGGTTCTCTCTCGCGCGCGCAGGGGAGAGGGGCAAATCTCGGACCGGATTACATGCGACTTGTGTGCGCCCGCATGACCTGCGGACACGAATACCGGACCGACATGACCCCATCCCGTTTCAATGCAGTATTGAATGTTTTGTCTGCCGTTACACTGAAGGCATTCAAAGACAATGATTGATGTCTGCCGTTACACTAAAGGCATTCATAGCCTTGCCTGCCATTACAGTTTTAACCCGGCCCTATAAATAGAGGCCTCCCCTCTCATTTCTTTCCTGCACCAGTCATCTTCTTTCTTTCTCCAAATTTTAGTTCTGTTCTGTTCCTCGCTCCTTCAAGTTTGGTAAGTCAGTGATAGAATTCTGACGCTGCAACTCGGTTTGAGAGTGTTACGTGGTACCCTACGTGAATGCTCTAGTCGTTGCATCCTGGGAGACATACGCCGTCGCACAATCCAGCAACCGGAAGAGGCAAAATCTGTTTTAAGGACACTGTGTAATACACAGGCCTCGACTACTCTACCTTGTAGCATCTGAAATTGGTTATTTGTAAGTTGAAATTTATTTATTTTATTTTTCTTTTTTGGTTTTTCTTTCTCCCCTATTTTCTTCTCTGTTTTTGTGCCTCTCAATCAAAATGATTACTGTAAAAAAAAGTTTATAAAGATTTTTGATAACAAATTTAAAACAAATTTTTGATTTTCTTGATTTTCGATTTTGAGGTACTTCTTTTCTTTTTCTTTATTCTAGAAAACTTACACTCGTGTTGTGTAATTTTTCAGAATCAAAATGACTACTGCATCGGACAATGTTGCTGTGTCTGAAACGGTCCAAGTGCCGGTTGCTGATACGACGCAAGTACCGACTGCTGTTGCGGCACGAGTGCCAATGCCAACCGTTGTACCTGTGTCAGTCTCCCATAGGGAGGAACCTGAGAAGTTCAACGGGCATAATTTAAAAGGTGGCAACAGAAGATGATGTTCTATCTGACCACACTGAATCTTGTAAGATTCTTGAACGAAGAAGCTCCAAATCTTAAGAAAGATAAGCAAGACAACCAAGTCATTGCCGCTGTGGATGCTTGGAAAAATACTGATTACTTATGTAGGAATTACATAATGAACGGATTAGCGGATTCTTTGTATAATGTATACATTGACAAAAGAATTGCTAAAGAACTTTGGGAATCACTAGACCATAAGTATAAAACTGAGGATGTCGGCGCCAAGAAATTCATTGTGGGCCGCTTCCTGGACTATAAAATGGTATATTCTAAAATAGTGATCAGTCAAGTTCAAGAACTACAATTGATCTTGCATGAGATTCATGCTGAAGGTATGAACTTAAGTGAAAGTTTCCAAGTAGCATGTATAATCGAAAAATTACCACCAGGTTGGAAAGACTTTAAGAATTACCTAAAGCATAAGCGAAAAGAAATGGGCATTGAAGATCTCATTGTCAGGCTTCGTATTGAAGATGACAATAGAGAATTTGAAAACATGTGGCCAAGGAAAATGTAGTGGAATATAAACAACGTTCCAACAAGCACAACAACAAGGGTCCTAAGTTGGGGCCTAAGGGAGGAATCTCCAAGAAGCCGAAGTTTCAAGGTAAGTGCTTCAATTGCGACAAGATGGGCCACAAGTCTACTGAATGCAGACTTCCCAAGAAGAACAGGAACAGAGAAGCAAACTTGATTCAAGGCATTGCTTAACCTCTCAGCTGTAATCTCATAGGTGAATATATTAGGTTCAAACCCGAAGGAATGGTGGATTGACATTGGAGCTAATCGACATGTGTGCTCCAACAGAAGTATGTTCTCCACTTTCGAACCATTAGAGAATGGGGAGAAGATGTTTATGGGGAACTCGGCTACTTCAGAAATCAAGGGTCAAGGCAAGGTGATCTTGAAGATGACTTCTAGAAAGGAAATGACTCTGAACAATATTGCATATGTTTCTGAAATCCGTAAGAACCAGGTATCTGGTTTGTTGCTTAATAATCACGGATTTCGTTTAGTATTTGAGTCAAACAAATTTGTTTTGTCAAAAAGTAGAATGTATATTGGTAGAGGATACATGAGTGGTGGAATGTTTAAACTCAATGTAATGATCATGGTCAAAAATATCAATAAAGCTAGCTCTTCTACTTATATGCTTGAGTCTTCCAATTTATGGTATGGTAGACTAGGACATGTTAATTATGATACTTTACGAAGAGTAATTAACTTGAATCACATACCAACATTCCAAATTGATTCCAAACACAAGTGTGAAACTTGTGTTGAGGCAAAACTAACAAGATCATCGTTTAAAAGTGTTGAAAGAAACACTGAATCTCTTGATCTAATTCACACTGATTTGTGATTTGAAAATGATACAAATAAGAGGTGGTAATAAATATTTTATTACCTTTATTGATGATAGCACAAAATACTGCTATGTATATATGCTTAAAAGTAAGGATGAAGATATAGAGAAATTTGTTCTTTATAAAAATGAAGTTGAGAACCAACTCAACAAGATGTTTATCGCTCTCGACAATTTTCGGTCTCTTTAGTACAGTAGTAAGATGTTTATCGCTGAAAATTTTAATGGTACTAAGAATAAAGTCGTAGCCGGACGCACAATTAGAAACATAGATGAACCCAACTTTAATGATTGTTATCATCTTTAAATCAAAAAAGAAAAAACATTGACAAATACAATTAGTGTCAAATGTAGTTCTAGTACAGTGGTAGAATGATAGAATCCTTTAATAATAGTTAAACAAGAGGTCCCCGTTTTATGTCGGGGCTTATTTTAAAGTTTCAATAATAAATAAATACTTCAGCTTAAGAATTTGTAGCTCTGTGCTCTAATCAACTGAACATAGTTAAGTGGGTTTATACGAGGTTGATGTGAAGGTGGTGGTAATTAATGAAAAAGTTTCTTTCACATACTTTTGTACAAGATATTCTGATGATAAAGAGTGCTTGGGTCTCTCTCTATCTCTCCCTAAAAAAAAATATGCAGAAGTAGAAATGATTAATGAGAAGCAGAGGAAGAGGCGGAAGAAGAAAGGAGGACCTTTCTTTCCTTCGCACGGGCGGAGCATGTAGTGGGGGTAATAGTGGCAGGAACTGGAGAGCTCAAAAGATAGGGACGCCCTTATTTATAGCTGGTTGTTGCTGCGGATTTTGGTGTGGGAGCAAACAGATGAATTTGTAAGTTCTTTGAGAAAAACAGTAAAGCGAACATGTTGACTCCACATGTATGTTGACATGTTCATTGCCGCTGCCACGAACCTGCACAAAGTTCGATACACCGGGATAGATCCCGGTAACGAACCCTCCGATGCTCTTGTCAGTAATCTCCAAGATTAAGAAAGACCTTTAGGTAGGAAAAGATTCATTACCTTATTACGGTGGGAGAGAGGGGTATTTATAGTCGCCGTAGGGATCCGTTTCGAGATAAGGACAAATCTCTACTTTCCGGCGTTGATGGATAAGAAGTGGTTAAAACAGCCTTTTAGGGATAATCACGAATCTGACTTCCTTTTTATCCTTCTGAACTGGTTTGTAATGGGTTGGTACCCGTATCCAATAGGACAGATCCGTCTATGGGTTATTGGGCTTTGAAAAGGAGACCCAGTTCCCATTTCGAACCCGTTTGTAGGTGAAATTACCGTTTTACCCTTGAGAGCTTTAAGATTCGTGACCAATTTGAATGGTCCCGATTTAGTCCTATTTTTAGCTATACCACGAGCCCCCCACTCCTAAAGACTGTGTTTTACAGCCTTTGAGGAGTAGTTTTGCTGTTTCAATGGTGTACGGGACTTTATCGAAGCTCTAAAGGGGGTAGTTGGATCTTGCTCGAGGTGTAACGGTGCCAATCCGAGTTGGAGGAGTGCCCATAGTGATTTCACAACTTTTTTAAATTTTCCTGATTTTTTTCCTAATTTTTAAATTATTTTTCGAGTTTATTTATTCAATTTTGTGAATCAACAATCTATTTTCAAAAGGTATTAATTAACAGCTCTAATTAATAATTATTTATCCAGCGACTCAAAAATATTTTCCTGAATTTATAATTATTTTTTAGAATTTATAATTAATTTTCTTGAATTTTTAATTATTTTTCGCAATTTTTAAATAAATAATTCGAATTATAATTAAAATAAAAGGATTAATCAGGGGAATATTGACGTGGCGCGATCTGGGATGTACATCGTGTTGCTGGTGCAAATTTCCAAACAATATGTGGGCGGATCGGTGCTTCGCTGACGTGGTGTGATCTGGGCGGTCGGATCTGGAGCGCGCATCGGGAGGTAGGAGCTTTCCCCGTTAGCAGCTCGGTAGCTTGGTAGCTCGAATTTCAGATCCGATCTACGCGGCACGATCTGAATGGTTGATCACGATCAGGCATGAATCATGAGGCATTAGTTTTCCCCCATTCGTAGCTCGGTAGATCCGAGCTATGTGGCACAATCTGGACGGTTGATCACGATCAGGCACGAATCACGAAATAGTTGTTTTTGCCAATTCGCAAGTCGGTAGTTCGGTAGCTCGGATTTCATATCCGAGCTACGTGGCACGATCTGGACGGTTGATTACGATCATGCACGAATCACGATGTGGTTATTTTGGCCAATTCACAGCTCGGTAGCTCGGATTGTAAGTCCGAAGTATGTGGGATCATCTGAGTCGCTTGATGAAGATCTAGAATGAATCGTGAAACAGTAGTTTTTGCCAATTCGCAGCTCAGTAGCTCAGAAGCTCGGATTGTAGATCCAAAGTATGTGACATGATCTGAGCCGCTTGATGAAGATCTGGCACGAATCATGAGGCGGTAGTTTTCACCAATTCGCAGCTCGGTAGCTCGGTAGCTTATATTGTAGATCCGAGGTACGTAGCATGATCTAAGCCGCTTGACATAGATCTGGCACGAATCGTGAGGTGGTAGTTTTCGCAACTCGATAGCTCGGTAGCTCGAAAGCTCGGATTGTAGATCCGAAGTACGTGGCACGATCTGAGCCGCTTGATGAAGATCTGGCACGAATCGTGAGGCGGTAGTTTTTGCCAATTCGCAGCTCGGTAACTCGGTAGCTCGAATTGTAGATCCGAGGTACGTGGCATGATCTGAGCTGCTTGTTGAAGATCCGGTACGAATCGTGAGGCGGTAGTTTTTGCCAATTCGCAGCTCGGTAGCTCAGTAGCTCGGATTGTAGATTCGAGGTACGTGGCATGATCTGAGCCGCTTGATGAAAATCTGGCACGAATCAAGAGGCGATAGTTTTCGCCAATTCGCAGCTCGGTAGCTCGGTAGCTCAGATTGTAGATCTGAAGTGCTTGGCATGATCTGAGCCGCTCGATGAAGATCTAGCACGAATCGTGAGGCGGTAGTTTTTGCCAATTCGCAGTTCGGTAGCTCGGTAGCTCGGATTATAGATCCGAGGTACGTGGCATGATCTGAGCCGCTCGATGAAGATCTGGCACGAATCGCGAGGTGGTAGTTTTCGCCAATTCGCAGCTCGGTAGCTTGGTAGCTCGGATTGTAGATCTGAGGTACGTGGCATGATCTGAGCCGCTCGATGAAGATCTGGCACGAATCGAGAGGCGGTAGTTTTTGCCAATTTGCAGATCGGTAGCTTCGTAGCTCGGATTGTAGATCCGAAGTACGTGGCATGATCTAAGCCGCTTGATGAAGATCTGGTACGAATCGCAAGGCGGTCTGACAGGTCAACATGCCGCATCGTGCTTCCTCCTTTACAGATTTTGTCGTTTAGCCTTCTGATGGGCTTCTGTGGGGCCCCAAAATGCTCGGAAGCCCACGCGAATCCCCTCTTTTACTATAAGACCCCCCCCCCCCTCACCACTTTCCCATTCTTCACTTTTCGCTCTGAGAATCCGTTTTTACTCTTGGGTGGCTCTGCTAGCGGTCGCGGCCAAGCGCTCAATTCTCCGGCAAACTATTCCGACCGTAGTTGTTACATCAAGGTAAATATATACTTTATTTTATATATCTTTCGAGATGTCTAGAGTGTCGTCGGGGAGTGAGACCTCCACCTCGGACCAAGAGAGTGATCGACCATTAGTAGTCTCATCGGTGGTGGACAAGGGGAAGAAAGTGTCAGGGTCGGCGATCGTGGAGACAATAGTGGAGGGCGTGAAGAGAGCAGGGGAGTTAGGTAGACTGCCATCCACGCTATCAAGCCTCGGGAAGGTGAGGGATTACTCCGACGACCTTTTAACCAAGGTGGTATACGGGAGGTCGGCCTCATACGAGAAGAATAAATCGAGGGAGCACTCTGAGGTTGACGACATCCCCTCAGTTCTGACTGAGGGGGATCTGGAGCGTATGAGGAGGGGCTTCATGATACCGCTGGAGTATACCCTGCTCCTCCCTGGTCCAGGATTCCGAGCGTGTTCGGCGACCTCGCCTGACACGTGTGTCTTCCCGTATGATGCACTCAACGCCGGTCTTCGACTGCCCCTACCACCCTTCGTGACCGAGGTGCTGCAGTGGTACGGATTGAGTCCAGTCCAATTCATGCTGAACATGTGGCGGCATGTCATCGGCTTTATCCTCCAATGCCAGGCGGTAGGGGTCAAGCTTTGGCTCGTTTTGCTTCGCAGTCTATATCGGATCAACCGTATGAGCAAGATGGAGTACCGATATTACTTATCACCACGGAAAGGCATCAAACTGATTGAGAATCCGGACTCCATCAAACATTGTAAAGAGAAGTATTTTCTGATCCGTGGACCCCAACCATGGGCTTTCCTGACGAGGTGGAGGGAAGACGTTTCGAGGTGGGTAAAGGCCGAACCTGTGCTGACTCCGGAGGAGGATGAGACCGTGTCGAAGCTCCTTAGTCTTCCGACTCTGAGTTGGAAGGATATCACCCAGGGGGTTCTCTTCGGTGGGGGTCTCAGTCCGATCGACCCCATTATGCTTCATATATATATTTCATTCTTTTATTTCCATTATTTCTCTCTTCTCGGGCTAACTTGTTTGGCTTTTTTTTTCTCAGAGGTCCCAGGCATGGACTTCCGAGCTATGCTACTTAAACAAGGCGGGGGTGCCGGAAAGGGCTCCAACAACAAAAAGAGGAAAAGGATGACGATGGGACCTTCGTCTGGCCGAGCTACTAAGGCACCATCAGTGGTGGCCCCAACAGTGGACTTTTCATCCACCTCTCCGTCCTCTCCTCCTGTGGTCCTTCCCCAGCCCACGCCTTTCGACCCCTCTACCGAGGCCTTCTCTGTTGGAGCTGCGCTAGCACTTGAAGCGCCAGCTCTTACCGTCGAGTCCGAAGCTATTCTTACCGAGGAGCACAAGATGTTCTTCGTCCCCGACTGGCAGGTGATGAAGCATGATGGCTTCCTCGGGGATGCTGCCTTGAGCATGCAGGCTCTGCGTCACCTGCCAACCCTGAAGGATCGAGCGGCTTTGAAGGTGGGGACCGTGGGCAACGGCGCCCTTGGGATCCCCAGGGCGACGATGTCCGTAAAAATTTTTGTTGGGCCATCGGAATTTCAAAGTTTGTTATGTTCGACACTCAAGACTTTTATACTTTCGACTTTCAGATCACATGCCACTTCAGCCACCTCCTAGAACAGTTTGCCAAGCAGGAGAAGGAGCTCAAGGCGACGAGCGAAAAAGACCGGATCGAGAGAGCTAAGGCCATGAAGTTGTACGAGGCCGAGCAGCGTCTCTCGGAGTCTCGAGCTGCTCAGATCAGCCTTCTCGAGGCGGCTTTGGCTAAGGCGAACGAGCGCACCACTATGGAAGCGGTGAGGGTGGACGAGGAGAAAGAGAAGGCCAAACAGGAGAAGGAGAAGGCCATGAAGGCTTTCGAGGAAATGCAGAAGGAGAGGGAGGTAGCGGTGGCTGCGGCTGCGGAGGCACATATGCGCACGAATATGGAGCAGTCCTATGCTCGAGCCCTCAAGCACGTAATGGCTCGCATCCCCGGCTTCGACAGCTCGGGGTATATCTTGTATGCCCCCGTCGAAGGTGAGGAGGTGGTGGCGGCAGCAGAAGCCGAAGGAGAAGGAGAAGAAGAAGAACGGGGAAAAGAAGAAGAAGTAGAAGATGTAGTGGTGGCAAATCCGCAGATAGCGATCGTGGAGGTGCCAAGGGTGATTGCCGAGTAGCCCCCAAGGTGGCTCCTTGACTTTGAGTCTACTTGTTCTTCGTCTTTGATTTTTGATGTTTTGCCTCTGTACTGCCTTAGAGAGGACTGGCCACCGCTTTTGTACCCTTTTGTCAATGAAAAGAAGTTTCTTGCACTTAATGTTGCGACATAGGGCCTAAAGAAGATTAGAACTATCTTGTAGTTTCTCTTACACTTCGAGCGTTTGACTTTTGCTTCCTTTTTGTTATTGGTTCACTCAGGGTGGCGGTTTGTCCATTCTCCGTCATAGGCTTGGCTTTGCAGAGTTAGGCCTTTCTCGTTCTCGGGAGTTGCTTTATAAAGCAGAGCGAGAGTTAGGCCATTTGAGGCTGACCTTAGCTCGCCGAGACATCGAGATGAGGCACCTTGAAGAGAGGCTTCACGAAGTGCCTCCCGAGGGCGAGGAGTCTTGTCCTTCGATGGAGGTCAACTAGGGTCTCCAGCTCAAGTTTCTTCGTCACACTCTATTCGAGGCGAGGTCTGAGAGAGACGGATTGAAGAACATGGTGCTCGAGAAAAGTATGGAGGCGGCTTATCTCCGAAGGACTCTCTCTGATGTCTCGTGAGGGTTGGTTCGAGCCGATTGCCTTGCCTAAAGATTAAAGTAACAGATGACTTGCTTAAAAAGCGGGTTGTCGAGCTAGAGGCGGTGAATGCTCGTTTGCGACAGTTGTCCGAAGGAAGCAACGTTAGGAGCACCTCCTGCCCTTGGGGTGAGTACGCTCAGGGGAGGTCGTTCCATGAGCTAGCACTTCGTTCGCCCCCTATACTGCGAAATCCTGGAGATGCGCCAAGTGGCATGGCCAGTTCGTCGAGTGGAGCATCTGTTGGGGCCACTGTTAGATTGGGTACTGACGATGCGACTCGACTCGCTGGCCTAGGGACGTCCACGGAAACGGGACATCAGCAACACAGTGCTCGTCGCCCTCGCGTGTCGCTTAATAGAAGCATCCCACTCCCTAGGAGGGGTTAGGGCGAAATTTTGTAATCTTGTAGTCTCTTGTATAAGTTTTTGGTCTAGAATTAGACTTGTACCTCAAATTTTGATGAAATAATATACTCATTCCTCGAGCTTCTTGTTAGAATGTGTTTTGCTAACATTTGTGAGAGTATCAATAGTTACGGGAGCAATTACGAATGGTGAGCTACTTTGTACTCGCTCATTCGCAAGTAGCAAAAGTTGCGTCGAACCAAGTGCTGGACTCCGAACTTGTCATTAAGAGAGTTTCAACAGTTGTAGGAGCAATTCCGAATGGTGAGCTACTTTGTACTCGCTCGTTCGCAAGTAGCAAAAGTTTCATCGAACCAAGTGTTGGACTCCGAACTTTTCGTTTAAGAGAGTTTCAACAGTTGTAGGAGCAATTCCGAATGGTGAGCTACTTTGTACTCGCTCGTTTGCAAATAGCAAAAGTTGCATTGAACCATGTGTTGGACTCTGAACTTGTCGTTTAAGAGAGTTTCAACAGTTGTAGGAGCAATTCCGAATGGTGAGCTACTTTGTACTCGCTCGTTCGCAAGTAGCAAAAGTTGCATCGAACCAAGTGTTGGACTCCGAACTTGTCGTTTAAGAGAGTTTGTAAGCCCAAAAGTAGTACAACCAGAATGCTTGGAATAGAGAATTTCCAGGGGGTGATCACTTTTATTGAAAACAACTAAGCGGCTGCTTCTAAGTTGCGAGCCATTATTAGACTTAACAAAGAAAAGGAGAAACTTTAACATGCTTTAAAGAGAAACGCTCTTGTTGAAGTTTCTTGGAGCGGTGTTTAAACATTCTCTTGGTACTTCAACAAGTGCTCTGCGTTCTATGTCCTCGGCACCCTCTTACCCCCCGGGTCTTCAAGTTGATAAGTGCCCGGGCAGACAACTTTGGAGATCCTATATGGTCCTTCCCAGCTGGGTGCCAATTTGCCTTTCTTGCTGGGAAAAGAAATAGACAGCTTTTTGAGCACTAGATCTTCTTCTTTGAGATTAGTAGGGCGGACTCTCCTGTTGTAGGATTGCTCGATCCTATGCCGATAGATTTCTTGCCGGATTGAGGATCTCTCACGGATCTCATCAATGAGTTCCAAGTTGGCGCGAAGCTTGTTCGCATTTTGCTCTTCGTTGTAGGCAATCAAGCAGGGGGGCGGTAGACCCACCTCCAGAGGGATAATAGCTTCGGAGCCGTAAGTGAGGTTGAAGGGCAATTCTCCCGTGGGGGTCCTCTTCGTAGTGCGATAGCTCCAAAGCACATTGGGGAGTTGCTCGACCCATAACTCCTTAGTCGCCCTGCTTAGTCTCTTTTTCAGGCCAGAGAGAATTTGCCGATTGACGTTCTCTGCCTGGTCGTTGGATAGGGGGTGGGAGACTAAATAGAATCTTTGCTGAATGCCCAGGTCTGCACAAAAAGTGCAAAAGGCTGCCCCCGTAAACTGAGTTCCGTCGTCCGTCCGTTATCAAGATTCGGGGCACGCCGAATCTGCAGACAATGCTTTTCCAAAAGAAGCGTTGCACCCTATTCTCCGTGATCATTGCTAGGGGTTTGGCTTCGATCCACTTAGACAAATAGTCGATCGCCACAATAAGGAACTTTAGCTGGCCCGGTGATGGAGGGAACGGCCCGAGCAAGTCCATTCCCCACATTGCAAAAGGGGTTGGACTGGATAGAAAGGAGAGTTGAACTTGCGGTAGGCGGTGGATTGTTGAGAATTTTTCGCAAGGGCCGCATTGACGAACGTGTTGTTCGGCATCGTAAATGAGAGTAGGCCAGAAATATCCATAGTTCAAGATTTTGCGGGCGAGGGACCTTGCTCCCAAGTGGGCGCCACATATCCCTTCATGTACTTCCTTCAAAGCATAATGGGCTTCTTTGGGGGAAAGACACCTCAAGTAGGGTCTGCCATCTACTTGGGTGTAGGAGCGTTTGTACAAGACTCCCTCGATGAGGGTGTACCGCTCGGCTCAGGTTCGGATCTTTCGGGCCTCTGTAGGATCTAAGGGAAGGATCCCATCTCTGAGGAACTCGAGCAGAGGTCTTATCCAATGCTCCCCGAGTTGTAAGGGCAGCATCTCCATTGGCTCGAGGCCTTCTTTCTCGATGTTGGGCTTCAGTAGAACTTCTATTAAGATAGTTTGTTCGAGCCATTGGAGGGAGAAGGAAGCTAGCTTTGAGAGGGCGTCCGCCTGCGCATTCTCTTATCTGGGGATCCGCTGGAGTTGTGCATCCTCAAAAGAGGCCATTAGGTCTTTGACCTTGGCCAAGTACTTGGCCATGCGACCATCTCGCACTTCGTATTCCCCTGATACCTGGTTCATCACCAGCTGTGAGTCGCTAAATACTTTAACATGCTTTGCCCCTGCCTTGCGAGCCATGCACAGGCCTGCTATAAGGGCTTCATCCTCGGCCTCGTTGTTGGATGCCCTGAAGTTGATGTAGAGTGAGTATTGAAGGATGAATTCATCTGGGCCTACCAGGATGACTCCTGCCCCGCTCCCATCAGTGCACGAGGACCCATCAACATACACCGTCCAAAAGGGGGGGTTCCTCTATCGCTTTGCTGGCATCGGGAATTGTACTCTCCACTATAAACTCTGCAAAGGCTTCAGCCTTGATAGCTATTCGAGGTTGATAGCTGATAACATGCTAGCTTAGCTCGATGGACCACTTCATCAGGCACCCTAAGGTCTCGGGCTTGTGGAGGACTTGTTTAAGCGGCTGGTTGGTAAGAACGACCACCGAGTGAGACTAGAAGTAGGGGCGGAGCTTTCGGGCCGCCATGACCAAGGCAGAGGTCATCTTCTCTAGCTTTGGGTAATGGAGTTCAGCGTCCCTAAGGACTTTACTCACGTAATAGATAGGCCTCTGCGTATTGTCTTCTTCTCTTACTAAAATAGTGCTGACGGTCTGCTCCGAAGCGGCGAGGTATAAGTAGAGAACTTTCCCGGCCTCGGCTTGCTTAAGAGTAGGGGGTTGACTAAGTAGGCCTTGAGCTGGTCAAAGGACTCTTTTTGTTGTTGTCCCCATTCAAAGCCGTTAGCCCCCCTGAGGGCCTTGAAGAACGGGAGGCATTTTCCCCCGGATTTGGAGAGGAAACGCCCTATCGCCGCAAGGCGCCCGGTGAGTCTCTGCACATCTTTAACACTGGAGGGGGGAGCCATGTTGAGTATGGCCTAGATCTTCTCGAGGTTGGCCTCTATGCCCCTTTGGCTGACCATGAACCCCAAGAACTTGCCGGATGAGACGCCGAATGCACACTTGTTCGGGTTCAATCTTATATTGTGTCTCCTCAACACGTTAAAAGCTTCTTGGAGATCGGAGACATAATCTGATCGGCTGACGCTCTTCACCAACATGTTGTCTACATAGACTTCCATGTTCCGTCCAATCTACTCCTTGAAGACCTTGTCAACAAGGCGTTGATATGTGGCACCGGCATTCTTAAGCCCGAAGGGCATGACCCGGGAGCAGTATAGGCCCTGATCGGTGACGAAAGTGGTATTCGGAATGTCAGGAGGGAACACTCTTATCTGATTGTACCCAGAGAACGCATCCATGAAGCTTAAGCGTTCATGGCTCGAGGTTGCATCAATCAGGGCATCGATTCTGGGGAGCGGGAATGGATTTTTGGGGCAGGCTTTGTTTAGATCCATGAAGTCAATGTAGATCCTCTAGCTCCTGTTGGCTTTCCTGACCATTACGACATTGGACAGCCACTCCGGATAGTTTACCTCCTATATGAACCGAGCCCTAAGGAGTTTCTCAACCTCCTCCTTGATAGCTTTTTGGCACTCGGGAGAAAATTTGCGTCGCTTTTGCTGGACTGGTCTGGCCCCCGAAGCGACACTAAGGTGATGCATGATGAGCTCCTCGGAGATTCCCGACATATCAATAGCGGTCCGGGCGAAGAGGTCTCGATTTCCCTTTATGCAATGGATAATGTCGGAGCAAACGGGAAGGGGGAGGACTTTGCTAATCTGAAATTTCTAGGTCGGATCTCCTTCTGAGAAGGCCACATCTTCCAGCTCATCGACCGACTTCGATATAGGGTGGGCTAGTCCCTTGGGGGAGTTCAAGGGCTTCGAGGGAGAGGACTGGTCCTCCCACCGAGGTCATGTAGCATTTGCGGGCTGCCTCCTGGCTCCCCCTGACTTCTCCCACGCCCGCTGTGGTGGGGAATTTCATATTCATGTGATAGGCCGAGGGTATGGCCTGGAGAGCAGCTTGGCCTGGTCGGCCCAGGATGACGTTGTAGGTGGCTTTCACATCCACCACCATGAAGTCCATCGGCTCGGTACAGGTGGTGGGAGTTTTGCCAGCGGTTACGTCGAAAGTTATGACACCCTCGATCATCACTGGCACTCCAGTGAACCCGTACAGAGTGTAGCCGGCGGGCTTGAGCCGATCCCTGGATAGCTTGAGCCCCTGGAAGGCCTCTAGAAAGAGAATGTTGAACGAAATGCCGTTGTCAACTAGGACCCGGTGCACGTCAAAGTTGTCCATGTGGAGGTTTATTACCAACGCGTCGCAATGGGGGGTTACGATGCCCTCTTGATCTCTATCTGAGAAAGTAACCGGGACCCCCAAGCCCCTGGGGGGAGGACGGTTCTACACAGAATTTACTTTCCGGACGAAGGCTTTTTGGGAGGAGTTGGAATCTCCCCCATTGGGCCTCCATGGATGAGATGCAGGACGGCCTCTAGTTCGGAGTCCGGGGTCTCCGCGTGCCCTTGGGTCGCTTATTAGCCCCCTGGGGGGCGGATGAGGATCAGCCCTGTCCTTCCTCACGAACCTAGAGAGCTTCCCTCTCTGAATGAGGGCCCCGATCTCGTCTTTTAGGGCCCGACAATCATCCGTGTCATGGCCGTGGTCCCTGTGGAAGCGGCACCACTTGTCCCGGTTCCTCTTCTTCCCCAGGGTGTTCATCTTCGGAGGTGGCGGGAGAATACCCTCTTTCCCAACCTCCATCAGGATGGCTGAGACACTCGCGTTGAGTGGAGTGAACTTCTCGAAGCGGGGAGGAGAACGACGCTGGTCGCGATGAGGTTGCTGCCCTTGCTGACTTCGGCGGGAGGGTCCTGCGGGAGCCTCTTGGGGCCCTTGAGGAGCATACTGGGACTGTGGTTGTTGAGGAAGAGGTTTTCCAGGCTGTGGTTGCTGGACGGATTGAAGGAGAGGTTGCCCAGGTTGCTGGACTTGCTGAGTGGGTTGAGGGGGAACCTCATGGACTGGAGGAGGAGAAGGTGCGGGAGTGGCCCTACGGTTAGAGATCATTGTCTTCCCCTTCTTGGGAGGCATGGCTTGAAACTAGTTTGGCTGATGAGAGAGAACTGGATCATTGTTTCTGTTTTCCACAGACGGCGCCAATCTGTTGATGCTGAATTTGGTGCGGGGGCAAACAGATGTAACACCCCAAATTTTTTTTTCTCCAAATTCAATTCTTTCAATTTCTATATCACTTTAAACATAAACTAAGAAAGTTATAATTCAAGGAAAATTTTGGCAGAGTTTCTCCTGTAAATTTTGCTCCGAAACACAAATAGCTTACGGAATTCTGCTCAAAATTCCGTAGCTCACAATACATGCAATAATTTTAAGGGCTCCCCAGGCCAAAATGGGCAGAAACACACAGGCAATATAATATAATGCTCTGGGGGCCAAACTCATAACGGATTATCAAATATTCAATAAAAACCATAAATTCCTTTGAAAACATAAAGGATTTTTGTAAAAATTTAGAAAAACCTTTTTAAAAACCAACCACAGAACCCAATACTCCACAACGAGGTGGGTACGGGCTTTCTCACCTCATCACAGCACTATATACATATACCTTTACCATGATACAAAATAATACATCAACTATTCACTCTTCTACTTATACTAAATACATAAATAATCTAACATCTCGATAAAATAAAATTCCTAACTCTATCACTACCTCGCCATGCTGCTACCAACCTGCAAGAGAGTTAGGGTTGTCCACTCTCAGGGAGAGACCCCCCCTAACCCCCAGAAAACATCAGGAGTTAGCCATTTCTGGTGTGAGTATAATTTAAAAAATCTAACAAATGAATTAAATTGTATAAAGAAAATAATTTAAACTTACAAACATCAAGTAAGAAGATACACCTTGAACCTCTGAACTTAAAAACATCATCAATACGATTTATATCAAAATACTCTTCAAATTAGCATCGAATTATAAAATTACCCATAATTTACACATTCTACTATACTTCACATCACCCTCATATTTATCCGTATTATATATTCGCACAAAACGAATTTCCATACAATCCATTCCTTTTCATTTTAAATTCCCTAACCCGAATATTCATTCCTTTTCAATTATCATCATATTAGCATTTCGCTATTTATATAAATATCACTTACATGATGCTATTACATCTTTCTTTAATAACCATTTATATGAATACAAACTCCCACTTCTTACATATATGCTTCTATTCTCACAATGCCACATTCATTCAAGTCTTATGACGCAATTATAACATCTTATTGCTTATTGCAATGCTCTCACATTTTATCACATCATTAACACATCACTAGTAGAATGCTTATACTCATTACATCAAAAACATGTTTTATAGCTCATTCTCATCTCATTATACCACCTTAGTAATTCTCATTCTTATAAGTAATATATCTTATTATTATCATTTTCACTTAATCCCCAAACACAATTTGGGGCCACAACATGTCACACCCCTTAGCCGATAGCTTGGGTAATAATCACTGCACCTCAAACACACAGTTTGGGTAATATCACATCACATCTCAAGCCAATAGCTTGGTTATTAATTCACTTCAATCACTTATCATCTTTACTTTATTTAATTCTTCATTTCCATTAATCATTACCACTATCATACCAACCCACCATGCGAATTATGCCAAGGCAGGTAGTTCCCACAATTTCCACAGAAATAGCGGGCAGGTAGTTCTTTGACACAATTCCAAGGTGTAACAACTTATATCACACTGTATTTTACTTTAATGATCACATACATAATACAATTTCTTCGTACTATTCATAATAACAAATGTCTCTTTTATTATTCTCATTTTAAATTAACCACGTACTGCATTTATCACTTCTTTTCATACACTAACTCATAACTCGTTTTCCTTCACATTTACTTCATTCACAACTACTTTCTTTCTCATCCACAATTCACAATTCACTTTCTATACTTTCACATTTTTATTAACACTTACCATCTTATCTTTTATCTTACCATTTGATACATATCCGGCGTCCACGATATTAATTATCATCCCATTGTATCACATATATACATACACAATGTCATTTAACATAGAAACCATCATGTCACAGTATTACACATCATAAATGCACCATATTATTTAATTTGCCATAACGTCACCCATCATGAATACTATAATATTTACTACTTCATTAAATTACCTATAAACATACACCAAGTTATATCGTAAATAAAAGAATTATAAGATGTTAGTCTGTATCGTAAGCGTATCAAAATATATAAATCATCACAGAATAATATCATATTATTGCCCATTATTTCACTTCGAACATAATTAAAATGTAAACATGTACCCAATTATTAATTTCATCAACTATTGAATCACACGTCATAATCATCTATATATATCACAAATATATACCACACATGCGGGTTTCCCAGAAAAAGGGAACAAAATCACTTATTTCCTCTAATTAAATCTTATCATATCTAATTATAGCATACTAGCTCATACACCATGCTCCATGTAATGATAATTACCTATAAGGGCTTATATGCCCCAAAACATGCACAAAACACGCACTGGATAAAAATATGCATAAACAATTTAATACATTTAGTTTTTATACTTCAACACATCACAATAACCCATACTATAGATTTTATATACTTAAAATAGTCACTTTCACCACATATCTCAAAAACCCATTTTGGATCCTTAAAAATCCGTATTTTCAATAAAAATCCACTTTTGACATAACTCCCATAAAACATATCAAAAGGCCACGAAATTCGGCCACAATATAAAATATTTATAAATACAACATACTCACCTGACGGATCGAGCAAACGATGTCCCACGTCCGCCCTGTAGCCAGTCGAAGTTCGACTTTTTCCACCTAAATAGGAAATTATAGGATCGATTAGCATGAAACTCAAAACTCGACCTACGGATCTCCAAATTCAAATCCGTCTTCACCCACATGTCACAAATAACATACGTAGGCGAGCTACATCGACGGATTTCAAATTCGAACCCCAATACAAGAACTTATCTATTGATCGGAGGCTTTCTAATAGGAAAATTTCCTATTTCCTAATTTCTTCAATCCCTTTGTCCTAATATCTCAAATTAGGATTAACAACAATAATGAGACTCATCTACACCTCCGAATTCATCAAATTCTCACCTTTATATCGCGCGGGCATTTCATCGAACACCCGGCACGCACTTTTCCCTATAGTCTATTTTACTCAATTTAATTGAGCTTAAGCCTATAAAGATTATCCTAAATTTATATTAATCCTTGCATAATACTCTACACCCTCATATGCATTTTCTACAATCATTTGGATCGAGTTTTCTACCCGATTTTATAAACCCTATAGTTCGAGTTTATGCCAAAATCACTACTCCCCATTTTATTCTAATGGCTCACTACAATTTTTACCACCATACAAGAGATAATTCTTATATATATATATATCTATTTTGCAAACCCAAAATCCTAATTTACTAACAACTTGTAATTTCTCTAACAATCCACTAATTCCTCAAATCTTCCACTTCCAACATCTCTAAATCTCTCTACCATAATAATCCTACTCAATAAAACTAACCACACTTAATTTTATACGAATAAATAAAATAGGGTATACCTTTTCGAAATCCTTTCGAAAATCCGACACTTCCACGATGTGGAGAACCCTTCAATTAGCCTGCCCCTTAAATTAATTTGGATTTGACGGAGAATCCAAGTGGATTTGAGCGGGGATAAGTGAAGGCCGAAAGTTTGGGTTTCGGTGCTTCATTCCGATCGGGAATGGAAAAGAAAAAAAAAGAAGGGAGAAGGAAGGAGGAAGGGGGGGGGGGTTATAAAAATATTAATAATATTAATAATTAAATAAAAGCTATTTAGCAAATAAAACCCCAATACCCTAAAATATTTCAAATAAACACCAACTTTATACTTTAATAATACTAATAATACAAAATACATTAAATCATCTCATAACAATCCTCCAAAATTATAAAATAAAGTAAATAATATTTCTTCACATAAAATCTCAACTCATGGCTTCAACATATCATCTACACCAATCCAATTAAAATATCCATACCAGTATCAATAAGATATCACTTAAAATAATTCTCACCCCTACAAAATATAAAAACGAATATTTTCGGTATTTTAAAATCTGAGGTGTTACAACAGATGAATTTGTGAGTTCTTTGAGGAAAACAATAAAGCATACCTGTTGACTCCACCTATGTGTTGACTTGTTCCTTGCCGCTGCCACGAACCTGCACAAAGTTCGATACACCTGGATGGATCTCGGCGACGAACCCTCCGACGCTCTTGTCAGTAATCTCCAAGATTAAGAAAGAGCTTTAAGTAGGAAAAGATTCATTACCTTGTTACGGTGGGGGGGGGGGGGGGTATTTATAGTCGCCGTAGGGATCCGTTTCGAGATAAGGACAAATCTCTACTTCCCGATGTGGATGGATAAGAAGTGGTTTAAACCACCTCTTAGGAATAATCACGAATCTGACTTCCTCTTTATCCTTCTAAACTGGTTTGTTACGGGTTGGTACCCGTACCCAATAGGACAGATCCGTTTATGGGTTATTAGGCTTTGAAGAAGAGACCTAGTTCCCATTTCAGACCGTTTGTAGAAGAAATTACTGCTTTACCCCTGAGAGCTTTAAGATTCGTGCCCTATTTGAACGATCCCGATTCAGTACTATTTTTAGTCATATCACTATCCCATCATCATTAATGTAGATGTGACATTCCACCACGTGTCCAACACCCAGTGGTTCTCGGTTGGGAGAGATGATGGTGGGACCCACCCTCGGGAACAGCGGACTGCAGCGAAGTACGACTCTCTCTCTCTCTCCATAACATGCAGCTAGTCTTGGTCTTCTATTGTTCCTATACTACCCCCCGCCATTAACCTGATCCTACCATAACTGATGAATCAAGTAACCATCACCACAAGCTGGGGGAATCCAGGAGCCGTTTTTACCCAGGGTCCTTCTCATTTTTTGTAGGGTAATGCCGTACCAACTACTAATTTCATTACCAATTGCATTATTATCTTAAATGATACACTTCTATTGAAGAGTATGTGGAAAGTAGGTGATAGAACTCTTCAATAAAAGTGTGTCACTTGAAATAATAAAGAGAAAAGTAATGAAATTGATAATGAGTATAGCATTCCCCTTTTTTGTTACTGCCCTTCACTTTCCATGAAAGGGTTCATGAAATGAATGGATCTGTTTTCCCCCCTATGATGAGCAAGTGTCGCTATAATTCACTAGATAATCTTTTTACTGGTGATCAAAATATTAGAAGTTTAAATCCCGCTTGTTGCGTATCTCTAACTCCGGCAGGCCTTATTAATTTAAAATTTTCTTTTCAAAAAAATTTTTTTTTTCTTACAAGTAGATCCTGAAATGTATATAATTAATGGAGAATACCAACTCTGATGAATTATTAAGAAATATCTTCAGTATTTGATGGCAAGACCACTAGAGAGGGTTGATTATTTTTAGTGTTGTTATAATAAATTATTATTATTAGTGGGGGGAAAAGTTGGAAATCAGAGGGGTGAGGAGAGCGGGAGAGTGTGGCTACCTAAAGAAAAGAGAAGATCTTTTGTTTATGTACTTCTCCTTCCAACCCAAACACCATCTCCATCGAAACCAGCCCCCTTCCACCCATCTTACCCATTATCTCACCCAAAACCACTCCTAAATCTATACTTCCAACCAAACCCCAGAGACAACTTCTCCATAAAAAATTCTAAACCTAGACAAAAAAAATCGTAAATCCAACAAGAAGATGGAGAGAAGTTGCATAAAGTGCGAAGACGGTGACCACTCGACAGCTGAATGTAGGAGGCTCGGAATTCACTGCTACAACTGTTGAAAATTTAGGCACAAAGTACGGGAATGCACTCTCTATAACCGACGTGAGACTATGGCGATTCAGATCCCCCATAACCCCGTGATAGCGGCGGCGCTTCCCACGCTGCATGCTAGCACCTTCCTCACCTGATCAATCTTCGCAAGGTGTCGAAGACGAAAGGAATCAAAATCACCCTTAATTTCGCTTGGAAGAAATAGGGGGGGTTGGTGGGTCCTAAAGAGAGTTGGCAAGGGCGTGTACCACATCCAATTCCGCACTTTGGAGGAAGCTGATAAGGCGGTGGCAGATGAGATCTTCAATTCCTCAGGGTTCAATGCCACATTATCCCCTTGGTCCATGGAATATGAAGTAAAATTGCGCATGAAAGCGAGCTTTGTATGGATCAACATCCCTTTTCTCCCGTTTCATATGTGGAACCAAACCTCCTTCGAGCATCTCATCCAGCCATTTAGTAATTATGTCACAATAAATAGATAAATGAAGGAAGAAGAGAAGAGAGATCAGACGCTAGTCTAATCGAAGTGGAGGACATCACCCATATCCCGAAGACCCTCACTGTCCAGTACACCATCCCTTGGACCGATGAGAAACAAAGCCATGAAGTCCAGGTGCTTCATTTAGGGCAACCCATAGCAGTGGAGGACGTTCGAAGTGGTAAGATCCAACATTTCACAACTGGAAGCAATAGCACCGACGAGGGTCAAACCTCCTTTTGGTGCAAGAAGGAGAATGACAACATCATCAACCTTATATGCAATAAGGAAGCAACAGCAAGTGACCCAAAAAAAATTCAAGCTCTGGTGATCGCTGGAGAGGAAGACAAATCCTGCAATACCAGGGTTGGAAAGAAGATGATTATGGAAGCAATTTTTTTAGGAAAATCACGTAGAAAATAGGTGGAGAATTTTTTGAATATTTTGGGATTGGCGAACTCCAATATGGCAGGTACAAATTTGGTATCTCCCTCAAAAGTTGTTGCAGATTGTGTGGGGACCAATTTGGAAGGAAATTTCGGTAATAAATGTAATACCCGAATATTCCCAGGTCTTAATTATAAAAACAAAAGTTTATAGTGTTGGGTTTCGAGGTTTACAACAGAGTAATAGGCAACGAAAAAAAAAAGAAAAAGAACGTAACCCAGCCATTGATCAATGCGAAAACCATAAAATGTGTTAGGATTTTTTTCCTCAACGATGGAATGACTATCTCCACAATCTGCCAATCACGAGCACTGCAACGTTGCAGTACCTCTATAGTATCCACATGAGCGAACAACGAAATTAGGTTCTCCCTCACGCCGCGGTGCTAGCTGCAGGAAGGGATGCTCCTCCCGCTCTCTCTCTCTTTCTCACTTTCTGTGACAGCTAGGGATTTTCTTTATAATTTTTTTCACAGATACATATCATATATATATAGCAGGAAATCCACTCTAAGAGAGCAGTGAGGTTGTCGGGCTCACAATCTAACCTATGTCAGATTTATGTGTGAACCTTCTAATTTTAGTTGGCCCAATTAATCTAATTAATTATCCTACCAATCTTGGGAGTCTAAGTCTTACTTGGATTCCCAATTAAATTAATCTTAAGAATTTAAATCCCAATTTCGATCCATTCTAAATGTGTGACCCTGTAGGTTCTCATTACGTTGACAGTAATACTAAAATCAAACGGTGAGCGATATCTAGCAATAGATCATTGCTACTCAAGTAACGAAAATGACAGTGATTTGACATAGCCTATCCGTGACCAATATTACCATGTAGTCTAGTCCTTTTGTATAGATATCTTAATTCACCACAAGGCATGGGGCGTGTCACCCTTGTATAGTTCAATCTTTTGTTTCTTGATTTCCGAGTAGACTTATTAAAACAAATAAGATTAATATCTCATACAGACTCATTTGAGCATGGTCATGCATTTTGTAGTTTCACGCAATCAAAGGGCCCAAAAATATCACTCATGTTATGTAAGAGGAAAAAATCCTATCTAAGTCACTCACATCCCTCAGCATGATTCAGAGTATATCCGATAGCCGACTTTATAATCATCTTATCACATGCGACGTTTGTCGATATTAAAACATATAACTTCTCATATAGGGAATCGTGGTAACTTCAAGTTAAAGAACCACCTACATCATGGTCACTGTGAGAATCGCTCATGACACTCATGTATCCATGCAGCGTTCTCATGGTAGATCAGTCCAGTACATTATTACTCTAGTATGTATCCATGTAAAGACTTGATATCTCATATCCATGATCTGTGAGATATAGTCATCAGTCTACGCACATACTAGTCTCTATGTATTATTGTTGTCCTAATTCACAATAATATTTGACTGGAGACATTTAAGAATAGTGTTATGATTTTAACTAATATAATCTCACAATCAAGTCATGCACTTGATATCTCATGGTATTGAACGTACTATTCTAAGAACTTTATTATGTTCATTTAATCATAATAAAAAACACAATAAATAAAATGCCTCATATATGAAATAAATGTCATGATACAATGTAAACTAGCAAGGACAATATAAGGCTAGCATCTAGGGCATACACCAACATATAGAAATTAATATATAAAGTCTTATATATATTATGTTGTATGGGTTTTTGAGGATATATATATATATGTATGCAAATTCAAGCCTATTCCCACTTCATTATCCATGCTTTGCAATTGGGGTTGGAGATAAGAAAATGTTGCTTTAAGATTGTTGTCAGAGATGAAAAATGTGAGGATAATGAAAACTTGAAGATATATGTATAGAAATACCAATATAAATCTAGAAACTCTCAAGAATTCCACCTCCCCATCTGACCCTAATTTTCTTACCTCCTGCACTCCCTCACCTCATTCCTTTCCTCACTCTCAACTGGCCGGACTCCATCCTCCCAATCCACCATCAAATTTGGCTAGCTGCAATCAATTCCCACCTCATACACTCTATATTACCAATCAATTTGACAAAAACCTCAAATAAGAAGAAGAAAATAAAAGGAGGAGGTGATGAAGAAATCAAGTAAACTATCTAAGGTAAAATGATCTGATCTTTAAATTAGTTATGTATCTATCTTTATGCAACAGAAATAGTAATTGTATATTTTCATATTTATTAATTATGATCAAGAAAAAGGTCTTGGTCGATCTCCATGAAAAAAGAAGGGAACTTTTGTTGAGAATAACAAGTGGGTAACTAAATTCTAACTTCTACTTTGAATTCTATGTTTTGCATATTTGATTCATAATCGTATGTTTGGAATAAATGCATAGAACAATTGTGTGAGAACACATATTTATATTTGGTTTTTGTTGTGGGTGTATGTGAAAGAAGGATTGCAAGTGGGATGTTTGATAATATGTTTGATTGCAAGTGTATGCATATGTGAATGAGAAAGTCTAGTAGAATATAAGGTTATGAAAAAAGAAGTTGAAAGTGAGGTATTTGACATTTTGTTGAATGTGAGTTGGTATATATATGTGTGAAATAATATAGTGTGCGAGAAAATTATAATAAGTGTGATTGCCTATGAGGTACATGATTGTGATCCATATAATTGAATATGATGTGTTTGTTGATATATATGGATGAGGATGACTATAAAAATGTATAACTTCAGTGACCTTCGGAGTGAACCCGGGCTGGTCTTCAGTAAATTACCGGTACCGTTCAATAGCTCCAGCTTGAATTTGAGCGAGTCGGCACTGAAGTGGGTGTACAAGTCAGTGCCTCCGGCTGAGACCGGACGAGTCAGCACTATGTGAATGTGAGTTAGTATATATATATATATGTGAAATAATATAGTGTGTGAGAAAATTATAATAAGTGTGATTGCCTATGAGGTAGATGATTGTGATCTATATAATTGAATATGATGTGTTTGTTGATATATATGGATAAGGATGACTATAAAAATGTATAAATTCAGTGACCTTGGGAGTGAATCCGGGCTGGTCGTCATTAAATTACTGGTACCTTCAATAGCTCCAGCTTGAATTCGAGCGAGTCGGCACTAAGTGGGTGTACAAGTCAGTGCCTCCGGCTGAGACTGAACGAGTCGGCACTGGGAAAAGCAAAATTCTTCGGTGACCTTCAGAGTGAACCCGAACTGGTCATCATTGAATTACTACTACCGTTCAATGGCTCCGGTGTGAATTCCAAGCGGGTCAAAACTGAAGTGGGTGTACCGGTTAATGCCTGAGTCCGAGACCGGGTGAGTCAGCTTGAGAAATGCAAGATCCTTCGGTAAACTTCGGAGGGAAACCAGGCTGGTTATCATTGAATTATCGGTATCGTTCAATGGCTCCGGTGTGAATTCCAAGCAAGTCGGCACTAAAGTAGGTATACCAGTCAGTGGCCTCTGGTACAAACCGGGCTAGTTGGTACTGGAAATTGAATGCTTCTATGTTTGATTTGCATGGTTGCAGAATTAGTGATGCTTTTGAACGTTGTTGTTATCATAATAAGGTCTATGGCATAGTAAGACATGATACACTATGACACTATGATACCACGCTTTTTGCATGACACAAAACATACATCGCACAACAAGCACATACATATTCACAAATACATACACTATATCATAATTATACACTCTTGCAAGTATTTGTTAAGTAGTTGGTAGAATGAGTATGTAATCATAGTTTTTAATCCAGGCGGTTAGAGTTTATTAGCACATCAGACGGTGGTTTGGCTGACATACCCACAGTTTGTGGTGTAGGTAATGCAAGACAAGCTGAGATTGGATTGCACAAAAAGAGTAAAGTGAGTAGAGTTGAGTTAAGAAGTTGGGCACAAGATTATTATTGAATTGTATAATTTATTCAATGTAAAAGAAAGTTATATTTGGATAATAAGTTAATGAACGAAAGCTTTTAATTATTTGTAACTTTGTATTTGTGTGTTATTCTCAAAGCAAGATCCTTGGAGTATGCACCCGTATTTTGAGGTATCGGGATGAAGGGCGTTACAATAAAGCTATATGGAGGTAACTGACTCCTCCAACATCAATCTGGGGTATGAATCAAGGGAATTAGGCAAATTGTATGTCAGCTCAGAAGATACAGAAGTAGAGAAGTCAGAGGGAGAATGTAACCCATGTGACTCATTTTTGTATTTTCATTTGTATTTAATTAAATTTCTGGTTATTTTATTTTAATTCTGATTGTATCTCTTTTTCATCTCTTTTGATTGTGTTGTTGTTCTTCTTGCGATTCATTTTTCAGCCTTTATATTCTCATTTGATTGATCTACATATTGTTCTTGACCTTGTATATTTCCTAAATCTAATTCATGGCCTATTTGTCTCATATTGGACTTTTTCCTTCTATTGGATACTACACAGTTAACCCAAACCCATATTGACTCTATATAACCCTCCTAATTGTACCCTAACCCTAATTATCTCTCTCTCTCTCTCTCTCTCTCTCTCTCTCTCTCTCTCTCTCTCCCCTAGCTGTCATCTACCCTGACTTCTCGATCCCTCTCTCTCTTTCCTTGCTGTCGTCGTCTTGATCCCCGACGCCGACAGACCCTGACCCCCCATGCCCCTCTCCTCTTCCCCTTGCCACAGACCCTGCCTTTCTGCCATGCTCCATGTCCCCGCTCAAGGCCGTAGCGACCGCAAGAGCCTCCTCGCTCTATCGTCGTTTTCCCATTGTGCCGTGCTGCCGCCTAGCATCGCTCACCCAGTTATTATCGTCGCTGTGCCTAGCCGTTTTCGCCTTGCTGTTGCTGGCGCCGCTCTCGCTGTTTGCCACTGTCATGCATGTGTGTGAAAACACATGCACCACCGTGTTGTGTTGGTGTTGGATCTTGCTCTTATTCGTGCCGTCTAGTTCGTGTGTTCGTGTTCGTGTGTCGGGATCCATTCCCGTTATTCTGTTCTTCATCTCCGTCGTCATTTTCAGGCAAGTAGCTTGTATGTGATTTTTGTCATACAAGTTAAATACCGTAAGTAGTCTTGCATGTGATTGTTTAGTATCCTCATGATGATCATATTTTGTTAGTTGATCCATTCCTTCATCTCTTGATCATGAGTAGTTCACAGTAGTTGTCACCCGTTGTATGAAAATAATTTAGATTAGATGAACATCTTGATTGTATGTTGGTTTGTGACATATCATATGTTGTAGTAACTGTATATGGATGTTTGTTAGATGTAATCTCTTCTTATAGGTTGTTTGTTCACATGCTATGCTGATTTAAGTAACCCATATGCCATGCTTTGTATACCATCTTAGATTGGACCGTTTGTAATTAAACTATTTGATGAAATGCTTAAGAGAAGTTTTGTTTGTTGCTGTCCTATTTTTGTACAGTAATTTCGACCCTGTTAAAATCAATAAAAGAAATAAATTTATGAATATGATTTGTATTCTTTGTTTTCTAGTTTTCAGAACTTTCGACAGATCCGAATTTCGATTTTCGATGCATGAGTTATTGCTATTTTACTGCAGTCATATCGTATATTCTAGATTCTGAACTATATGTATTTTGTATGAAATATTATTTTAAAACTGATATTAAAAGTTGAATTTGAACTCTATATTTTGCCGAGTATGTTTAGACATGACTGTGATCAATTCCTAATTTTTGTGGAATTAATAAATGACTTTTGTATCTCATTTCATGCTTATAAAATCAATCGATATATTTCCAAACTGCTTGCTGTTAAGTAAAGAAGTATGTTTTCAACCTGATTCTATTCATTTTTATGAAAACTTTATGAATATGAACTGTAGCCTGACTTGTCTATTTTATCACCCTTTTGACGGGTCTGGATTTCGAATTGTATTTTGTGAATTATCTCTATTTTGGTATTGTTGTGTCTGAACTTTCAGAATTGAAATTTTGGTACATTACTCTGTTTTTCTAATTTTATTGACTATACTATCTGTAATATAATTTGATGATATTTCATATGTTGATACTAGATATGTTAGGGAATCTTCCAGATTTTTTTTAGATTTAATTATGATATTTTTAAACTCTTTTTATGCTTATAAACAAGATTTTGCATTTTCTGGCTGAACAAAAGTTCTGTATTAAACACTGTTTTCAACCATGTTTCTGTAGCTGATGTATGACTTGTTTATATGCGCTGGATTCGGTAGAGAGTCTAGTTTCCAGATTTTTTGACGGATCTAGTTTTGCAGTTCTGTAGCAACGGGAATCTCAGATTTGGTACCGTAGTGTCTTGCTGTCCAAAACTGGAAGTTTCGTTGTTTCGACTGTTATAAGTTGTTTGTGTCACCCGTTTATGTTTCCCATTCATCTTAGACTTGTTCTTTGTTCTTGCCATGTCTTTAGGCCTATTTTTGTTTGTTCACACCTGTTTAATAATAATGAAAACTAATCAAGCCGGGGTTTAAGGGTAAGATCTAGTAGTGGACAATATAGAAATGCGTATTTAGAAGGGAACTCGTTCCCCACTGTTTACTGTGGTACCCACTGTTTATCTCTAGATGCATGAGGGCATGATCCATGACACTGTTTGTTATTACTGTTACTGTTACTGTTTGTCTGAATATATTACCCTATAGGTTCTACTACGAAATCTTAAAACGAAACTGTTTGATGTAGCAACCATGTGGTATAATTTGGGACGCATGAAGTACTACCTAGATAGTAATGAACACTAAACATAAGAATAACTGTTTCACTGTCACATTCTGTACTGTTACTATTGACTTCACTGTTACTGTTGACTTCACTGTTACTGTTACTACTACACTTTTTACTGTTATCCTACTATCTTTGTTATTTGTAAACTGTCACCCTTTGTTGCTTTTCCTCCATGTTAGTACTTCCTGTTTTTTTTCATATTTTTCCTTTTTCCTTTCCTGCTTGTACTACTTGCGGCCCGGAACTTGCAACTAACGGGCATTATGTTTTCCTGTCTTTCTATTTCCTTGTAATTGTCATATGAGCAGGTTTTGGTGATCGCTTGTCTACTGGAGTTAGTGAGCAAAAGTTTTGAGCTGCGCATTGGAAATTTGCTTAAATGTTTTGTTGAACTATTTTATTCATGAACTGTATTGAGACTTGTATTGGGCTTGTAGTCCCAGGATATTATTTTGTTTCAGATCTCGTATTTGTTTGGAATATTCATTATTGTTGAGAATAAATACTATTGAATTATAACTATTTTATGCATGCCTGGTTGAGTATATTGTTATATTTACTGTTGTGATGAGTACAACTTATGGATGGTAAAAACTATCCATTGGGCTTAGTCGCGTACCATATTTCGTATTCTTTTGGGAAGCGGGGCGTGACAGAGAAGTGCCCCAAATGGTTTTGAAGAGGGAAGTAGTTACAATGTACAAAAGGCAGTTGTCAAGATAAGCAGTGGCCTAGTTATGCAATTCAATGCAACTCTGGCAAGGGTCAAACTGAGAGCTTTAAAACCAATTCACTCATTACCAAGAAGCTAAAGCCAAAGACCCCATCTAGTTCCACCTCAATCCCACCAGGTTATGAAGATGTGGCAGCTAAGCGCCAGAAAAGGAACATATCAGCCTCAAAAGACCCTAGTACAAGACCCTTTATGAAACACTTAGCACTCTCAAAGCTACTTCACCCACAGAAATGGAGGCTAACTCTTATTTTATTGCTCAAGTACAAATGCATACCTTGATCCTTTTTTGTTATTACCGAAAGAGGATATTCTTGAAGTAGCTGAATCATTAGGAGTGGAGGCTAAAGACCACAGTCATTGGACAAAATTAAGCAATCATAGAATGTTTATGTTGATCAACCTGATCAACAGACATAATCTAACTGACTGTTTATTATTCATTTGCTCTTAAATTGGACCTGGTGAACTTTCTTCCAACTAAAGGGAAATCAATGAGCTATATATTCTGAAAATTATATTTAAAAGCTTTCATGTCTCTGAACCCCCAGTGTACTAAATAACTGACTCTGCCATGTATTAAAAATCAAGAATCCCCTGGATTCTTGATTTTTAGTACATAGGAGAGTCTGCACCCCCAGTGTACCCAACACTCCCTCCCAAGAATCTCTTATGGTCATTTTCTAATCATCCTGGATACTTCAAATTTGAGAAGGCCTGGTTTTCAAATGTAACTTTATCCCTACTATCACAGATTGGTGGAGGAGTTTTATTTATAGTGGGTCTGTAATGGATGTTTTTTGCACATAAGCTAACTCTGCTAATAGCAGGATTAAGAGATGGATGAATGAAATCTTTGGCCATATCACAGTAAAGAAGAAAACTCTATTAGACAAAAATGCTCCAACTTGAAATTGATGCATAAAGCAAACCAGCTAATTCAAACAAATTCATAGCAGCACAGAAAGAGTATCAGGAATTGGTGAAGTCAGATGTGGCATACTGGAGGCAAAGATCAAGGGTGATATGGATCAAGGAGAAAGTTACAAACACTAGATTTTTCCAATCTATTGCAAATGTCAGGGAAGAAGAAAGTACATCTACTCTCTGATGCATAATGATAATCTGCTCACTTCACAAGCCTATATCAAAGCTAGTTTTGAAGCTCACTTTGAAGTGATCCGTGGCTTCAATACTACATCTAATTTCAATATTGGCTGACAAGCTCTATATTCGATTCAAAATGTACACTTACCAAATCTGGAGGCTCCATTCAGTCTAGAGGAAGTAAGGAAGGATGTGTTTGATATGAGTAGAGATAAAGCACCAGGGCCATATGACTTCTCCATGAGCTTCTATCATAAATTTTGGGGGATAATCAGGGATGATTATTCCAAATGCTACTAGCAATACAGAGGGGAGATGCTGATTATAATATTATGCTTAGCTCAAAATATAAGGGTGCAAACTCAGTCACAGAATACATGCCAGTTAGTCTGTTAAGCTGCTCATTCAAGATCTTCACAAGATTCTAGCCAACATATTAAGTCCACTCCTGGATTCTTTGGTGTCCTCTTCTCTCAAAGGTAAGTTTACAATTGATTATTTTTTGTATCCCATGAAGCCATCAATATGTGCAACAATAGACACTCAGATACACTTATGCTAAAGATTGATTGTAAGAAAGTTTTTGACACAATCAAGTGGGAATTCATTGATCAAATGTTAGTGGCTAGAGGCTTTGGAACAGGGTGATGCATATGGATCAGCATGAGCCTAAAAACTACCAAGTCCTCTGTGCTAGTTAATGGCACAGGAGGAAAGATCGTCAACTCCAAAAGAGGTCTCAAGCAATGTGATCCATTATTACCCATGTTATTCATTCTTGCAGTAAATGTCCTAGCTCAAATGTTACTTAGCGAAAGAAAATTGCTCATTCTCTTTTCTACAACTCAGGGGATCCCTCTCCTCTCTATGTGTGATGCAATTTGCAGATGATCCGTTGCTTTTCTGCAAGGGTGATGAATAAAAAGTGATTAATCTCAAATTACTCCACATTTTTGCAAAATGTCTCAGGACTTGACATCAACTTCAACAAATCTACAGTTATTTATTTTGGCAAGTCAAGATCTATGCTACAAGCGTTCTATAACATTATCGAGTGCAAACAAGTATCTTTACCTAACAGTTATCTGAGAATGCCCCTGGCCGAGGGAAAATTAAGGAAAAGGTATGTAACACCCTGGATTTTCAAATCCTATTTATATTTGGAATTGTTTGATTTTTCTTTTTACGTGTTGTGCACGTAAAAATTTATGTATGCATTTCTCTAAAATATTTCATGAATTAGTAATTCCCATTTATTTTCTTAGAAGCCTAATTTAATTTTAAACTTAATTTGTCCCTTTGTAGCCCACATTAGTTAATTAATTAATTAAATTAGTAGAGCCCATAGTCGCTTGGCCCATTAGTGAGCCCATGCAATTTAATTAATCTTTATTTTAGTCTAACTTGTAGTGTAGACTCAAATAATAGACAATTAATTAATTAGCATGTACAACTTGTGAGTGGGGGACACTAGGGTAACACGTGCATGCACAAGAGTGTCCAAAACACACCCTTGGAGTGAGGCTAGATGGAATCAAGAGAGAGGGAGAGTGGATGAGGTGGAGAAGTGGTTATTTGCATCATGGGAAGTTATAGCAACTCCCTATTTCATCTAAGCCCTTGATCCTAAACCACTTGATTTAATCCTAACCCTTTATTTCCACTAAAATTATGTATAAATACCCCCCCTACATTAGAATATTCACACCTAATCTATATCAAAAGAGAAAGATAAAGAAATACAATTAGAGAGTAAAAGATTGAGAGTTAGTGAGTTCAAAAGATTGAGGGTTGCGTTGTGTGTTCCCATTTGGTGACCAGTTTTTCAAGAGAGCAAGGAGGCTCGGGTTTGCTTCATGACGAGGAGGAGATGACTTGTGGTGGCTCAAACTAGGAGGAGAAGGCCTCTGTTGATCAATCTAGGAGTTCTTAGGAGTACATTCGTTTTCTCTCCAATAAGGTAGGCAATTTTCTCTACTTCTAAGTAGTACCATGCTAGGTTTTGTGATAATCATGTTAGAATAAATAGATTAAAATATTGCTCTCTGATAATACCATGATTAAGGTGAAAATGGAACATAGGTGAAATTGCATGAAATGAATAAGTGAACTTGATTGAATGATATGTTTGTTGTTGTGATATTTGGATATTAATCTAGCATGCTAAATTAGATTAAATGTTTCTCCATGTAGGAAAAATTGTGGTTATGGGAAAAGTGCAAATTTTAGAAATTGTGTTTATGAGAAAAATGCTAATCGTAAGAACCTCCATATTGGGTAATAAATTATGCTTGTTGTGATTGATGCTAAATAATTCTAAATCTGTATGTTAGTTATCAGAAAAATGAACATTTTTGTAATTTAGGCTAAGTTCTAGAAATGAACAGTTTGTGTGTTAATCAAAAAGAAAGAAGAAATGATTCAAATTTTCGGATTTCGTTACTGAGCAGTCGACCGAATAGGCGTAAATAGTCAATTGTCCTGAATATCTAGTTCTTCAAGTTGTAATTCTCCCAGAACAGTCGACCGTACATGTTTAATAGTCGACTGCCCTGATCCTTTTATTTTCGAAATTTTAAAAGCATCGCAGAACAGCCGACTGGCCTTGTTTAACAGTTGACTGCCCTGATCCTTTTATTTTCGAGTTTTAAAAGCATCGCAGAACAGCCGACTGGCCATGTTTAACAGTCGACTGCCCCGATCCTTATATTTTCGAGTTTTTAAATCCTTACAGAACAGCCGACTGGCCATGTTTTAATAGTCGACTGCCCTGAAGTTTCAAATAATATCTGGATTTTCGTGAGATAATTTTCTATAACCCTTGGCCTGGTGTAAAAGAGGAAATTGAGACTATTTTTGCAAGAAAAAATTTATTATAAATTATTATTTTGAAGTGTCTTTGGGTAAAGAAAAATGTATTGAAAAGAGATTTCGATAAAAGGAAAATCGACAGTATGAATGTTTGATTTAGTATTGGTAAGTGAGAATAAGAGAATGATGTGGAAAGAATGAATTATGAATGTGACAAATTAGAAAATGAATTTATTTCTCTTATGCATGAAAATTGTACATGAAAGTGAAGTCAAATATCCTGATGAATTATGAAAGGTCTTATGAATATGAATACACAAATGCTTTGGACATGAAATGAGATTTTGAACTAGAGGGTAGCTAAAATCCTATTACCGACAATTGAATGAATTAAAATTGTAAAGTTGATTTATTGAGATGAAAGACCAAGTTGGTCATATTGTTGATTGAGACCGGTATAGAGGAAAGAGCTAACTCTAGGGGTTGATTTTATTCATGATTCAAATAAACTAAGGATTTAGACACATAGTGGTGATGTGACGAAAGTGAGAGAAAAACACGTGTATGAGGGCCATCGGATTGGCAGTGTGAGAGTGATTCACAGACTGCCTGCTTGATGCGTCATGACATGGTGTGAGCACTACTCCAGAATTATCGTCCCGGTGGCGACGCTTGTGGGGTGTTTGGTGACTGTGGGTTGTGCCATCGTTTCATGGCGGAGGTTGAATTTTCCATAGTCTGCCTGCTTGATGCGTCATGTCAGTGCGTGGGATTCCCCTCCAGACTGCCTGGACATGGGCTCGTAGATCATAGAACATTTAGGATACTTACTGTAGTTACGATAGTAATTTAAGTCATGGCAAGGGATTGAACCCTACAAGATGAAGTACGATTAAAGGCTTGCCCTCGGACCTATGTAGTATGGGATGCATAGAATCCGAACAAGTGCGCATTAGTGTCATATAACATAACAACTGCATTAAGGACTAAGTGCACAGCACAGCACGACATCTATAGGATAGTCCCTGTAGTTTTGTTTGTGACAAGTGTGTGTTTTCCAAGTAAGAGAAAATTGATGTTTTATATCCTTGCGTCAATTGAATGAACTGACGAGCTCACAGTTTCTATGCAGGGTAAAGAGGTTGACAAGAATAAGTATGCAAGCTACTTAAAGAATGTTTCAAGTGTTGTACATTTTATTCATGTAATTATTGTAATTTGCTTCCTCTGTTTAAATGTAATTTAAAGATGTAACTCTGATGTAATGAAAAATTTAAATTTCCTTGTAAAATTGTAGGAAAGAAGTGTAAAGATCCTGTGGAACTTCGAATTCAGTCTATTTTGGAATTCGGGATGTTAGAGAGTGGTATCAGAGCCACGCTTCCAAGTAGTACAAATTTATAAGAAACGACATCCTAGAAGTGGACATTAGAGCGTGTGTTGAGTCTAGAGATTTAAATGTAAGTCACTTACATTTGTGTTGCTCTATAATTTATGTATCTTCTTCTCCCTTCTCTAAGATGGCGGACCACTTCGACCCAGCTGGAGATGACGATTGGCACATTGTTGAGGAGGATTACTACCCCGGGCAAGCTGATTCAGACGAGGAAGATCCTAAAGTAGTGGAAGAGGAATGGCCTGAGTCCCGAGAGATCACTCCACCTCCAGATTCATTTGATGACTCCTATGACGAGGAAGAACCAGTTCCGAGTAGTCTTATTGTGTCTCTTCAGAGGCAGGTAGAGACTCAACGGGAGAAAGTCAGGCTACTAGAGACTCAGTTGGTGAAGCGCTAGGATAATATTACAATTCTCAGTCATCGTGTATGGGAACTTCAGAAGAGGAAAAACATGACCGATGTATTGAAGGAAGAAGTGGAAGAACTACGGGGAGAGCTTTGTGAAGCCAAGAGGAACTATATTCGATGTCAAGAATGTTTTAAATTCGGATGTATAAACTTTGAAATTCAATGAAAAGTTGATTTAAAATTCATGTTTTTCTACTTCGAATTTAATGGATCTTTTGCATCAGAATATGGCTAGAAGAGGAGCTCGAAATGGTGAGGGTTTGGACTTGGAAACAGAATTAGCAAGAGTCTTTCAGACACTCAATGTCGTTGCCATGAATCAGAACTAAGGGAGGGTGCGGTGAATCCAGTACCCGAAGCAATCAAACTCATGGAATCATTCAAAATGATGAAACCACCGGTGTTTGAGGGGAAGTCAGACCCTGACGTGGCTGATGATTGGATCTGATAGATCGAGACTATCTTCGAAGTCTTGGAGACCCTGGAGGGCAGCAAGGTGAAGTTGGCGGCACTGCAATTTGAGAAGGATGCGGCTGTGTGGTGGCTGTCGATGAAGCAAACGATGGGAGATATTGTCCTCGGCTGGGAGGAATTCTTGGAGGAATTCCGCAGTCATTATTTTCCATCAGACGTCCAGGAGAAGAAGGCCATGGAGTTTTTGGCGCTGCAGCAGGGCGGCATGTCGATTAGGGAGTATGAGATAAGATTCAATCAGCTCTCGAGGTATGCTCCCGAATTAGTGATGGACAAGGCAAAGAAGGCTCGAAAGTTCGAGCATGGTTTGAGGCCAAGTCTGAGATCTAGGATGATACCCCTCGATATCAGGAGGTTTGACAAGTTGGTCAAACTAGCTGCGACCACGGAGGCGGACATGGAGCAGTTCCACGCTATTCAGAATAGGAAGAACAACTGGAATGTGGGGAAGAGGCCCACAGTTGCTGGAAGTGTCAGAGGACATCCGCCGGCCCAAAGGTTCAAACCGACTAGAGCGAACGCTGTCAATGTGGTAGGAAGACCTGGGAATGCGTGGGTGAGACCTCCTGTGGTGACTTGTTACAATTCTAGAGAGACAGGTCACTACCAATCCCAGTTCCCTAAGTTGCAGGATGTCATCCAAAGGGGACCAAATCAGCAGGCCGGGAAGAAGCCGTACCAGCAGGGGCGAGTATTTGCCTTGACTGAAGCTGACGCTGATAAGGTGGATCACGTCATCACTAGTACAAGGGAGGATGTTTAAGAGTGTTTCTGTTGTCTCTTTTTCCCTCTTTTATAGTGAACTGTTATATAACGAGTGTGTGTTATGTAACAGGAAAACTTTATTTGAACGGAAAGAAAGCTGTTGTTTTGTTCGATACTAGGGTCCTCTCATAATTTTGTGTCACCTCAATTTGCTAAAGTTCTGGGAGTCGAACCAAAAATCTTTCCAGGTAAGATTTTAGCAGTAGCTACTCCGTCAGGGAAGACTTTAACCACTGATCGGTACTATGCGGACTGTGAGATCGTGATTGGAGATAGAATTTTTGGGATTGATCTGATCGAGCTAAATGTCTTGGGAGTCGATGTTATCATTGGCATTGATTGGATGTCAGTGTACAGTGCAAGCATCGAGTGCAAGACCAAAGAAGTAACTGTGAAGGCTCCAGGCGGACCTGAAGTCACATTCCAAGGGAAGAGGAGATGTACTGGTCTGGTGGCAGCTATCTGCAAGAGGGATGTTCCTGCAGAGGTGCAGCAAATTCCAGTGGTTCGGGATTATCCTATTTTTGGAATATTTGCCTGCATTATCCCCGTATCGTGATGTAGAGTTCAGCATCACTATTCAGCTAGGAAGTGCACCTATTTCCAAGGCACCATATAGGATGGCGCCTGTGGAGCAGGATGAGATCAAACAGCAGATTGAGGAACTGATGGAGAAGGCTTTATTCAACTGAGTGAGTCACCTTGAGGAGCGCCGGTACTTTTGGTAAAGAAGAAGGATGGATCGATGAGAATGTGTATCGATTACCGGAAGCTGAATAAGGTCACTTTTCAGAATAAATATTCGATTCCAAGAATTGATGACTTGTTCGATCGTCTACAAGGAGCAGCGATTTTCTCTAAAATAGATCTTCGATCAGGATATCATCAAGTTCGAGTGAAAGCTGAAGATGTGCATAAGATTGCGTTCAGAACTCGACACAGGCATTACGAATTCTTAGTTATGCCGTTTGGAGTGACGAATGCACCTGCAATCTTCATGGATATGATGAACAGAGTGCTAAGGTCGTTTATTGATTCTTTCATCGTGGTGTTTATCGATGAAATTCTTGTGTACTCCAAGTCGGAGGAGGAGCACACGGAGCATCTGGCATCAGTTTTGAGGAAGCTTCAGGAGCATGAGTTGTATGCCAAGTTATCCAAGTGCGATTTTTGGAAATCTAAAGTGGCATTCCTAGGTCACATCCTTTCTAAGGAGGGAGTGGCAACTGATCCTCAGAAGATAGAGGCAGTGAGGGATTGGGCAAGGCCTACTACAGTAAAGGAAATCAGGAGTTTTCTTGAATTAACGGGATACTACAGGAGATTCATTCAGGATTATGCTCAGTTAGCCGTACCACTCACTGGTCTGACCAAGATGAATGTGAACTTCAAATGGACTAAGCAGTGCGAGAAGAGCTTTCAGGAGTTGAAAGGGAAGTTGACTACCGCACCTATTTTGGCGTTGCCTAGAGCAGGTGTTGAGTATAATGTTTACAGCGATGCTTCACATCGTGGGCTTGGTTGTGTCTTAATGCAAGAAGGGAAAGTGATCGTGTAACACCCCACTTTTTATTTTTATTAAAAATACATTTTTTAATTTTTTTTGCACGTATGATGCACGTGTAAATTTTTATTTCATTACTCTCATTATCTATTTCTTTTAGCATGCATAACTTATTTAGCCTTTTTAATTAATCCATGGACCAAAAGATTAGAATCTAGCCCACTAAGAGAAGAGCCCACTAAGTAATTAAACTAATTAAACCAATTGTTGAGCCTATTAAGCTAACCCACTAATAAAATCACATTTTTTTATCATGCATTAACACATGACAAGTTACTAGTGTCAGTACACATTTAGAAACATAACTAAGCGTACCTAGTTGTATGTGCATGGGTGCATATGCATATCCAAATGTACCTAGATGGTTTTCTAGCCTGGGAGGGGGGGGGGGGGGTGTTTCGTGAAGGGAGAGAGAGAAGTGGAGCTTTAGTGCATGGAGAGTGGGGAGGTGAAAGGGTGTAGGTTTAGGAGTTTAGGAGGTGAAGAGTTGTAGGAATTAAATTGAAGAATTATTAGGGTGTGAATTTTGCATAACAAACCCTATCTTTATCCTATAAATAGAATCCCAAATTCCTATATTCTCTTGCACCAAAACTTAAGAAAAAGAAAAAGAAAGAAAAGAAAGAAAAGAGAGAGATAAAAGAAAGAGAGTAAGAAAAGAGTGTTCTTGTGCTTGGAGGCCCTTCCTAGGAGAGAGGAAGCTATTGCTAAGAGGAGAAGCTAGGAATCTTTGGAGCTAGGAGTGGTGACCACTTCTTTCATTTGTTCAACCTTCAACTTGAGGTAAGTGATCTCCTTATTTTCTAGTATAGAATATTGCATGCTATAAGAAGAATATTGGTATGAATAGATAGCTGCATGTTACTATAAAAAGATATGTTCTTGTTGGTGAAGAAAAAGTACCATGCTAACTAAAGAGAAGAATTACTTGTTGTTATGAACCATGCTAATTTGCTGGTATAGCTTTGTGTTTACAATAGTGGTAACATATGTGAATGATTTCAATAAGAAATTATGAATGAAAATCATGCTAGCAATTATGAATTAGTTTTATAAGATGATATTGATATGTAGGTAAATTTTATGCTAATATGCATGCTATGAATAATATGGTGTGATTAAATAATAGAAGATTTTGATGTAAGAGTTGATACCATGATTCATGTTAAAGTACTTATAAAATTTCATGTTTGGTAAATTTATATTTTGAATAAAAAGTAGTTTTAATTTACACTTTTGTGATGAAAAATTAGTAGTAAATCATGTAAATGAAAAATGAGAAAAATAAGAGATGATTATTTTTCCATGCATGAACAAAAGGAAAATAATAGATTGTATGAAAAAGATTAGAAAAATTTTCTTGATAGCAAATATAATAATTTTTTATTAAGTTTCCTATTGGACTCATGCAATTGATTATAAAAGAAACAAATTGATTTTAATAATCAATAGATGCAAATATTGTTTCTAATAAGAAGAAACATTAAAAGTTAGATAAATCACATGAAATATGGATTGGAAAAATATGAGTTACTGTTAAAGATTTTTTTTTATCTCAGTTTTATAATTTTATTTCGGTCTAATAAGAAAATTAGAATCAATAGGAATCAAATACATTCTTTGGGAAGAAATTGAATAATAGAAGAACATTAATAAAAACCTAAGGAGAACCTTGTGTCGACGAGCGCGCTTGGCCTAGCGGTCTGGCTTTGCGCTGGCTTCCTGTTTGGCTCGGGTTCGACTCCTGAGAATCCAAAACTTTTTCTCTTTTCGTTTTTCAATTAAATCTGAGAGTAGAAATAAAGGAGTTCTAGAGTGTACTTCAGACACCAAGTCCATATGCACTAAGTGGCTTTCGGTGGGGTCTTTAGGTGCTGGCTAGGAGCTCACGGGTTTAAGGCCCATTGTGAGCTTTTTTTTTTGTGTTTATTATTTTTAAGGGGATTTTTGAGATAGATTAAAAAGTTGAGAATAAATCCTAGTACTCAAATAAAATGAAAGGAGATTTTTGGAAATATAGTTTTAGAAATTTGAAGTACATAAAAGTAACTTTTGAGAAAGATTGTGTTTTCTCTTCAAAAACTAAATAATTTTAGAGCATGGTTTGTATTATTAAAAGAAAAGTAAAATATTGATTGTGAGATAATTGTCTTTGATGGGAATGGTTCATTTTATACTTGGTTATTAGACTTGCAAGTGATCAACTTATGTTGGTGAAAAGAATTATTATTTTGATGATTTTATGAATGAGGAATCATGAATTAGAGTTAAGATGAGACATTATTCATTTTGTGAACAATTGAAAGATGAAATGATCTAGGTTTAAGACATGATTATAAAAGGGTATGTGTACGCATAATTCTTATGCATGAATGGTTGAGTTTTGAGTTAGTAAAATCTTGTTACCGGCAAACGTTGAAATAAAAGAGTTGAGACATAAATTTGAGATATGATTGTGGATCTATCTCGGTAGTGATGTTTAAGACCGGTAAGAGATAAGACTAATTCTAGGCTTGGAAATCTATTCACGTCTTGAACTAAAATAAGTAGGCACTTAAGTGAAAATGTAGTAAACCTGGACAAACGTAAGTGGGGTGCTCTATATAGTCGGCGGTGGACTCCGAGGCTATAGACCCAGTTGGTGGACTGAGGTTGCTCCGTGGGAGACAAACTGTTATATTTTAAATCCGGGACTATGAGGACAGGTCAACGGTGGACTCCGGGATCTTGAGTAGTCAGACGGATAGTTTTGTTTGCCGTCTCCAATGTATATACGTATACCAAGCTAGAGGGTCACTTACGGGATGATTCGCACGATGTGGGATCTGTTATAACAGTCAGCGGTGGACTCCAGGACTGGGATTCAAATTCATAGAATGATCTAAACCTTGTTTTATTACCGGGTAGTTATCATGGCGAGGGATCGAGCCTTTTATTGTGGAATACGTAGGCGCTTGCCCTCGGACCTATGTAGTATGGGATGCATAGAATCCGAACAAGTGTGCATTAGTGTCATCCTAGTATAGAACTGTGTACATTAGGTATTAAGGCATGGCATACACTTACATGTTTAGCGTAGACACGTTCTACACTTTATTTATTCATTCAATCTTTCTGTGATTTGTTAAAGTAATGAGATCGTTATACTATTTCCGGCATAGAGAGGATATCCGTGTATAACATTTTGTCAGTTGTAAGCGACTGACGTGCCCACAGTCTTACATGAAGGTAATGGATGTTCATGAAGCTATAAAGTGGATATGCTGATGCTGTTTTGTTTTAAAGATGTTGTAAATGTTTCATTGTAAATTTTATTCTTCCGCTGTGTAAAACCAAGTGTACTGTAACTCTGATGTATTGTTGATAAAAAGTTTTAAATTTATTGTAAAATTGTACGAAGTGAAGTAAAGATCCTGTGGAATCTCGAATTCGTCCTTATTTAGAATTCGGGGTGTTACAGATCGCTTATGGGTCTAGGCAACTAAGACCGCATGAGACGAATTATCCGACTCATGATCTGGAGTTGGCTGCAAATATCTTCGCCTTGAAGAAATGGAGACATTACGTGTATGGTGAGAAGATGAACATGTACACGGACCATAAGAGCTTGAAGTACATCTATCAGCAGAAAGATCTGAATCTGAGGCAGCAGAAATGGTTGGAAGTGCTTAAGTACTTGCGTCCCGAGATCAAGGATCATCCTGGGAAGGCTAATGTCGTTGCTGATGCACTTAGCCGTAAGAGCAGTCTGGCGAGTTTGATTACAACTCAGAGGCAGCTGGAAGAGGAGTTGGATCGGGCTGGTATTGAAGTTGTTCTGCAAGGCTTGGGATCATCTTTAGCTCAGTTGAGGTTTCAACCAACGATGAATGAAAGGATTATCGCAGGTCAGACGGAAGATGTAGAGATTCTGAAGGTGAAGAAGCAGGTGAATGCTGGCAAGTTGTCAGAGTTCTAGATCAGGGATGGAGTACTGTGGTCTGGAGAGAGGCTATGTGTTCCGAATCAGTCGGACTTGAAAGAAATTTTTCTTCAGGAGGCACATGCTACTCTTTTGTCAATACATTCTAGGAGTACTAAGATGTATAAGGACATTACGCAGCATTTCTGGTGGTCAGGCTTGAAGCGGGATGTGGCCGAGTTCATGGCAAAGTCTGAGGTCTGTCAGCAGGTCAAAGCCGAGAATCAGAAACCTGGAAGTCTATTGCAACTGTTACCTATTCTAGAATGGAAGTGGGATAACATCAGTATGGATTTCATCACGGGTTTACCCAAGAGTTCCAAAGGCAATAATGCGATTTGAGTCATAGTCGACCGACTAACCAAGTTTGCTCATTTCTTGGTGATGAAACTCACTGCTTCGATGGACAAGTTGGCTGAGCTGTATGTTGGTGAGATCGTCAGGCTTCATGGTGTTCCGTTAACCATTGTGTCTGATCGAGATGCGAGGTTTACTTCACATTTCTGGAAGAGTCTTCAGACAGCTCTGGGTACCAAGACGGATTTCAGCACTGCTTTTCATCCACAGACCGATGGGCAGACCGAGAGAGTCAACCGTACTCTTGAGGATATGCTTCGGTGTTGTGTACGAGACTTTGGATGTAGTTGGGAAAGGCACTTAGCTCCGGTGGAGTTTGCCTACAACAACAGTTTTCAGACTAGTATCGGGATGGCGCCGTACGAAGCTCTGTATGGCAGAAAATGCAGAACACCTGTTTGTTGGTTTGAAGTGGGGGAACGACAGATGTTTGGGCCTGAAATTGTGCAACAGACCTTTGAAAAGATTGATCTGATCAGGAAGAGGTTGGTGGATGCTCAGAGTAGGTAGAAGAGCTATGCAGACAACCGGAGGAGGGACCTTGAGTTTGAGGTTGGTGACTTTGTGTTTCTGAAAGTTTCACCTAGCAAAGGCGTGATTCGCTTTGGCATGAGTGGGAAGTTAGCCCCGAGGTTCATAGACCCATACAAGATATTGAAGCAGATTGGAAAAACTGCTTACCGGTTGGAGTTGCCGGAAGAGTTGTCTCAGGTGCACAATGTCTTCCATGTGTCTATGCTAAGAGGGTACATTCCAGATTCGAGTCATCATTTGCCCGAAGGGATATAGGGTTTGCAGTTGGATCTGAGTTACATTGAGCTTTCGGTTGAGGTTGTCGATCGTCGGAAGAAAGTCTTGAGGAACAAGACAATACCAATGGTCAAAGTAGTCTGGAGAAACCAGTTGGTTGAAGAGGCTACTTGGGAATCTGAGGAGAGAATGATGAAGGATCATCCTGAGCTTTGTTTGATTAGTATCTTCTTTCCTTTTTCTTTTCTTCTTGTTGTATTTCTGTTTTCTCACCCTTCAAGTATAGTTCCGAGGACAGAACTATTCTAAGGAAGGAGTGCTGTAACACCCTGGATTTTCAAATCCTATTTATATTTGGAATTGTTTGATTTTTCATTTTAAGTGTTGTGCACGTAAAAATTTATGTATGCATTTCTCTAAAATATTTCATGAATTAGTAATTCCCATTTATTTTCTTAAAAGCCTAATTTAATCCTAAACTTAATTTTTCCCTTTATAGCCCACATTAGTTAATTAATTAATTAAATTAGTAGAGCCCATAGTCGCTTGGCCATTAGTGAGCCCATGCAATTTAATTAATCTTTATTTTGGTCTAACTTGTAGTGTAGACTCAAATAATAGACAATTAGTTAATTAGCATGTACAACTTGTAGTAGGGGACACTAGGATAACACGTGCATGCACAAGAGTGTGCAAAACACACCCTTGGAGTGAGGCCGGATGGAATCAAGAGAGAGGGAGAGTGGATGAGGTGGAGAAGTGGTTATTTGCATCATGGGAAGTTATAGCAACTCCCTATTTCATCTAAGCCCTTGATCCTAAACCACTTGATTTAATCCTAGCCCTTTATTTCCACTAAAATTATGTATAAATACCCCCCTACATTAGTATATTCACACCTAATCTATATCAAAAGAGAAAGATAAAGAAATACAATTAGAGAGTAAAAGATTGAGAGTTAGTGAGTTCAAAAGATCGAGGGTTGCGTTGTGTATTCCCATTTGGTGACCAGTTTTTCAAGAGAGCAAGGAGGCTCGGGTTTGCTTCAAGACGAGGAGGAGACGACTTGTGGTGGCTCAAACTAGGAGGAGAAGGCCTCTGTTGATCAATCTAGGAGTTCTTAGGAGTACATTCGTTTTCTCTCTAATAAGGTGGGCAATTTTCTCTACTTCTAAGTAGTACCATGCTAGGTTTTGTGCTAATCATGTTAGAATAAATAGATTAAAATATTGCTCTCTGATAATACCATGAATAAGGTGAAAATGGAACATAGGTGAAATTGCATGAAATGAATAAGTGAACTTGATTGAATGATATGTTTGTTGTTGTGATATTTGGATATTGATCTAGCATGCTAAATTAGATTAAATGTTTCTCCATGTAGGAAAAATTGTGGTTATGGAAAAAGTGCAAATTTTAAAAATTGTGTTTATGAGAAAAATGCTAATCGTAAGAACCTCCATATTGGGTAATAAATTATGCTTGTTGTGATTGGTACTAAATAATCCTAAATCTGTATGTTAGTTATCAGAAAAATGAACATTTTTGTAATTTAGGCTAAGTTCTAGAAATGAACAGTTTGTGTGTTAATCAAAAAGAAAGAAGAAATGATTCAAATTTTCGGATTTCGTTGCTGCGCAGTCGACCGAATAGGTGTAAATAGTCAACTTTCCTGAATATCTGGTTCTTCGAGTTGTAATTCTCGCAGAACAGTCGACCGTACATGTTTAACAGTCGACTGCCCTGATCCTTTTATTTCCGAGTTTTAAATGCATCGCAGACTAGCCGACTGGCCATGTTTAACAGTCGACTGCCCTGATCCTTTTATTTTCGAGTTTTAAAAGCATCGCGGAACTGCCGACTGGCCATGTTTAACATTCAACTGCCCCGATCCTTTTATTTTCGAGTTTTTAAATCCTTACAGAACAGCCGACTGGCCATGTTTTAATAGTCGACTGCCCTGAAGTTTCAAATAATATCTGGATTTTCGTGAGATAATTTTCTATAACCCTTGGCCTGGTGTAAAAGAGGAAATTGAGACTATTTTTGCAAGAAAAAATTTATTATAAATTGTTATTTTGAGGTGTATTTGGGTAAAGAAAAATGTATTGAAAAGAGATTTCAATAAAAGGAAAATTGAAAGTATGAATGTTTGATTTAGTATTGGTAAGAGAGAATAAGAAAATGATGTGGAAAGAATGAATTATGAATGTGACAAATTAGAAAATGAATTTATTTCTCTTATGGATGAAAATTGTACATGAAAGTGAAGTCAAATATCCTGATGAATTATGAAAGGTCTTATGAATATGAATACACAAATGCTTTGGACATGAAATGAGATTTTGAACTAGAGGGTAGCTAAAATCCTATTACCGGCAATTGAATGAATTAAAGTTTTAAAGTTAAATTATTGAGATGAAAGACCAAGTTGGTCATGTTGTTGATTGAGACCGGTATAGAGGAAAGAGCTAACTCTAGGGGTTGATTTTATTCATGATTCAAATAAACTAAGGATTTAGACACAACTAAGGATTTAGACACATAGTGGTGATGTGACGAAAGTGAGAGAAAAACACGAGTATGAGGGCCATCAGATTGGCAGTGTGAAAGTGATTCACAAACTGCCTGTTTGATGCATCATGACATGGCATGAGCCCTACTCCGGAATTATCATCCCGGTGGCGACGCTTGTGGGGTGTTTGGTGACTGCGGGTGGTGCCATCGTTCCATGGTGGAGGTTGAATCGTCCATAGTCTGCCTGCTTGATGTGTCCTGTCAGTGTGTGGGATTCCCTCCAGACTGCCTGGACATGGGCTCGTAGATCATAGAACATTTAGGATACTTACCGTAGTTACGGTAATAGTTTAAGTCATGGCAAGGGATTGAACCCTACAAGATGAAGTACGATTAAGGGCTTGCCTTCGGACCTATGTAGTATGGGATGCATAGAATTCGAACAAGTGCGCATTAGTGTCATATAACATAACAACTGCATTAAGGACTAAGTGCACAGCACAATACGACATCTATAAGATAGTCCCCGTAGTTTTGTTTGTGACAAGTGTGTGTTTTCCAAGTAAGAGAAAATTGATATTTTATATCCTTGCATCAATTGACTAAACTGACGAGCCCACAGTTTCTATGCAGGGTAAAGAGATTGACAAGAATAAGTATGCAAGCTGCTTAAAGAATATTTCAAGTGTTGTACATTTTATTCATGTAATTATTGTAATTTGCTTCCGCTGTTTAAATGTAATTTAAAGATGTAACTCTGATGTAATGAAAGTTTTAAATTTTCTTGTAAAATTGTACGAAAGAAGTGTAAAGATCCTGTGGAACTTCGAATTCAGTCTGTTTTGGAATTCGGGGTGTTACAAGGTAGTGGCAACCACTCATTCTTGAAATTGAAAGGAGACTCTCAACCTGGAAGAGAAAGATGCTATCTAGAGGAGGAAGGTTAGTTCTTATCAACTATGTTGTTAGTGCACTACCAGTGTATTATGCTTCATTCTTCAAATTTCCTACTTGGGTGATTAAGATAACAAACCAGATCAGGAGCAGATTTTTCTGAGTATGCTCTGATACTAATGTAAGGGGTTGTGGATGTATAAAATGGGAGAGGATTTGCCCAATAAAAGCAACAAGTCTAGGAGTTTTTGATAACAAAATCTTCAGTGATGCTCTGCTTATAATATGGTGGTGCAAAATTGTCACAAAAGACTCTCTAGTAAGCCAAACACTACAGTCCTTATATTTCAATGAACCCACTAATAGCTTTCTGTGTCCAATTCAGGCTTCTAACTTCTGAAAAGGGAGTTTATCAGCTGAACGATTAATTCATGTAGAATCTCAATTGATATGTTGGATATGGAAATTTTATCAAATCTGGTCTTCAAACTAGATAGAGGGACATAACATCTCTACACTATTTCCATATCTATTCTCTGCAGCATGGAATAAAAAAGATACTATCTTATCTAAGAGAGACTGGAAAAATAATATATGGAATTGGAGACCTAGCTTGCATACCAGTTCTAATACACTACTCAATACAGAGAAGGCACAATTGCTGCAAGTCATATCACACCTTCATCTATTAGATGTAGCAGATAATCCAACTTGGAGACACTCAACATTGGGTTGCTTGTTAGTCAAGTCAGCTTATAATTTCATCAGCATCTCAGACCTACTTTCCCCATATTACAAAACTACCTGAAACAACATTTTCCATCTTAAGTGCAAATTTTTTATATGGCTGCTGAGCTGGGAGAAGCTCAACTCCAAGGCCAAACTTCAGGCCAAATGATGGGATGGTGATGTAACATGCATAGCTTGTGCATATCAGATTGAAATCACCTTCCACATTTTCTTTGAATGTCCTTTAGCCACTAGCACTTGAGATTACTTCACTACCTTTTTCAACATTGCACACCTTCCTAACCCATTACATGACTGCTTCACACATTGGTGTTTTGATCCACAAATATGCAGATAATCACACACTTGGTATTTGGTTACTATTGTTGTTTGCTAGAGTATATGAATAGCTAGAAATGATATATTTTTTTTTGCACACAAAGAAAAAATTGATTTCTAATGCAAAGTTTTGGTTCTCTCATTGACTAGATAGGTGATAATAATGCTCTGTTTCTTTTCCTATATTCACAACCAATATTATCTCATTTATTATTTCTTGGAGTTTGAAGGCTTGGATCTTTGGATTTTCGCAAGGAGGAGCTTTTCTTTCTTATTATCATTATTACCCTTCAATTGGTCATTTTTGAGGTGGGTGGTACTTATCATCTCATGATTTGTTATATACTTGTAGAATATGATGATTGATCAAGTAAGATATATGTTAGGATTTTGTATGATCATAAAAATCGATGTAGATCTATTAGAGAATGAATCTCAATGAATGAGTAGTCAAAATAACATCTTTATGAATAAGAACATAAATTAATTAGTGACCTTTCATGCATAGATGGTTGAAGAATTTTAGAGATTAGTAATGCACACAGATTCTTACTTTTCCTATATTATGCTTGAGTAATCACATATACAGAAGACTGGGTATTTCCCCAATTTCATGTCAGTTGACAGAGTCGGTCGACCGCAACTTTTCGTACTTGCTGCAGCGGTCGACCGTCACGACTGAGTTTTCCACCATCTGTTTTACTACATTTTGCCTGAATATTTCCCTAATTTGTATGAGACTCGTATGAGTCGTATTCTAAATTGGAAAAGATATCAACCTTGTTTTTATGAAAGTTTCTTGCCTTATTGCAATCATATAATGTGTGAACTAGGATGTGATTAAGTAATGGGTTGACATAAGCTCAAGAATGGGTAAAGAATTAGTGGTTACTGTTTTCATGATATTGTAGACTGTTGGGTTTTGAATGAGATGATTGATCATCGACTTTGGGTTGGATTTAATAAGTAATGGAAGATTTTGAGTTTAGTTAAGTTTTGGATTGGAATATATCAACTAATGTATGCCCATTGTATGATAGATTTCAGTATTAACATATATATATATATATATATATATATATATATACCCAATTCTCTGTATGTGAAAGAATTATAACTGCGTTGTTAATATTTACAGTGTTCATATGAAAAAAATTCTTTATAATCTCGCTATTCAATATTATGATCTTGGAGATTCAATCTATATGTATATGCATGGATTTCTAAGTGTTTTGTTGTAGCAATAACGTGCATATGTATGTATTTGCCTAGAGTCGTATCATTTACTTACGGGCGTGCACTAGTGGTCTGACTACTAAAGACTGCATATCAGTCGACCCCGCAGTCGACTGCAGCCGGTCGACCGCAGCATTACACTACTGGCCTGTCGGTCAACTGTAGTGACTGACTGTCTGCCATTCGACAGCAGTCGGTCGACCACAGCCTTTTGTACTGCTGTAGTCGGTCGACTACCATGGCTGAGTTGTTCACTATATGTTTTACTGCATTTTTCTTTTCTTGGAACGAATGTTTCTTCGGATTCGCAAACGATGATTTTTAGTTTCCCAAAGTAATTAGTTTCAAACTTTACTACTTTCAGAGTGTGTACTTTCTATTTTTAATAGAATTTAGTCAGATTTTCGTGGTTTTAGAAAGTAAATATTCTCGAATTCCAAGATTATCACATTTCAGATTTTTCTACTATTTCGAAGATGTAAAATCCCAGTTTAATTGAAGTTTAGTTTCAGTTTCTTAACTAATTATGTGGATATGGTATGTACATGGAGGCATTTTGGTTGACTATTGGTTTGAGGGAAATCCTCATTGTGAGTTAGTCGATTTTGAATTTATGTGATTAAAAGACATGATTGAGATGGTTTCTTGAGTTGTGAGACTCTAGAGGTTGAGTGGGAACCCTAGTGGGCTGGCAAATTGAGATTTTTAGGAAGTGGGTCAGTGGGGCCTTCATTTCTGGTTTTGTAGAGTTAAGTCCGGTTGGGTACATCAACTCTAGGGGGGACTGTGATTTAATTAATAATAATAAACATAAAGACATGCACTAGTTGGATTTGTGATTAAATAAGAGCAAACATGGGTAAGGGGACCTCATATGATTCGTGGAGGGAGATGATCTCAAGTATGATCGGGGTGTAATCACTTGCGGTGTGGGATGTATCTTCAGAATTATCGGGATCGATGCGACGCACATGGGATATTCGTGTGATGAAGTACCATTTGGATTGCGGTGTGGGTTTCAATATCCAGAATTATCGGGGTGTAAGGGAGTGTACCAAAAATCACTGCGCGATGGGAATTTGATTCTTAAGAATTATTGAGGCTTGACAACAGATACTCACAAAATAATCTAAATCTTAAAGTAATTACCGTAGTATGTTACTTGCATAACGGGGGGTTGAACCCTGTAAAGTGAAGAACGATAAGGGCTTGTACCGGACCTATGTAGTATGGGATGCATAGAATCCGACATGTATATTTTAGCAGGGCCATTCCTAAGATTTATAGGGCCTTATGCGAAAAGAAAAAATGGGCCTTCTTTAAATATTATAATACTAATATTACTTTATTTTGATTTTGATATCATATATATATATTTTACGAATTCAGTTGAAAAATATGAATATGGTATATTCTATATCTTAAAAATTTTATATGAATTCATTTAAAAGATACCTTTCAAATTTTATATCATTGGAGGCTTCAATACTTGGGACGACTTAATTAATATCTTGAATTAGTCATCTCATCAATTAAAACAAAATAATATAAATGTGATTAAGGATTTTGATATTATTGCAATGCATGAAATACATGATTAAAAAAAGTTTTACGTATTAAGTCAATTTCAATAATTAACGAAAGCAAAAGCAACAACATAGAAATCATTAAAAAAACTTTCTCTAAAAGTAAATATCTATATATAATCTCAACAATAAATGAAAGAAATATAGAAATCATTGAAATTTTATATAAAAGTGTGTGTGTGTGTATAAATATATATTGAAAAAATAGATATATATATATATAAAATGAAAAAAAAATGTCAACAACAAGGTTTGAACCTACACCAGTTAGATTTAAATTCTATCCCCTTAACCAGTTGGAAAAATTGACTTTTGTGCTATAAATGGAATAAACTCTCTATTAATTCTATCTGATGGGTTCTGTCATTAGTGGGCCCTGTGCAACCGTGGGCCCTGTGCGACCGCACAGGTCGCACGGGCCCAGGGCCGGCCTTGTGTTTTAGATATCATCATATGCATTTGTATTTCTTTAATTATTTTATGCATGCTTGTTTTCTATTTTCATCCCATACGTACACTTGACACTTAGCCTAGCTTTACTTGTTGTTCCCTGTTCTATTTATTATTGTTTATGCATCATTCATTAATGTTCTATTAACGTTCATCAAGTTTGTGATTGTGAGATTTAGAAGTATCACTATTACTATAGTTGACGTCAGCTGCATTTAATTGATGTGCCCACTTTTCAATAGACTTTTGCAGGTTTTCAGTTATGGATATCATTGATGCAAATAAAGCTTGGAGTATAAATGCAAATTGAAGATTCTATGGGTTGTAAATATTTATAATTAATGTGTTTAATTCCACTGTATTTTGTAAGAAGAGAAGATGTAACAAAAAGTTTTAAATTTTTCCAGTATTTGATATTGTGTTTATGATTACGATTGAAGTTGATTCTGAAAATTGTGTCACTTATTTCTAATTTTATTTATTGGATTTTCGGTGCGCTACAAAGGGTACTACTTAGTAGTGGGCAATATAGGGGCTAAATATTAATATATAAAAAACTCACTGAAGTATAGCCCAGTTTAAAAAACTGCACTCATTTTTTTTATTTAAAAAAAAACCACCCTCAATTATGTTTTGAACACAATATTTTTTTTTAAAACTCAGTCACCCATGCCTTGAAAACATAGTTGAGGGAAGTTTTTTTTAAAAGAATGCGGTTTTTATAAACTGGGCAATACTTGAGTGAGGTTTTTTTTTAATTTATATTTAGCCAAATATAAGATAGTGTACTCGAAAGGGGGCCCATGTTTTCCATATTACTGACTACTTGATTATATGATTTCTGATTGCTGATTATTGATTACTGTTACTGGAAGACCTGAGTACATGATCATGTAGACTTAACTATTCAAGTCCAAACGTTGACTTAATTGTTAAGCCTGTGGTATGGGACATAAAATTGAGTGCATTAGATATGTTAATAAAAATTGATAGTCCGAGGTTGCATAATTGACACTGATTACCGATCATTGCATTATCGATTACTGATTATTAATAATGTATCGACTATTGATTACTGATCACTACATTACCAATTACTTACTGATCACTGCATTACTGATTATCGTTATTGATACTGATACCGACTATTGGTTACCGATCACTGCATTATCGACTACCGATTATTGATACGGATACCGACTATTGGTTACCGATCGCTACATTACCGATTACCAATTGATTATACTTTAAGGACATGATTTTACTTTCTTACAGTCACCATACAGATATTACATTGTGCATGATCATACCGTTTCAATACCTACATTGCTATCCTTTCCTTTTTCTCATGGTATATTTTACTATTTTTCTATCGTATTGCTTGATATTACTTGTTGTTCGAAGCTTACTCTAACGGACACGCCCACCAAAGATGATGCTTATACATGTACCGATGATGAGATACTGGAAGGACTTGATGAGCAGACTTTCTAGATGGCCATGATAGAGTTACTTGTGTTATCTTATTTTTCAGTCGCTACTTTGTCTAACTAGTCGTAGCGAATTGTTTATTGCATTGCAATTCCTTTAGGGGGCGTTTGGTACGCGGTAATGTATAAGGGAATCTAGGATTACCCTCTTGATTATCTGGTTTGGTAAGACATAGATATAGTTTTGCAAATAATATTAAATTCCCAGGGTTATCAAAATAATTAGTTTGGAAGGATAAACATTCCCCTTGAAAAGGGTGGGAATTGTGGATTCCTCCACATAAAAAATGAGTGAGATTATTGCATACCCAAAACACCCTAGCCTTCTCTCTCTCTCCTCCATCTTTCTCTCTCTCCCCGACTGTGATTTTCCACCCAAGCACTGTAGTTGTCTTCCCCATCTCTTGTTCTGGCCTCCGGCGAGCCCCCCTGGCCTTCAGCGACCCCCAACCTCCTCTCACGTCGCCACCCTCCGGCGACCACCCCTCTCGTCGCCGCCCTTCTATCGCATTGTTATTATAATTGCGGAAGGGGTTTTTGATCGGATGGGTGTACCGGAGGGTTATCCTCCAACCCTGTTTCTTCACATGCCGAAAGATCGAATTCGAATGAAATTGATAGAGGTGAATATTGAAGGCTTTTCATTGACTACGGATTTTCTGTCAGATAGGATCCTTGGTTTGGATCAGAACTTCTCTGCTCAGTTGTTTGCTTTGTTTCTGGAGATGGGTTTCATTGATGTGAATAATGGGTATATGAGAAAAGATGGTCGAGGGACTCCTTGGAAAAAGGCTATGAAGAAGAGTGGATTGTCATCGGAGAGGGTTGAATGGGAAGACCACATCCAGGAGGAACTAAACCTTGCTTTTGGGTACCATGAGATGACTAGCTTGCAATTTGATGATATACTGGACTGGTTTGAGTCCCATATGAGATGATTGAAGGACAATAAGCTAATTTCGAGTGTCCTGCTTTCACCGTAAGTTCACTTCAAGCCTTCACTGACATTTTTGGCTGCGGAAGAAGTGTTTTTGGGGAGGCAAATTCAAAAGAAGTTCACAGTGATGGAAGGGGGAAAAGTGAGGAATGAAAATAATCTTATTGTGAGGTAAACTTTGCTAGCTCCTCAGATTTGTAAATTTTTGCTCAATTTGTATCAACTGATTGATATGTTTAATTGAGCTTTATAATGAATTTTCTTACAAATCATGTTTAAGAAGTATTTAAGTAAGAGTATTTTATTTGGTTTCTTCAAGTGTTGGATGTTGATATTAAAAAAAATCCAAAAGGGTATTTTCGGTAATGTCTGTTATAGAGATGGATTGATGGGAATGAATTGTTCTATACCAAACACAGTAATAAAGTATTCCCAGACATGTAATGTTGTATACCAAACACAGTATTGCAACATTATTGGGAATCTTCATTCCCACCCTCACATTCCTAGGAATCCACAAATTCCTGAAAATTCTCCAATCCGCGTACCAAACGCCCCCTTAGTTTATTATGTTCTTGGATATTTTGACTCGAAGTTTATGTATATCAAATGATGATTATTTATGTAGAGTTACTTCTATTTCTGTTCATGTGATCATTATTATTATTTGCGTGAATATGCTTTATTGTTGAGCATATGACTGTATAATTTGTGGATGATGTAAGTTGAAATGCTTGTATCATTTGCTGGACCTTAATTGCGTACCCTTGATTCCGTATATGGGAAAGCGGGGCGTGACAATAATATTATAATAACAATAAAAACAAAATCGATAAAAATAAAATTAAATATTATTTTTATTATAATTATTAAAAATAGTAGTAGTAGTAGTAGTAGTAGTAGTAATAATAATAATAATATATTATTTATTATTATTATTATTATTATTATTATTATTAAAAGTGTCAAGATACACACTTTATCGTGGGTTAAAAAATGGTTAGAATCTTGGTGGGTATTCTTAATTCAACTTTTTGGGAGGAAAGTGGCGTGGTATATAAGAAAGGGTGAAGATACCCAAAGCAAGACACCCAATGCTCTTAGGTTCCGTTGAGTTCATTATTTAGCTTAAAAATAATAGTTTATGGTAGTTATTTTTATGCTTATACAAGAAAGATTGATGGATTGGCTTCAGGAGAGGTGTAGAGTTAGAGCATCCACATTGGTTTTTTATTTTTGTCATTTTATCATATTTTAACAAAAAAGATATCCACATCGGTTTGCTATATTCTCATATTTTGAGAATTTTGCTACAGTTGCTTCTCATATTTGAGAAACAAAATTTGAATTCTTATTTTGCTACAGTTGCTTCTCATATTTGAGAAACAAAATTTGAATTCTTAAAATATAGGGGACGAAACATATTGTTTCGTTCCAAAATTTTTTTATAATCTCATCGGACGACACAACATGTATCGTCTATGATTTTTTTAATTTTTTAATTTTTCTTTTTTTTTTTGGGATTGGACGGAACAAGTTGTTCCGTCAAAAAAAAAATACAAAATATGATCGGACGGGACATGTTGTCCCATCCACATGTCCCGTCCGAAGAGAAATTTTCTCAAACAAAACAACATATCAATTTGAGCACCTTTTTAACTTTTAGCCCATTAATTAACCAGCTTAAATAAGAATTAGTGTTAATTTAAACATAGTTTAGGTCATTTTAATAGTTAATTAATTCACTTAATGATTTTTTAAAAATTAAACCAAATTTAATTCTCAAACAAACTTTAAATAAAAAATATAAAAATATGCAACGGACAACATGTCTCGTGTGCTCAAATTTTATGGAAATATTACAAAATATAGCAAACGACCATTGCAGTGTTTTTCTATTTTGCTATTTACCATTTTACCATTTTGTTATAAAATAGCAATGACTGTTGTGGATGATCTTAGAGGCTTCATCGACTGCTTATATTTGGATTCTGGTAACAACTTGATATTCTGCATATATCTGAATGTAACAACTTGATATACAATTATAGATGCTAGGTGTAACAAGAAAGCCGTCCTTTAGCACTATAGTCGATACCTAATTGAATAGGTGGGTAAGTGTTTTCCGTCTTTTGTCAATAGATTTTTTTTTTTTTCATTTGTACTTTCTTTTTAATGTTTTCATAGCCAAAAAAGAAATTCCACTTTTTTGTTAAAGAGTCTTTCATAAATTTCACAAAGTGTGTGGTAAATTTAAAAAGAAGCAGAAGTACACTTACTCATGGACAAAATGAGAATACGCGTCACTGTTCCAAACCACGTACTATGGAAAAGGAAAAATTTTCATGGATAGCTGTACTTCTTTAAATAATGCTCAATATGTTATATGTTTCTTAATCGGGTAACTAGGGTTTTTTTATTGGATGTGATTATCTAGATAATCACAAAAATATTATATAAAACTAATATTTTTTGAAGAAAGATATTAAAGTGAACATTTGTTAAAGATGGGGACTGTTCTCAACACGTTTATATGGAAGTTAGGGAAGGGATTAATTATGTGCCAAAGCCACAGGTTACGAAGCAAAGCAAAATTTATTTATGGGATAATTTAACAAATGCCCCATTTAAAATATGGAAACTAATATATACCCTCATATTTTTCAATAACTAAGAAAAACCCTAAGTTTGAACGGAACGATAAAATCCCGGTTAAGTAAACTCACGTGCGTCACGCGTGATATGTGAAACGACCTAAATACCAACAATAAAATGTAATTTAACAAACGCTTCAATTCATAATGTGAAAACTAACATATACCTCCACTATTTAGAAAAAAAAGATATTTGGAATATTTTAGCAAATGCTCTCATTCAAAATACAGAAACTAGCATTTACCTCCATATTTTTTAAAAACTAAGAATTACTGTTAGTTTGGGACAGAAGAGTTTTAGGTTTTTGAATACTATATAATCGTGTTTGTTGTTTTGACAAAAAAAATCAATGCCAGCATCAATGCTTTGTTTCCACATCTCACCATGGGTGTTGTTGAAGATGATGCACAATCTAGTGTGACAGTAGGTAATACCATATTAACAAAGTTCGTGAATAATTCGTTAAAATTTGCAAATTATTCACGAAAAATAATTTGCCAAACATAATCACGAATTATTTGCAGGTTTGCATTTAATTTCCGCAGTTCGCAAATTATTCACGAAAATCATGACGTTTCGCGAATTATACAAGAAATATATATGGATTTTATACATATTTTTACTTAGGTGATGAGTATTAACTACTTAAATGCATTAAATTTTGTATTCATTTCTTCCTGAACTTTTGCCGAATTTTTTCCCAAATTTGCTAGTTTTTTAAAATTTCTGAATATTAAATCTTGTCGAATTATTTATAAACGATGAATTTACGACTATGGGTAATACACAAGCTATTGTTGAACCTATTGTGAATGAAGATGATGGAATGATGATGCACATTCTAGAGTGGAACATGAGACCACACAAACTATTGTAATAGATGATGGTACACAAACTAGTGATGATGCACAAAAATCCGTTGTAATAGATGATGGTTTCTGTGTTTTTGGGGTCAAAATCTGACGTAGAACATATTTTCATTACACTGTTGTCATCAGTACATGAAGAAATTTGTTCAGACTGACTAACAATACATAACACTCACATTTTTTACAACATCTAACACTGAAATAGTGGGGGTATATTCTAGCTTTCGCATCTTGAATGGGGGCAATAGCTAAAATATTCCAAATATCTTTTTTTTAATACTGGGAGTATATGCTAGTTACCACATTGTGATTGGGGAAATTTGCTAAAATATAATTTATCTTAGGTACGTATTTAGGTCATTATACATATCATGTGTGACGCGTGCGAGTTCATTTAACAGGGATTTTAATGGTTCCGTCCAAATTGAGGGTATTTCTTAGTTTTTAAAAATAGTGGGGGTATATGCTAGTTTCCACATTTTGAATGGGGCATTCGCTAAATTATCCCTTTATTTATTTATTTGTCTTTAAGTGGCAAGAAAACTTTGTACTCCGTGAGTTGGGGGCACAAAAAACATATATTTCCAGATCTACGTATTACTGAGTTTGCTCAAACCCAAATCGGTTTTACACACCCGTTTTTACCCTATATACTCCATATTAGTTTTGGCAAGACAACCATTGATAAAATCGAAGCCATACTAGCCAACAAGATGAAAGGAAAATCTTTATCGCTGGAGGGCTGGTCATCCTCATCAATGTGGTCCTTTCAAGCTTACCAACTTACTACATGTCCTTCTTCGAAATACCCAATGAGTTATTGGCTGGATTGATAGGTTAAGGAAAAGATTCTTTGGAAAGGGGCGGAAGAATTGAGAAAGGGTTACCATCTTATTAAATTGGAAAAAATATGCATGCGTAAAGGCACTGGGGACTTGGGGTAATCGCTCTTGAGGATATGAATCTAGCACTATTGGGTACTTCCACCACAATGGTGAAAGGGGACAAGATTCAATCCTAGCATTACCTCAAGAGTCAGGGGACAAGGAATGATGGTTCTGAATAGGAACAAGAGTGCCTTGGCTCTAGAATAAAGTCTCTAAAGCCTTTGACCCAGTCAGCAAGGCATCCACCCCTATCATTGGCTATGGTGGATATACAAAATTCTGGTGGGACAGATGGTGTGGGGGACACACGCTTAAAGTGATACTCCCATAATTTTATCAGTGGACTTCCCAACCTCATGGTACGGTTGCCAATGCCTGAAAAGGATGGTCTTGGAGCCCACTGTTCAGAGGGAGATTGTCACAAAAGTTACAATCACAGTTGGATTAGCTGAGAAAAACCATTAACTGGGTTGGAGTAAGATGTGCTGCAGGGCCTAATAGACGATCATGTGAATTGGAGAAGAACGATTCCTTTTCAATAAGATCGCTATACTACAGGATGCACTTCAAAGGTTGTTGGCTACCAAGGTCATCGGTGATCTGGAAGGCAATGACACCTCTCAAATTTAGGGTGTTCATTTGGTTGGTGTTGAACAACGCATTTCTCACTCGGAAAAATCTAGTTAACAGGCAGCCGGGCATTGACACAAACTGTGGAATTTGTAATGTGGCATTTGAAACTAGGGAACACATGATTTTAGACTGTCCGAGAAGCAAGTCTGTCTTGGTTGAGGCACTGCGTGCACTCGGTACAGATAGATACCCAACAATATACGACGAGCTTTGGGTAGGGCAACGGTTTGCTAGAGCTAGACAAGACTTGAAAGAAGCATGAACAACAATAACCTGGGTTCTCTGGCTAAACCAAAATAACTTTTATTTTCTTGGGATGAGTAATAGTATTTCTGGTAGACTAACTCAGATCTTGCATTTCATTTCTTACCTTGCAGAGATAGTTGCAACAAGAGCAAAGGATCGTATCATAGATACTTTCCCAAACAAGAGCTATGACGGCTAGGAGATTGAGGTAGACCCAACTTTGGACTAGTCCTACCCCCCGGGTGGTTGGGGCCCTTACTTTCATTTGTTGTTTTCCCTTTCTTGTTTATTTATGTTCTCACCCTCTTAAGAATGTTGGAGGTATTATATTTTATTTTCTATATTTTCTTGTATTTTTTCACTTTTATAGGCTTGTTCCGTTATTCACTTTTTTATGGAATATGGTGACTATATTCCACTTTTTCTTAAACGAATAAAGACAACCAACTATTTCCAACAATTGTGGGTTTTGTAACTAAAATGTCAAGTCCAAAACCACTTATTTATTGAATGTCATAGGAGTAAAGTTGTTTGGATTGAGGCCTTGCGAGCACTGGGTACTAGCAAAAATCCCACATCCTAAGAGGATCTATGGATATGTGCCAGTTCAGCTAGGGTTCGGCGAGAGATGAGAGAGGTATGGTATATCACTGTTGTTGTGACTACATGGATTTTATGGCTATACAAGACTAAATTTTACTTTCTTGGGACAAGTAAATAGTATTTCTGATAATTTTACTCAAATCATGCATTTCATTTCTTTTTGGGTAGCAGCAACAACAACCGGACCAAAAGGGCAGACTTCCAGAGCCTTCCACTATTTGTTCGAAGGGTGGCAATTGGTTCAAACCCGACCCGGACCCGCATAGGTTCGACCCAATTATTAGCGGGCTTGGGCTATAATTTTTGGTGTATTGTTTGAATCCCACATCCTAAGAGGATCATGTTTTTAGGCCCTAGGGAAATTCGGGCAGGGCTCGGGCTTAAGTACTTAGGACTGATGAGCCCAAATCAAATTTATGCATGCGCATGTGTATATTTATGTATATATCATGTTAATTTATATGAGTTTTTTAAAGAGAATATTCATGTATGTAAGTTGAAATGAGTATTAAAGTTTATAAAGAGAGAAATTATGCCTTATAGATTGAGTTAAAATGAAAATAAACAAATTAGATATGAATTAGGCAAAAATTTATAGTATTTCTATTTTTATTTTATTTTATCGTATATTATTCTCGATGTAGTTTTGTTTTATTAAGAAGTTATATATTAAAATATACATAAAGAGTTTTTGGGTCTAATTCAAGCTTAGGCTTGGGCCTAATTTTTTAAGCTCAAAGAAAAGTCGGGTCGGGCTTGGGCTCATGTTTTAAACTTCGGGCTCAGGCCCGAGCCTGGGCCTATATGGGTATGGCCCAAACCCGGCTCTTTGCCAACCAGAATTTATTCCCACCCTTCTAGGAATGTTGGAGGTAATTATACCATTTATTTCTTTCTTGTTTCTTGTTTGTTGTACTGCTCAGTCTTCTGCTTTGTTTCGTTACTATTTCATTACTGAAACAATGTGGTTAAAGTTCCAAATTTTCTTTGAGAAAAAAGGAAGAAGATAGGTTATGGTCTTCGAAACTTTTTATAGCTTCTTGGAAGCTTTCAGCCATCGATATTTCAGATTCCGATCCTGATCTATGGTTTAAATCGTTGTTTTCTCCCTCTCAATAAATAAATTTGTAACCGATTATTCACGCACCGAAATTAGCACCGAAATTAGCAGCAATACTATCTACACCCTAAATGCTCTAGTAGTCATACACTAGTTTCCTTCATTTATAACGCATACATACCAACGCACATAAATCCCAACGCAAGCAGTGATCTAGTAAAATAGTAATTATAAAGGGTTTGATCCAACGTATCAAAAACCTTATCAGAGACAGGGGCTTACCTTAAAACCCCAAGAAGTCAGAGAAATAGAGATAGAAGCAGGTCCAGGTCCAGTGGTCCAGTATGTGTGAATCTATGTACTATCTATTTATACATCCTACGTGGCATTCTGTTCGGTACTAACACCTACCCTAATTCCCCAATTGGATCGTAGATTGTGAGGACCACTAATGAACCCAATCCATGCAAAATAAAATTGATTTCATTTTTTATAAAACTCAAAGAACAAAGAGCGAAGAAAGAGCTACTTGTTTAAGTAGTGATTGTGAAGTGGTCCAGGGTCTCCAGCAAAATAGCGGCGGTGCACAGGGACCTGAACCCCAACTATATTGGAGGAAACCTTGGACCACTTTTAACCGACTTGCTACTCTCTATTTATTTCAAGGAAATTAAATATGAACCCCTCCCTCTATTTCACCTTTCTGTTTTACTGGATCATTTGATTTTGCATATCCACACCATGATTTTATTTTATTTTATTTTTGAGGGACCTTTATTAATTGACCCAAAAAGGAATCACTTTGAGATGCAAATGGAAGGTTGAGATATTTTGTAAACTTTGGTTTATAGATTTTTTTTTCTCATCTCCTTTTTACCTCTTTCAGTTTGAACCATATGAAAGCGCCACGCATGCGGATGAAGTGACTGTCTCTCAGTATACTCTTAATTGGTGATGCATATTATCAGCGTTCCTTCCTACTAATTTGATATTTCAAAGTGATTGTCTCTCAGTATACTCTTAATTGGTGTTGCATATTATCAGTGTAACTCCCTACTAATTTGATATTTCAATGTTCACAACAATTTTTCTTAGACGACCCATAATTTAACTCTCGTGCCAAACACTTACAGTGCAATTAGTAAGAATAGGACAGAATTAATTAGGAAAGTTGAAAAATGGATTTCTTCCGAATGTTGGCAGCCACAACTGAATACCCCGAAAAAGCAGAAAAAAAAGATAATTCTCACTCTCGGACTCCCTTTTTTTTTCACACCTTTTACTCATGATTCTCACACATTAGTTTGTACAATTGTAAAATATTACTTTTGTTTTGTAAAGCATTTTTATTTCCTAACATGTTCCACTAAGTTATTAAATCGTATGTACTTTTTAGATAAAAGGACATGCACAAACTAAATTTTTTTGAAGGCTTAGATAAAATATTTAGTACAAATAGTATGATACCTAAAAATACCTTTTTATTTTAAAAAATGATGGCCTATAATTGATGTGAGTACAAGTGAAGTGGCCCAATCAGGAACGTCGGATCTGCTTGATATTCGTTCATCTCAGATCATCAGGTCAAAATGTCCAACACGCCTTCTACAATTTCAGGCCCACAGACAAACGGGTATAACCCTGCTCATTAGGGTTAGATACTCGTTTGTTCTGCCTATAATTACCAGACCCCCTCCTCCTTAAGGAAGGTAATCTCAAAATCCTATCCTGAACCCTATCTTTCACTGCTGTTCAGTAACTGACTAGTTCGTCGGAGGGCCTGTCGCCGGAATTTCTCCAGGTGTTTCTAGGCCTTTTGCAGGTGCCCGGTCGTCCAGCCACTAGCTGCTCTTCCGAGCGGCTGAGATCTGTCCCTTCCGCTACACAAAAATACAAGAACTCACCCTGTTACTCCTGCACCGAAAACAAGCAGCATCAGGTTGGCGCTGTCTGTGGGAAGGCTGGCAGATCCGACACCAGCATCCGCCCTCCTTCTATAGATCCTTCCTCGCATGGCACCGAAACCAAGGAAAGCACATACGGCAGGGTGGTATGTCGACCCTCTTCACCCTGCTCAGAGTCATGCGAACACCCAAGGCTCCCAAAGGCGCCGACTCGAGGATCCATTGTGTCTGGGTCGGCACGCGTCACGCTCGGCCTCCAGGCCTCTCCAGCGCCATAAAACCGATGATCTTCGGAACGTCCTCAATTCACGAGAACCTGAGAACGACGTCCGGGCCCAGCTTGATCGCTCTAGGACCGGGACTGGTCAGTTCCATCAAGCTCCGACCCATAGCGTCCATCCGCCTCAGGATGGGGAACACTGGCACGGTCACTCCCCGAGGGATGAGCGACCTCAGACCAGCCAGTTTGAGGAGGTCCCTGTCACAAGGACTGAGTTCAAGGAGTTCAGGAACGAAATCCTCTCGGCCATCCGAGGGGGTCCTAGGAATGAACGTCACAGTGAAGCTCCCCTCCTTGAGGAACGAAACCGGGGTAGTGAGTCACATGGCTCAACCCAACCAGCAAGAGGGGATGACGCCATCCTCAAGCACCTCTAGGATATGGAGAATCGCCTTGCCCGCATCGGCGAAGGAGGAGGACAATCCAGTCGGGGGAACCAACCAACTGGCCCCGCATTCTTGACTCGGATCCTGGACGCTTCGATCCCAAGAAATTTTAGACCGCCACAATTCGAGATCTATGATGGGGAGAGTGATCCAGCTGATCACATGGAGGGATTCAAGACCCTCATGATGATTCACGGTGCTACGGATCCCCACCTATGTTGGGCGTTCCCAGCCACGCTGCGTGGCCCGACACGAGAATAGTTTTTGAAGCTCGCTCTGAACTCTATTTTCTCATTTGAGCAGCTTGAGTCGAGCTTCCTTGCTCACTTCGTCACCTGCAGGAAGGTGGAGAAGACAAGCGCGTCCCTCCTTGACCTCAAACAAAAGGAGGTGGTGTTCCTTTGGAATTTTGTGCGGAGATTCACAACCGAGGCTAGGGCTGTCTCTTCTCTCGATGTCGGCGTTGCATCCGCTGCATTTATGCACAATGTTCATCATGGGCAGGTGAAGGCCTCCCTGGCCAAGAAGCATCCCATTGATTTTCCAAACCTCCTGAATAAGGTCGAAAAGTACATTTGAGCTGAAGAGGATCTACATCTAGAAGGTCTGACAGAAGCCCCAACTAAGGGGAAGAGGAAGATAGATGGTCCCGAGCTCACAAAGAAAGCTTAGAAAGACTCACTCGGCCAGAAATGACTGCCTCCGATCCCTTGCTTCAAAAAATACACACCTTTGACACACAGTGTGTCAGCAATCCTCATGGAGATCGAGGATAAGGGGATTGTGCGCCATCCCCCTCGTCCAACAGCAACAAGAAGAGGGACCAAAGATACTACTGTCGGTTCCACCAGGACCACGGTGTAGCGCCCCGAATTTCTAATATAATATCTTAGAAAATACGTGGCACAATCCCAGCATCCACTTCAACGTAACATTAAACACAACCAACACCAATAAAATTTTCAACTTTTATTACAATAATCTTTTACATAGCACAGCGGAATTCAAAACATCTCAACTCATAATTTTCTTTTTATTTACAACACAAAACTTTCTCAAATCTGCTTTTACAAATTTACACAAAACTCTTTCAAAGTAGATAATCTCAAAACTAACTCAAGCATCCAAACCTCCAACTCTAAGCAACAACCTGCAACATATGAGGCTAGAGATAATCCCTAACCCCCAAAACTAAAGGGGTCAGCCATAAATGGTGTGAGTGACATAAAAGCAAACGAACAACATAAATAAACATTAAGCAAGGATTCTTAAGCAACATGTAATAAACCAAATTACATAAAATATGAGATAGCAAGAAATACAATAACAAGTGATACTAAACCAAGTGTTGAGTGTAGAAAACTGGAAAACCACATGCATAAAACTAAGTCGAGAAAACACAAATTCTATATGTGGACTCTCTAATGCATACTTGTCGAAGTCTATGCATCCCACTCTACATAGGTTCGGTGCAAGCCCTTAACGTCTTCACTTCATAGGGTTCAATCCCCCGTTATGCAACTAATCCTAACACGATGACTACTACGAGATAAAGATAAACTATGGATAGTATCTCATGCCCGATAATTCCGGAGATAGATTCCACACCCAAGATATTATACTTGGATAATTCTGGAGATCATCCCACACCGAAACATTGACACATCACCACACGAATATCACATGTGCTTCGCCTTGACTCCGATAATTCCGGAGATCAATCCCACACCACAAGTAATTACCGTGATAATTTCGGAGATAGTCCCACACCACAAGTAATCTACCGTGATAATTCCGGAGACATCCCACACCACAAATAATCTACTGTGATAATTCCGGAGATTAAATCCCACACCGAAAGCCATACTGAGGTACTTGACTCATGTTCCCGTTCATCATATCACCACTAGTGCCTGTCCTTATTATTTTTGGGTTATTTAATTACTCAACGAATCTCCTAGAGTTGGTGTACCCTACCAGACTTAACTCAAAACTGAACAACTGAAATGCCTCAACAGGCAACTAAAATAACTCAACACTGGTATACAGGGTCACACACCTCTAGAGACTCAAACTCAAATGTCTAAACCAAATTTCCACCAAACAAGTGGCTCAACTGAATATCTTAAATCAAAGGCTTAATCAAGTACTTAACTGAACGTCCAAAAAATCAAATACTGAACTGAATGTCGAGTATAGAGTGAATTATCTGAAAAACCAATCATTCGAAATAACACTCAAGTTTGCAAAGATCCTTCAGTACCAGTCGACTTATACTGTGGTAGGTTGACTGTCCAGAGGACAATTATCCAAAATTTTACAAAAATAAACTAAGTCATAGCAGTCGACTTAAAAGAGAATCGGTCAACTTACCCGAGGTATATTCCAATAATTTTCAAGAAAATATTCTAAGTACATAAGTCAACTTAAAGGATTATAGGTCGACTGTCCCGAAAGGACTGTAATAATTTTACAAAATAATTTCTCAGTGAACCAGTCGACTGCCTAAGAGCTAGGTCGAATGTCCAGAACTACTTTTCAAGGATACTAAAATACAGTAGCAGGTTCGTACCAGTCGACTGTACAGTAGACCAGTCGACTGTCGGCATACAGTTTTCACAATTTCGGTCTGAATACGATAATCAAAACTGGAGCTTTTCTAAAGATTCATTGTTTATGAAAATAGTACGTATTCAGGAAAAATGAAAAATCCCAACTAATCTCCATTTTGGATATATTACTCACAACATCAAATATGTCAAAACTCAAGTTCTCATGTTCTCGATCACTAATTCTTCCATTAGGGTTTCTCAATACTAAATTTCTTTCACAACTCTCAATAAAAATTTGATTTACAATATATAAGATCCAGATGTTCATCATCCGATCATAGCCATACTCAAATCTTAATCATGCCTTTAGCAATACGATTTTATAAACAAAGATCTACTAGTCATTCATAGATTTCACAATATGGTACAAACAACAATCATTATTCACATGAATCATACCACAATACAAGATCTATATCGTTCACAACATCACATCAAACAACATTGCCACTCGCATACATAGATCAACAACAAGACAAATTTATATCATTCACAAAACAAAACAAAACACACAATGTCACTCACCTTTGAATTGAGGAGATTCAACGAAAAGCTTTCCATTTTGCCAGATCCAAGAACTTCTTCTTCCTCCACCAAAACAAATCTCCAAAATTCTGTATTTGTGCAGCAATGTCGGCTGCAAAGTCCTTTTAAATACCCGGGATAAAGAGTTTAGGGTTTTACCCCACTTTTGCAAAATAATTCTTTCCAAAATACAACTTCACATATATAGGTCTAGTCTTGGAAATTCGACCAAAATTCATTTAAATTAGGATTTAAAGGAAAAATAAAATTCTAAATCTCAACCAATACCGTTCAAAATGCCCAGAATATACATTTTTACATTTTAACCCTTAAAAATGTCAAATTTGCAAAAAGGTCATTCTTTTCTCAAAATTTGCAAATAGATCCAATTAATTTCAGAAAAATCTGGAAAAATACTAAATAAATCCCAAATATTCAATAATAGTTTTTCATGAAGGAAACTTAACTTTTCAAACTTCTCAAAAGGTATTTACACGTGTTTTGCACGTGTATGAAGATAATTTTTTCTGAAAATATTCATTAAATTCTCCAAAAATCAATTTAAATTCATTTTCAAATATTTAAAATGATATTTGAAAATACGGGGTTCTACACAAGGGCACGAGACTGATACATGCCAGACCCTCCAAGACGAGGTCGAAGCCCTCATACAGAGTGGGTACCTCAGAGAGTTCACCTTACCTAATCAGCGAGATCCGAAGGCTTCTCCTCCTATTGTCAAGCTGGATCCCTAGCCTGAACACGATGGGGACCGGCTATCCAACACTGCATCCATTGTGGGCCCATGAGGGGAGAGTCGAAAACCTCCCGCAAGGCCTTCTTGAGGGAGGTTAACTCTGTCCACGATCACGCACCCCCCGTAGCCATGGATTGGTTGTGTTATTTTCTAACAATGATCTGGAGGCGGTCCGCCTGCCACATTGCGACACACTAGTAATCAGCCTCGCCATTGTGAACCACGAGGTCCGCCGCATCCTCGTGGACAACAGAAGCTCTGTGAACATCTTGTTCCTCACAACATTCTGAAGAAAATAATTTTGGGGAAAATAATTTTTGTTCTTCTTGTTCTATTATTCTTCACTGTATGCATCTATATATAATGATTACATTCTTGGAGAAGAAGAAAAAAGATTGAGAGAAGATTGGGAAGATGAGAGATTTGGGAAATCTGTTTCCTATATTAGGAAACAGAATATACAATTACTATATTTCAACACTCCCCCTCAAGTTGGTGCATAGATATCGAGCATGCCCAACTTGTCAATAAATTTCAAGAAGAGCCGAGTCGAAACAGCCTTGGTTAGGATATCTGCGAGTTGATCTTCTGACTTCACCTTGGATATCTCAATAACTTTCTCATCTAATTTTTCTTTGATGAAGAATCTGTCTACCTCTACATGTTTCGTCCTATCATGCTGAACTGAATTAGCCGCAATATCACATGCCGCTTGACTGTCACAATACATGTACTAAGTCCGCGACAGGAGTTTCAGCCATAAAACTTCTGTTATACTTAAAGCTACTCCGCGATACTCAGCCTCTGTACTAGAGCGTGCAACAACATTTTGCTTCTTGCTCCTCCATGTAACTAAATTTTCTCCAACAAAGGTGAAATATCTTGAAGTGGAGCGCCTATCGATTGTAGATCCTGCCCAATCAGCATCAGTATATGCCTCAACCTTCAAGTGACCATATTTCGCACATAAGACTCCTTTTCCTGGGGCTGACTTAATGTACCTCATAATTCTCATCACCGTGTCCATATGTTGTTCCCGAGGTGCATGCATAAACTGGCTTACCACACTTAAAGCATATGACAAATCTGGCCGTGTATGTGCAAGATACATTAGTCGTCCAACCAATCTCTGATATCTTTCCTTATCACAAGGCACTTGATCAGCTTCGTTGCATAGTTTCAGTCCTTCTTCCAATGGTGTACTAATCGGTTGACAGGCGGACATTCCAGTTTCCTTCAATAAATCCAGAACATATTTTTTTTGAGAAAGAAATATCTCATTTCTTGAGCGAGAAACTTCAATACCTAGGAAGTATCTCAAAGAACCAAGATCTTTCATTTCGAACTCTTGTGACAAGTAGTTCTTTAATGCCTTCATCTCCTCAGGATCATCTCCAGTTACTATCATATCATCAACATAAATAATGAGAGCAGTAATTTTACCTTCTTTCCTTTTTAGGAATAAAGTATGATCAGAATTACTCTGATCGTATCCGAATGTCCTCATTGATTTTGTAAATCTCCTAAACCAGGCTCTTGGTGACTGCTTCAGTCCATACAATGCTTTCTTCAGACGACATACTTTATTGCTGTGTTGGACTGGTCTGTTCGACCCTGGTGGAAGATCCATATAGACTTCTTCTGTCAATTCCCCATGCAAAAATGCATTCTTCACATCAAATTGCTCCAACGGCCAGTCAAGATTTGCAGCAAGTGACAGTAGAACTCGAATAGTGTTGAACTTTGCCACAAGTGCAAATGTTTCATCATAATCAATTCCATAAGTTTAAGTGTACCCTTTGGAAACCAGCCTTGTCTTGTACCGCTCTATCGAACCATCCGATTTATATTTCACTGTATAAATCCATCTGCATCCTACTGGCTTCTTTCCTGCTGGCAGCTCGACTATCTCCCAAGTCTCATTCTTCTTCAAGGACTTCATCTCCTCATCCATAGCTGCTTTCCACCTTGGATCGGCTAAGGCTTCCTGCACACTGTTAGGAATAGATACAGCAGATAATTGATTTACAAATGACTTATTTAATTCAGACAATCGGTGAGTGGACACATAATGACTCATGGGATACTTGACATTACTAGTGGGATTAGGCTCGTAAGTGGGTTTAGGGATACCTCTAGTAGTACGGTTTGGGAGTTCTCTTCTTGGAGCTTCGGACAGCGATGACGATTGGTTTTGGGGTACTACTGGGAGTAGAGATAGATCTGATGGTACTGGTGGTGGAGATGGTTCAGATGGTGCTGGTGGTAGAGATGGCTCATCTTCATGGAGGTTCGATACTGACTGCAGATCTTTGTGGAAATTTTCTTCCTCAACCAAGTCTTCATTCGAGTGATCGCCATTACTTACATCCTGATTTTCTCCCCTTATATCTGATTGTTCTTCATTCGAGTGACCGCCATTACATACATCCTGATTTTCTCCCCTTATATCTGATTGTTCAGTTTGAATAGTAACTACTTCATCATAGGCAAGAGTTTGAACTTCACTTCGGTGCTCCCCCTGAAGTTCAACCTCAGAGGAAAAATACATCTCATCTTCATGGAACACAACATCCATAGTCACAAACATCTTTTGAGTTGGTGGGTGATAGCACCGATACCCTTTCTTATTCTGTGCATATCCCACAAAAACACAGCGGACAGCTCGAGGAGTTAACTTATTGCGTTCATATTGATGAAGATGAACAAATGCAACACACCCAAATACACGAGGTGGCAAGTTGATGATTTTTGGTGCATTCACAGCTTCAGTTAATGCTTGAAATGGTGTGAGGAAGTTTAGGATATTAGAGGGAACTCGGTTGATTAAGTATGCAGCAGAAGCAAGGGCTTCTCCCCAATAAATGAGTGGCAGATTTCTATGGATGAGAGAAGCACAGACCACTTCGAGCAAGTGTCTATTTTTCCTTTCTGCAACTCCATTCTGTTGAGGTGTATACGAGTATGTAGTCTGATGAACAATTCCGTTTTCCACCAAATATTGTTGCAGATTTGAATTCAGGTACTCTCCGCCATTATCACTCCTAAGAACTTGAATTTGTGATTTATACTGAATCATAACATGCGTGTGAAATTTCTGAAACAAACCACTAACTTCACTTTTCGACTTCATCAAACAAATCCAGGTCATACGGGTACAGTCATCAATAAAGGTCACAAACCATTTGGCTCCTCCAAATGTAGTGATTTTAGATGGACCCCAAACATCAGAATGAATAATCATAAAAGGAAGGGAGCTTCTACTTGGACTTGGAGGAAAAGAGACACGATGACCTTTTGCAAGTTCACACACATCACACCGAAAGGCAAATATATCCAACTTTAAAAATAAACTTGGAAATAATTTCTTCAAATAACCAAAACAAGCATGCCCTAGACGTCGATGCCATAGCCAAATATCTGATTTCTTCTTCTCATATTCGGATCCTTCCACACTTAGAGCTTGAGTCAACTTGCTCAAACTTTCAGATTCTAAATCTAGGTAATAGAGCTTCCCGTGCCTAACCCCATAACCAATCGTCTTGCGAGTCCGAATATGCTTAAACACGCAATGAGAAGGCCAAAAGACTACAATACAATGTAAGGCAGTAGTTATTTAAGCAACAGATAATAGGTTGAAATTCAAGGATGGCATAACTAAGGCAGTATCTAAGGTTAGGTTGTTTGTGAGATGTATGGTACCCTCGCCAGTAACAGTGGTAGGATCACCATTGGTAGTGGACACAGTCGATTTAGTGGATGGTTGAAAATTTTGAACTTGTCTAGAATCAAAAGTCATATGGTCGGTAGCACCCGAATCAATTATCCATGCACTATTCATAACAGAAGCAGAAATATTAAATACCTTACCATCATTACCTGCAGCTGTGACTAATGTAGAGGCGAGTCCAATACTCTTCTCAGATCTTTCAGTTTGTCCCATAGTAGCGCCACAAAGGGGAAAAACAATGAATCTGATCTTCAGCAACCAATAGCAAACAACACAATTTGGTCAAGAACAGCTCCAAGTCTTCAACAACCAGCAAAACAGCAACAATCCAACACCCAAACAACAACTCCACAGAGGATAAAAATAAAACACCCAACACCGAGATCCAAATGCCAAACATAAGATCAAGATCCCCTTCACAAAACACCAAACACCAGCCTAAATCAACCCTTCATCTTCACCCAACAGTAAAGAGAGAGAGAGACAGTAGCAACAGTAAAGAGAGATCTGATCGGCGGCGGTCGACGGTAGACATCGATGAGAGGCGGCGTCGTGTCGCTGCCGTTGAGCGGAACAGAGGGGCGGCATGTTTGGGCAGCTGCGAACGGTGCTGGTCGACAGGTAGAGGAGCAGTGCTGGGTTTCGATCTGGTCGCTGCTGAAGTTGAGATCAGAAAAGAAGGGCATCGACGATTGGGGGAAGCAATGACATGGTTTCGATCTGGGGTGGATTTCGATGAGGTAGGTGGCGAGGAGAGGTCGGGTGTTGAGGAGAGGTAGGTTTTGATTTGGATGAGGAGGTCGGGGCTTAATGGCCGATGGGGGGTCGTTGACGGGGAATGGAGCACGGGGAAAGGTCGACGGAGGTCGGGAAGAAAGCAGTGGGTTCTGTGTTGGGAAAGATGAACAGTGCGGAAACAACTTGCAGATTCGGGGATCTGGGTTTGGTCGGGATCGTGATGGAGGCGTTAGATCCAATGGCCTCCGTCTCTTCTTCTTCTTCAACTAGCCTAGATCATGTTAGGCTCTGATACCATGAAGAAAATAATTTTGGGGAAAATAATTTTTATTCTTCTTGTTCTATTATTCTTCACTGTATGCATCTATATATAATGATTACATTCTTGGAGAAGAAGAAAAGAGATTGAGAGAAGATTGGGATTTGGGGAATCTGTTTCCTATATTAGGAAACAGAATATACAATTACTATATTTCAACACATTCAAGGCACTCAAACTCCCCAGGGAGATGCTGAAGCCGGTCGGGTACACATTGCATGGATTTTCGGGCACTCCTGTACAGATCGAGGCCATCATCACACTCGATGTCACTGTTGGAACCGTGCCAAGCATCTGAACTGCGACCATGGACTTCATGGCAGTCAACATCAAGGCCGCATATAACATCATCCTCGGCCGATCCGACCTCTGTTCCCTTCAGGTAGTTCCCTCTGCCTACCATTTGAAGATGAAGTTCCCTACTGACCATGGAGTCGGCATGGTCAGGTGTAATCAAGAATCGACCCGGTCCTGTTATATGACTACAGTAGGAGGCACTGTTCTGCCCTTCGACGCTTTCAAACTTCTGTCTGAAAGGAACAAAATGGGCTCAGAGCCCGTCAACGAGTTAGAGGAAATCACCTTCTCTGAGGAGGACAATTCTAAATGTTTTCGAGTCAGCTGGTTTCTCGACCCAAATCTCAAAAGCCTTGTTAAATGCATTCGGAGGAACCTTGATCTCTTCGCCTGGACACCTTCTGATATGCCCGGAATTTCGGAAGACCTCATCATGCACAGGCTCAACGTCTGCCCTGATTCAAAACCCATCCATCAGAAGCGCCGCAAGTTCTCTCATAAAAGGCAGCATGCTACAAAAGAAGAAGTAAGCAAGCTCCTCTCTGCCCAATTTATATAAGAGGTCAACTATCCAGAATGGCTGGAAAATGTAGTAATGGTAAAGAAACCGAGTGAAAAGTGGAGGATCTGCATAAACTTCACGGACATGAATAAGGCCTGCCCGAAGGATCCATTCCCGCTCCCGAGTATCGACACCCTGATAGATGCGGCATCGGGACACGAACTGCTGAGCTTTATGGATGTTTTTTCGGGCTACAACCAAATCTGAATGTTTCCACAAAACATCCCTAAACAGCCTTTGTAACCGACTAGGGCCTTTATTGTTACCTAGTCATGCCCTTCGGGCTAAGGAACACCGGTGCAACGTACCAAAGGCTCGTCAACTGGGTTTTCAAGCATCAAATAGGTCGGAACATGGAAGTCGACATTGACGGTATGCTCATCAAAAGCTATTGGGGCCAGGACCGCATTATCAACCTCGAGGAAGCCTTTGGGGTTCTACAAACCCACAATATGAGGCTCATTCCTTATAAATGCGCCTTCAGCGTCTCATCTGGGAAGTTCCTCGAAGATTCAGGCCATACTGGACATGTTGCCTTCAAGAAACGTCAAAGAAGTATAGAGGCTCACGGGCCGGTTGGCGGCAATCGGCCGTTTCCTCTCCAAGTCCAGGGAAAAAATCCCTTCCATTCTTTAAAGCACTCCGCATGGCGAAAAACTTTGAATGGGGCAAATTGCAACAGCGAGCCTTCGACCAATTGAAGTCACACCTGACCAACCCTCCGCTCCTTAGCAAACCAGAGCCGGGTGAACCCCTCTATCTCTACCTCGCTGCATCCGAACACGCCCTCAGTGCCGTTCTCGTTTGAGATGAAGATGGGCCCCAAAAGCCAATTTATTATGTCAAAAGCCAATTTATTATGTCAGCAAGGTCCTGCACGATGTGGAACTCCGGTATACAAGGGTGGAAAAAGTTGCTTATGCATTGGTAATGGCCGCACAGAAACTCCGACCGTACTTCCAAGCTCACTTCATTCAAGTCCTAACAGATCAGCCACTCAAGCTCATCCTCAACAAACCTGAAAATTCAGGGCGACAATCAAGTGGTCGATCGAGCTCATCCAACACGACATCCACTATCAACCCCACACGACCATCTAGGGCTAGGCTCTTGTAAAATTCATCACCGAGTGCACAATTTCGAGAAGTACCCGACTTACCAGAGGAGGAACCTGTTTGGGAAATATATGTGGATGGGTCATCCTGCTAGGGAGGAAGTGGAGTGGGCATCATACACCTCGGTCCTGAAGATTTCATCTTGTGATATTCCCTGCATCTCAAATTTTAGGCCTCCAACAACGAGGTGGAATACGAGGCGATGATCGCCGGACTCACGCTCACCCGCAAAGCTGGGGAAAGTCGCATTAAAACCTTCAGTGACTCTCAACTCGTGGTAAGTCAAACCTATGGGGACTACGAGGCGCGCGATGCCTGAATGATCATATACCTGGCACGAGTAAAGCTACTCCTAAAGCTTTTGACCAAGCCGCCGTCGAGCGCATACCACAAGAACAGAATGGTCCAGGAGACGCTTTATCCAAGCTTTGCTCCTCTTCCTTCGAGGGCCTTGATCGGACCTTCCTTATCGAGATACTCCACAAATCCAGCATCGAGAAGACCGAGGTTCTTTGCCTCAAAACGGACACACCCACGGGTACTTGGGCGGATCACATCCACCGTTTCTTGAGCGAAGGGGAACTATCAGAAGACCCGACCGAGGCGAGGAAGATTAGGGTTTAATCCCAGAGGTTCAACTTGATTGACAATACTCTCTTCAAACGTTCATATTGATGGAACTGAGATGATTTCCAGGACTACAGATTGGTGTGCGTATCGATCGTTAAATATAAACAGATTAAAAATGTGATCTAACCCTATATAGCGGAAACTAGGGTTCACAAATTATACCTGCGGTGAGAAGAAGACGACAGCGACCCCAAGATCTTCTGCACGTATTCCTTCCTCGGGTTGGACGTCGTGTGGGCGACGATCTCCCAACCTTTCTTCTCCTTGGCTGACCTCTCTTTCTCTCCTTTCGTGAATCACGAGTTTTGAGAAAAATCTTATCTTTTTTTTTGATTGTCAATTACAGCCAGAGAAAATAGAGGATATATATATAAGGCTACGGCAGGGACCATGAGGAGAAATTAGGGTTAGGTCTCCTAACGGATCTAGGCATCCCGTGTTCAGCCCGAACACACAACCCAGGCCCATTAACAATAGCTCGGTCCACTAAGGAGCTATTGTTGCACTACCTTCCTAATTCCAAATTATATTTATGGGCTCCTTTTATTATATGCTCGTTCAACTCCCCATGTTAAGATATCGAATGTCCGTTGATCAAATTAAGTTACTGACAACTACATTGATCAACATCTTTTATCCTTAAGTAGTACCACTCAACTTTATTTGTCATGTCGGATATAATCCACCTGCAGGGTTTACATGACAATCCTTATGAGCTCCTTAAGGGGACATCATCAACCCGACGTATCGGGACATGGATTCCTTTTACAATCAACAGCCCATCATACATACAATGCTATTACCCAATTCATAGAGGTTGTTGATCCATAATGAATCTCACTCTTTTATGAGTAAAAGTAATGCACACTGCATATACATGTCTGTTATTATATCTGGATTAAGAGCATAAGCATCCATAATAACAGAGGTATTTGTTCTCTTTTATAGTCAGTACAAAGAGAACAACCTCAAGTGGTCCTGTTCAATACACACAAAGTGTACTAGTGTAAACCTATAGTCAAGATAGACTAATACCAGAATACACTACAACCTTTCCAATGGATTGTCCAAGTCCGTCTAGGTTGTGAACTATTTATATATTCCATAGGGAACTGATAATATGATCTTCTGTGTGTCACCTCATACCATATTATCAACCTTATAGAATATCAGACACTTGCATTAATATTATAATAAACACAATATGCAAACATATGCCCATATGATTCTCATTCAAAAAAATAAGGAAATAAAGTTAATACAAAAGTGATGCTTTCAGTATATAACCCTAACACATACACCCAGATAGATGGGAGACCATACCTCCGATACTCGAATGCTGAGGAGGCGAAGTGTGCACTTGAAGAGTTACATCAGGGAATCAGAGGTTTCCATATAGGCAGCAGATTGCTCGTCTGAAAGATGCTTAATTACCGGTACTATTAGCCGACAATACTGCAAGACACCACCGACCTCGTGAAAAAGTGCTGACCATGTCAAAGATTCTCTCTGGTCAGGCGCGCTCCACAGGCAGAACTAAAAAAAAGCCTCTCTAGCCCGACCCCCTTTGCCATGTAGGGAATGGATCTTGTTGGCCCCTTTACCAAGGCAACTGCCCAAAGGCGTTTCCTCATCGCTGCGATCGACTATTTCTCCAAGTGGGTTGGAGAAAAACCATCAGCCACAATTACCGAACATCAGACACAACAGTTCTTTTGGAAGCACATTATCTGCCGGTTCGGTGTCTATAGGGTAATCATCACGGATAACGGGACTCAATTTGCCGGAAGATGTTTTCAAAAAAAAAATTTCGAAGACATGAGAATCAAGCAACAGTTCTCGGCTATATCACATCCACAATCGAACGGCCAGGCCAAAAACGACAACCGTCAAATTCTTGCAGGACTCAAAAAAGGTTGGACAATTCACCCAAGGGACACTGAGTCGAGAAATTGTCGAGCGTACTATGGTCATATCGGACGACCAAGAGAATCCCAACAGGCGAATCCCCATTCAATCTTACATACGGGGTAGAGGCAGTGTTTCTGCTTGAAATCGGGCTCCCCTTGCCGAGGATCATGGGCTTCAATGAAGAATCTAACTCGAACGACCTCAGGGCCAACTTGGACCTGGTTGACGAAATCCATGAAAGGGCCGGCGTCAGAAGAGCTATCTACCAACAACGGATTAAGAGGACCTATAACAAAAAAGTTCGTCCGACCAACACCAAAGAAGGTGACATCGTCCTCAGAAAGCTCACAATTTCCTAATCCACCGTCAAAGGCAATCTAGCCCCCAATTGGGAGGGTCCATATAAAGTCTCTCAAGTGATACGTTCTGCCACGTACCGACTCGAAGACCTGGGGGGCAGGATAGTTAAGAGGCCCTGGAACGCTGAGCACCTTGTCAAGTTCCAATAAGGAATATAAGGGGGAGCCTACTGCTGTAATCGGTGCTGCACGCCAATTCCCCTGTAAACAGACATAAAATAAATACAGGAGATTTTGTTTTGGAAAGTCAAAGTTAGTCGGCTATATTCTCAACTTCCCACCTACGAGAGATTTCTCATTCTCTCACGTCCATGCCACTCGTCTTGGACTTCCATCACCTACGAGAGATTTCTCAATCTTTCTCGTCCTTGTCACTCGGCTTGGACTTTGACCACTTACGAGAGATTTCTTAATCTCTCACGTCCCCGCCATTCAGCTTGGACTTCCACCACCTACAAGAGATTTCTCAATCTCTCACGTCCTCACTGCTCGGCTTGGACTTCGATCACCTACGAGAGATTTCTCAATCTCTTACGTCCTCGCCGCTCGGCTTGGACTTCGGCCACATACAAGAGATTTCTCAGTCTCTCACGTCTTCACCGCTCGGCTTGGACTTCGGCCACCTACGAGAGAATTCTCAATCTCTCATGTTCTCGCCGCTCGGCTTGGACTCTGAAAATCTTTGAGAGTCACACTCATACTGCACGGTTCGGACTGTTTCACACAAAAAAACCCACAAGAAACCAATTCACTATTGTTTTTCATATTATTAATTACAACCAACAGAAGTGTATCGATACAATCGGCAAGTCTTTGTTACATCGCTCGCAATCGACCTAAGGCTCCTACGTAGGAGACACATAGTTGGTACATACCAGTTCAAAGCTGTCGGAACGAGTTTGTTCCTCTACAGGATCTCCAGGGGTCGCTAAGGTGGACACACCCACAACGGAGCTCTGGGTGTAACCTGTCCTTGCGGGCCCCATCCGTATGGTTAGAAACAAGACTCCGACAGAAGGGAAGGTGCCCCCAAAAGAAACAAATTTGGATCCTGACGTTCCGAGCATTATCTTGTACCGTTGTATCTCTAACTCTTTCTCCACAGTGACCTCACGGAGGAAAGATTTGGACAACTGTCTCCGGGCGGAAGTGCTAGACATCAAAAACACAACCTCCGCACTTCCCAAGTTGTGGTTGGCTATCAACTTCTTCAAGCGTGCCAACTCCAAACTAAGTCCCTTCAACTTATCCATAAAGTATTAAACAGCCGCCTCTTGATCGTGAGCCTCTTTACATTACCGGGTCAGTGCGGACTCTAAGGCCGTGACCTTACCCCTAAGCTGTGCCATCTCGGCTGTAACGCCCCGAATCCCAAATACACTGAATTCGAGATGTTCTACAGAATCTTTTCGCTTCTTTTAGTACAATTTTACAAGAAAATTTAAACTTTTCACTTTACATCAGAGTTTACAACATTATTACACTTTTCATTTGCACAGCGGAAGTAAAATTTACAACAATTAAATAAATGTACAACAACATGGTATAATCTTTAAGCATCCATTCCTCTTTAATCTTTAACATGCCATTTACCTGCATATAAGACTGTGGGTACGTCAGTTTATTCAACCGACGATCATTATACACAGCCATCCTCTCTATGCCGGAAATAGTATAACTTAATTTTCCATATTTAGCAAACACAAACTTGTCACATTTCAATTAAAGGGACTACCCTATTGATGTCGTGTTGTGATTGTGCACTTAGCCCTTAATGCATTTATTTATATTACATGACACTAATGCACACTTGTTCGGATTCTATGCATCCCATACTACATAGGTCCGAGGGCAAGCCCTTATTCGTTCTTCATCTTTGTAGGGTTCAATCCCTCGTTATGTCTTAATCTACTACTGTAATTACGGTAGTGTCTTAGATGTCCTATGATCTATGAGCCCATGTCCAGGCAGCCTGGAGGGGAATCCCACGCACTGACACGACGCATCGAGCAGGCAACCTATGGACAATTCAGCCTCTGCCATGGAACAATGGCACCACCCATAGCCACTTAAACATTCCACAAGCGTCGCCACCGGGACGATAATTCTGGAGTAGCGCTCACGCCGTCTCTTGACGCATCAAGCAGGCAGCCTGTGGATCGCTCTCACACCGCTAATCCGTTGGCCCTCATACTCGTGTTTTTTTTCTACTTTCATCACGTCTCCACTATGTACTAATCCTTAGTTTTATCAAAATCATGAACAAAAAATCAAATCTCTAGAGTTAGCCTCTCCACTAAACCGGACTTATTCATTCATTTCGACATGACCAACATTGGTCTAATTTCAATAATTCATTTCAATTTCTTTCCAATTGCCGGGGGAGACTTAGCTACTCTTCCAATTCAATTTCAATTCACAATTTCCACAATGAGTTCTTAAGACTCATAAAATTCATATTCATAACCAACGAATTTTTCTTTTCATTAACATGATCTCTAATTCATTCATTAATCCATATTCATACATGAACTCATGCACTTTATCAATTAGTAATTTCATACTTGGAATTCATATCACGAATGAATATTCATACTTCATATTTTTTTTTTCACATCATCCTCAAGTGAGAATAAATTGCATTATATCACACAACAAGGTTCTTTTTGCCAAATCACTTTCTAATACTTCATTTCACTTTATTCTTATAAACTATAATTTTTCACAAGTGTATACTCTAGAACCATAGTTCTAATTGTGTACTTTATTCACAAACCATAGTTTAGCTCTTTCAAATAATGCCCAAATCATCTTTATAAAATCCCTTACATTTTTATGAGAATAACCATATTTTTTTCACAATTTTTGGACATCTAGAAACCCCCAACAAAATATTTTTTCAAAGATGCCGAGGGTAGGAATCAAACCCAGGCACACGGAGAAAACAGCCAAGAGCACCCGCCGATAGGCCGAACTGTGCTAGCGGTATAAGGAAGGGCTAAAGAGTATTTATTACTTTCGGGTCGGTATTCTATTTGTTTTCAAAAAAGTGAGATATATATATGCGGCTAAGGGGATTCGAACCGTTCAACACAGAGAACCCAACCGCACCGCAAGACCACTTTGTCTACGCGCTCAGTTGTCGATAGTATAGTTCTAACTTTATTTAAATTGTGCCCTCTGTTATTGAGAACATTTCGATGTTCAACTAGCTTTTGTTTCACTTTGCTCTCATCAAAATATACTGTATAAATCCAGAATAATTCTCCCTCACATAATTCACATGTCAGTGTGAGCAAAATAATTTTTGTGATAATAAAAACATATTTTTACACATTTAACTCAAAATATACATTCTAACACTCTTCTTTTTTATGTTTCTTTGCCCCATAGTGTTCTAATCTTTTTGACAATACACTTCACATCAATCCACTGATTTTAATAATTTATCTACATACAACTCTTATTGAATTTATTCATACCCAATATTAACATGAAGGGTCTACTTGACACAAACTCAAACTACTAACTTTGGGGGTAGTTTTTTGATAGTAACAAATGTAGTTTCATTAAATCGACATATGCTTCTAGTCAAATCATGTACATCACAAAATATATAACCACCTATCAATTAGCATGCTCATAACTCAAACATTCAAGAAAGTTACTCTTTTCAAAAGTGTGCTCTTTCTTAATCAATTTCATGCTTCAAATTTCCAATTTAACTAGCATTCTTATTAGTATTTTTCATGCATCAAGTCTCAATATCATACTAGCATCATTCTTAAGGAAATTTAACCACTATCATTCATTCATTCTAACAAGCATGGAGAATTTTACCCACAACTCAATTTTAACAATAGAACCACATGCAAGTTGTTCATTAACATTCCAATCAATTTATGAACTAACTTTCCCATTAAAACAATGTATTCTTATTAATATTTTCCATGCATCATTTCTAATTAGAAATAAGGAAAATCAAACCCACCTTGTATGGAGAGAAAACAACACAATAGCAACAAAGTCCTTGCAACGAGATGCACCTCCTCCTAAACGATGCGCGCACAAGCTCCACGAACACCAATCCCGAGCTCCTCCTTGGAATGACCGGCCTCTCCTTCTTCTCCTTGTTTGAATGCAACACAATCTCACACAATTCTCTCAATCTTTTAACTCACAACTTACTACTAAATAATACTATTAGACTATAGGTTTGGAAGGATATAATTGCATAAGAATACTAACCATGGAAGGGGGTATTTATACTAGAAATCAAGTAGAAAGAAGGGCTAGGATTAACTAGTTGGTTGTAGGATGGAGGGCCAAGATTAGAGTAGGAGTTGCAATAACTACCCACATCTAAATAACCACCCCCATGATCACCACTCAAAATTTTGAGTTTTCCCTCCAAGAATGCAACCGGCCAAGCACTTTTGTGCATGTTGCACGTGTACGTGCAATACACGTGCATGCCAATTGATCCAAAAAGTTGTACATTAAATTTTGTACAAAAATAAAATAGTATTTAAATAGTCTTCTACATGACAAGTTAAATAAAAATAGATTAATCCATGGGCTTTAGTTTTGGGCCAAAATAGTTATTTAAAAATAAAATAAATAAAATACATTTTGGGCTTTAAAAAAAAGGCTTTAAAATAAGGCTTTCTATTTATTTAAAGAAAAGGCTTTTGTATAAAATAACTTGAAAACACCTATTTAAATATTTATACACATCTCAATAAAATAATTATACGATTTAATTCAACCAAAATATTGCACGTGCACACTACGTGCAAAATAAATAATTTTTCATTAATTGAAAAATCAGGGTATTACATCGGCACTACGAGGGCCTAACCCAGAGGGCACATCCATGTGACAGAGACAAAAGAAACATCATTTTGAGCCCTAAATACTTGGCTAAATTAACACAAAATCTCGCAAGGCACTTTACGCTTCAAAAGTCCAAGTCAAAAGGTTCGGCCAAATAACTATTTTCATAACCCAAAAATTTCATACAAAGGTGCGGTGGCCAGTCCGCGTTCGACAATTATGAAATCCACAGAAGAAAGAGGGGGAAAAGCATATACAAGGGCTACTGTTCAGAAGATGGGTGAACCTCTTCTTCGGTGGCAGTTTCGGCATCATCGTCGGCCGCGACAACATCTTCATCACCACTGCCTCTAGGCGTCAGCGGATGGTCGGGCAGCTTCATGTCATAATTAAACTCGTCAAGCTGCAACTCGAGGTGGTAGTACTTGACGTGCTTGATCACACAGGCGTACACCTCATCTTGAGCCTCATTGACCTTGTCTATGCCGACCTGCTTGATCTTCTTTATCTTACGGGCAGCCGCCTTCTTTAATTCGCCCTCCCTCTTCATGCTCGCGTCGGCTTGGGAAGTCAGCTCGGCCTAAAGGGCTTGATTAGGGGACTCGACTACCATCAGCTTTAATTTAAGGTCCTTCATCTCTCGCTCATAGCATTGAGCATTCCTCACCTCCATCTTCAGCTTCTGGTGATGCAGCTTCATCACCTAGGCACCCGCCATGCACGCCTACAGTCGAGAGAAAAAGACTTGGATGAAAAATAGCAACCAAAGTATAAGGGAATCATAGCGGAACAAAGGTTACCTGCACGCTAGCCTGAGCCCACTTTATATAGCTGGACTCAATGGAGTCACAGTCCATGGCATTCCGGTTCCTAGGCAAGGCAAGTTTCTCGACCACTTCGAACGCCACGGAACCCTCGGATAGGGTATCGACGATCCGAACGTCCCAGTCATGGGCCCACGGTCGGAGCACCACGTCGCCCATGACCTCCTGGGCCTCTAGATTAATGGGAGGGAGGCCACTCCTCAAAACCTCAGTAACCATCCGTTTACTTGAGCTTGGGGCCGTCTCGGAGAAACTGGGAGTGTCGGGGACTGCCCGAGTCTTTTGTCTATTTAACATCGGGTTGGAAGGTTCTGCGGAACCCCCTTGGGAGGAGACCTTCCCTTGCTTCACTTGTTCGGCCCGATCGGCCCTCTTCTTCTTCTAAATGACCCTCCTCGCGGCGATCTATACAGTGTCCATATCTGCAAAAGAAAGAGAAATGTATAAGACAAAGAAAAAAACTTGAATGAAAAGTAAATGAAAGATATACTAGAAGGAATGGGGTTTAGTCCGATCCGAACTAGATGCCTCTCTGTCACATTCGGCCAACTGATGTTGTTGCCCACACATATTCAATCGATCTCTGCCCACTCCTCTACCGTTAGATCGACCTTTCGGGGGCCCTTAAGGTTGGGCTTGTAGAAGTTCCACTTCGTAGGTATCACCCAGAGCGTTTGACCCCGAACGATGAAGTATTTCTCCTTCCACCCCTTTATCGAGTCCGGGTGGCTATGGATGTAACACCCCGAATACCAAAATACAGTAATTCATAGCTCAACAAGATCTACACTTCACTTCGTACAATTTTATAAGAAATTTTGAAACTTTTATTACAACATACTCTTTTACATCAACACGTAGCGGAATAAATAAATGAATTACAACATGGTAAATATACAATTGTAACAACTTTAGCATTTAGGTAATCATCGGCATCAAATTCATCTTTATATCTTCTTGTAAATTTCAAGTCTTGCATATGAAACTGTGGGCACGTCAATTGCTTACAACCGATGCAATATTTTAAACGGCAATCCTCACTAGGCCGTAATATAACGATTCTTTAGTACTTTAACAACCACAAACTTGAATGTAAACAAATTGTAAAAGATTGGCTAACATAAACATGTCAGTGTATGAAATGATTTAATGCCTGATGCAGATGTCTACGCTAGGATGACACTAATGCATACTTGTTCGGAGTCTATGCATCCCATACTACATAGGTCCGAGGGAAAGCACCTACGTGCTCCACATTAAAGGGTTAGATCCCTCACCATGAATTACTACTACGGTGACAAAGATAAGGTTTAGATGTTCTGGGAGTATTAGGCCTACGCCCCGATAATTCCGAAGATGAATCCCACACCGTAGGTGAGCTGGGGACACCCCCAATTACACCTCGATAATTTCGGGGAAACTATCTCACACCGCAAGCTATGACGCCTACATAGTCCTAAAACACCCCATAGGCGTCGCCTCGATCCCGATAATTCCGAAGATGAATCCTACACCGCAGATGAGCTGGGGACACCCCAATCACACCTCTATAATTTCAGGAAAACTATCTTATACTGCAGACCAACTGAGGCCCTCGTACCCATGTTTGCCCATACTTCATCACATCTCCCCTTAGTGCATGTCCTTAAGTTTCTAATTTTAGAAGAATCATCACAACCTAGAGCTAGCTTACCCTACCAAACTTAAACCAATACAAGAGACAGTCAACCCAACTGGTTACTTCTCAAGAGGGGCTCAACCGACATTGGTTAGCTCTCAAATTCATATTAATAATAATTGCCGGTTTCTAAGGGTCTCGCCTAGCCTCTAGATTCCAACAACTATCTCGTTCTAGAGATCAACAATAGGTTATATTCAACCTCAAAATAATATTTCAATTTCTTTATGTTACAAAAATTCTTTATATAATTTCTTTTACAATAAAAAGATTGAGAGGCACGGAAAATAGAGAAGAGAACAGAAGAGAAAGAAAAACCGAAAGAAACGAAAATGAAAATTAAATAAACAACTTACAAGAACAATTCAGGATTACAAGTGAAGAGGTCGAGGCCTGTGTATCACACGGTGTCCTTAAAACAGATTTGGCCTCTTTCGGGTGCTGGAATGAACGAAGGCGTCTGTCTCCCAGGATGCAACGACCAGAGCGATCACGTAGGCACCACGTAACACTCCCGAACTGAGTAGCAGTGTTTGAACTCTATCACCGACTTACCAATAATAATAATATAAAAAAAAACCGAACCGAAGAAAAGAACAGTACAACACTTAGAGACGGAGAGGAAGAAGATCTGTTGTGCAGGGAAGAAAGTAGAGGGAAGGCCTCTATTTATAGAGCCTGGGTTAAAACCGTAACGGCAGACAAGGCTGTTAATGCCTTCATTGTAACGGCAGACAACCAATTGAATTCCGACACTGTAACAGCAAACATGCATCATTCACTGCCTTCAGTGTAACGGGAGACAAAATGTTAAATATAGCACTGAAACGGCAGACAGAACCATTTCTGCATTCATTTCAGCCGTTACAAAAAGAAAAATCAAAACTGTAGCAAAAAGTGGCTCTGCACGGGGTGGGGTCAAGTCGGTCTGGCATTCGTGTCCGCAGGTCGTGCAGGCGCACACAAGTTGCATGTAATTTGGTCCGAGATTTGCACCCCCCTACGCGCGCGAGAGAGAGCCTCTCTTCTAGCTATCTTACAATGATAAGAAGGAGGTTGCTATATATCATCTTCTATTTCCTTTGATTTTTCCGATGTGGGACAATGTTCCCTTAACCCATTTCAAGAATGAAAACTACTCATTTTGAGAGACAATTTCTCATTCACCCCTTAACCGATTTTAGCAAACCAATATATGATTTTGATCTACTCACGAAGGAGAACACAAATCAATCAAGATCTCTCAATAATTCATTGAGGATCTTACTCAAAAAATTGTTCAAAAATCGGTTCGTAAATGCTGTATAAAACACTCATTTTCTAACAATCCCCACATGAATGAAAATTGACGACCACAGACAGGACAGACTGACACGACAGACTTGGTGATAGAATTCAACGATTGATTTCTGCTTAGGATAGGTAGGTGTTACCCTTTGAACCTTCCCTTATGAAAATATGTTTACTTTACTAACTAAACAGTAGACGCGATGTCTTTGAACTGTTCTTTCATTTGTGTAAACGATGACATATCTCACACAGAAATCTTTCTAATGCATTTTCAGTTCTCACTATTATGTTCGTTTTGGCCATGAATATACGCCTGGTTCTGCAAGAGTTTAACATGAATATTGCCCTATATTATTCCCTTGGAAGCGGCCCTTCTTCCCTCTTACATAGGTGATTTCTTACTTAAGAGTAACCCGCATTACTCTGCTCGGATATCCGACGCATAAGAATCATTAAAAGCCTACGGGCATCACTGTTTCATCACGGGAATGGACATGGGAAAATCCCCACAGTGATCCAACATGGTATTTATAATTTAGTTATCCCTTTGAACCTAGATCTTGGGATCTCCAGTCAGCTAGGTTGGGTGTCCATTGTATCAACTTATTCTTTCATGGGCTTTAGTCCCATTCCCCTCAATGATTTATCAACTAACTCTCTGTTTAACTCTTTGGTTAGCGGATCCGCAATGTTATCCTTTGACTTTACATAGTCCACAGAGATAACCCCAGTAGAGAGTAGTTGTCTAATGGTATTATGTCTTCGACAAATATATCTAGATTTACCATTATACATATTGCTCTGTGCTCTACAAATTGCAGATTAACTATCTGAATATATGCAGATTGGAGGAATAGGCTTCGTCCACCTTGGAATATCCTCAAGGAAGTGGCGTAACCATTCAGCCTCTTCCCAACATTTGTCCAATGCAATAAATTCAGATTCATCGTGGATTTAGCGATCACTGTTTGTTTCGAGGATTTCCAAGAAACTGCTGTACCACCTAGTGTAAACACATAGCCACTAGTGGATTTTGAATTATCACTTGATATCCAGTTCGCATCACTGTATCCTTCAAGTACAGCCGGGTATCTTGTATAGTGCAGCCCGTAGTTACGAGTAAAACGCAAGTACTTCAGTACTCTTATAATTGCTTGCCAATGCTTGCTTCCAGGATTACTCGTGTATCTACTTAGTTTACTCACTGCATAGGCTATGTCTGGTCTTGCACAACTCATTAAGTACATTAGACTGCCTATGATTCTAGAGTATTCTACTTGAGAAATACTTTCCCCTTTATTCTTGGATAAATGTAAAGTTAGATCTATTGGAGTTCTGGCAATTCCAGAATTATCTTTATCAAATTTTCCAAGAATGTTGTCAACATAATGTCACTGGCTTAAAATAAGCTCATCTGATGTTCTTGTGATTTTAATTTCCAATATAACATCAGCTAGTCCCATGTCTTTCATGTCAAACCTCGAGTTTAACATGTTTTTAACAGATTTAATTATCTGATCATTGCTTCCAATAATAAGTATGTCATCTACATACAAACATATAATGACATATCCATCTTCTGTGTCTTTGACATATACACATTTGTCACATTCATTTATCTTGAAGCTATTTGTCATCATGACATTGTCAAATTTTTCATGCCACTGCTTTGGAGCTTGTTTCAAGCCATATAATGACTTCACCAGTTTACACACTTTCTTTTCATGTCCTGAAGCTGAAAAACCCTCAGGTTGTTCCATGTAGATTTCTTCATCTAAATCTCCATTAAGAAAAGATGTTTTAACATCCATTTGATGTACTTCAAGATTGCGTAGAGCTGCTACGGCAAGTACCATCCTAACGGAATTTATTCTCGTCACAGGAGAATATGTATCAAAGTAATCAAGACCTTCCTTTTGTTTATAACCTTTAATTACAAGTCTTGCCTTGTATTTATCAATTGATCCATCAGGTTTTATTTTTCTCTTGAAGATACACTTGGAACCTAAAGGTTTACTACCCGGTGGAAGATCCACTAGTTCCCAAGTATGATTTTGCAAGATAGAATCAATTTCACTCTTGATGGCTTCTTTCCATTGAGGACCATCACTAGAGTTCACCGCTTCCTTGAAGGTTTGGGGTTCTCCTTCAAGCATAAAAGTCAAGAAATCCGGACCAAAAGATTTTTCCGTTCTTGTTCTTTTACTGCGTCAAGGTTCCTCCTCAACTTCTTCATCTTGGTCTTCACTATCTTCACTGATAGTCTCATGTGTTCGTTTGGAGGAACTTGGTTCCTCCTTTGACTTACATGGAAATACATCTTTAAAGAACGATGCATTTCTAGATTCTATTATCGTGTTCTTTGATATCTCAGTGATATCGGATTTGTACACCAAGAACCGATAGGCACTACTGTTAAGTGCATAGCCAATGAAAATGCAATCAACTGTTTTTGGTCCTATTTTCTTTTTCTTAGGTGGAGGTACTGCCACCTTAGCAAGACATCCTCACATTCGCAAGTAATTGTAGGATGTCTTTTTCCTTTCCATAATTCATATGGAGTTTTCTCTTCTTTCTTTTTGGGTACCTTATTCAAAAGGTAGTTAGCTGAAAGAATAGCTTCTCCCCACAAGTTTGGTGGCAAACCAGAACTTATTAACATTGCATTCATCATTTCTTTCAATGTACGATTCTTTCTCTCAGCAACACCGTTGGACTGAGGAGAATAAGGCGCTGTCGTTTCATGTATAATCCTATGCTAAGCACATGTGTCAGCAAATGGCGATTCATACTCTCCACCTCGGTCGCTTCTTAGCGCCTTAATTTTCTTATTGAGTTGGTTTTCAACCTCATTTTTATAGATAACAAATTTCTCTATAGCTTCATCCTTGCTTTTAAGCAAGTATACATAGCAATATTTTGTGCTATCATCAATGAAGGTAATAAAATATTTATTACCACCTCTTATTTGTATCATTTTCAAATCACAAATATCAGTCTGAATTAGATCAAGTGGTTCGGTGTTTCTTTCAATACTTTTAAACGATGATCTTGTTAGTTTTGCCTCAACACAAGTTTCACATTTGTGTTTGGAATCAATTTGGAATGTTGGTATGTGATTCAAGTTAATTAGTCTTCGCAAAGTATCATAATTAACATGTCCTAGTCTACCATGCCATAAACTGGAAGACTCAAGCAAATAAGTAGAAGAGCTAGCTTTATTCATATTCTTGACCATGGTCATTACATTGAGTTTGAACATTCCACCACTCATATATCCTCTACCAACATACATTCCACTTTTTGACAAAACAAATTTGTTCGACTCGAACACTAAACGAAAACCGTGGTTATTAAGCAACGAACCAGATACCTGGTTCTTACGGATTTCAGGAACATATGCAACATTGTTCAGAGTCAGTTCCTTTTCAGAAGTCATCTTCAAGATCACCTTGCCTTGGCCCTTTATTTCTGAAGTAGCCGAGTTCCCCATGAACATTTTCTCCCCATTCTCTAATGGTTCGAAAGTGGAGAACATACTTCTATTGGAGCACACATGTCGAGTAGCTCCAGCGTCAATCCACCATTCGGTTCTTGCGTCGTATCAGCAACCGGCACGTAGACCGTTTCAGACACAGTAGCATTGTCTGATGCAGTAGTCATTTTGATTCTGAAATTTACAGAACACGAGTGTAAGTTTTTCCAGATTAAATAAAAAAAAAAGAAAAACCGTGCCTCAAACCGAAAATCAAGAAAATCGAAGAATCTGTTTTAAGTTTGTTACAAAAATTCTTTATATAATTTCTTTTACAATAAAAAGATTGAGAGGCACAGAAAACAGAGAAGAGAACAGAAGAGAAAGAAAAACCGAAAGAAACGAAAATGAAAATTAAATAAACAACTTACAAGAACAATTCAGGATTACAAGTGAAGAGGTCGAGGCCTGTGTATCACACAGTGTCCTTAAAACAGATTTCGCCTCTTCCGGGTGCTGGAAGGAACGAAGGCGTCTGTCTCGCAGGATGCAACGACCGGAGCGATCACATAGGCACCACGTAACACTCCCGAACTGAGTAGCAGCGTTTGAACTCTATCACCGACTTACCAATAATAATAAAAAAAAAACCAGAACCAAAGAAAAGAACAGTACAACACTTAGAGACGGAGAGGAAGAAGATCTGTTGTGCAGGGAAGAAAGTAAAGGGGAGGCCTCTATTTATAGAGCCTGGGTTAAAACCGTAACGGCAGACAAGGCTGTTAATGCCTTCATTGTAACGGCAGACAACCAATTGAATGCTGACATTGTAACGGCAGACATCATTCACTGCTTTCAGGCAAAAAGTGGCTATGCACGGGGTGGGGTCAAGTCGGTCTGGCATCCGTGTCCGCAGGTCGTGCGGGCGCACACAAGTCGCATGTAATCCGGTCCGAGATTTGCACACCCCCCCCTAACCGCGCGAGAGAGAGCCTCTCTTCTAGCTATCTTACAATGATAAGAAGGAGGTTGCTATATATCCTCTCCTATTTCCTTTGATTTTTCCGATGTGGGACTATGTTCCCTTAACCCATTTCAAGAATGAAAACTACTCACTTTGAGAGACAATTTCTCATTCACCCCTTAACCGATTTTAGCAAACCAGTATATGATTTTGATCTACTCACGAAGGAGAATACAAATCAATCAAGATCTCTCAATAATTCATTGAGGATCTTACTCAAAAAATTGCTCAAAAATCAGTTCGTAAATGGTGTATAAAACACTCATTTTCTAACACTTTATTCACAATCTCTTTGTCAAAAAAAAAAACATTTCTTTATATTCTTATAACAAGAAGTAACCCCCTTCAACTTTCATTATCAATTTAATCACTTATAACATTGTATACAACTCAAAGTATTTTTAATTAAAGATGAATAACTATAGAATCTTATCAAGAGGAAATCCAATTGTATTTTAAATTTTTATCTTCCTTTAATCAAACAAGATTCACATTTTTAATTGAAAATTTTCGAGTTCTTCCATACATTATTTAATGTAAAGTGCACTTTCAATTCTCACAAAATATATCAAATTATTTTGGAAATATTTTTATATAAGTCTAGATAATATTTTAGAATGATAATAGGATTTTCCTCCAATTTTGTTTACTTAAAAAACTCAAGAAAGAATAAAATCCGAAACTGGCCATGGCCGGTTTCGAACCCGCGGCCACAAGCCACAGAGGACAGTGCCTAAAGCAGTGCCCAGTAACCAGTAAGCCCAATTGCGGCTGGTGAAAGAAAATCATTTAGTTGGTTCATGTTTAGGCCGCTGTGTCTTTGGGGAAATTTCATTTCAAATAAAAACAGAGCCACTTCAAGACTCGAACCCGAGACCATGAACACTGTTCACAGTGCTCTGACCCCACATCGAAAGCCAGTATACCCAAACCCATTCTCTGTTATAATCAGAAGTTAAAATCTCTTTATTCTTTTTGTCTGTTTATAATTCTTCTTTACAAATTTCGATTTCTCAACTATTTTGTATCATTCAAATCAAATTTTTTTTTTCAGAATCCTTTCTTTCTAAAATACTATATAATAAGAATATATTTAAACTATAAAATTCTTATTTTCGATAATATAATAAAATTTTCTCCCAAATTGCATTAATTAACTCATATTATCAAATTTCAAGTAAAATATTGTCCCTCTTCAAACAACTTTATAAAATTCTTTATACTAAAAAAATATATACTAGAGAGACTATTTCCACATTTCTTTACTATAATAGAATTTTAAAACTTTTTCATACAAATTGCATTATTTTGACTACTATGTGAACATTCTAATATGCATCAATTTGAATCTTTTCATTCCAACAATTTACTAGATGGTACTTTCTTTTTTTTATCTCTTCTTAATTAACAAGAGTTCTAGCCATTTATTTGAACGGCAACATCATTTCAACAAATCATGACATAATTACAATAAGATTATGCAATCTACATTCATCACAATTCTACAACTACTCATATGTCAAACTAGCATGCTTCATTCTACAAAATTTAGAAAGTATTCAAGAAACACCCACTGTAATATTGCGGTCAGATTTTATATTTGTATTATTATTATTATTATTATTATTATTATTTGATAAAGTGGATAAAGTCAATAGACTCTAGCCAAGCACATATATTAATAAGAAGTAAAGTACAAACTTCAGCCCAATTTTACACGGCGTAAAATTAGAAAAAAGAGAAAAAACAAACACCACAACATATATACAATTCAATGAACAGAATTGCACAAAGCAATCTAAACACGCGCCACAATAAACAGCCAACCACAAGCAAGCAACCAGCAAACAGAAGTCGATGACCTAAGCACAACAGATCGACCCCCCACCCACCAACGCTGGGAGTCCCGCGGCGGCTTGAACGGGGAACCACGTGATGGACCAAACCAGTCACCGCAGTAGCTCAAAAGAGAAGCCGTTGCAAACCCAAGGGGAACAGATAGCAAGGGCGTAGAGAAGCAATCCCCTAAGAATGAGTGGACAGCAAACTCAAAGACCCACACCAACGGTCTCACTCCCATTGAGCAGGCAAAAACCCAATGCCGAAGATGATGCTGAGAGGGCCAGGACGGAGGAAAGCGTCGGCGAGAAAATATGAACACCTGCTATGCATAAACCAAAGCTCACTGCAACGACCAACTAACACACCCTGAAAAAGCGGCAAAGAAAAGTGGAGAAGAGAGATGAAATACAGCAACATACTTGCAAAATAGATCTACCACCAGCTCAGTGAATACATGAACACCCCTACGATAACAGGGGTGAAATAGCTGAGCTAAGAGCAAATCAAGATAGCCACAAAAATAAATGCTCCATCACTGACAAGAAGGAGTGCGTCAAAGAGGCAGCGACGAAAAAAATAGCAGCAAAAAAACACCAATGAACCTAGGAACGACCTGGAGTGAAAAGAGCACAGAAGCATAAGACAGAAAAAATAAAACCACAGTAAAAAAAGGGATGAAATCAGGGTCAGACACTGAACCCAAACCCAACCATAAAGGTCGGAAGCTCCAAAGAGAACAAGGATAACAACCAAGCCAATCAGTGATTCCCTAAGGAGCACTCCACCAACAAAAATGCTAGAAAAGTATAACAACCCAGCTATAAAGCATAGATACAAAAGACCCAAGGCCACCTAGCCCGAGCAATAACAGAACACACAACAACATCCGTAAAAATAGATAACACAGAGCCAACAGCAACCTCGGAGCAAACAACGCTCAGCCAAAAACCCAGCACCAAAGGGAAGAATCAGTGCATATGGACTGAGAGTATCCCAACAGCGAAGAGCCGAAGAGTCCCAAAGCTAAGGACCACACCCAAAAAACTACCCAACCAAAATACCAAAAGTGGCTAGAGCAAAGGGAAAAGTCCGCATATTAGGGCTGCACACAGTAGACAAAAATAATAAGAAAACAGAATTTAAAAAGCGACAAGGTAGGAAAAGCAAGAAAAAAGAATAAAAATTAATCGCCTCGTCCAGACGATATAAGTGTAAATCTTCCACCTTATCAGGAGATAAAGTGGCAGGTAAAAATTTAGTAAAGAAAAGAAAATCATCAATAATGCTCTCTATCGATAAAACAGAATTAGAAAAAATACGATTGTTCCGGGCTGACCAAATAACCCAAATGATCGCAATCATGGATAGAATCCAAGATTTGCAAAATTCTTTTCCGAGGTGTTGTTGTTGCCAACATGAAGAGAAGTCGGTAGGAATAGCCGGTGCTAACCAGGCTCTAATGACTATATTCCATAATGGACGATTAAAGGGACACGTAAGGAATAGATGATCGCGTCCTCATGGTGAATGGAGCACAACGCACATAACTGACCCAATGCAAGGTTTCTCTTATTGAGAACCTCGACAGTCAGGAGCTTGTTGTGAAGCACTAACCAGGCTAAAATTTTGGATTTGAGGGGAGTACAACTACTCCAAAGATATTTAGCCATCGGAGAGGTGACCCCACCGAAGTCAAGGAAGTTGTAGAAAGATTTAACCGAGAAAATGCCCGAAGTGGTCCACCTCCATTTGAAATTATCAGATGGAAACTAGGAATAATGATTAATATCGTCGAAGAGGTTTTGGAGCTGCAACAAAAGTTGCGGTGACAGCACGCTAGCGAACTGGATCGACCAGAACTTTTGAGAATTGATGACCACAACTTAATCTTCCACTAAGGCCGATGGGTTTGACGCTAACTCAAAGTGGGAAGGAAAAGCATAAGCGAGCTTTATATTGCCAAACCAAAGATCAGTCCAGAATTGGGTCTTGGAACCGACCGCGCACTCGTGGATTAAACCACAACGGAAAGGTTCGAACACTTTCTAGACCCCTTTCCAAAAGGAAGAGGCTTTACGGGGGAGGGTGGTAGGGAATTCCCACATGGAAAGACAGGAATAACAATTCTGGGATATAATTTGGGCCCAGGGCAGGTGATCCGATTTAAGGAATCTCCATAACTATTTTCCCAACAAGGCTAAGTTTTGGTGCCTGAGATTCAAAACCCCCAACTCACCGGCTGCCTTGGAGGTGCAGATGACCTTCCAATTACAGAGGTGGGCACCCGGTCTAAACAAATCTGCACCTGACCAGAAGAAATTTATTCTCATTCGGTCGACTCTCTTAATCACCCAAGAAGGCAGATAAAAGAAGGACATCATGTATAAAGGGATCGAAGAAAGGACAGAGTTAACAAGAATAAGTCTACCCCCATGCGACAGATGCTTACCAGACCAACGGTTGAGTCTAGACTCAACTTTTTCAATCATCGGCATCTAGTCCGATCGGTGAAGCTTTCCCCATCTCAAAAGAATGCCTAGGTAAAGAATGGAGAAAGATGAGGGACTACAGTTAAAGAACTGAGCAACTTCCGCTTGACGGTCCAGAGACCCACCAAGCCAAATAACGGAGGATTTTTGAAAGTTAATAGCTAAGCCCGACGTGCTTTCAAACACATAAAGAAGAAGCTTAAGGTTCTGAAGGGTCTCTCCGTTAGGTTTCGCGAGGATAATTGTGTCATCCGCATATTGAAGGTTCAACACACCTCGGAAACTGTTAGAAGACCCAAGGCCTTCAATGACATCCGCCTCCCAGGCATTGCGAAGTAGCTTACAGAAGACATCAGCAACTAGGGAGAATAGGAGAGAGGAAATTGGGTCTGACGAAGGCCACACTTACACTTGAATTTGTGGCCTTCCATACTGTTGACTCAAATGGAAGAGGTACCAGTGAAGAGACTGGATTTAATCCATGCAATCCCCTTAGGACCGAAACCACGATGAATAAGTAATTCGAAAAGGAAATCCCAACTTACATTATCGTAAGCTTTCAGAAAATCCAATTTTAAAAGAATCCCCTCCGAATTGGTCCTATGGCAATCGGAGATGATTTCTTGGGCCGACACCACTTTGTCAAGGATGAAACGATCTCTTGCGAAGGATCGATCAAAGGAGAAATCAAAGAACTGAGGCGTGAAGAAAGCACTTTCATGATGATCTTGAAAGTAGAATTGAGGAGGCTAATAGGCCTGAAGTCTGCCACCGAATTGGCTCCCAAGAATTTGGGAATGAGGACGATATGCACATAATTAATCCTATCGAAAGAGAAATTCTCCCGATGGAGATCAGCGAACATTTGGAGAAAGTCGTCTTTGAGGTAATCCCAAAAACGTTGGAAAAAGAAGGCGAGAAAACTGTCCGGGCCCGAAGCGGAGTCACTATTTAAAGAGAACACCGCGGACTTAATCTCTTCTAATGAGAAGGGGACTTCCAGGCCAGATAGATCATGCGTGGGCTGACAGTATAAATGTAACCAGTCAAGATGCAACGAGTGTTGTTTTTGAGAGCCCAACAGATCTTTAAAGGAACGAAGGAAGGAAGATTGAATATCCAAATCCGAAGTTACTTCGGATCCACTGGCAAAGAGTGAGGAGACACGGTTGCACCGCTGGCGATGCGAAGCGAAGTTGTGAAAGAAAGCGGTGTTGACATCACCCTCTTTAAACCAGCAAAACTTGGCCCTCTGAGCCCATTTAATGTGCTCATTATGAAGAAGGTCGTTGTAACCTCTTTTACAAAAGGCCCTGTTCAGAACGGAAGGAATCAGAGATTGGGCTTCGCTCCTCCAAAACATCATTTGATTCAATAGTAGACAGGAATACATTCTTAAGAAAACTATCGTTGGCTATTCTCTCTTTATGCCAGATTTTACTACCAAATTTGATAGCATGAAGTTTAATAAGAATACGCCCTAGCCCAGAGGAGCCTGTAATGGCAGAAATGCATTCAGTGATGAGATTGACGAAGGTTTGATCTTGTAGCCAAAATTTTTCAAAACGGAATTTATGAGATTTAGGAAAATTGAAGTTAGAGGCCAGCGCAATAGGCACATGGTCCGAGGAGGGATTGGGTATCACTAACACGAAGGAGTTGTGGAAGAAGTTAATCCAATCCGAGGAAACCAAAAAGCGGTCGAGTTTAGCTATAGATGGAGACGATCTCATGTTGGACCAAGTGAATGATCTACCACTTAGAAATAGATAAGTCAAATGGAGCGAACGGATGCAGTCATTAAAAAGCGAGGAGTCCGACGAATAATTCAAATTACCCAATCTTTCATGGGAGAATCTGGTAACATTGAAATCACCACAAAAGAGCCAAAATCCGTGAATATTGTTTTGAAAAGAATTGAACTCATTCCAAAACACATCACGACGATCCGAGGTGGAAGGACCATACATGGATACCACGGTAAGGTCACAGTTAAATTCAATCCAGTTAAGACGGACCACAAGGAAAAAGGTTAATCGAATAATAGAAATGAGGGAGAATTTGGATTCTTTGAACCCGAATAGGATACCTCCTCTAGTGCCATCGGCATCAAGAGAGATCCAATCAGAGATGAGAGTTCCACCAATAGATCAAAGGAGTAGGGCCGAAGGGGACTGGAGCTTCGACTCTTGAATAGAGATCAAGTCACAGTGGGAAGAAGATATCAGCTGAGATACCGCAAGCCACTTCGACCTACTACCCAACCCCCAAATATTCTAAAAGATGCTAAATCAGAGGAACTAGTCTCAAACACCCGAGATACCTCACGGCAACAGATAGAGTCAAAGTCAACGAAGCTATCCCGATCCATTAGAAATCCCATTTTCCTAGTAAGGGAAAGCATGTCTAAATTAGAAAGAGAGTCAAAATGCACCTGGTATAGGGATCCCAATTGGGTCTTCCTGTTAGGTGAGATAGGAGGGGTAGATAAATCCAAGTTACGGACATGCGCCGCTAGGGACGCTCGATTGGTTCGAATGCGAGCGCTAGAACGAATCACCGAGAACGGTAATTCTTGTTTTTTTTAGTATTGTTTTTTTTAAACTTGAATATTTGTTTCCTTAGAGGAGGACAAAAGAGAGAGCAGACTATGAGAAGGGGAGTGCTCTGCCATATTGTCAGGCTTCGCTACAATGCAGCCCGACTCAATCCGATACTGAGAGGACTGAGGAGAGGGGCTCACCGCAGTGGGCAGAGAGAAAAGGTCGGGACCTGAATAGTGGCTCCCGCGACAGAGCAACTTAAAGCCAGCCAGACACGAGGTCGGCAACTTGAGCCGAAAATGCCAATGGCAGAAAGAGGATAGGCAGTAATCTAGGTTAAAACTAACCAACAAATGAGAATAAATGCTCAAGAATGAAAAACACATGACTAGGGAAACACGGCAATTAGAGAATAATAATTGGAATGCAAAGGAGAACGGTGAAGAGTGTACCAACTTATGCGAGGGGGAGGGATCCAACTCGGCTAATTCTTCTTCTAAGAGATTATCTTTGTCAATCCATGCATCTGATTGTTGGGAAGGGACGGAGGAAGTTTTGCCAGACTTAAAGCAGAGAGGGGGACCCAAAACAGAGGCACTATGAGCCACAACAAGGAACTTATCCCAGTCAGAAGCGTAAGATGGATTCACCTCCCAGTTGGGCCATAGCTCCGACTTCGTACTCTGATACGATTGATCAGCAGGTGTCACCTGAGATGAAGTCTCATATAAAGCGAGAGGAGCAGTGGCAGGAGGATGCGGGGGAAGCTTGGGTTGGCGATCAACGTGATCAACTTGCGACGGGGGGATAGATTTAGCCGAAGCAAAGTCTGCATTGATCCAGACCAAGTTATGAGCCTTGGAAGGAGAGGTGAATGATTTAGTAGGAGTAGCAGCCCCAGCGCGAAGAGACATAGTGTGCTTCCTGGGGGTCGCTTTGAGGGGTAACTTCCATTTAGAAGTAGGAGTCTTCGACTGAGACGAAGTGCCAACGGCGAAGGTGCTCGGGAGGGGAAGAAGTTGCACCTTGGCCTTGGCACTCTCCTGAAGCAGGGAAAGAGAAGAAGTCTCACCAAGCGAGCAGTCAATATAGATGACCGAAATTGCAAAAATAGCTTTGTGATCTCTAATAGAGTAGGTCTCAATTCTATCTTTCACCGCAGAGCAACTAAACACTGCATCCACCTGAAGACACCCTGATGCTAACTTAGCCGAGGAAGAGATGTGCTTCAATTCACCTACACACTTGGATAAATCCGCCACCACCCTGTGTGAGTCACAAAAAGGCGACAACCCCAGAAGAGTGACTTTAACGTCAGAAGGGATAAGGGGGGAGGGGAAGGAAAGAGATACCTCCATTTGCGAACCAAAATTTTGATCGCACCAATAGAGAGGGAGGACCTGGACGTCAGAGCTTCCAGGTTTCTAATCGAAGGGCAATTAATGACCACTTCACCATTAGAACAGACGTTTACCGCCCGTACCCAATCTTGCACATTACAGAAGTTGCTAAGGAAAGCATCTAAAGTAGAGTTAGGAACCGATCCGCCCGAGAAGGAGACTACGCCATAGTGTTCAAACCTGCTCATCTTATCGGAGAGTTCGACTGCAGGTAGGAACAAAATAGTTAGAGGGGCCTTGACCGGAGTCACAGGGGGTGGAGCAGTCCCAGGAGGATGGGGATGAATTGCCTCATTTAAGCGCAACGAAACGGGGGGTGTAGGGAGGATAGGAGAAGATGACGAAACTTTGGCCCTCTTAGCCTTAGGCACAACCTGGTCAGCCAACTTCAATTGCAGCGAGGGGAAATCGAGAGCTGCGATGACCTGGTTGGAGATGGGCACACCCCTCGGCAACCCCAGGATTTGTTGTAAAGCATAGCATCGATGACGAGCATGACCTAAATTTGAGCAGAAAAAGGCACTTCATCTTTTCGGTGCAAAAAGCCCTAATATGCCCACTTGGAGACAGCGAAAGCAGATAGGAGAGTGGGGGGAAGTATGGGACGAGGAATGGTTAGATAGAGAATGGAAGGGAGAGCGGAATGGGTGGGAAGTAGCCACAGGGAAGCTGCTAGGATGCTTCTGGTTAATGGGGCGGTTTAATTCCTCCACTAAACTAGAAGGAGGAACCCCGTGGGGGCCCATAACCGCTGGCCTCAGCGGATCTGAGATAGAAGGCCGCACATTTTTAGAAGAGTGAACAATTTTATTTTTATTTTTTTTAACAACTTCCACCCAGGAGGAGCCCATAGAGGCCCAAGCCCACTATCTACCCTAACACAGAAAAGAGAAAAGGGAACAGAAATGGAGCTCCGTGAATATCGCCGACCACGCCGTGGCAACAGACACCGGCGGTAATACAACGAGAAAATAAGACCGCCACTATCACAAGGGAGGTAAGCGAGTAGGAGTGCCCAACCGAAAGCCAATGGCTAAAGCACAACCTCTAAAATCAAAAGAGTTAGAAAAATGCAATGCATAAACCACCGTAAACCAACACCGGCAAGTAGAGAGAAATAACTCTCCCCAAAACCTCTCAACAAAAGAGAATGAAAGAGTTGGCCAAACAGTCAAAGCAGACCGCCTAGAGAGGGAAAATGGCGGCACTCCAAACGACAGAAACACCTAAGCGCCAAAAGGAGAGCTCAATCAATGAGGAAAAAAAACTAATAAGATAACAAAAAACACTCACAGTGGTAGGCAGGATGGGAGCAACATAGGGAGGCGGAGAAAGGACCCAATCACACTAAAGCCCAGCGCAGTAAAGCGGCCCAAAAGCGCAACAAGCTCACCACCGAAGCCGAAAGGAGGACCCAGTAAGGAGAGCGTGCAACCAAAGCAAAAAAGGCAGCCTGCCAAACGGCAGAGAGAAAACAGTTAAGGCAGGACCACAACGGGACAACCTTCAAAAGGCACAGAGGAAAAATGGGGGGGGGGAGTGCGCCGGAGACGGGAGACGAAGATCTGAGGATGTGGTTCGGAATGACTTTTGGAGATGAGCAAGATTAACGAAGGGAGGGGGAGGGAAGAATGGAAGGAGAAGGCGGATCTGGAGGAGGAAGATCTGAAGCTTGGGGGGAAATCGTATTTGAAAATTGTTATTGTTAGTCAATCGGTTTCTTCATATTTGTATTATTATTATTTTTAAAATTAAAATATTTTTATGAAAATTTCTTGGTTTTACTAATAAAAAATTATCTGTACATATATATACTAGTAAGTATATATATGCATTGTATCGGTTTTGTGCACTTGTACAAAATCTTGTAAAATGTGTTTTTGAGAAAATGTATGTAAAATCTCGGGCTGATATTAAAAAATTATTATTTTATTATTATTTTCAGAATTAAATATTTTTTATGGATATTACCCTGGTTTATTAATAAACATTATATATATATATATATATATATATATATATATATATATATATATATATATATATACCAGTCTGTATACATCTGTATTGTATCAAATTGTACTGAAATCTTCCGAACCTATAATAAAATTATTTTTATTATTATTTCTGAATTAAAATATTTTTTGTAGAGATTATTCGTTTTAACTAATAAAAATTATCTGTACAGACAGATATATGTATGTATATGTACTATATCGATTTCGTACGTTTGTACGAAATCATGTAGTATGTGATTTTGGAAAATACCTCTTATTTTTTTATCAATCATGATCAAATGGAGGGTAGGGATTGGATTAGGGTGTGATTGCAATATTTATTTGCAAATTGAACTCCAATTGTTTGAGCCACAAATGAGAGAAACAAGTGGCTTCTTCTCACACCACAAACTCAACCCCTCTCCTCCTATTAAAGCCATTGGCCAGCCAACCCTTAGAGCATCTGTAGTCATCTGCCATTTACCTAAATTTTTCAAAATTTGGAAAAAATATCGCTATAGTCGTTGGCCATTTATCCAAAAAATGGCTTTTGAATGAACAGTGGTCGACCAAATTTGGGAGACGAAATGGCTTTTGCCAAAATATAGCTAACGGCAGATAATCTTTCGTCCGATTGATCCGACGAAAAATTATCTTTCGTCTAAGACATCGGACGGGAAATAAAACATCGTCCCTACACATTTTCGGTGGGGAGATAATATCCCGTCCAACAAATTAATTTAAAAAAAAGGTTAAGAGACGATAAACAATGTACCGTTCTTTTAAAAAAACCTAAAAAATTATGTTAGGACGGTAGATTTATCTAAATCTACCGTCCTTCCCTTTGATTTTTTTGTTTATATATTTTTTTTCTTAAATTGTGGAATTAACTTCCCACCAACCAAACTAAAATATGTTGGAATTAACTAAATTTTTTTTGGTCTAATAAATCTTCCCACCAACCAAACTAACCCCAAATATGTTCGGAATTTTTTTATAAAAAAAAACTTCGTCGGACGGGAGTTCATTTTCCGTCTCATACATTTAAAAAAAAAGTCCATTCAACAAACGACATATTATCCTCCGTCTGTTCTAATTTACCTGTACATATCGCTTGGACGATAAATAATCTTTCGTCTGACCCAAATTTTAGCTTTCGAGGACTACAGCGCCAACTCAATTTTTCTATTTCCATTTTCCAAATACCCAAAATTTGGCTCACGATGACTACACATGCTCTTAGAGCATCTGTAGTCGTCTGCCATTTACCCAAAATTTTCAAAATTTGGAAAAAATATCGCTCTAGTCATTGGCCATTTATCCAAAAAATGGCTTTCGAATGAACAGTGGTCGGCCAAATTTGGGAGACGAAATGGCTTTTGCCAAAATATAGCTAACTACAGATAATCTTTCGTCCGATTGATCTGACGAAAAAATTCGGACGAGAAATAAAACATCGTCCCTACACATTTTCGGCTGACACATCGACGGCCGGGTTCCGTACAACAAATTAATTTAAAAAATGTTAAGAGACGATAAACAATGTACCTTTTCATGCCCCTCTTTCCAAAAAAGAATACGGAATACGGATACGAGACAAAAGCCCAGCGAATGATTTTCATCATCCATAAGCTGTTCAAGAATCTTTGCAACATTCACAAGAATCATCAGAGTCGGAAGCAAAAGTATCAACCAACATGCACATATGAACCAAAATATCAACAAGAATACTTGAATCCAAATATATAAATCTCAAATAATTATGATCTGAATAAAACATATATACTGGGTCACATTGCCCAAATACAAATAAATCCAAGTACAAGAATACAATATTGTTCAAACTGCTACAAGAAATAATAATAATAAAATCCAGCATTAATACTTCATGTCACCGATACCATCTGGAACCAGTTTTCCAAAATCTGCAATTTTACAATTGCAGGGAAAAGAGAAAAAGAGAAAACAAGTACCCGTCAATTGCAAGTTACGGGCCGCTTGTAATGCAGGATACAAGTACATGGGAAAACCAACTAGCAACATGGTATAAGCATGTTATCAAATGGAATACTAGCATGGCAAGATGAACAACTATAAGTGACATGAATTAAGTGTCAAGTGAGCAAGTGTCATGTAAACAAGTGTCAAGTATCATGAATCGAGTAACAAGTAACAAGTGTCAAGTATCAAGTATCATGTTCAAGCATCAAGTCTCACGTATCATGTAATCAAGTATCAAGTAAGCATACATCAAGTTCAAGTTTCAAGTTCAAGTATCATGTGTTAAATATCTTGTATTATTACTATCTAGGTAACACTTCATGTGCCATCCTTTTATCACATGATTGTTACAGTCAATGCAGTTTCGTTTTAGATTTTATAGTGGAACAGAAAGGGTAGTGTACTCAGGGACAAGCCTCAAGAATCAAGTATCAAGTATCAACCCTCAAGTATCAAGTATCAAGTATCAAGCCTCAAGTAAAAAAATATCAAGCCTCAAGTAGTGAAATATCAAGCCTCACGTAATCAAGTATAAAGCCAGGTTTCAAGTATCTCAAGTATCAAGCCAAGTCTCAAGTATCTCAAGTATCAAGCCAAGTATCACATAGAATCAATAGATTCTCTTCCGAGTACACGTTTCTGAATTATCCAATATTAGATCTGTTCCTTTAAAAACCCCGGCTTGGTTAATTTTATTATTAATGTCAAACAAGTAAGTATGTGTCACGAAACATGCAAGTATATCATGGTATGATCAAGTAAAAAGTTCAAGTTGCAAGATAAACAAGTACGGGTAATAGGTAACACACAAAAGAATGAAATAACCAAATCTCAAGTTCAGGACAGCAAGACGATACTGTAGTAAAACTGAAATTCCCAGTGTTACAAAAATGCAAATCTGAATCTGTCGAAACTTATAGAAAATAGACTCCCAACCGAATCCAGTGAGTACAAATAAGTCATATAGTATTTCACAAAATCATAACTCAAAACTGATTTTAATTCAGAAAACACGTTCAGCTAGAAATCAGTAAAACCAATTCTCAGTCAGGAAAACAGTATCAAAACTCAACAAATAAATCCACAAAAAATCTGGGGTATTCTCCTATATGTCTAGTATCAGAATATAAAGTTTCAGAATTTTTCAGTAAAATTAGATCAGTCATCAAAAATTAGAAAACATCAATAAACGATAGTTTGGCAAATCTGGAATTCCCAACACTGTTGTACGAAAACTATAATATCTCGCAACCAGTGAAACGATATCCAAATCCGCCAAAGGGAGATGAAAATAGATAGAATAAGCTAAATTTGATATTTGACAAATATTTTTCATACAGTCAAAGGAATCAGGGTGAAAATACGATTCTTTACAGATTAGCGAGCAAAATACAGCAAGTACAGTCTTTATAAATAAGCATGAAACGATATATAAAAATCATCGATAAAATCCACCAAAATTCTGGGTAATCCCTAGGTAAATATAGAAAAACTGACCAAAGTTTCAGATTAAAATAATATGTGCAACATAAGTATCAAAATAATTTAGTCATCAAAATTATCAAGAAATAAAATCTGGAAATGAACTACACCTCTATAGTAAAACAGTCATATCTCACACATACGAAAACGAAATAGAGCAAAGTTAGAGGGGTTGGAAAGAAGACGAATTTATCTAAAACTCATATTTTATACTGAAATTAAGATTCTGATCTTAATATGGTCTAAATTACTGATCAAGACAGAATATCGGCAAAACACAGAATTTTCTCAAAAACCAAAATCAACATAGACTCAAAGAAACTTGATCAAAACACAACCAAACATGAAATCGAGTCTACCAAGTATCCAAACATCATGAAACAGGGTTATTAATATATCTAAAACAAGTCTATCATATGGTTCTCAACAAATACCCAAAATTCTCACCAAAATTCCACATACATGATCAAATCAAGAACGGGCAACTGTGGTCAAATCACCAAAATTCTCACCAAAATTCCACATTCATGTCAAATTTTGTGTCGTGAGGCAACTATGGTCAAATCACTATAGAGACAATATCAACAAGGAGATTCACACACATTTGTTTGTAGAACCCAACTACACTACAAGCTATATTTTTGACTTGTATCATACAAAGGAATTTGAGTACAAGTTACTTGCCTTAACCAGAGACGAAAACGAAGAACAATAAGAATAATGGGAACGGATTCCCTGCAACGAACGCAAACTAACGATTCAACGAACCTGTGGTAGGGTAAAAATGGCCTGGGGCCTAACCAGGGTCCAGGACAGCTCTCGCTCAAAAATGGAAAAAACAACAATCTGGCTCAGCTTCGAACCACTACAGGGTCGGCGCCGAACCGCAAGTTCACCCCCACAGAACTGGTCTCCTCGTATCCGACGAGCCACGATGGCCCTCGGCCTCCGATCCGCGACAGCCCCACGGGCCGTCCGCCCAGTCTGGCGAGGAATGAGAATGACCTGGCACAACCTAGGCCATCCGATTCCCCCCAGAGACACAGGAGCCCCATGATCAGCCATGTCAGCTCCAAATACCACCTAGGGCTTTGCCACGTCAGCCCTATACCACTCTTGGCACTGCCACGTCAGCCCTAAACCCCCTGGGCCTCCTACCACGTCAGGCCCATGGACTTTCGAGTTCAAACCCGGTCCCCAAGCAGATCCAAATCCGGTTGGAATTCCCTATAAATACCAGACCCTCACCCACCTTTTCAGGTAATCAATCTTTTGCCACCCAAATTTTCCTAGTTATTGCTACTCTCTCACAGAGACTGACTAGATCGTCGGAGGGTCCGCCGCCGGGATAAACCCCGGTGTTTCAGGACCGTCTGCAGGTACTCGAGGCGAGGCAATCCGAGCCGATTCTCAAGCGCCGAAGCTAGCCTCCCGCTCGTCGTCCCGTGCCACACTCTTCCCTCATTCCAAATTGAGTCCGAACTCACACCTGGTGCATCCACACTGCGACCAAAAACAAACCGCATCAGAACCAAAGCGAGCACAACCCACGAACATGACTACGAACCAACTACTCCAAGAACGAACGGACAAAACCCCACGAGCAAGAACGTCCCACAACTCGAACCAACGAGAACACACCACAATCACTCGAGATCCAACACACAACCCATGAACGAATAACCACGCACACACACTCAACCCTGAGAGTACGAGGAAGAGATGGAGAGAGAACGGCAGACGGCAGGTGAACTGCGGCGCGGAGATTGGAGTGCAAGAGGGGGGTTCGGGAGTGCAAGAGAACCGAGGGAAAAATACTTTTGATGGCGGCTAGGAGGAATACACATGCATGGGAAGGGTAATTGTATATGTGGGTGATTAGGGTTTAAAAGAGGGGCGGCACAGCATAGTACAACTAGGTATGGGGGTAATGCAGCTAGCTATGGGTTGAGGTGGGGGTATTCGGTAGGTAATCAGGTAAGCATTTAAGGTAGGGATAAGTATTTTATGGGTATATGGTATATATATTCTAGGTAAGTAATTAGACCTATGGTTGAATAGATCGGATCTGAAGTGGGTGGGGTAATTATGATAGGAAAGTAATGGTAGGATTATAATAACTGGTTAAATGTGGGAATATGGTTAATAGGTTCTGGGAAATTTTAATAGGCATGGTTAATAGTTAGGGTCTGAAGTCGGTGAATTTTATATTAGGTGGGTTGGGTAGATTATTAATAGGTTTAAGAATGAATTTAAAGGTAATTAAGGATATAGGGGAAAAAATGGGTATTAGGAAAATGATTAGATATATGGGGATCAAAGATAAATAATAATAATAAATACATTGAGACGGGCACAAAAATAGGAAAATAAAAATAGGGCACAATAATAAAATAAAGAGGATCACAAGTAATGGCTCGATCAAACAGAGATGAACAAAAGAGACAACATGATCAAGAATTTAAAATATAAAGATGACAAAAATAACAAACGAATTTATTGAAAATAAAACCAATATACGGTCAACAGAATTACACGGGGGATACAAAAAGAGAAAAAAATACACCAGAACGAAAAATACACTCAAAATACACAAAAAAGAAAAACAGGGATTACAGTACCATCCTTTAAAAAAAAAAACAAAAAAAATATGTTGGGACGGTACCACCCTTTGAATTTTTTGTTTACATTTTTTTTTCTTAAAATTTGGAATTACCTTCTCACCAACTAAACGAAAATATATGTTGGAATTAACTAAAAAAAATTTGGTCTAATAAACCTTCCCACCAACCAAACCAACCCCAAATATTTTCGGAATTAAAAAAAAAAAACCCTTCGTCGGACGGGAATTCATTTCCCGTCCCATACATTTTTTTTTCATTTTTTTTCCAATTAACAGATGACATATTATTCTCTGTCCGTTCTAATTTACCTGTACATATCGCTTGGACGATAGATTATCGTTCGTCTGACCCAAATTTTAGCTTTCGACGACTACAACGCCAACTCATTTTTTCTATTTCCATTTGCCAAATACCCAAAATTTGGCTCACGACGACTACAGATGCTCTTAGGGCTAGAAGCCCTTTTTATTTTTTGTTTTCTCCATCTCATTTTCATCTCATCCTCTCTTCAAATTTCTACTTCTTCTTCTACTTGTTTTATACTTAGAAAAATTGAGAAGAAAAGAAAAGAAAGAGAGATCAAAATCAAAAGAAAGAGTGGGTTCATTAGGGAATGTTCTTGAGAGGAAGAGTAAGAACAAGGAAGGAGAAGGAAGAGCTAGCAAGTCCTTCCAACTGATTTGGGTGGGGGTTCTCAACTCGTTTGTTATTGCTTTGTTATTTTATTTGCTTATTATGTGAAGATCTTGGACTAATTTCATGTGCATATGATCATCATGGACTAGAATAAACTTGCATATAAGATTGAAGTGGTAGAACACAAATATAAACCCTAAAAACCCAATCTAAATAACTAGTATGTTGTAATGATAGTTCGAATTAATTTGATAGATCAAACAAACGTTTCCTCCAAAACAGCGAGCTTTTAAGCAAATCGCTGTTTTGGTTATTTTTGCATGTGTTCAAAGAGCTGGATTTTGAGCTCTATAAGGAATCTGAAAAATTGGTCAACTAGAACGTTGTAGTAGATGTTCTCCCCTTTCCAAAAAGTCTAATTTTATTAGATTCTGATAAGTATAGCAAAAGTTATGAGCTTTACAAGTTTCAGCTTTTGTTATCAAAATCTACAGTTTTGTGATTTTTACTTGTGTTTACGAGTTGGATTTTGAGCTCTATAAGGAATCTGAAAAAATGGTCAACTAGAAAGTTGTAGTAGATGTTCTTTCCTTTCCAAAAATTCCCATTTTGTTAGATGCCGACAAGTATAGCAAAAGTTGTGAGGTTTACAAGTTTCAACTTTTGCTGTACTTTTTGTTGTTCTTGAATTTTGTTCAAGGAACTGGATTTTGAGTTCCATAAGGAATATGAGGAGGTTGTCAACTAGAGAGTTTTAGTAGATGTTCTTAGCTTTCCAAAAATTCGAATTTCCTTAGATTCTGACAAGTATAACACTAGCTATGACCTTTACAAGTTTCAGCCTTGTGTTGTCTTTTGTTGTTCTTGAATTTTGTTCAAAGAATAGGGATTTGAATTCCATAAGAAATCTGAAAAAGTTGTTAACTAGGAATTTGTATTAAATGTTCTTATCTTTCCAAAAAGTCCAATTTTGTCAGATTCTGATAAGTATAGCACTGGCTATGATCTTTACAAGTTTCAGCTTTGTGCTGTCTTTTGTTGTTCTTGAACTTTTATTCAAAGAGCAGAGATTTGAATTCCATAAGGAATCTGAGAAAGTTGTTAACTAGGAAGTTGTAGTATATGTTTTTAGCTTTCCAAAAGTCCAATTTTGTTAGATTCCGATAAGTATAGCACTGGCTATGACCTTTACAAGTTTCAGCTCGTGCTGTCTTTTGTTGTTCTTTAATTATGTTCAAGGAGCTAGATTTTGAGTTCTATAAGGAATCTGAAAAAGTGGTCAACTAGAGAGTTGTATTAGATGTTCTATTCTTTCCAAAAATCCCAATTTTGTTAGATTTCGATAAGTATAGCAAAAGTTGTGAGCTTTACAAGTTTTAGCTTTTGCTGTTCTTTTTGTTGTTCTTGAATTATGTTCAAAGAGCTGGATTTTAAGCTTTATAAGGAATCTGAAAAAGTAGTCAACTAGAAAGTTGTAGTAGATTTTCTCCCATTTCCAAAATGTCCAATTTTTATAGATTCCGACAAGTGTAGCAAAAGTTTTGAGCTTTACAAGTTTCAGCTTTTGCTGTTCTTTTTGTTGTTCTTGAATTTTGTTCAAAGAGCTAGATTTTGAGCTCCATAAGGAATGTGAAAAATTGGTCAACTAGAAATTTGTAGTAGATGTTCCCCCCTTTCCAAAATTTTCAATTTTGTTAGATTTCGATAAGTATAGCAAAAGTTGTGAGCTTTACAAGTTTCAGCTTTGTGCTGTCTTTTGTTGTTCTTGAATTATGTTCAAAGAGCAAGGATTTAAATTCCATAAGAATCTGAGAAGTTATCTAGGAATTTGTAGTAGATGTTCTTAGATTTCTAAAAAGTACAATTTTGTTAGATTCCGACAAGTATAGCACTGGCTATGACCTTTACAAGTTTCAACCTTATGCTGTCTTTTTGTTGTTCTTTAATTGTGTTCCAAGAGCTGGATTTTGAGTTCCATAAGGAATCTGAAAAAGTGGTGTAACACCCCGAATTTCAAATAAGGATAAATTCGAGATTTCACAGTATCTTTACTTCACTTCGTACAATTTTACAAGGAAATTTTAAAACTTTTCAATATTACATCAGAGTTCCTTTACACTTGCTTTTTACACAGCGGAAGACTAAAAGATTACAACAATGAAATACAACTTGTATAACTTTAACATCATTTGCAACATCTTTAAATTCTAAACAGCAACAGCATATCCACTCTATAACTCCATGAATAGTCCATTACCTGCATGTCAATCTGTGGGCACGTCAGTTTCTTACAACTGACGAAATGTTATACACGGCTATCCTCTCTATGCCGGGAATAGTATAACGATCTCATACTTTAACAAATCACAAAAAGATTGAATGAACATATAAAGTGTCAAAAGTGATTCTTCTAAACATAAGTGTATGTCATGTCTTAATGCCTAATGCATATCATTCTACACTAGGATGACACTAATGCACACTTGTTCGGATTCTATGCATCCCATACTACATAGGTCCGAGGGTAAGTGCCTACGTTCTTCACAATACAGGGCTCGATCCCTCGCCATGAAAACTACCTGGTAGCAAAACAAAGTTCAGACTATTCCACGAATTTGAATTCCAGCCTTGGAGTCCACCGTCGGCTGTTATAACAGATTCCACATCGTGCGAATCGTCCCGTATGTGACCCTCTAGCCCAGTATATATATATATATATATATATATATATACATTGGAGACGGTAAACACAAAAGCCCATCCGTCCGACTACTCAAGATCCCGGAGTCCACCGCTGACCCGTCCTTATAGTCCCGGATTAAATTACAATAATCCGTCTCCCACGGGGCAACCTCAGTCCACCAACTGGGTCTATAGTCTTGGAGTCCGCCGCCGACTATATAGAGCACCCCACTTACGTTTCCCTAAGTTTACTACATCTTCACTTATGTGCCTAAATTTTCTTAAGTTCAAGACATGAATAATTTCCACACGTAGAATTAGTTGTTACCTCCTACCGGACTTAATCAACAAATACGAGATGGCTCCTTAGCCATATCTCCGAATCATTTCTCAAATCTTTTCTTTTAATAATGCTGGTACCGAGGTCTTACTAACTCTAAATAATAAACTTTCATGTACAAGAAGGATGGGTATTCACACCCTTTCATAATCATGTCTTAAACTTATATAATTTCATCTTTCAATTCATTTCACAAAAAATAATCAAATCTTGTCACTATTTATGATCTATTCATTTATTCATCAACTTTATAAGCATAAATAATTCCTTTCAAGCAAACAATTTCATCGCATGAACCAATTCAAGCTCTCACATTTTCTCAATTCACATAAAATATTCTTAAACCAAAACGATTGCACAATTTCTTCAAATGAAAATTTAACTCACACAATCAATACTTTACTCTTCTAAAAATATTATCATGCTCTTTATTAATTAAATTCTAATCACAATCAAAGTGACATTTCACTTTCCCCTCTTTAAATTCTCAAATATACAAAAGAAATTCTAAAACTATATTTGATGAATTATATTCCATTTTTATTCCATTATTATCCAAACTTCATTCTTTATTCAAAATGTTAGATGATTTCCAAAATGAAAACAACGTTCGAAGATTTTATAAACCAGTAAGGGCCTTTCCAAAAAAAAAATATATATGTTTACAAATCAAGTCAGGAACTCCACGTGAGAGACTCCACAAAAAAAATAAAAATGTTTAGAAACCAAAACAAAAAATGTTTAGAACCTCAAGTAGACTCAAAAAAAAAAATGTTTAGAACCTCAAGTTGACTCCAAAAAATTTTGTTTAGAAACCAAGTCAGAGGCTTCCAAGTAGACTCAAAAAAAATGTTTAGAACCTCAAGTTGACTCCAAAAATTTTGTTTAGAAACCAAGTCAGAGGCTTCCACAAAGATTCGAACCCACAATCCGCAAGAAAAAAAGCCCAGACACCAAGCTGATAGGCCATGTGCTCCCACAGGACTAAAGTACACATGGTCTTTTAAATACCCAGACTCTGCCTAAATACTCCCGGTTTAAAATTTCTCTTTTCAAAAAGAAAACAATTTACGATCCCAAATGTCGAACCCACACACTCTAAAAATTATTCGAGAACAGTATACTGAACTCTAGGGCGACAATAAGTTCATACAATTGAAAATTTCTACCGCGTGAAGAGTAACTCAACTTTCGCTATAATTTGTGAAATGTAAATTTTGTTTTACTATATATATTTTTCTATGCCCATTAGCAATAAGAAAATATTTCTCATTTGTTATCTCTAGCATGGATTTTTATCTACACATTTCTCATCACATTCAATTTATACTAGTCATATAAAATAATTAGCATGCAATTTCTACAATTAGAAAGCATAGGATCACCCACAAACATAATGTTAATCCATTTGTCAACATAGCATGATTCACTATTAGTCTCACCACATTCATAGTATTATTATTCTATTTTATCAAAACTACTCATTCACTTTTATTAGCATGTACATTCTAAAAATTAGAAAGTAGGAGAACGCCCACCTTAGTTTGAAGGTTGAACAATTGAAAGGAAGAACACCACTTCTAGCTTCAAGGGCTCCTAGCTCTTCTCCTCCTAGCAATGGCCACCAAGTACAAACTCTCTTCTCTCTTTCTTCTCTTACTCTTATTTCTTCTTCTTATTTTCTTTCTTTCCTTTCTCTTATTTGTTTTCTTTTGGTGTGTGAAATGAGAAGAAATTGGTACTATTTATAGGATATGTTGAGGGTCAAATTTGCAAAATTACACACCTAATAACTCACTCAAATTAATTTTTTAACCTTTCATTTTCCTAACTCTCAAAAACCCCCACCTCTTCAACTCTCCACCTCTCTAAATCCTATAACCTCCAAAACTTTTCTCCTTCATTTCTCTTAATAAAAACCAAAACCGGCCTACCCCTCTTCAATGCTCACGGCACCCAAGAATCCAGAGAACACAAGGCTCAAGCTGAATCTCTAATTTCCGGGTGGGTTTGGAATTGCCACGTCATCAATGATTTTGACGAAGTCAACAATCAACTCAAAGCTTTACCTCAATATCAAGTGTAGCTTCTTGCTGTTGCTGCACTTTTGTGGGGCCCCCGTCCATTATCACACTTACATATTTCATATCATATATATATTAACCATATATATCTTACTGAATAGTATATACATATACTATTACCTTGTATATATTATCTAATGTATATATTATACTCTTTTGAAAGCTACGGGATGTTACACACACTCCGGAATTTTATTTAAAAAATGAATATACCAAAATACGTTTACCGAAAATACGTGCATCGTGCGTAAAATATCAAAATGCGAAAATCGACTTTATTGATGAAAAAAAAAATTTATTAAATATAATCGAAAAAAATATAAGCAAAATTATATTTACTAATTTACATATATTTTATGACGAAATCAAAACACGTAGAAAGCATGTGCATTATACGTGCAGAAAATCGAAAATGCATTTTAATCAAAATAGGGGGAAAATGAATTTCCGTTTTATAAAATAGATTTAAATATAAAAAAAAATAAATAATTTAAACACATAGAAAATATTGTACGTAGCGGTGGAGAATATGTAATTAATACGTATATTGAAAACACGTAGAAAGCACGTAGAATACAAATATCGAAATATTATATTTTTGTTGACTCAAAATAGAGAAAAATCAATATTGAAAATAAATAAATAGTCGATAATCAAAATACGGGATGAAAACACGTTACAAAATACACGTGCATAACACACGAGGGCAAAATTGAAATTTCCAATTTTGCGGGGTGTTACAAGTGGTCAACTAGAAAGTTTTAGTAGAGGCTCTCACCTTTCCAAAATTTCATATTTTGTTAGATTTCGATAAGCGGAGTAGGAGTTATGACCTTTACAAGTTACAGCAGCTGGCCCTTATTGGCTGAAGCTCGCTGTTTAGATTGTTCGAAGTTTTTGTACCTCTTATTGACTGAATCTGAGAATGTTGTCAACTAGAGAGTTGTAGTAGAGGTTCTCACCTTTCTAAAATATCCTATTTTGTTAGAGTCTGATAAGTGGAGTAGGATGTATGACCTTTACAAAGTCACAACAGCTGGCCTTTTTGGCTGAAGCTCGCTATTTAGGTTGTTCGAGGTTTTTTTACCCTTTTATTGACTGAATCTGAGAAGGTTGTCAACTAGAGAGTTGTAGTAGATGTTCTCATCTTTCTAAAAAGTCTAATTTTGTAGAATTCCAATAAGAGTAGCATGTTTAATTGCTTCTAGGGTGTTAGAAGACTTTTATGTTGCCTTTGTGTATAAAAGATCAAGTTTTGCTAGTAGCATGTTATTTTGCTTTTAGGTTGTTAGAAGACTTTTATGGTTGCTTCTATATGATTCATTTGTTGCATACATAGCCAGTTAGCTCGTATGTAATTCGTTTGGCTCATTCGTAGCTAGTCGGCTCATATGTAAGTTATTTTGCTCGTATGTAGCTTATTAGCTAGTACGTAGTCATTGTGCTCGTCTAGGGTGATATCATTGCCCTAGGAGTCATCGACCATCAAGACGTGTATTTATTTTACTCCTCGTGGACTATGGACGAGTCACCCCTCGTGCATCGTCAAATTTAATCGTGTAGGTTGATCGCGTGCCGGGAGAGTAGACGGAATCCAAATTCAGGGCAGTAGCATGTGAATACATTCGTATTGCCAGGGTCTTGGATCGGTAGGCTATGAACATGATCCTTAGGGATTCTGGTAAGTCTAGGTTGAGCACCTAGTAGAGTTATCATGCGAAATCTAACTTAAGACCCAACATGTTGTGTTAGTACTGTTGTCATCCCTCAGATTGTTTAGGGTTAGTTACATCGTTAGGGTAGTAACTTATGGCTATTACTACTTAACCCTTATTTATTATCATTTTTGCCGAAGGGAAATAGATGGTATTAAAGGTGATACCTTATGATTCGACCTGTTCTATAGGCCAACACTAGGTGGTGTTATTGGTTGTACCCTTCCTGTCAAAGGGATACAGTCTGTGCCTTCTCATGAGTTGGGAGCACGAATCCGTATCTCATCTGTTAATTTCTGAAGTGCCATGATAAAGGCGGAAAGTATCCTGTCGGAGCTCGGGGATGGACCGCTGGAACTCCGTCATTCTCTATATCAAGAAAGCCGAACAAGCCATAGACTACGGTCTATAAGCTAGGGGGCCACAGGGAATGCTTCGAGCTAATCTGTGTTGTAGTTAACTCCAAGGGTTCATCAGATTTTTGAGTGAGGTCCGGTACGCTAGGCAATAGTGGCAAATGGAGACATCACTATATGACTGCGAGTGGCGGGATTAGACTGTTTTAGGGCAACCTCATCAGTCACGTTGTATCTTCAGAAACAGGTTGAGTACAAGAGTAGAATTCATAGCGCGGGTTCAAATCCCTATATATGAAGAAACGACATGTTATGGGCCTATGTAGTATAGACTGCATACTGTTCCGAAGACTTGCTTGCATTAGAATAAGAACATCCTTGCATTAGTTAATTTTGCATTAGAGTCTAAGTCATAGCATACACTGACACATCAATTATATATTCACTTTTCTCTTTTCATCAATCTATTTATTTAAAGTTGAGAATCGCTTCTAGTCATCAGCCTTAAAGCGTCAGTATATGTACTACCGTCCCCACTTCAATAGGTACTGGATTGCAAAACTACAGGTATATGATTCAGGAGGACTCAAGGCAAGAGAAACAAAGTGTTGATTCTTATTTTCAATTGTAATATCTGTTGTAAATTTATTTATGTTGAGAAGTATCCAAGTGAAAGTACCAAGTGTTATATATTATTCATTGTACTCTGATGTAATTTTTATTGAAAGTTTGTAACACTTGGGCTTGTATGGCATTATTGTAATGCTGATGTAATGTATTGCAATTTTATAACATTCGGACTTATAATATATTTGTGTTAAATAAAAAGTTTTAAATTTTTCTGTTTTTCTGTGTATTGTGGCTAATTGAAGAAAAAGATTCTGGCTTATGTCACGGTTTCCCAGTGTATGGAAATCGGAGAGTTACACCCACCTCTTAGTTGCAATTCCCTACACAAAATGCCAAAATCAAGCCAAATTAATCCACCAAAACCAAAGCAAGCAAGCTCCCAAAAGCCACCCTAAGCTTTGTTTAATTTTTTTGATTAATTGGTTGTGTTTAGAAGTAGTCTAGGTGTAGGGTAATTATAGAGATTAATTAGGTGGTTATATCAACTAACTCCCACTAATACTAACCACTAACCCACTACTCTTTCTCACCCCACTCACTATGTCAGCATACATCCCAACCGGCCCATTCTTTTTTTTGGGTGTGCACATTGCACGTGCACGTGCTTTATGCACACTTCACAAAAATTAATTATTTTTATTTTTAAATTAAAAACATATGTTTATATATATATATATATATATATATATATATATATATATATATATATATATATATATATTGGTTGGATTTAATTATAAATTATATTTTTCATGTACAAATAAAATAAACACACACACTTCAAAATTTTCTTTTTGAAAGAGAATGCAACTAACACGTGCATTACAAACACGTGTATCGCACGTAAAACAAATATTTAAAATCGATTTTATCAATGGGAAAATATTTATAAATAATCCAAATGTAACATACGAAAATATATTTTATTATACATATACCGTAGTGTAATCAATTCGTACACAGAATAGCACATGCACCGCACATATAATTTAAATCGAAATGAGAGAAAATAAATTTCCCTTTATAAAAATGAATTCGAAAAAGTCATGAAATAAATAATTGAAACACATCGAAAAAAATTACATGTAACGGTAAAAAATATAAAGTTGACACGTGCATCGATAACACGTACAATGCACGTAAAAACAAAAAGATTGAAAATTTATTATTTGATTTGACTGAAATAGGATAAATTTTTTTTTGAGAAAACGAAAAATATATAAACGGTCGGAATCCAAAATACGTAGTGAAACACATTACAGATATTACCCGTAACGGTACAAAATACGCGTGCGTAACACACGAGGGGCAAAATTGTCATTTTCAATTTTGCGGGGTGTTACACTCTCCCTCCTTAGAACAGTTCTGTCCTCAGAACTTTACTAGGGTAAAAGGTGTATTTCATACACACCGAAAAATATTACTATTGTACATAGGAAGTTGTCAATACCAAGAAAAGAAATGTAGCATATAAATGTGCAATGTGGGAAAACACATCAAACTTATATAAGGAACAATTGAGTGTCGAGCGAACGAAACACACAACTATAAAAAAAAACTAGAAAAATAGCAGGGCGAGAAATGTGACATTGAAAGATAATGTAGATTGAAAGAAAAATAAAATTCATACAAAATAATAAAGTACTAGATACCGTAGAAAAAGAAAACCTAAATTAAGTCATCAATTGTTAGAGAATTTGAAAAAACTTCGAAAAGAAAAATTTATTAAAGAAAACGGGAAGAAATGGAGTAGCAATTTAAGAGAAAATGTTTGAAAAATATATGAGCATGAAATTTAGTTGAAAGTATAGGCAAAATTCTGTATAACAAGTTAATGTCATAAAATAATTTGTAAAGTAAATACAATAACGATTTAAAAATTAAAGATATGAAATACTGGGTGATATAAATCCAAATAATTTCGAATTGTCAAGTAGAGCAAGGAAACCAACATACAAAATTATATACGTACATAGGCATAAAATTTATAGAGTGAGACAACCAATATTATGATATGAAAAGTATAAATGGTTTGTAGGTGTAAGACATGACATCATAGTATAAAAACTAATAACATATTATTGAAACAATACAAAAACTAATTATATAGAAATAAATTATGAGTCGTAGACAAAACTATAAATGAAAAGTTTTTTTTTTTTTTTTTTGGGTGAGTAGTCACCAAATCTATGATAGGTTAGTAGCAAAACACGATGAAGTGGTATGAAATGCTAACTCATGAAAATATTCAAAATAATAAAAGGAAAATGGCAAGATGGTTGATATTAAGTTGTAATACGCAAGTAGGATAGAAACCAGTATGAATAATCAGGTAATTAGTTTAGTGCTAGGTTGTAAAATATTATAAAACGGTATAAACATGTATAAAAATGGAATAGTGGTCAGTAAATATTATAGAAAAGAAAGTAGGGGTTATCAAAGTAGAAAATTTCTTTCTGGTGTAGGTTCGCCTCGTTGGTGTCCAACTGTAGGCTTGCCTCCTCGACCTCAAGTTGCAGAATTGCCTCTACACATCCAATTGCAGTTTGCCTTCTGGAAATTCGGTTGCAGACTTTGCCTCCCCGACGTCCAGTTGCAGTTTGCCTCCATTAACATCTAGTTGTATATTTGCCCTCTTCACATCATGTTGTACCAAAACGGGAGATGGAAAGATGTAATCTTCCATGTACACTTGGATAATGGATGTTTAATAAAGTATGGTGTTATGTTTGAAATATGTGATATAAAAATAGGAGTAAAAGAAAGTTACACGATGAAATATCAAAATACATGTATAGGATATATCAAGCATAAATGGTACTAATTAGTAGCAATGAAAAAAACGGTACAAAATACGCGTTCGTAACACACGAGGGGCAAAATAGTTATTTTCAATTTTGCGGGGTGTTACAATGGATGACCTTCTTCCCTTGGCGGGGCGAATATAGTAAATCCCTTCATACTCGCCCAACGAGCTGATACCCAAAACAGCTCAGAAGTAATTCAATCTTAGGGGCACACCCCTCTCTTGCAAAGCAGCATGAAGCACACAAGCTACTTCCAAGGGTTCGACTCGTATTGCATCAGACTTAACGATGCCCATGAAAGAACCTTCTGGATGAATGGGTGGATAGGCAGGCGCAAGCCTGAGCTGCATGCGTCCACAGGAAACACGCAGAAGTAGTGCGCTATGTTATCCGTGGGGTGGAGCCCAGGGCTGTGGATCAACAACTCGTACTCATGACCTGTGAAGTAGCTGGCTCGGATGACCGGAAGATCATCCGCAGTCAAAATAGTTGGCATTTTATCGATGGAGATCTTCGTTCAACTGGGCAAAGATGGTTGCATCCCATACCGGACTAATCCCTCGACTTCATTCGGATACATTCTAGTTGAGCTCGGCTGTCGAAGGAATGGAACATCGAGCTTGATTTTCAGAGCTGTCTCATCCAGACTGTCCGGCAGGCTCCACTTCATTTTCTTCTGTCAGACACGAGGTCCCTTCCGGGAGGAAGGCATCGCCAAAGGTGCCAGATTGGGGTCTTTTGCCAAGGGGTCAACCTAAACTACCTCGTCTTCCTCCACTCCCTCAATTACCTCGTCCTCCTCCACTCCACCAACTACTTCCACGTCGTCACCTTCCTCCTCCATGTGCACACTCCCTTCTGAGTCACTGGACTCCACTACAAAATGCTTTCTATTGTAGAGCGGCTGGACATCATAAATTGTCTCCCTTGTCTCCGAAGACGTGGAGTCAGAGAGACGCGGGCCATTGCACCAAACCGATGTAGAGGCTGACGAACCGGACTGAGCCATCGACATAATAAAATTACTAACCTATTTAAATTGCCAGAAAGTTTGCCGAAAAGGTCACCACTGGTGACTGTACTGTGCTTGAGAGAAAAACTTGGGGACTTAGAGAGAGAAAGAGAAAGCTAAAGTGAAAAATGAAAAGATGGGGTGGGGGAAATATATTGAAACCAGCGACTCCTCAATTTCTGTGAATCCAGCGACTCCTTGAATTCCGCAAACATGACGTTAGCATCATACGTGTCACTACAGGAGTGGCCCATATGCAGCGCAATTCCTCTCCAAGTCCAAAACACTCGAGCCTCGGCATACACTTCGAGCCCGCCAATAAAGAAACAAGCTTTTGGACAGTCACGAAGACCCCTGGCTCGATGCTTGGCATGTGCCTCGAGTGAGAAACCAGCCTTCTCACTGAAAGCGCCTCAAAGCAAGGGCACCTGGCTCGACGCTCGACATGTGCCTCAAGCAAGCAGCTAGCTTTCTCACTGAAAGCACCTCAAAGCAAGGCCACCTGGCTCGACGCTCGGCATGTGCCTGGAGCAGGCAGCCAGCAATCTCACTGACAGCCTCAAAGTAAGGTCACCTGACTCTACGCTCGGCATGTGCCTCGAGCAAGCATCCAGCTTTCTCACTAAAAGCACCTCCAACCAAGGCCAACTGGCTCGACGCTTAATACGTGCCTCGAGAAAGCAGCCACCTTTCTCATTGAAAGAACCTCAAAGCAAGGCCACCTTGCTCGAAGCTCGGTATGTGACTGGAGCAAGTAGTCAGCTTTCTCACTTAAAGCACCTCAAACCAAGGGAAACATGTTTGAAGCTCAATATGTGCCTCGAGCAAGCGGCCAACCTTCTCATTGAAAGAGCCTCAAAGCAAGGCCACTTGGCTCGACGCTTGGCATGTACCTCGAGCAAGTAGACAACTTTCTCACTGAAAGCGCCTCAAAGCAAGGGCATCTAGCTCGACGCTCGGCATGTGCCTCGAGCAAGCAACCAGCTTTCTGACTGAAAGCACCTTAAACTAAGGCCAACTTGCTCGACGCTCGGTATTGCCTCAAGCAATCAGCCAGCTTTCTTACTGAAAGCACCTCAAAGCAAGGTCAACTGGATCGATGCTCGTCACGTGCCTCGAGCAAGCAGTTAGTCTTCTCTCAGAACCTCGGAGCTCGGCACAAACCTCGAGCAGGCATACAGCTTTCTCTCAGAAAGCGTTTCCCTCTAAGCGCTCGGCACCGATCCCGAGCGAGTTATTTGCTCAGAGCTCGGCACATGCCTCGAGTAGGCACCCAACTTTCTCTCAGAAATCGCCTCCCTCGAAGTGCTCAGCACCAAACCCTATTAGCTCGGAGCTCGGCACGTGCCCCGAGCAGGAACACAACTTTCTCTCAAAAAGTGCCTCACTCAAAGTGCTCGGCACTGACCCTAAGCGAGCTACTGGCTCGAAGCTCGACATGTGTCTCGAGAAGGCACACAGCTTTCTCTCAGAAAGTGCTTCGCTCGTAGCGCTCGGCACCTGTCTCGAGCGAGCTACTGGCTCGGAGCACGGCATGTGTCTCGAACAGGCACAAAACTTTCTCCCAGAAAGTGCCTTGCTTGTAGCGCTCGACACCAATCCCAAGTGAGATATTGACTTGGAGCTCGACACATGCCTCGAGCAGGCACACAACTTCCTCTCAGAAAGTGCCTCGCTCGAAGGGCTCGACACTGACCCCCAAGCTCGGCGCTCGGCTCGGACATCGACCAGGCCATGCACCATGCTCGGCTCGGCTCCGACCCCAAACACTTGATTCGGGGGCTCACAATCTCATCTTTGCAAAACACTCTCCTCCGATCTTCTCACAAGAACGGACTACTCTTCAACAGCTGGTGCACACAACCCTCCAGGAGTGGGGGCTTATGATTGTGTATAAGTGACGTGGACCAATCAGGGCTGTCGGATCTCCTCGATATTCGCTCATCTTATATCATCAGGTCAAAAAGTCCAACGGGCCTTCTGCAACTTCAGGTCCAAAGACAAACGGGTCTAATCCGGCCCATTAGAGTTAGATACCCGTTTGTTCTACCTATAAATACCAGGCTCCCTCCTCCTTAAGGAAGGTAATCTCAAAATCCTAACCTGAACCCTAGCTTTCACTGCTGTCCAACACTGATTTGATCGTCGGATGGCTTATCGCCGGGATTTCTCCCGGTGTTTCTAGGTCTTTTGCAGGTGCCTGATCGTCCAGCAACCAGTTGCTCTTTCGAGCCGACCTCCAGTAACAGACCCGATATGTGGCTGAGATTTGTCCCTTCCGCTACACAAATATAATAACTCAAACCGGTTGCTCCCGCACAAAAAACAAGCAGCATTAATAATACATAAGAATTAAATAAGGGTCAGTTAAGCATAAATGGGTTTAGATAGCAATTTGGCAAGGTCAAAGAAATGAATGAATAAAAGTGGTGGGGAGTGGGGTAGAGTGCACGGGTCGGTGACCGTGACCGCAGCTGGGTTTGCCAATGAATCATGGTGATGGAGACGAGTCAGGTTTTGGTGTATTGTTTGAATCCTAGCTGCTATTTCCATGTGCACCTGAAAAGGTGACGGAAGCTTTGAATTCACTTGTATTGTGATTGTGATGAGATGAGCCCATTATATTTATATCAATGTGAGTGAGTGAGTGAGTGCATATATGTGTGGGTATATCATATAATATGGATATCGCATCACATATGGTTTTGTATATATCTTGTTGTTTGCATGTTGGATCCCCCTTTATTCCAACTGAGAGAAAGTAAGGACTAGATGGAATAGTACATTGCCTTCTTGGTTATTGCTAAGTTAAGAGGTAATGAGTGGTCTTTAGTCGTCTTTACTGGAAGCAGAAGAACAACACATGGATGGATGTAACCGATCAGGTAAATTCTGAGTTTTTCCTGTTTTATCTTGCAAGAGGGTAGACACTAGGACATGACATTTTGTAACCCATCCCTTAAAAAAGGCGGGTTAGCATGCAACCTAATTGGGGGAGATTGACTAGTCAGTTATGACTGTCAATCAAATCCCCAAAACTAGAAAGATAATAACTATTAGAGCATCCACACTCGTTACTATATTGCAAATTTTTTTCATTTTTTTGCAAAGAAGTCATTGCAATCGTTTGCCAAATTGCTGTTTTTAAAAATTATTTTTTGGTACAATAGTTAGCTATATTTGAGAAACGATATGACAATATACATATTATCGTCCCTATTATTTTATTATTTTTTCAGATCATCGGACGAAATAAGATGTTTTGTCGAATGAAATTAGGAATATATATATTTTTAAATATTGATGTTTCGTCCGAGGAAAAAGTTGATTTTTTAATTTGAAAACTGATATGTTTAGACCGGTGTTTAGTTCGTTAATAAGTGTAGTTAGATAATTAGTAAAATAATTAAGTTTAGTTAGCTAATTAAGTGGGTTAAGTGGGAAAAGGGTGGGACGAAACATGAAGATTTTTATAAAATTTACACGAATTTAGACAAACGAAACATCAAGTTTTGTCAGTTTAATTTTGTCTGCGAATTTTCTATATTTTGCATTTCACGACTGCAGCAAACACACAAAATTGCCAATTCTATTTTGCCATTTTGCCATTTTTTAGCTAAACGACTGTGGATGCTTTTATATCCCTATTTGTGGGAACTTCCAAATCAGTTATGAAATCTTCCCAATAACTTCACCCTCATTGCCTATAAATACAACCATACATCATTCTTTACCAGGTAATCAACATTTTGCTAACAAAAACCCCAGTTTACACTGCTAAGTACTGACTTGATCGTTAGAAGGCCTGTCGCCGGAAATACTCTTAAAGGTCTGTTTGGTTGGAGGGGAATGGAGGGAAGGGGAGGGTAGGGAAGGGGTTTTTTATTAATTTTCTTGTTTGGTTCAATTTTTAGGAGGGGAGGGGAGGGAAATGGGGGGGGGGGGGGTGCAACACCCCTCCTGAGCCAATTTTGGCTCCCCTCCAAAAGTGGGGGGATTTGGAGGGGAGAGAAAATAGGGCAAATTTTTTAAAGTGGCATGACTAAATTGCCCTTTAAAATCTAAATCCTAATCTAATAAAAAAACTCTCTCTTTCTCCCTACTCAAATAAATAAAACAGTCTGCTATTAAACAACCATTACAGTGTTCTCTCGACTCCTTTCTTTTTCCTGTACAAAATTAAAAATGACTAAAAATTAACAACAGTACATCTACTTTATTTTATGATTTATATAAACTTACATTGAAACTTATGTGGTTTGCATGAATCAATCCATCGTATTAGTGTTGTCAATGACGATACTAAAAGTGATACATACTTTTTAAACTAAAAGTGAGACAGGCTTTTTTATCTAACTCAAAAACTTGAGTACAACTTACTTATATGCATCACTCTATACTTGTTATAAAATTACAAGGTACAGAAAAAGATGAAAAACACTTAAACAAAAAGTTGTGAGGAATGTTTTCATGCCTGTTTGTGTTATTGTGTTATTACCAATGTGACTCCATCCATCTACAGCGTCGGCAACTTAAAAATGACTAAAAATTATGCGGGGCATAACTTGATGTATAGATCAATTAACCACAAACTCGAAGATTAACAACAGTTTGATCTTCATCCACAAGCATTGTTTGAGTAGCAAGTTGCAAATTGACAATTGTTGCTATGTGCTAACCTTACAAGGAAGAATAAGTCCTTTATGCTTGCATAATTTGCTTGTATCTATTCTAAAGAGAAAAGATAATGCTTGTATAAAATTTCTCTAATTCGTTGTTGTTTCAATTCTTATTGTATGAAGTGGTTGTATGAATTTCTTATTATATGCAAAAGGGTATAAAAGTAATTTTATTATAAAATCCATTCCCTCCCCTTGTGAACCAAACAAGAAAATTATTATTTTCCCTCCCCTCCCCTCCTTTGAACCAAACAAAGTTTTCATTAAATCCCTCCCCTCCCTTTCCCTCCCCTTCCCTCCCCTCCATTAAAATCCCTCCCCTCCCCTCCCCTCCTTTGAACCAAAGTTTCATATTTTTTTGTAGGGTTTTGGTGGTATCTCAGCCATCCACTCCATATCAATCCACAAATACCAACCTCACATAAGTTTTGATCAACGGGTGAGATCTAAGTTTTCCCTAATCTTCAAAGAACTCATCATCTGTTGCTCCCACATCGAAAATAATAGCATTAGGTTGGCATGGCCTATGGGAAACCACAGATCCAGCCTTCCGGTCAGATTCCACGGCCAGAAGATTCTTCTGCCCATGGCCCCTGTAGCACCCCGATTTCCAATACTGGGAAAACCGAGACACGAACCAAGACCTTTTCTTCAATTAGTCACAATACACAGAAAAACAGGAGAATTTAAAACTTTTTATTCAACACCCAATGTATTACAAGTCTGAACATTATACAACTGCAATACATTACAATAGAGTTACAACATTACCTTTACATTTTCAAGTATTACAACCTTCAACATCTTACATCAGAGTACTTTTCAACTAATAGACATATTACAGCGGAACTAAATATGACATTGACTCCCTGCTTTCCTTGCCTTGAGTCCTCCTAAATCTCGTCCTTGTACTTCGGCGATCCAGTACCTATGGAAGTGGGAACGTCAGTTTTCACTGACGCTTAAAGGCTGATATCAAAGCAGCGAATCTCCCAAACAACATACAAAATATGGCAATGGTGTTGGTGTAGTTTAAGTGTTCGTGAGTGCTATGACTAGACTCTAATGCGATATTTAAATAGAACTAGGATGCTTCCTATTCTAATGTCAGCGAGTCTCCGAAGCGACATGCAGCCCATACTACATGCGATCCCATCTCAAGCCGTTTCTCCATATATAGGGATTTGAACTCGCGTTATGAATTCTAATTGTACACAACCTGTTCCTGACAATACTCCATGACTCTGTGAGGTTGCAGAAGGGATCAAGTCCCCCTATGCAGTCTGCTTATGGTGTCTCCGTTTTCCACTACTACCCAGCTTGCCGGACCTCACTCCAAACCAGACGATCCCAGTGTATCGGGCCTCGTTCCAAAATCAAATCATAGGGTCTCGCAAGCGCAGGGTAGCGCGAAGCCTACCCTGTGGCACCCTCTGGGGTCTCGCAAGCGCAGGACTGCACAATGCATCCTGTGGCACCCCAGCCACGGTATTTCAGGAATTAACAGAGCGAGATACGCAACCCATGTCCTCAACTTGTGAGACGGCACCGTGCATATCCCTTTGACGGGAAGGTACAACCCACTATCACCACCTAAGGCCTGCCTCAAGGGACAAGTTGGTCGTAAGGCGCCCCCTACAACCAACTCCTCTCTTTTCGACAAGGGTCTGAGCAAAATGATCTTTATAAGTCACTATCTTAATGATGTCCCTGACTCGACAATCCTAGGGACGATAATATTATAAACATAACATGCTAGGCCTTAAATTAGGCTTCGCAAGACAACTCTACTAGGCTGCTCAACCTAGACTCACCAGAATCCTTCGGGATCCGATTCCTGGCTCATCGATCCAAGACCTCGGCCGTGCGAATATACATGCATGCCGCTACCCTAAACTTGGATTCTATCTATACTCCGGTTCTCGATCAACCTACCCTGGTTAAGATTCGACGGTACAAGGAGTGACTCCTCCACAGTTCCTTAGGGTAAGAAAACATATGTCTTGATGGTCGATAGCCCTTAGGGTGGTAATATCACCCTAGACGAGCACAACGAACAGTGTACTAGCTAACAAGCTATATATGAGTAACAACCACATACGAGCTAATAAGCTACGTATGAAACAATAGCTACCTACGAGCCAGGCGGGCCTCGTAGGAGATAACCACGTGCATACCAGCCAAATAAGCCGCGTATGAGACCAACAGCTACGCACGGGCCGGTCGAGCCGCGTACGAGACAACAACCTACATACGAGCCAATTAAACTACGTATGAGACCCACAGCTACATACGGGCCAGTCGAGCCACGTACGAGCACAACCATATGCAAACAACCATACAGGTAATCAATTCTAGAAGCAACCAAAAGTGCTTACTAGCAAACTCGATCTTCTATTATTAGAAGCAACAGAAGGATCTACTAATAGTCTATGATCGGTATTCTACCAATGAAAAACCGAAGGCGACATAACAACCATTATCAACTGACTACTACTAGTGGTCTTTCCAATCCTTATTACTTCAACCTATAGTGCCTTAAGCATGGCATACAATTGCAAGCATCTTCCTACGACAATCTAATTATATAATATAACCGCTCACCACAATAGTCCTAAGTACGAATATGATTAAGCATGTACTTATATCAAGCTTGAGCATGAAAATCACTATGATCTAGACGTGAAGTCCACTATGGTCAAGCATAGGTTATAACTTGAGCGTGAAGGCTTACCACTCATCATGACTAATCATCACAACCCAAGCATGGATATATAACTAATATGAACATACAATATTCCAAGGCATGGTAGGTATTCTAACATTAATCCTACAACATTCTAAGCATGTATTTAAACTTTAACACGGTATACCTCATTCCTAGACATGGTATGCTACTTTAACATTAACATATAGCATGGTGTACGTTTTAGTAACATTCTAGTCATGTATACTAGTTAAGTATCAACCTACAATATAGCATGAGTTTCTACAACAATTCTAGCATGGATAGAATATAACATAAAAATCACTACAACTAACCATGGACGGTTACCTTAAATTAAGCATGAATATCTACTATATTTTAAGCATGAATCTCATTAGCATGGATACCATTAACTTAACATAAACAATAATTAGCATGACACCTATTTACTTAGCATGAATAATGATTAAGCATGATCATCTACTAACATAGCATGAACAAATACTTATCTAAGCATGGGTATCATGTAAACATGAATATTTATTTAATCTAGCATGGTATACAACTTTCCTACCATTAATCTAGCATGGTATACAACTTTACCTACAATTAAACTAACATGGTATACAACTTCCCTACCATTAATCTAGCATGGTTTACAACTTACCTATAAGCATGTGAGTATGGATAAGTTAATCTAGCATGATATACCACTTTCCCACAACTATCTAAGTATAGATAAATTAAACTAGCATGGTATACTACTTTCTTACAATCATCTAAGCATAGACAAATTTAGCTAGCATGGTATACTACTTTCCTACTATCATCTAAGCATGAATCTTATTAAGCATGAATAACTACTAAGCATGAATATCTTACTAAGCATGGATAACTACTAGTATGAACATGCAATATTCCTAAGTATATAGATATATACTTCTAAACATGATAAGTAATTTTAGCATTTATCCTACAACATGTATATCATTCCTAAACATGATAGGAAATTTTAGAATAAATCCTACAACATTCTAAGCATGAATATCATCCCTAAACATGGTAGAAATTTTAGAATAAATCCTACAACATCCTAAGCATGAATAAATTAATCTAATCCAATCTTAGCATGGTATTTACTTTAACATAAGCACAACATCCATTTAATATCCATAATCATCTACTAAAATTCTTTATCTAGTCATAACAAGCCTCTATAAAACATAAACCTTTTCTACAATTTGTGTAGATATCTACTACAACCATTTTATTTGGCACATACACATCCACTACTACTTCTTTATTTAACCATAAGTGTCTACCAAAATTTACATAACATCTATAACTACTTCATTTTAATATCTACTACTACTACTTTATTTAACCATAATACCACTACTTTATTTCAACATACTACTACTTTATTTAAGCATAATACTACTACTTTATTTAAACATACTACTACTATTTTATTTTAACATGAACATAAACATCTACACTACTTCTTTTAATCATCTACTACTACTACTACTACTTTATTTTAACCATAAAACATCTACAACTATCTACTACTACTACTACTTTATTTTAACCAAGAACATAACATAAAGCATCTACAACTACTTTTTTTAATCATCTACTACTACTACTACTACTACTTTATTTTAATATGAACATAAACATCTACAACTACTTAAATGTCTACTAATCTTTATTAGCATTGATTTCTTATTATTACTAGTGATCATAAAAAAAGAGATCTTTTTATTCATTCTACAACTAGTGATTTCTTTTTCATAATTAGAACTAACATCTAATTTAGGTTCTTTTTACTTAAGATTATAAAGAAAACAACAATAATAAAAATAAGGTAAGAACCTTCATTTGGTTCAACCAACCATATGTTTGTCTTTTTAGTCCAAGTTCAATACAAGTCCTACAACCGAAAATGATTGTATAAAAAGGTTCATATGCTTTGTTCATGAGTTTACATCAAGTCCTACAACCCCAAGCGGTTGTATGTACAAGTCCATATGCCTTATATCATTTTAGTCCAATTAACAAACACAAAACAACAACTACAACTATAAAGATTTAATCTTTATGTCTATTTAGCACTACCCTTTGTTTCTTTTCTTTTCATGTGGTTATTAACTTTAACATTTACAAACATACAAAATAAGGATCACATACAACAATACCATCACAACAAACCATTCCCAAAAAGAACCAAAGAAAACAAAACAAGGAGGATAAGAAGAAGAAGTCAAAACAACAATACAAACAAACAAACAACAAAAGAGAAACTCCCACCTTGTTCTACTTGTAGGAAGGACTAGATAGCTAAAACTTCTCCTTCCCCTATCTCCTAGAACTTCTTATGGAACCTACAAGAAAACTCTCTTGTTAGTTTCTTCTCTTTCTTTTCCTTTCCTTTCTTTCTTTGTGTTTTCTAAAATGAGACAAGGTGGAGAAGGAGGGGGTATTTATAGGAGGGGAGAGGAGGGGGAGAGTGTAAATGTGCACTCACATTTTGCACAAAAACCCCAAGAAGAGGTAACCGGCCATGCCCTAGGTGGAGGGGGGGTAAGGTGTAGGGTATGGTCCTAGGTATGAGTTGGAAGCATGGTAGAAAGGGATAAGGTTTCTAGAAGGGATTTTAATTTTCTCATGCATACAATCCTAGATTAAGCCTCCTAATCAAACCCTAACCATCTAATTAAGTTGTCATGACAAGATGAGTACATTGTCCAAGAGTACATGCTACATATTTTGTATAATGTACTAAGTACCATACAATTTTATGTCTATGTATATGTATGTGTATACCAAAATTCCTTATATAATCCCCATAAATAGTTTAATTTGAAAATAATAATAAAATAAGTTTTATTATCAATTCGGAGAATCGCGCTACCAATTTGATGTACTTCGGATGTACACCGACCGATATATGCGCGTAGACAATGTTTGTGGACAAACCGACAAAAAATCACCAAAATAATTTGATTTTGGAATTCAAACATAATAATAATAAAATAATAATAAAATAGTAATTTATACGAGGTAATATCCGTCCAAGATATTACAGCCCCGAAGCAAAAAAAGGGCGGTAGCCATGAGCCACCAGGTAGAACTGCCACCTCCTCCTCCGCCGGTGCACCCTTCCTTCAGCAAGGTGGCGACCAAGGGGTCCCAGCGACGGTGCTCGGGACACCGATTTGATTCCTCTCATCTCAACAACTGTGGTTCTGTCGACGCTACCTCTCATTCCACAAGCAAAAGGGCAGAGCCTTTGTCGAATGAAGACCTTCAACACATCCTCAATAACCGGCAGTAGGAGGAGGTCCTCTGTCACTGCATCGAGTTCAACCTGCTCCCTGCACCCGAAACGGGGGTTCCCATTCAGACCATTAGAGGAGCTACGACAGTCACTCCCCCTGCTGGCGGAAGGATGGGCGGGCCTCTCTTATGAATCGGACAAGCCCAAAGGCCAACCAGGAGGATGGGGGCCCTGTCACCAGAGTTGAGTTTCAAGACTTCAGAAAGGAGGTCCTGCATGCCCTCCGGGGGGACTCGGGAGAGATCGCCGTTCGAGCAACCCATACACCGATTCGGCAGATAACGAGGAGTCGTATGAATTCACCTGATTTGAAAGACATGAAGATGCGGTCCTAAATCACCTTCAGGAGATGGAGGACCGGCTCGCCCGAATATGTAGGATGGAAGGCAAACAAACATGGGATACCGCCCGGTTCGACCCCCTTCACCTCTTTCATTCTTGAAGCTCCAGTACCTAAAGAATTCAATCCTCCTGCCTTCAAGATTTATAATGGTGAATCTGACTCAGCAGATCACATCGAGAGTTTCAAAACCTTCATGATGATTCACAATGTCTCTGATGCACTCCTCTGCAGAACATTCCCTATCACACTATGAGGTTCCACAAAAGAGTGGTACTCCCGGCTCACCCCTAGTTTCATCCACCCCTTCGACTAGCTCAAGGAGGGCTCCCTTACATACTTTGTTACTAGTTTCAAGGCAGAAAAGATGAGTGCTTCTCTGCTAAATTTGAAGAAGAAAGACAGAGAGTCGTCATCCAGAGATTTACAGTGGAGGTGCGGTCCATTCCCTCTTTGATGCCAGGGTCGCGGCCGTTGCCTTTAGGCACAACATCTAACACAACCTCTTGAAGACCTCCCTCTCTAAGTGCAATACCCCAGATTTTTAAATAATACTTTTAAGATTAATAAATGAATTAAGGTGATTTTTTGGTGATTTAATAAATATTTTTTTCGAAATTTACCTTTTTACATGTGTAAATATTTTCTAGAGAAGTTCCAAGTAAAAAATTATTTTGGAAAAACTCATTATTTATTATTATATATTATTTGTAAATTTTATGGATTTTTCTGATATTTATTTGACCTATTTACAAATATTACAAAAAGAGGGACTTTTGTGCAAAATTACCACTTGGAGTAAAAACTCCAAATTTTCAGATTTTTGGGCTGGGCATGATGCCTAGTCAACTCAGAGGTAAAAAGATTACCTTTTGTTTTAATAAACTTGGTTTATTTTGCAAGTTTTGATAAAGAAGGGTCTTTTTGCAAAATTGCCACTTAGAGGGGCAAAAGTCCAATTTCATTTTCTGGGTTTTCAAAACAGTGCCGGATGATTGTAGAGTGGGTGATTTTGTTTTTAAATCCCAATTAAGATGATTTTATTTGATTTCCAAGTATAAGGATTTATATATGTAAAGATATATTTAAAAGAGGTATTTTGCAAATCTATTCAAAACCCTAGATAGACAAATTTTCGGGCTATATAGGGTGAGGTGCAGTTGTCTCTTTGCTGCACAATACAAAGGAATTTCTTATTATTATTTTCTTGGAGTTTTTAAGGCGAGGATCTTGGTTTTTTTGCGAAATGATGGATTTTCTTATTTCTTTATTACCTTCGGTTGATTCTCCAATAAGGTGAGTGACTTGTGTTTGTTTTTTTTTATTGTTCTAAGCATGTTGTATGTGATGATTTATCTATTAGAAAGCATGTTAGATGATGGTATGAAGATATAATGAATTTTGATGAGTAGATGAATTAAAAATTGAATCTTTTCATGAAACTATACTATTGATGATTAAAACCCTAATTAAATGACTTGAGATTGTTAAAGAACCTAATAGAAATCATGGGTATGTTATTTTCGTTCACATTGTTGCTGATTTGAACATATATATGAAATTGTATGATAATATTGCATGAAAACAAATAAAATTTCTTCTTTACTATGTATGTTAAGTATATGCTCTCTTTTGATAGTTTGATGAATAGAAACTTGATTATATGCATGTTTTAATTAAAGATATTCATGGGTAACTGATGTAATAGATGGTGTGTATGTTAATGAAATTGCAAGAGTAGATTTGAACTAAAAGGATCAAGTGTTGAAAGGATGAAGTAGGGTTTTGTTCAGGTCTGTTTGCGTGCAGACCGAAAAGTGGGTTTTGATATTTTGATGTTTTCGATTGGTTTTTGAGTTCTATATGATGTTGAGATGAAATACACCCTTACCCCACTCCTTAACATGATTTTTTACTAATCTATATATGTATGTATGTGTGTGTGTGTGTGTGTGTGTGTGTGTGAATATATATATATATATATATATATATATATATATATATATACACACACACACACACACACATTCACATTTATATACATACTGCTTTTGAAGATTTGGTAAATTGTAATGGGGTTTGATTGGATTTTAAATTGTTTTGGCACTGAGATGGCTTAAAACATTATACTACCCTTATTTGACGAAGTTTTGATGAATAAATGATACTTAAATTCTTAATCAAACATATATATATATATATATATATATATATATATATATATATTTGTTGATTTTGAAGAATTTTGTGAAAAAAATTGCTTTTTAAGATCTTGAGATGTTTTGATGTGTTTTGATAACTCCTATATGTCATATAAGATATGTTTAATCATCTCAGGAAATTAAATTTTGATTTTACAAAAATTTAACCGAGTATCAGTCGAAACATGCACACTTTTAACCTGACTATACAGCAGGTCACGGTCGACCGTCATGCTTTGATTTTGAGAATTTGCAATTGCCAGCCGACTCTTGAGTAGTCAACCGTCAATTACTGTTTTGACCATTTTGTTGGATTTTCTTCATTTCTTTTAAATGATTATTTCCTCGATGTTTTGGATCATTATTTTACTGTTTTAGATGATATTTTTACTACAGATTACAATATTTTTTAGAGAGTTATATATATATTTTTTTAAATGGAGTTTTAAATGTATTCTTATGGCTTTATTAAGTGAGTTATATGTGCTTTCAACAAATTGATGATTTGGTGATATTCTACGACTTAAAAATATGATTTTCTGTTATTTAATGGATCTAATATTTTATTTGAATTCTGGAATTCTATGAGTACATTAAATAAATTTGAATTTTGTTAATTTAAGGGGGTTCTCTTATTATAGACATTTTGATGATGGATTTGTGAGTTTTATTGAAAGGTTTAGGTGTGATGGTTGAGTTGTGAGTCTTTAGAGATTGTGTGGGACCATAGACACCGGCAGTTGAGGTTTTGTGGTTTGGCCAGCTGTGGTTGTGTTGTAGATCAGTGTAGTTCAGTCCGGTAGGGTACACCAACTCTAGTAGATTCGTAATTAATTAATTAACTTAACAAAATAAGGACAGGCACTATATGGTGATATGATGAAATGAGAATATGGGTTATAGACCTCAGTATGGCTTGGCGTGTGAGATAATCCCCGGAATTATCGAGATTCCCCGGAATTATCGAGGTGTGAGTGAAATAGTCTCCGAAATTATCGGCGTCGAGGCGATGCTCATGGGGTATTCGTGTGATGAGGCGCCATAGCTTGCGGTGTGGGGTATTCTCGAAGATTCCCAGGTGTGAATGAAATAGTCTCCGGAATTATCTGTAGATAGAGATTGACCACCGGAATTATCGGGGCGTGAGCTAATACTCACAGTTTATCTATATCTCGTAGTAGTAACCGTAGTAGGATTAGTTGCATAAAGAGGGATTAAACCCTATCAAAGGAAGAACGATAAGGGATTGCACCGGACCTATGTAGAGTGGGATGCATAGAATCTGACAAGTATGCATTAGAGAGTCAGCATATAGTATTGGTATTTCTTGACCTGATTTTATGCATGTTGTTTCTTGTTTTTCTACACTTGACACTTAGTCTAGTTTCACTTGATGATTTCATATTTTTACTTATTGTTATTCTTATTTCTTTTATTTCTTAATGTTGATACATGTTGTTTATGATTTTATGTACTATGTTTTATTTATGTTGCATTTATTTTTATGTCATTCACACCGTTATGGCTGACCCCTGTAGTTTTGGGGGTTAGGGTTATCGCTAGCCTCATGTTTTACAGGTAGGTGCTTATAGCTTGGAATTTGGATGCTTGAGATAGATTGATGCTATGGCTCATGTAAATTGTAAAAGAATGTGTTGTAAAAGAAACAATTTGTAATTCAAGGTGTTTGTTTTCCGCTGTGCTTTGTAATAAATTAATGTAATAAAAGTTAAAAAAATTTCTTTGTGTTTTGGCTATATTTACTATTACAATTGAGGTTGATGCTGGAATTGTGCCACCTATTTCTGAGATATTATATTGAAAATTCGGGGCGCTACACTAAGAAGCCTCCATCGGATTTTTTCGAACTCCTCCTTCAAAGTGCGAAGTATACCGCGCAGAGGAGGTCCTCCATCCTTGGGGCACAAGGAATCCTCTCCAGAGGGGAAAAGGAAGATTGACAGCGTCGAGGCTCCCAAGAAGTCTAAAAAAGGATGCCCCTGGTTAGAGAAGTCCTCCTCCCAGGCCTTGGTTCGAGAAATTTACCCCGCTCAATGCAAGTGTTTTAGCAATACTCATGGAAGTGGAGGAAGAGGGGCAGATCTGACACCCCCTCAGATAAATATCCTCATGAAGAAGAGGGATAAAAGGTTTTGGAGTTGTTTCCACCGATACCATGCGCATGAAATGGATGACTGTCATGCCCTGAAAGATGAGATTGAAGCCTTGAACTGTCGAAGCTATCTATCAAAATTTACTCAGAAGGACAAAACAACTCCTCCCTTCGTCTAAGGACCCAATAAGCGTTAGGAAAAGGATCCCGAGTCACAGGATTTGGGGAAAATGGTGGTCTTCCATTCCATACATGGTGGACCAATTGGGGGAGATTCCAACTCCTCAAGGAAGACATTCGTCCGAGAGGTGAACTTGGTGCATAATTGCCTTCAAAATGTCCGGGGATGCCCATCTCATTTCGGAAGAGGATAGGGAGGGTGTCTGTACCCCTCACTGTGATGCCCTGTTGATCAGTCTCTGTATGGTGAACCATGAAATTCGCTGCATTCAAGTTGATAAAGATTGTTTCGTCAGCATCATTTTTCTGGCTGCCTTCGAGTGTCTGAAACTCTTTCGGGATAGATGTTTCGCCCCGTTTTCCAAAAATACGGAACACAAGCACGTGACATTGTCCCAGCGAATGACTTGCATCATCCATAAGCTGTTTACCCATTTAACTCAACAATAATAACAATACAAAATAATTGCGCAGATAATCATAACAACCACAAGAATAATAATACTTGCAATAAGAACAATATGAAATATCCAAATACAATAATCCAACATTTGGAAACAAATAATAATATTCGGGTCATAAGCCTAATACAATAATAAATCCAAACAAAATGATAATAAGTTTTAATACAATAAGTTCAATGAAATAACATCCAACTAGAAAGCAATACATCTCTAGAAAGCATGTTCTCTAATTCCTGTAGATAATTCTCCATGATCACCTGTAAACACTTCATCTAAAAGAGGATAAAATTTGTCCTTAGAGAAAGTCATGGACAGTAAGTAGAGAAAGCAAGGAACAATGGAATAACGATATAACAATGAATTCAATAAACCATTAGGAATTAATAACATGGGACGATAGCAATAATCAATATCAATGAGAATCGATGCAATAGTTAGAAACAATGATTTAATACTCGATAACAATGTTCAATGGTCGATGTCAATAACACTTAGACAATATTCGATATCAATGGAAACAAAGATGTACAATATGCAATGTCGATGTTGTGACAGTTCTTAAGTCTATTAATCATTTTAATCCTAACTAATGCATGTACTACTGCATCCTATAACTACAGGTTCAATGCATACAATCAATTTCGTTTATACTTAAGTGGAAGATTCTATAGATCATGTAAACGGCATGATAATATTAACTGCAACATTGGTGCACACTGATTGGCACAATAATACTAAAACAATACATGATAAATTGGGATACCGTAGTCAGTAATCCAACAATAAATTGATAATGATAACACTAGCCGACACACATTATTTTGGAAAATATGGCCCACATTTCCGAGTACATTCACTATATCATCAACTACTCCAGTCAATCCCTTAAACCCCGGCTTGTTAATTATTTTATCGATGCAAACAATGCATTATGCAATTTAGAGATATTTGATGAACGATAGTTACAATAGGAGAACAATAGGATGATAACTTTGGATGAAACAAATAGAATGATGACAATAGCACATTAGGATCATGCAATGCAATATATACACTTCAATTCATGCAATACAATGATATATATATATATATATATATATATATATATATATATATATATATATATATATACTTATATTAAGAAAATTTGGAAAATGAATTTCTGGATAGCAAGAGGTCACTGTACAAAAATAAGTTTTTCCGCTGCTACAAAAATCGAAAACTGAAACCGTTAGAAATTCTGAAAACTAGACTTCTACACGATTCCAACGCATATTTAAAATACAAAATCGGACAACAGTATCTAGGTCAAATATGTAATTCTTTACAGATTACATGTTCATACAGAAAATCGACATCAAGTTGTTATATCGTTAGAATCAGCGAAAACTCAATTATAAAATCATCAAAAATATTCTTTAGACTTCTAAACATGTTAACTATCATTTTAGAAATTTTCAAAATATTATTCTAACATTAACTTAGCCTTTTAATAGTTTAAATATGAAAACATACATGAATCTGAAATTCTGGAAATAAAACATAGTAGTAAAATCATCATACCTTTTGCAACACAACTCAGAATTTAAAGATCTTAGATATTCTGGAAACTAGAGACATAGGGATACAAGTCTTATTCAGAAAGTTATTTATTTTGCAATCAAATACGGGGTCGAAAACGTCATACAAATTCCAGATAGCAAGTAAACATACAGGTTTTCGGTATTTTTCATAAAATAAAGTGATTTAACATGATGGATTCCACTTCAATTAGCCAATAAACTTCATAATCAGCATAATGGTAAACATCATTAAGAATACACACACACACACTAAATTAACCACACAATTCATCAATCAATTATTCAAGCAATCAACCTAGTATTCGATTCCACCATAGTATCTTTATGTGATGTTTATTTGAATAATCCTATCACCAATACTGCATGAATGCATGAAAGATTTCATCTTTAGTGTCAATAAAGGCATGAAGTCGAGAATATTTGGGTTAGCTAGTGTAAACCCTCAATATACTCAACGAAAGAGGAACAACAATATGCGATACTATGAACAATTGGATCTACTTGCAAGAATTTCAATAAAAACTTAAATTTGATACAATATTCAATTCAAGAAGAAAATTGACTTGTCTTATGGATAATTAATTCGAATAGCAAATAATAACGGGATGAGAATCCCGGAGCAATGAACCCATGAAGAAAATACGTGCAAACTACGTGCACAAATAGCAAAATAGCAACACAGGCAGCAGTCGACGACAGGTGGTCGGCGTGCATCGACTGGAGGTTGACTGGCGGTGCGACTAGCTGACGGCAAGAGGCTGGAGGTTGACTGGGCGTCGGGGGTTGCTACCGTTGAGCAGAAACATGGAAGCAGCAGGCAGGGGTTCGGGTCTGGGCGTTGCTGGCTGGTGGATCGACGGGACTGGGATGGAGCTCGACTAGCAGAGGAGGGTTTAGGGCGATCAGGGGATCACTGGAGAGTGGGTCGGTTGGGTTCAGGCAGGAAATGTGAAGGTCGGGGAGAGAGAAAATAGAAAAGAGAGAGACGATTGCAAGTTTAGGGTTTGTATTTTGTATTTTTTAGGGTTTGCAACAGGGTTGTATTTATAGAGTGTAGTTAGGTTGTTGGGTTAATGAGCTAGTATCCAATAATAATGAGTTTTGGTCTAGAAATAATTGCAATTGGGTTTTGGGTTAAAAAAGAGATGGATTTAAAGACAATATGGTTCAAATAAAATACCCACAATCAAATAAAAATGGGATCAACAAGAATATAGTCCAACAAGAAGAACAAGAGTAATTCATGAACAAAATTTAATTAAGATGCTCAAGGAAAAATAGTATTTTATTCAAGTGCAAATAAAATATTACAATGAAGGGGAAAGGAAAAGAACGAAACAGTAGTTATAATAGTCTAAAGTTGGCTGGCTATACTCTACAAGATTTTTTTGAGGCCCTGGTTCAGATCAAAGGACTCGACGTGACCATGGGGAATTCCCCCGCAATCCGTACCGAACCATGGACTTTACGGTGGTCAATGTTAAAGTTGCCTATAACGCCATCTTTGGGCACCCCGGATTAGCATCTCTCCTGGCCGTTGCCTCGGCTTATCATTTGAAAATGAAGTTCCCTACACGGATGAGGATCGGATTGGTTAAGGGCAGCTGTAACCCCTGTATTCTCTTTTCTTATATTTTTGTTTGTATTTATTTTCTTCTAGGTATTCATTCTGATTGTATTCTTCTATTCTTTCCAAACCGTGCAATTGTTTCTTCGTTCCCAATAAAATCCATCTATTTTGTCGTCAATTCAGTTCTGTGATTTTCAATCCTCTTGATTCGAATTCTTTTGTCAATATTTAATCTCTGGATGAATTGTTTAATTCTAAATTCATTTGTTTCGTGGCCTAATTGTCTATTAATTGACTATCTACCCTATTTAGACCCAAAACCCTATAATCCGCCCTATTGGATCCTAAACCCGCTACCCAATACCCTCTTTTACCCACCTCCCTCAAATCTCTCCTCACATTCACCTCTATTTGTCTAACAAGCAGATCTTTCTCCCCCATTATCTCCCCATTGATTCCTCAAATCCTAACTTAACAAAAATCCCATTATAATCACAACCAAATTTGTTCTTTTTCCCCTACAGTCATTATCTCCTAAAAACTACTCTCTCTCTCTCTCTCTCTCCAACTCACCTTATCTCTCTCCATCTGCCTGTGTATCCCGCACCCCCGCCTATCCGCTTGTCAACCGGACGCCGTTGCCAGTCGCCAACCCCCGTCGCAACCTCCCCGCATCCCGCCCTCGCAACTCTCGCACTGGCCACACCAGCAACACCTCCTTTCCTCGGTCTTCATCCTATCCCGCAAGCCTCCAACGCCGTGCTCCTAATCTCGCAACTTCCTCCCTTCACTATCGACCCCCACTTCCGTCACCGTCGGTTTCCTCATCCCGCCATTGTTGCCGTTCTTCCATCGCCGTCCACCATCCCATTCACCACCGATTCTGTCGTCGACTCTCAATCCCGCAAGCTTCTCCGTTGTTCGTGAGTCATCGTGTCGTGTTCGTCTCCCGGGATCCATTCCCGTTAATCTTTTTCGTCGGATTCATCATCTTCACCCAAGGAAAATAGCTTGTGTATTATTTTTTTTCTTTATACAAGTTCAAATACCGCATGTGGTCTGGGTTTCACTTTCGTGTTCACCCTCATAATTATTCCTTGATAAATCTTGATCTCGTTTGTTTGATCCATTCGTAGTCTTGGTCAATCACATGAAGTTGTCACATACACACTACATGATAATAAATTAGATCTAGATAGATTTCTTCATGTATATATACTTGTGCGTGATCTATTGTATTTTGTGGATTCTTGTTACATGGTTGTTGCGCTAGATGTGTTATCTCGTTGTGGACTTGATAATACCATGCCATGATGATTTGAATATCTAATATATCATGTTTTACATCATTCTCTAAATAGGATCTATTGTAGATGAGTTGTTTGATCAATTGCATGTAAGAATTTCGTTTTTGCTGCTGCTCTGATTTAGTACAACAATTTAGACCCTGTTTAAGTCAGTAAAATAAATTATTTTGTGAATATGATATGTAGGCCTCAGAGTCAATTTTTCAGAACTTTCGACGGATCTCAGTTTTGATTTTTGATGTGTGAGTTATCACTGTTATACTGCAGCTGTGTCGTAAATTTCAGATTCTGAATTATAAGATCGTTACACGATCTATTATTTTAAAACTGATGTTTAAAGTAAAATTTGGATTCCATATTTTTCTGGGTATGTCTAGACAGGACAAGAATTAACCCCTAATTTTTTTGGAATTGTTTAATGAGTTTTATAACTTATTTCATGCTTGTGAATCTAATCATATAATTGTCAAATTGCATGTTGTTCAGTGAAGAACTCTATTTTCAACCTGATTCCAGTCACTTTTGATTAAAACTTTGTGAACATGAAATATATCCTGGTATGTCTATTTTATAATCCTTTTGACGGATTTGAATTCGGATTTGTATTTTGTGATTTATTGCTGTTTTAGTACTGCTGTATCTAAAATTTCAGATTCATAAATTTGCTGCATCATTCTGTTTTCCAAATTAAATTGAGTATGCTATCTATAATGGAATTTTATAAAATTTTATATGCTGTAGGGAACCTCCCAGATTTTTCCTAGATTTAATTAGTGTGTTTTAATGCCACTTTCATGCTTATAAATAAAACTTTGTGATTCTGGCTGAACATGAATTCTATATAAAATGCGGTTTTGAGCCCTGTTTCTGTAATTGTTATTTGACTTGTGTATATGCGCTAGATTTGGCTGAGAGTCTATATATTTTCTGATGGATCCAGATTTGCATTCCAGTGGCAATGGGAATTTCAGATTTGATACAGCAAGATCTTGCTGTCCAGAATTGAAAGTCTCGTTGTCGTACTCTATTATGAGTTGTTTGTCACCCGATCATGTCTTCTATCCAACTTGAGCTTGTTCCTTGTTTCTCGCCATGTTTTTCTTGCCCTATTTGTGCACGTATATGCCTGCTTTAATAATAATAACAAGTAATCAAGCCGGGATTAAGGGAAAGATCTAGTTGTGGAAAATATAGAAATGTGTACTTGGAAGGGGGCCCGTGTTTCTCACATGTTACATGTTACATGATTACATGATACATGATCCTGATTACATGTTTACCTAATTACCTGGCTACATACTTCCCTATAGGAATGTGTACTCGGAGGGGACCCGTAGGTCCTACCTGATACCCGATTACCTGTTATATGATTATATGATTACATGATATATGATCATGTTTACCTGATACCTGAGTACATGACCCTATATAATCCACTACGAAATCTAAATGCACCTTGTTTGAATGTAGCAGCCATGTGGTAAAATTTAGGATGCATGAAGTGCTACCTAGATAGGACTAAATATAAGACTTGAGAATACCTGATCACTTGTACATTCCTGTTACATGTTTACCTGTACATGTAACCTGACACCTGTTACCTGTTTACCTGCTTGCATGCTACTTGATACCTGTTACATGTTACCTATACCTTGTTATCTAATCATGTCACTTGATTCTGTTCCTTGGTTCTAAAGTTAGTTGCTCTATTTTACTGTCACATTCCTTCCGTGTTATTTCAGTACTTACTTCTTGTTGCTACTCTGTATTTTCTTTATTTGTTTTCCGTACCTGTTGCCTGCAATACATGCGACCTGTAACTTGCACTAACGGGCATATTGTTTCCTGTTTTCCTTTTCCTGCAAATTGTCAAATTTGCAGATTTCGGTGATCAGCTGTCCGAAGGAGTAAGTGACCAAGTGTTCTAGGCTTGGCTAGAGTTCCTGCTTGCGTTATTTCCTATTTTGAATAAATTGTATTTATTGCTACTTGGATCTTGTATTGGGCATTTTGTCCCAGAACTTGTTACTGTTATTTCCAGATCTGATTTATTTGAGATTAAGTATTTTGTTTCAAGTAATTTCTGTTGATTTAGAAATTTATTCATGCATGCGTGGTTGATTATTCCCTGCTTATTTCTTGTTATTCCTGTGTATTGTTGTAATGATCCTTACAGCTTATGAATGGTGAAAGCCATTTGCTGGACTTTGTCGTGTATCCGTATTCCGTATTCCTTTTTGGGAAGTGGGGTGTGACAGCAGCGAAGAGGCAGCTCAAGTGTGGGATACTGCGATGGTGGGGAGCTCGGTCCTTCCCCTTGACACTGTAGAGCTCCCCTTGGAAATGAGTCTGATTAGCTCCGAACCCGTCGATGATTTAGAGGAAGTTCCCTTTTTGGAGGAAGATGAAGCAAAGGAATTCCAAGTGAGTAAGGTCCTTCCTCCCGAGCTCGAGGGGATGATCATTGACTGCATTCTACAGAATCATGATCTATTTGCCTGGACGGACTCCAACATGCCTGACATTTCAGAGGATTAGATAATGCACAAACTGAGTATCAATCTCGACGTTAAACCGGTACAACAGAAGCACTGCATATTTTCCTCTGACAGGCAACATGTTGTGAAAGAAGGGTTCAAAAAACTCCTAGCTGCACTGCTTCATGCAGGAGGTTAGCTATCCCAAATGGCTGGCTAATGTATTGATGGTTAAGAAAGCTAGTGGAAAATATAGAATTTACATTGACTTCACAAACTGAAGGACCCTTTCCCTCTCCCAAGCATCGATGCCCTGATAGACGCCACGTCCGAACATGACTTAGCTTTATAGAAATTTTTCAGGATACAACCAGGTCAGAATGTTTTCCCTGGGCATCCCTAAGACCTCCTTTATAACCGACCATGGCTTCTATTTTTACAAAGTCATGCCCTTCGGGCTGAATAACACAGGTGCTACCTATCAATGGCTGGTTAATAAAGTGTTTAAGGAAGATAGGCCGAAATATGGAGGTCTACGTCAACGGCCTGTTCGTCAAGAGCCTTGGAAGAAAAGATCATGTCAAAGAACTCGAAGAAGCCTTCGGCATCGTGAGAAAGAACAACATGAGGTTGAGTCCTTCTAATTGCGCCTTCGAAGTATCTTCAGGAAAGTTCATGGGATTAGTGGTCAGCCGAAGGGGAATAGAGGCCAACCCAGAAAAGATTCAAGCCATCCTTGACATGACACCTCCGACTAATGTTAAAGAAGTTAAGAGGCTCACCATGCGCCTCGCGGCCATCTCCCATTCTTCAATGCCCTTCGTAGGGCCAAGAACTTCGAATGGGGCGAACCGTAGCAACGGGCCTTCAACCAGTTGAAGGAATATTGGGCGTCCCCCCTCTGCTGAGTAAACTAGTGCCGGGCGAGACATATATCTTTACTTGGCTGCCTCAGAGCAGACTCAGAGCGTGGTCCTAGTCCTCGAAGAAGACGGGGTTCAGAAGCCCATTTACTATGTGAGTAAAATTCTACACGATGCCGAGCTCCGTTACTCGAAGATGGAAAAGGTTGCGTATGCTCTAGTCATGGCCGCCAAGAAGCTTCGTGCCTACTTCCAGACACATTCTGTCCAAGTCCTGACTAATCAGTCGTTGGAACAAGTCTCCATAAGCCGAAAACTCCAAACGTTTAGTCAAATGGTCAGTCAAAATGAGTCAGCACAACATCAGTTATAAGCCAAGGATAGAGGTTAAAGCACAGGACTTAGCCAAATTTATCATCAAAAGCACCATCCCAGATCTGTCCGAGGCACAGGAAGACACTCATTTCAGGAGCTTCTATGTCAACAGGTCCTTGTGCAAAGAAGGTAGTGGGGCGGGGGTGATACTGCTTGGGCCCGATGAGTTCTTCCCCTAATATTCGCCTCCGTTTGAACTTTCTAGTTTCCAATAATGAGGCAGAGTACGAGGCTCTGATAGCAGGACTACTCCTGGGATAGAAAGCTGGGGCCATGGGCTGAAGGCATTTAGCGACTCCCAATTAGTTGTGAACCAATTATGAAGCTCGAAACACCACATGATCAAGTATCTGGACTTTGTCAAGGAACTCTTGTCTACCTTTCAAGAAGCCTCAGTCACTCGGATTTGAGTCCACTTAACTTAAGTTAAGAAGAAAGATAGTTTGTTTTTCGCTCCACAAGGATCAAGATCAACTCTTCCGAGAGGAGAATGTGCAAGCAGAAGCTCTTTCCAAATTTGCTTCTTCTTTCTTCGAAGGCTTGGATCAGATTGTACTTGTGGAGGTCCTGGTCAGCCCGAGCATTGAAGGAGAAGCCATTGAAGTCCTTTGCGTTGAAGCGCAAGAAGCAACTAGATGGAGCACTCAGTCAACTTCCTAGAAAAAAAGGATCCTCCCTTTAGTACCAAAGGAAGCGAGAATGGTTTAGATCAGAGTAGAGAGATACAACCTCATGGAGCGCATCCTGTTTAAGCGCTCCTACACCTTGGTCGATGGATGGCTATATCTTTGTTGCCTCTCCCTTGAGGAAGTGCAATATGCCCTCAATGAAATGCATGGGAGTAGGCGGTTGCCACATGGGAGGTAGATCCCTCGCCAAAAAAATCCAGAATCATGGGTCCTAGTGACAGACCATGCAGCGCGACGTGCAAGAACACGTCCGTCGATGCGTCCCTTGCCAAAGTTTCTCCCCAATCAGGCACAACCCCCAGGCATATCTCATGACCATGTCCAGTCCGACCCCTTTTGCCATGTGGGGAATGGATATAGTCGGGCCTTTTCCCCTAGCAACTGGTCAGAGAAACTTCCTGGTGGTGGTAATCGACTATTTTATCAAATAGGTTGAGGCTAAATCTCTAGCGTCCATAACCGAACACAAAAGTCCCGTAGTCCTTCTGGAAGCACATCATTTGTAGGTTCAGAATTCCATGAATATTGGTCATTTACAATGGCACTCAATTTTCAACAAGGGGTTTCCATAGATTCTGCACAGACTTAGGGATCCAGTAGAAATTATCCCCCATCTCCCACCCTCAGTCGAATGGCCAAGCCGATAATGCAAACCGCCAGATCTTTGACGGTCTCAAAAAACTGTTGGATGATTCTTCCAAAGGGCTATGGGTGAAGGAAATGCGAAGCTTGCTCTGGTCGTATAGATAGACCAAACAGGGACTGATAGGAGAATTGCCATTCAATCTCACATATGGCTCTGAAGACATGATTCCTCTAGAAGTCGGACTCCCTTCCCCCTGATTAATGACCATTGACAAAGAAACCAACTCCGAAGGGCTCCGGACCAACCTTGACTTGGTCGACGAAGTGTGAGAAAAATCTGCCCTTAGGAGGAACATTTATCGGCAGACGGTGGAACGATTCTAAAATAAGAAGGGCCAACCAATATCCACGAAGGTGACCTGGTCCTAAGGAAGCTTGAACTATCTGGTCCCCGAAAAAGGGGAAAGTTGGCTCCAAATTGGGAGGGACCTTACAAGGTCTCCAAAGTAGTCTGTCCTGGAACTTATCAACTTGAAGACCTGAGGGGTAAGAAAATATCAAGGGCATGAAATGCAGAGCACTTGATGAAGTTTTATGTAACACCCCGTAATTTTCAAAGAGTATAAAATATATATAATATATGTTGAATGAGTTGGTTGTTGGTTTAATATATGCAAGATGGCACTTTGGTAATTTAAATGAAAAATGTATGTAGCAGGTGGGGGCCACGTGAAATAAGGACAACAGGTGCTGTGTTTTCTCTGACGTGCTGACATCATCATTCAAGGGGGGCCCACTGTGTGTAGTTTCTTCCGCTGTGCATACGGGAAGAGAGGTATTGGGATTAAGTCCCATATCGGTAATATAGTAGAATATAATATTAATAAATAACATTGCCTATGATCAAGAGTCACCAATTCGGTTAACCACCTTTTGAGAGGCAGCCTGTGGTGGGCAGTTGTACTACATAGTATCTAATTTGTCTTCTAAATTGTATAAATTTTCTGAGCTAGGGGCAGGGGCATTACATCTTATGAGAGAGACTAACCCTCTACTAGCTTCGGGAAAATTGCAATAAGGCCTTCAAGGTTAGTGAATATAATAAACACTTTTTGTAAGGCAACCACTTAAGTTTGTTTTCATCCATGAATAAAATTTCCATTGAAATTTGATATGTTCTCAATTTTTTCCCTTCTCGCCCTTTTTGCCCCTCGGCATGGATCTACAAAGTCGCGACTACCCAGCAACCGAACCAGCATTCGAATTATGGTCGTAGCTTCCCTTGAAATTCGTTAACCAACGATTTATGAGCGAGGCTTGCTACTAGAAACCGGTTCCACGTCCGTCCAAAATTAAAAAAATTGGTTCAGAGTCCAAACCATGGTCCGAGGTACTCATCGCTTCCTGTGCAAATGAGGGTCACCGTTTGAAATTGCTCTAACAACCCATTACCATCTTAAAAGCAAGTTCGGAGTCTGACACTTGGTTCGAGGCTACCATTGCGCTCGGACCAAAGCGGCAGTGGAACAAGCTCACCATTCAAAATTGCTGCCACAGCCATTTAATACCCCAGTGATACGACAGGTTAGAGGTCCGACCTTGGCCCAAACGGGTCCCTTAAGTGTGAGCACATGAACTCGAGGGAATGGTTTGAACTTCAGGCATCCAGTTAAACATTCAAAAGATATTCAACTCTGGAGGCTTGGCAGCACGCCGACCTTAGCCAGAAACATGAACTCAAGCTCAACACTCCCGAGCGCCGACCTCATTCAAAAGTTGTGCTGATAATCGATCAGAATGGTTCAACAAAGGGAAAACATGAGATTGAAACTTGAACTTTTTATTTTTCAAACTTTTACATGCTTAGAAAACCAAAGGGCAAATACATATTGTCACATTTAGTATAGGGAAAAATACATACTGATACGTTTGGCATAGTCGAGGGACCATAACTAGTATGATAAGATTTTGCAAAGATAAAATCATATGGGTCACCAAGGGAACCTCCTCATCTACCCTCTCGGGCTCACGCAAACCAATTCAACACCGGCCAACCTGGTCTGCACTTCAGTCAACCCCTATCGAGTGTTGGCCATGCTGGATAGTCCAGCCAGTCTGCTCTAATCATCCCCTGGATTCGTCAGCTCCAACCGAACACTCGGAGGTGGACCTCTAATGAAAGTCCAACCTCTAGGAAGAAGAGTGGCTTTCGACCCAGCCACCCCGAACTCAACCTTCAATCAGTATATCTCCAACTCCTTCTCCACCAGAATTTTCTAAAGGAAAGAGTCCACTAAAAGGAAAGCACCCTCCGAAAAAGGTGGTTGGGACGACCCACCAGGTAAAGCTACCGGGGCACTATCTGGACCGAAGTTTGTGTTGGCCACCACCTTTTTCAAGCGAGCAAGTTCTAGGTTCACTTGGTGTGATCTTCGGATGTGATACAAAAATGCTGCTTTCCTATCCTTCGACTCCTTATGGCGACGAGCTAGACTCGATTCCGCGATCTTCAATCTGTTCCTAAGGTACTTGAGCTCAGCATCACGTGGGTTGACCCAAGCACATCCTACAGTCTAGTAAGAGAAGGAAAGACCATATTACGCAGAGCATTGGAGACTTAACTAATTCTAATGCTATGAAAGCACAAGTCGTGAAACTCAACCACGAAAGCTTTTGGGGATTCAAGAAACATGGTACCTCAGTAGAGAAAGGTTTACCCAATTTGGCAAGGCAACACACAAATCAAAAATAAAAAGTTCAAGTCATGAGGTTCGACCCCAAATAGCTTTCATTAAATTCAAATAAATCTGAATATAGAAAACTGGTGGCTAGTCTGCATTCGGCAAATACGAAAAAAAAACTGAGAAAATGACTATATTTTGACTACTTAGGAGAGGGAGGCATCTCTTTGGCCTCGGTGGTGGCGACCTCAGCGTGAAGCTCGGTCAGGGTATCCTCCTCGTCACCCGAAGGAATCTCCTGGGGGGTTAGGGGGGCTTCATCAAATTTAATGGAGTAGGAGAAGCCCTTGAGAATGATGCCGGGGTACTTTTGTTCCACGTGCTCAATAGCCTGCTCATACCCCTTGGCCTAGGCAAGGATGACTCTGTCGATGGCTGCCTTCTAATCAGTCACTAGCTCCTTCTCCTTCTCCAACTTCTCCAGCTTCTCCCGATTAAAATCCATGGAGGCCAGCTCGGCCATGGGCTTCTTCTCACTCCTCTCCAAGTCTTCGAACTAAGCTTGAGGTCTTTATACTACCTCTCAACCCGTTGCCCTCTCCGGTCGGTGAGCATGAGTTGGCGGTTGTATTGTCTCCTCATCTTTGACCCTAGCAGAGTCGCAGGCAAAATGGAGGGATGAACTTAGAAAGAAAGCAAAATTTTTTCACGAAAAAACTTGAAAGCATCAAGGTCGGACACTTACCACCATATCATCATGAGCCCACTTCAGGTAGCTCAAGTCCAACATCTCAGGGCGAGATATTCCCTGTTGCATGGCATCGCGAGGTTGTTCACCACCTCTATAGCCACCAGACCCTCCAGTATCGAGACCGCAACGTTCACGGTCTAGTCGAGCCTCTAGGGCTCCACACTTTTGTCCACGAGAATGATCATGGCTTGGGGATGAACGGCAGGAAGCCCCGACTTTGCGAGCTCGACCACCCTGAGGGATTTTGAGCTCGGAGCCACCTTCACCGAGTCGGGGGGAGTCAGGGATGGTCAAGGCCCTCGACTTCTTAGATTTTCCCTCCGAAGACCTCTCAGTGGTAGGGCCGAGCGCCTCTTCCTTCCCTTTGGCTGCTCAATAGCCTTCTTTTTGGCTAAGGCATTCCACCTCGCCTTGATTTCCTTCTCGTCCAATAGTGCTGCAACAACAACAAAAAAATGATTTGTTAGGATGATGGAAAAAAGGTTAAATGCAAAAAGGAAACAAAGGACATACAAGGGTTGACAGAGCTTAGTCCGCCCCTAACTAGATGCCTCTTAGCCACCTTCTCAGCCAACTCAGGTCCCCCCCCCCGCCACACACACACGACAAAGATCTTCTCCAACTCTTCCTTCTCTTGCAAAGTGAAGTCCCTAGGTCTCGGGGCTTTGTGCTTCAAGATGTCGATCGAACACTTTGTGGGGATGTCCCAAGGCTCGGGACTCTAGATGACGAAAGACTTCGACTTCCAGTCTTTGATGGAGTCCGGGTGGTCATGTACGACTTGCCTCCCTAGCTAAGGTGAGATGAAATATCTTCCCTCGTACATCTTTGTGGTGTAATGGCTCAGGCACACCCAAAAGTATTTGAGCTTCAGGGGATGCCCTTCTCACCACAGAGAATTATGAAACTGACAAGCTACTTCCACGAGTTCGGCCTGTACTACATCAGGCTCACTCTGGCTCAATTCCACACCTCCTTGACAAAGGGGTGTATGGGCAGTCGGAGCACTGAGATGAAGGCATCCAAAGGGAACATCTAGAACTACGGCATTAAGATGTCTGTCAGTCGGAGTCCAGGGTTCGGAAACATAAGCTCGAACCCCTAAGGAGCAAAGTAACAACACCAAATTAGAGGGAGTTGGCCTTCACTAATGTGTTCACCATTTTGTCCGCCTCGATTTTCTACCGGCAGGGTGATGGCAATTGTATCCCAAATTGAATAGAATCGAGGAGGCCTTCCAGGTACATCCTTATAGACATAGGCTCTTGGTAGTAGGCGGTCTCGAAGCCCCTCTTCAGTTTGTACTCCATTGGCTCGGGCTCCGAGCTTGCGGGAAAAATGAATTTCCCTTTTCTCCTGGGCAGTCAAGGGGCATGGGGAGGTGAGGGTGCCACTACATTATCAGGAGAACCCTATTGACTAGAGGAAACCTCCTCCACACCCCTTTTGGATTCCTTCTACTCCTCTTCTTCGTTAGATCGGAGTTCGACTGCTCCGGGTTTTCACCCTAATCCACTCGTTACCTAAAACAAGACTCCAATGAAACTTCTTCCACCTTCCCTTCTGGGGTAGACCACGAGGTGGATGAAGATGAACGGTTATCGCAATTGGAGGTGGAGGTAGAGGCGTTGGAATGAACCCTTGACATAACTAAAATAATAATTTACCTAGATTACATTGACGGAAAGTTAGTCGGAAAGATCGTCGGAGGTTGGAAAGGGTTCTAGAGAGTGAGCTCTGCAAAGTTGGGAAAGAATGTAAAAAGAGAAATAAGAAGGAGATGGGGAATATATAAGCGGGGAGAGAGACTCCTCGATATTCACAATGATGACGTGGAAGAATCATAGCTCTACAATTCAATCCAACGGCTACAAAGAAAAAATTCTTCGTTTTCCACACCACAATGGTGACGTAAACCAACCCAATTGCTACACCCTTGCATCTGCAACTCAAAGGAAAGGAAGAATCCCCAAGTCCCCCATCTTCGGCAAAGACTCAATGGATTTGGAATTGCTTCATCCCTCGGCATGGACTTCGAGCCACACGCGATAAACTCACTGAATTTCACTTAACCGTCTTGCGGCTTGGACTTCGTGCCACATGCAAAAAACTCGTTCAATGTTGCCTGACCTCGTCCCTCGGCATGGACTACAAGACACATGCAAAAAACTCACTGAATTTTGCTTGGCCTCGTCCCTCGATATGGACTTCAAGCCACACGTGAAAAAACTCGCTCAATGTTGCTTGACCTTGTCCATCGGCATGGACTTCGAGACACAGGTGAAAAACTCACTGAATTTTGTTCGGCCTAGTCTCTTGGCATAGACTTCGAGCTACATGCGAAAAACTCACTCAATGTCGCTTGACCTTGTCCCTCGGCATGGCCTTTGAGGCACAAGCACAAAAACTTGATCAATATCGCTTGACCTCGTCCATCGGCATGGACTTTGAGCCACTTGCAAAAAACTCAATGAATGCTGCTTGACTTCGTCACTCGGCATGGACTTCAAGTCATATGTGAAAAACTCGCTCAATGTCGCTTGGCCTAGTCGCTCGGCATAGACTTCGAGCCACACATGAAAAACTCACCCAATGTCGCTTGGCCTCGTCCAACGACATGGACTTTGAGCCACATGCGAGAAGTGACTCAATTTCACTGGCTCATCCCTCAACATGCCTCGGCACTTAAAGTCGGCGCTCGATATGAACTTTGAGGCACACATGCGTGAATTCCAGCGGTGGCGCCGGATCCCTCCATAATTCATGCCCCCGTTTGATTCCTGATTAAAACTTTGAAAAATAATTTAAAATTTGAATAATTGATTAAAATTTTTTAAAAATAATTATAAATAAAGAAAACTAATTATAAATTTAGAAAATTTAATTAAAAATTCAATAGTTAATTATAAATCCGGAAAAATTTACTTTGAAGCTCTGAAAGATGATTGTTGCCCTCCATAACTCCGTTTACATCCTAAACAACCCCAGGAGAGAACTACTCCTCGAAGGCTGTTACACCTAACCATCAGGAGTGGGGGGCTTATGATATCGGTGAAAAACTCAGCTAATTATGGTCGTACAATTCTTGCACGAATCTCGAGATCCCTGAGGGCAAAACAGTAATCTCACAACATCTACAAGTCCACGATTAGTGCACGAGCTGCCCGCAGGTCCACTATCTTAGATCAGCTCACAAGGGGCGGCTTGTAGCCTCATTGATGGAGATTGACCAGTCAGCCATGACTGGAAATCAAATTCCCTAAAATTAGGAAGATAATAACTGATTATATCCTTTGAATTGGAGGATATTCCAAATCAGTTATGAAACGTTCACAATAATTGCCCCCCTCTTTGCCTTTAAATACAGTCTTACCTCATCCTTTATCAAGTAATCAATATTTTGCTCACAAAAAACCCAGTTTACACTGCTGAGTACTGACTTGATCATCGAAGGGCCTGTCGTCAGGAAAACTCCCGGTGTTCCAACATTGTTTTCAGGTTTCCAGCGGTATCTCAGCCATCCATTCCATATCCATCCACAAATATCAGCCTCACATCGGATCTGATCAACGAGTAGGATCTAACTTTTTCCTAATCATCAAAGAACTTATCATGTGTTTCTCCCACACTGAAAAAAGTAGTATCAGTATCCAAATTCTTACGGACTCAGATATGAAAAACCCATATCTGTTCGGATTCATATGCAGATACGCTTATTCAATTTTGTTAATATCGAATGTAGATACAGATACTGATACTGATATGCATAAAATAAAAGGGCTGATATTCGTATCCGTGATATTTATTTATTTATTTAGATATTATAATATTATATGTTATTTTTTAAGTAGCTAATTAAATGTACTTAAGTGGACAATTATATTAATCAAATGTGTTTTTAACTTTATTAATTAGTAGTTACTTAACATTTTGCGAATTACTCCACTTTAATTATTCCATTCATTTGGTGTCTCAAATCAAAATAACCCAGATTTGAAGAGTTCCCCCAATTCTCCCAATTCCCCTAATTCAATTCCCTAATATCCAACTCCAAGTCTCCTACCAGTCTACCAGTGCATCATCTCCGACCTCCTCTCCAGCATCCTCTCCAGCCTTTCTCTCTGACCTCCTCTTTGATATCATTTCAGACTTTTCTATGAAACATTCTTTCCATCTGCTTTCAATTCTCACTTCTCAAAATTCTCAATGTTGCTTGGCCCAACTTCTGAACAATGCTTTCACCTTCCAACTTTTGTAGGAGTTGTCATGTATGGTAAATAAAAAATTTCTTAGCTTCTTTTGTTATACCGTTTTCTTATTTGTAATTAAAAATGAAAATTGATACTCGTATGTTATCCAAATCTGGTTTAATAATATACATATTTGAGTACTAGTTAAGAAAAAATATAGCAAAAATATATGTTTGATGTCCAAATTCGTATCCGTATTTGATAAACCATACTGGATTTGTATCCGTATCCGAAATTTGCAGTTACGGATATGATTTTTTTTTTCTTCGAGTCATATTCGTATCCTTATCCAAAAGTCTTTGGAATGCGGAGATGGATGTTGGTAACGCCAATATCATATCCGTATATGATCCAAAAGCATTCCTGCTAAAAACCAATATTTGTCCTTATGTTCATATGTTAAAACCGTATATCAAAAATAGTTGAACATTTCGATTAAGTAGTAGATTATCGCTTAACGCTCAAGCATTACTCAAGTAAGGTTTTTTGATCTATTAAAAAACTGTGTGTTTTCTTGTGTGCCCATTTTGAACCTGGTCCGACTGATATTAAATATTTTCTTTTCTGCTACTCCTAAGATGCCCTAGCCTCAAAATGGATATTTTTTTGTTTTCTTTCATATTTTTTATATATTTTTTTCTAATATTTTTTTGCAATATTTTAGTCTTTTTTTCTTCCTTTGGATGCTTTTGGGAACTATGGTCAAAACATATACTTTCTTATCACATTTCTGAGGCTAACAATTTTTTTGGATGAAGTCAATTAGTTTAAACTAGTATGTTCTTATTTACCATTTACCCTTCTCATCAAATAAACTAGCATTCTTTAAATAGAATTTGGTGGAGTGCTTGAAAACAGAGAATGGATCTATCTTCCATTTTTTAAATGTTGGGATCATATAGCTAGCTATGATACATCCAATTTTTGTATAATTTAGAAAGAATACAAAACATTTTAAAAATAAATTCAACACTTCTGGTCTTCTAGCACAATTTTCTCTTTTTTTTTATCGAAACATTTTTTAAAAATGTTATCTTTTCATTATCTTCAATTTTTGATCAAGTGCCTCCAAATTAAAGTGATTTAATGTTTTTGGCTATTATACCGTGCATCCACTGCAATCTATATCGACATCACATGCATCGTATACAGAGAGATCACATAATATAAAATTCTAGCATGATACTACAAGAGGATTAGCTTTACATTGCATTTTGACGGTTGCGGAAGCTGAAGTAGTGATCTTCTTGATGGCCTGGAAGCACCTCAATGAACCTAACTCGTGCAGTTGGTGGCGGATTCTACAGTCGATCATACGTACGAAAGTTCAACGCCCTCGTTCCCAATGTCAGATGGAGAAAAGATATGTATGGAGGAGAGAAATGAGAGAAGACTTTTCTCTACTTAGGGATCTTGAGTGATTGATATGGGGATACAATCTATGTCATATGTTGTACATTCCGTCTACTATTCAACCCTAGACGTCACCCCTTTATTTATAGGCGGAGAATAAGAGGAATATTTTTTAGGTAAGAATACATTCCGAATATATTATTTTCTTTCCTCATGTCACTACAAAATGCAGGGGTCTTCGTGATGTTTTTTTTGATCTTTCTCAGTGTTTATAAACGTCCGGAAAGACTATTGTGGCGTCTGAAAATGCTGCCAAACCGGTGTCAGAAAATAAATATAGTGTATTTAGACATTTTCAGGAAACATTGATATAGACTTAGTCTATCCCAACATTTCTGGAAAACATGGGGATAGAGTTAATTTTTTTACCCTATTTTTATTTATTACTTTTTCAGGTGTATTTTTTTGTTGAAAAATCCTGGGACAGGCTATTTTTTTGTTTCCTTTTTTTTTATTTTTTCAAACCAAAATACCTATATTTTAATTCACAATCATTTCAAGCAATTCATTCTAATAATCATCGACAAATCCAAGAGTCAAGCATAATAAACAATAGAAAAAATACTTTAGAGCACAAATTAATAACAATAATCATAAAAATTCCAATAATCAAGCAAAATAAACAATTCATTCCAATAATCATCCACAAATTCAAAGAATGTAATAATTACATATATGTACAAGTGCTCAAGAGTAAAAAATCACAAAGTCGCATATATGGCTAAACAAGACATATATGTTTCACAAAAAACTTAAGTTTCAATGTATAATAGTTAAAGAATTAAGAAAAAATAAAAAAATCGGTTACGAACTACTGCGTATGCCTTCTTCCACCATGGTTGCTTCCACTACCTCCATGCTCATCAGTAGTTTCATTTCCATGCTGCATTTGTGGATTAGCATGACTTGAAACAGATGGTACTCTCTGTTAGATCTATGTAACATCCAAAATCCTCGAATATTAGTAGATGAACAGGCACATCAGTAGTTTGTTAAGAGTTCTTTCTTATGTTCCTTAATCATAGACAAATGAGAGCCCACATGACATACATCTACCACTCCTATCGTTATTACCAGCAGTGATATTAATAGATTATTTCCTAATTTAGGTGAAGATGATGAATGATATTAATTAATGGGCTAATTATTTGCTAATTAGGGTTGATTGAGATGTCACTGGATTTTCTAACTTCAACACATATCATTATATAGGGGAGATGAATGGGATTTACCATCACCATCTTGAAAACATGAGTTTTTTGTACGTAAGATCAGTCTACCTATCCTAAAATAAAAGATCGATATCCCTATCTTAATATTTTTTTATATGTAGTTGGGTTGACTCATAAATTGAAATATATGAGTTAAAGATTGTCAAATTATCATTTAGTATCAACAAGAAAAAGATAAGTTATAGTGACTTACCTGTATTTGCAACGAAGTTTCCTTATTAAAAATTTGTTGCCTGATTACAGCTGCAAAAAGTTCTCTAAGCTCACCCACCTCTGTCCTCAACTCAGGAATGTAACTCGTGATGATTTAAAATGAATATGTGTAGACAATTAAAGCGCACATACGAAAATGAGAGAGAGAATTCTTTCAAGAATTTTCTCTGTTACATAGGGAGCGTTTGTTTAGGGTTTTAAACACAGTTTTTAGTTTTTTAAATTAAAAAATGGAAAAAGTTGTTTGGATAGAACTTTTTGAAAATGGACTTTTAAAAATTCGCAGTTAAAATCTCATTTTAAAATGTGTTTTTTGAAAATTGACAAAACATGTTTTCTAAACTAAAGTTTTCTCATTTATGGTTTCTCACTCATCTCCCCTTCGTCTTCTCCCAAATATTCCCTTACTTCCTTCCTAAGTCTTCCCAAAACCGTACTCAAAATCTACCTTCTTCACAAAATCTTCACAAAGTTTACTCCACCATAAATACAAACCCCATCTGAGACTTCAAATGCCTTCTATAAAACTGATATGGCTAGAAATGGGGTTAAATCGGAACCGTTCAAAGTGGGCGCGAATCTTAAAGTCGCAGGGGCAAGATGGTAATTTCACCCACAGACGGGTCCGAATTGGGAATTAGGCCTCTCCTCTTAGACCCGCTAACCCATGAAATTACCATAAGGCACAACATAAGGCTGAATCCGAGCAAGTGTGCATTCGGAGTCTCATCCGACAAGTTCATGTGGTTATGGTCAGCCAGAGGGGCATAGAGGTCAACCATGAGAAGATCCAGGTCATTCTCAAAATGGCTCCTCCCTCAAACGGCAAAGAGGTACAGAGGCTCACGGGACGCCTCGCAGCAATCGGGCGGTTCCTCTCCAAGTTCGGGGAGATGTGCCTCCCCTTCTTCAAGGCCCTCTGGGGGGGCTAAAGGCTTCGAATGGGGGGAACAACAACAAAAGTCCTTTGACCAGCTCAAGGCATACTTAGCTAATCCCCCGCTCTTGAGCAAGCCAATGCCTGGGGAGGTCCTCTACCTATATCTCGCTGCTTCGGAGCAGACCCTCAGCGCGGTCCTTGCAAGAGAAGATGATAGAACGTAGAGGCCCATCTATTATGTGAGTAAGGTCCTCCGGGATGCTGAACTTCGTTATCCGAAGCTGGAGAAGATGGCCCTTGCCTTGGTCATGGCAGCTTAAAAGCTCTGCCCCTACTTCCAATCCCACTCGGTTGTCGTCCTAACCGACCAGCCCCTCAAGCAAGTTCTCCATAAGCCCGAGACCTCCGGGCGCCTGATGAAGTGGTCCATCGAGCTGAGCTAACACGACATCAGCTACCACCCAAGAACAGCAATCAAGGCCTAAGCTCTGGCCAAATTCATTTTGGAGAGCACCATCCCCGACCCTTGCGAGTTGTCTGCCGACCCTTTCGTCTGGACCATTTATGTAGACGGGTCTTATTGCGCCGACGGAAGTGGAGCTGGTGTTATCTTAGCCGGCCTAGATGCTTTCATCCTCTAATACTCCTTCCGCTTAAACTTCCCGGCATCAAATAGCGAGGCAGAGTATGAGGCCCTCATGGCGAGGCTCGACATGGCTCGCAAAGCCAGGGCCAAGTAGGTCAGAGTCTTCAGTCATTCGCAATTAGTCGTCAACCAAGTGTCGGGGGAATATGAGGCGAGGGGCGAGCATATGGTCAGGTACTTGGGCAAAGGTGAGGGAGCTTGTAGAACTATTCGAAGATGTCTAACTCCAGCTGGTTCCCCAAGAGGAAAACGTGCAAGCAGATGCTCTTTCTAAGCTCGCCCCCTCGTCTCTCCAAGGCCAATAACGGACCGTCTTGATAGAGGTCCGTCTCAGACCAAGTATTGGTGAAGACGGCCTAGAGCCAATGGAAGCATACATCTTAACACTTGGGGAAAACTTGATGAAGCCCCTCCTCGAATACCTCCAAGACGGAATCCTTCCAGAAGACCTGAAAGAGGCTAGGAGGATCAGGACACGAGCCGAGCGATACACACTCCTGGATGGAGTCATGTACAAACGCTCCTACACCCAGGTCGACAGTCAACCTTATCTGAGGTGCCACTCCCTGGAGGAAGCGCTCTATGCCCTAAAGGAGGCCCACGATGGTCTGTGTGGTGTGCACTTGGGAGCGAGATCCCTTGTCAGAAAACTCTTGAACTACGGCTACTTCTGGCCCACACTACTGAGTGACTCTGAGGAGTATGTCCACCAGTGCGACTCCTACCAGAAATTCGCCCTAATCCGCTGCTTGCCCCAAGCACAACTCACTTCCTTGGCGAGTCCAATTCCCTTCGCAATGTGGGGGGTGGATTTGCTCGGACCACTCCCTTCAGCACCGGGCCAACTGAAGTTCTTAGTAGTAGCAATAGACTACTTCTCAAAATGGATCGAGGCTGAACCTCTTTTGACAATCACCGAGCACAAGGTCCAGAAGTTCTTTCGAAAGAACATCGTCTGTCGGTTCGGGGTACCTTGCATCCTCGTAACCGACAACGGGACTCAATTCACGGAAGTGACCTTTGGCAAATTTTGTGCCTACCTCAGCATTTAACAATGGTTCTCCTCGGTAGCTCACCCCCAGTCCAATGGCCAAGCAGAGAATGCGAACCGACAAATCCTCTCTGGCTTGAAGAAGTGGCTTGACAAATCCACTAAAGGGGTATGGGTCGAACAACTCCCCAATGTGCTTTGGAACTATCGCACCACCAAAAGAACTCCAACGAGAGAGTCCCCCTTCAACCTCACATACGGATCCAAAGCTCTCATCCCTTTGGAGGTGGGCCTGCCTTCACCCCGACTCATAGCTTACAGTGAAGCGCAGAACGCGAACCAGCTTCGCAACTGCCTAGACCTCATAGACGAGGTCCACGAGAGAGCCACAATTCGGCAAGAGACCTACCACCGTAGGATCACTCAGGCTTGCAATAAGAGGGTATGGCCAGCCAACCTAAAAGAGGGAAACCTAGTACTCAGAAAGTTGTCGATCTCCGATCTAAGCAAAAGAGGCAAGTTGGCTCCCAATTGAGAAGGACCATATAGGGTCTCCAGAGTTATTCGCCCAGGCACGTATCAACTCGAAGGCCCCCGGGGGGGGGGGGGGGGGGGCAGGAGAATACCGAGGACAACAAACGCGGAGCACTTGATGAAGTACTAAGAGGGTGTCAACAAACGCGGAGCACATGATGAAGTACTAAGAGGGTGTCTAGACACTGCTCCGAGCAACTTTCCCAAGAGCGCTCCAGAAGACATGTCCAAAGTCCTTACTTGTATTTTCCTTTTATCAAAGTGTAAAGGCGGCTCACAACTTAGAAGCGGCCACCCAGTTGTTCTCAATAAAAAGAAACCTTTCCCCACAAGTTTTCTATCTTTTGAGTAGTCTAACTCTACCTCTCAAGTTTTCTATTCCTTGAATAGTCTAACTCTACTTAGCAAGTTCTCTATGTTGGGACAGTCCAACTATACTTACAAAAAATAATTCATTAAAATGAAGTGCTTGGAGTCCAACACTTGGTTCGACTCCGCTTCAACTATTTGCTTCTAAGCGAGTACGAAGCGGATCACCATTTGAAATTGCTCCTGCAGCTGTTGATACTTTCTAAACAACACGCTTGGAGTCCAACACTTGGGTCGATTCCGCTTCAGCTGCTTGCTTCTAAGCGAGTACGAAGCAGATCACCATTTGAAATTGATCCTACAACTATTGATATTTTCTAAACGACGCGTTTGGAGTCCAACATTTGGTTCGACTCTGCTTTAACTACTTACTTCTAAGTAAGTACGAAGCGGATCAGTATTCGGAATTGCTTCTACAGCCATTGGTACTCTCTAAACAACAAGTTCGGAGTCCAACACTTGGTTCAACGCAACTTTTGCTACTCGCAAACGAGTAAGTACCAAGCGTCCCACCATTCAGAATTGCTCCTACAACTGTTGACAGCTACAAATGCTAGCAAAACACACAAGTGCAAAAAACAAGTATTATTTCATTAAAGTCTGAGGAACAAGTCTAATTACAAGATCAACTACTCATCTTTACAACGAGATACAAAACTTGTGAAATCAAAAGTACAAGACTATAGAGAGTTACTTCAATGCCTCTTAGGGGCGAGGATACTTTGGTTGAGAGACACCCGGGGGCAACGAATGTTGTACTGCCGATGCCCCACCTCGGCGCTCGTGTCTAGGCCGGCGAGCAGAGAGGCATCGTCCGTACCCGTTCTAACGGTGGCCTCAATAGATGCTCCGCCCGAAGAAGCGACCACCCCACTATGTGCATCGCCCGGGCTTCAACATATAGGGGGCGAGCAACACGCGATCTCATAAAAAGCTATCCTTCTATCATGCTCCTCCCGAGTGCAAGAAGTGGATCTGACATTGCTCCTCTCAGATCGCGGTTGAAGACGAGCAACCTTTGCCTCGTGCTCGACAATTCGCTCTTTAAGCAAGGCATCTTTCACCTTTATCTTCAGTCGAGGCAGTCGCATTGAGCCCGCCCCTCAAGAGCCCTCGGTGATCGTCCGCTAAAGGTGAGCAACCTCTATGCTCTTGTCGAGGGTTACCTTCTTCAGCTCGTCGCTTTCCGCTGTCACCTTAGATAGAGAGTGACAAAGGCGCTTAAGCTTCAGGCCGAGGTTGGCTTCCGCCGAAGAGCCCACGTCATCACCTTCAGGGGTCTTCTCATTGATACGCTCCTCTAATCGCCTCCTCTCTATGTCTTGGCGAACTAGGGTTGACCTCAGGTGATTCAGCTCATACTATGCCTTACGGAGATCCGACTCCACTTTAAGAAGCCGCTCCTGGTTCCTTGCGAGTCCCAATCTCGTCGCCCCTAGACTGGCTTTGAGACGAGCCACTTCGGCTATCTGAGGCACTTCGGCGAACTATAGCGCTTCGAAAATCTGGAAAGAGTCTGAGCACGGAGCTATTGAGATTCTCACTACTCGTACACTTGACAAAAAAGAGTTCGAAGATTTCTCCAACACTTAGACAAAAAAGAGTTCGAAGATTTCTCCAGCACTTAGACAAAAAGATATAGAATTTTCTTATTCATTTCAAAGTGAAGGCGGTGGCCAGTCTGCACAAGGCACTACATGGAGAACACGAAAAAAGAAGAGAAGAGAGAAGCGACTAAGTCAGGGAGCCACCTCGAGGTGCTACTCCGAGGCGTCCTCCTTCAGCAGAGTAACGAGCGCCCCTTCGGGGTTTGCCTCCTCCTCGCCACTGCCTTCGGCTTCGTCGCCTTCCCCTTCAGGCTCGACCTCAGCTAGCGGAATGAACTCCTCGCCGTCTATCGGGTTGTAGAAGTAGTACCCCGAGCTGTCGAAGTCCGGGAGATAAGCTGCCACATGCTTCAAGGCTCGAGCATAGGCCTCCTCCATGTTCATCATCATGTGGGCCTCCGCCTCGTCTTGAATGGTCTTTTTTGCCTCTTCCACCTTCGTCTCCTGCTCCTTTAGCGCCTCCTCCGACGCCTTTAGAGCCTTCGCCAGCTCCTTCTTGAGGCGAGCCTTCTCCTTCTCCAATGCCTCGACCTTGGCTGCCTCGGCCGCTGAGCGCTAGAGCGCCTCGGCAAGTTTAGTCTCGAGGGCATCGACCTCGGCAGCTCACGATGCCGAGAGCTGATGTTCGGCCTCGAACAACTTCACCGCCTTGGCACGCTCCGTCCGCTCGCAGTCGTTTATCGCCTTTATCTCCTTCTCCTGCTCGGCGAACTGCTCGAACATATGGCTGAAGTGGCAGAGGGTCTAAAAACAAAAGGAGAAGAACGTGAGAACCCAAAAATCATTAACTCCGAAACTTGAGAGAGCAGAGTAAGTTCACTTACCGACATTGTTGACCGGGCGACCTCCAATGCGTCATCGCCGACCGTGCCAGCCTTCAGAGCCGCGCAATCCTTCGAGGTCGGCAAGTGGCACACGGCCTACATGCACATCGCTGCATCGCCTAGGAAGCCATCGAGCTTCATCATCCTTCAATCGGGGACGAAGAGCTTCTTGTGCTCTTCGGTGAGGATGGCCCGCTTGGGCCGTAAGCGGCGGCACCTCCAATGCCAGGGCGGCACCGGCCGAGAACGTCCCGCTCGAAGACCCAGGGGCATCGGCCGAGGGGAGAGTGGCCTGCAGAGCCGAGGGGGAGTCGCTGACCAAGTCAACGACAACCGCAGGAGCCGAGGGTGCCTGAACTGCTCGGCTGAAGGGGGCCACGTCATCGTCCTTTTCCTCTTCTTGCAGTCCACCCCCTTTGCCGCTGCCGCACCCCTCTTCGCTATAAGAGCTTTGTAGTCCATGCCAGGGGGCTTCTATACAAGGAAAATCAGAAAAGAGTTAGCGAGGTAAAAGCAAACACATATAAACTAAGGAAAAAGAAGTAAACGGAGTGTACTAAGCTCGATCGGACTGAGACCCCACCGAATAGGACCTCCTCGGTGATATCTTTCCAACCGAGGGTCGGAAGACCGAGGATCTTCGACACGACCTCCTCTTCTTCCTAGGTGAGCACTGGCTCAGCCTTCGCCCATTTTGGAACCTCCACCTTCCACACCGTCAGAAAGCCCCACGGCTCGGGACCTCAGATCAAAAAGTACTTCTCCTTCCAATATTTAATGGAGTCCGGGTTCTCGATCAACTTGACCCCCTTCCTCGGCGACAGGTAGTACCGGTACTCCATCTTTCTCATTCGGTAGATCCGGTAGAGACTGCGGAGAATGACGAGCTGAGGCTGTACGCTGACCGCTTGGCACTGGAGGATGAAAGTGATGATGCGTCGCCACATGTTCGGCATGAACTGCACTGGGCTCAAGTCGTACGACTGCAGCACCTCAACTACGAAGGGCGGTAGGGGTAGCCGAAGGCCGGCATTGAGTGTGTCATATGGGAAGATGCATGTATCTAGCGACGTCCCAGTGCACACTCAGAAGCCTGGACCGGGGAGGAGCAGGGCGTACTCCTTCGGGATGCGGAACCCCTTCCTGATTCGATGAAGGTCCGCCTCGGTTATGATCGAGGGGATCTCGTCCACCTCGGAAGTGTCCCTCGGAATGTTCTCCTCATAGGCCGCAGACCTCCCGTGCACCGCCTTCGACAAAATATCCACGGAGTAGCTTCTGACCATTTCGAGGCTCGAAAGCGTCGACGGTAGCTGACCCAGTGCACCAACCCCCCTCACCTTCTCCACTATAGTTTCGACAAAGGCTGACTTCGCCACTTCCTTCCCCTTGTTCGGGGGGACCACTAGAGCTCGGTCGGCCTCTTGGTCGGAGGTGGAGGTCTCATTCCCTAATGACACTCTAGACATTTCGAAATAAGTTTAAGATGATTTACCTCGAAGTGACGTCTACGGTCGGAAAGATCACCGGAGAGTAGAAACGCCTGGCCACGAACGCTAGCAACGCCGCTCGAGAACAAAAATGACTTAAGTAAAAAGTGAAGTGAAGATAAAAGAGTAAGAAATGAGGGGAAAGAGAGGTGGTGAAAACTTATAAGTGTTAAGGCGGATTCGGGTGGGCTTTCAAATACTTTAAGCCCCCACAACAGCCCACTAGAAGCCTAAACGCCAAAATCAGAAGCCTAAATGCCAAAATCCTCGTAATCCCCGTCTCTCACCTCAGGATCCATGCCAGATCTTCATCAGATGGCCCAGATCATGCCACGTCTCTTGGAAACCAAATCCGAGCGACTTGCATTCCGAGCTGCGTATTGGAGAAAAATGACTTTCTCATCGTGATTTGCGCCTGATCTTAATCAGACGGCTCAGATCTCGCCGTGTCGACCAAGATCACGTTTTCTTGTGATCCACGCCATCGTGCCTCGTGATTTGCACCTGATCTTCATCAGACGGTCCAGATCATGCCACATCGCTCGGAAACCAAATCCGAGCACTTGTATTCCGAGCTGCGTATTAGAGAAAAACAACTTTCTCCTCGTGATTCGCGCCTGATCTTAATCAGACAGCTCAGATCTCACCGCGTCGACCAAGATCACGTTTTCTCGTGATCCATGCCGTCGTGCCTCGTGATTTGCACCTAATCTTCATCAGACGGTCCAGATCATGCCACGTCGCTCGGAAACCAAATCCGAGCGACTTGCATTCCGAGCTGCGTATTGGAGAAAAATGACTTTCTCCTCGTGATTCGCGTCTGATCTTAATCAGACGGCTCAGATCTTGCCGCGTCGACCAAGATCACGTTTTCTCGTGATCCACGCCATCGTGCCTCATGATTCGCATCTGACCCTCATCAGAGGGCCCAGATCATGCCACGTCGCTCGGAAACCAAATCCGAGCGACATGCATTCCGAGCTGCTCATACGAAGAAAATGCTGCCGAGGTATAAGAACCGTCTGATTGTCTCAAAATTCGTGCTACGACCTGATGAGCGTCTCTGATTCGGCCACGTGGCCAAGTGCGAGATCCACTGTCAGATCGTCAAGATGTTCGCACTGAGGCTAGATGGACGTCCCAGATTGCGCCACGTTACTCGGAATCCTAATCCGAGGAAATGGCATTCTGAGCTGCTCATAGGGAGAAAATGCTACCGAGGCATGAGAATCGTCTGATCGTCCCAAAATTCGTGCCACAACCTAATGAGCGTGTCTGCTTCGACCACGTGGCCAAGTGTGAGATCCACCGTCGGATCGTCAAAATGTTCATACCGAGGCCAGATGGATGTCCCAGATTGCGCCACGTCGCTCGAAATTCCAATCCGAGCAACAGGCATTCCGAGCTGCTCATGTGCAGAAAATGTTGCTGAGCCATGTGAGCCATCAGATCGTCTCTAAACTCTCGCCGCAACCTGATCCAGGCTCCAGATGCATCCACGTCGTTCGACACCATCCCTCCGTTAGATCATTCAAAATTTTGCGCTAATGGCTGATGGGCGATCCAGATTGCGCCACGTCGTATAATTCGAATTATTTATTTAAAAAATTACTAAAAATGATTTAAAATTCATGAAAATTAATTAAAAATTCTAAAAAATAATTATAAAATTGGGAAAATATTTTTGAACCCCTGGATAAATAATTATTGGTTGGAATAGTTAATCGACGCTCCCGAAAAATGAATCATCACTTTGCAAAATTGAATAAATGATTCGAAAAATAACTAAAAAATCTTGTAAAATCCCTAAAAATCCCGAAGGGCCTAAAAGCAAACTTGGGTACATTACTAGCTAAGAAAAGCACCATCACCCCTTAAACAGGATTCGAACAGGTTAGAGACTTCGTGTATATGTCTCCAAGTGAGAGATTGTTGGGGTTTGTGGATCCAATACATGATAATGGGGTTGGAGAATTCAGATAAGAAGGAGAGTCAAAGTGGGAGCAAGAGGTCAGAAGTGGTTTGAAGCTAAAGGCAGAGTTGCGGTCGACCGCACCCCCCGACCGCGCTCCAGGAAAGTGTACGGTCGAATGCGCAGTCGACCGTCTCGCTCTCTATTCAATACTGTAACTTGAAGAGGCGACCGATAGACCGCGCAGTCGACCATCCTACTTTCTATTGGATCTTGTACAGTCGAAGGAGGGAACCGGGCGACCATCATGATATTGCGGTCGACCGTCCCGACACTGATTGATGAGCGGCTTAGATTAAAGTTGTGGAATCCTATATGTATTGTATTGTGTACGATTTTATGGTTAAGTAAAAAGAAAATAGAGATTTACCAGCAGTCATTGAGAGAGAGGGAGATAGAGAGAAACCCTAGACCTTGGGGGTGAGATCTTGAAAGATTTGTAAACATATTCTTCATATTTCTAGTGAAAATCGCAGGAGTGCCTCTGTGTGGGGAAGTAGCCATTGTTTTGGGTGAACTTCAAAAAATCTTGTGTGTGTTCTTGTGTGTTGCTTTTGGTTGTTCTTTGTTCTCTTATTTTGATTCTATAGTTCTTGCATCTCGTCGTCGTCATTGAGTTATTCCGCAGTTAGAATTCAACAACTAGTTCTACAAACTTTAATCCATATTTTAAGGTTTTTTTAATCCAAATTAACATGTTATTAGAAGCTTTGATATAATTTACTCATTACTAGTTTTAAATCGCATCTAGGGAGCTATTGGTGTTCTTGAAGGGACATTAATCGATTCTTTGGCACCCCGTAGTCGAAAGAATGCATGTCGTGGGCGAAAGAGAAACATAACTCAAAATGTGCTGGCTGCTAGCGATTTTGATATGATGTTCACATTTGTTTACGTGGAATAGGAAGGAAGTGGTAATGACTCGCGTGTAATCTAAACTATCATACAACTAGGATTGTTTCAAATCCCTTCAGATGGTAAATTTTTTCCAGTTATTAGCCCCATACCGTGTAAATTGTTTCAAATCCGTTATCGTAATTTCTTTTCTTTTTCTTCCCTTAGATAAATACTACTTGGTGGATTGCAGATATACTAATATGCCAGGCTTTTTAGCCCTATACCATGATGAGCCAAATCATTTGCAAGACTATCAAGGATCTAATCATGCACCAACTCAACATAGGCAGTATTTTAACAAAATGCGTGCAAGACTTAGAAATGTAAAGAACATTGGGGGTATTTAAAATAAGGTTTCCCATCTTCAAGTATATGATAGACTAAAAGCCAACAAGAAAGCTTCTAATGGTAAATGCTTGTTGCGTAGTCCATAATTTCATTCACACGCATTCAGTGGACGATGCATATTTGCAAATTTTGGAGATGAAGAATTAATACATCTAGTACTAAGTCAAGACAATGCACCTACCACTCAACCGTTGGACTTGTCAGCACACCAACTAAAACGTAAGGGTTGGAAGAGAGATCGTATTGGTATGGCTATGTAGAATGCACGAGGGTGATCTCATGTTTTGTGCATTTCATTTACTGCTTTTCACTGTTCTTCATGTTGTTGCTGCAATTCTTGATGTCCCTCAGCCTTGTTTTGTACAACTTATTCTCATATACTTCTGTTCAGTTGCTTGGATATCTACTCAAATATTATGAATACTATGCATATTCATATCCATATTCTAAACACCGGCTATTAGTCCTTATAAAAATTCAGTTATCATATTGGGTGGAATTGGATTTTTCATATCATTTTGCACCTTTACATGTCAAACTCATACCCTGCAAGTGATTGATATCTACTCAAATATTTTGAATACTATGCATATTTGTTAAAAAATAAACTCAAACAAAAACAGTCAAGTGTTAAGGGGCTATTAAATTAAGGGGCTATTAATTTGGAGTTACCTTTAATAAGTTATGAAAGTTTCAAGTTTCTAATGTTTCTACATTTATGTTGTATAGGAATTTCAAGAGTCTTAGGAGTCTATAAATTGAGTTGTATTCTGTTGTCAAGTGTATTGTTTTAAGAAGAATCAATGATTCAATGAAAGAAAATTGTGTTCTTGATTTTCTCTTCCTCAAAAGCAATCTATCTATATCAAATTGGTATCAGAGCTATGGTGAATTCCGGGAGTACATCACTGGGGCATATGCCATTGCAACGACTCACGAAGTCAAACTACGACAACTGGAGTATTCAGATGCGTGCGTTGCTCGGTGCACAAGACGTGTGGGAAGTAGTCAAGAATGGCTACACAGAGCCGGAAGCCACTGATGACTTAACAGTGAATCAGTTAAAGGCGTTGAAAGAAACACGCAAGAAAGACAAAACCGCCCTCTATTTATTGTTTCAAGCAGGTTTATGAGTCGGGTTTCGAGAAGATTGCTGGTGCAGCAACTTCGAAGGAGGCATGGGAGAGTTTGCTAAAGGTCTTCAAAGGCGCTAACCGAGTTAAAGAAGTGCGGATTCAAACTCTACGAGGCGAGTTGGAGGCCATGAAAATGAAGGAGTCGGAAGGAGTATCCGACTACATCACGCATGTGCAAACGGTGGTGAATCAACTCAAACGCAATGGAGAAACCCTAACCGATGCAAGGGTTGTGGAGAAGATCTTGCGATCATTGACTGAGAATTTCGAGAACATTGTATGCGCAATTGAAGAGTCGAAAGATTTGGAAGAGATGACCATCGATGATCTTGCTGGTTCACTTGAGGTGCATGAACAATGGAAGAAGAAGAAGAAACAAAAGGTGCTCGAGGAGGCTTTACAAGCTAAAGCAACTATCAAGGAGGATAAGGCAATGTACGTGCATCAAAACCGAGGAAGGGGACATGGCCGTGGTGGTCATGGTCGCGGCAGAGGCCGCGGACGTGGAGACAACTCCAAAGAAAAGGGCCAGCCGAACCAACAGAATTGGCGTGGTCGAGGACGCAGTCGTAGGAGAGGCGGCCGGTTGAATCATCCAAATGTCGAGTGCTACAACTGTGGAAAGTACGTGCACTATGCAAAAGAATGTTATTCATCAAATCGTCCAAATTTCGAGTGTTACAATAGTGGCAAGTATGGACACTACGCAAAAGAATGCGAGAAAAAGGCAGACGAAAATGCGAATCTAGTTACAGAAGAGGAGACATGAAATGATGGTGTTCTTATGATGGCCTATAAAGATACCGCTTCCGACAACGGCACGGTCTGGTATCTCGATACTAGAGCTAGTAATCATATGTGTGGGCACAAACACCTCTTTGTGGAGTTGCAAGAGATAGAAAATGGGCACGTGTCATTTGGAGACGCATCGAAGGTTCAATTCAAGGACCGGGGTAAAATTTGTTTTTCTCAAAAGGATGGAAAAGAAGGATCAATTGAGAATGTCTATTATGTGCCCGGCATGAAGAGTAATATCCTTAGCATGGGGCAACTATTGGAGAAGGGATATTCGGTCTTTATGAAAGATCGGATGTTGCACTGGAAGGACAAAAGAGGTCGGTTGCTTGCACATGTGAAGATGGCCAAGAATCGAATGTTCAAACTCAACTTGAGAAATGTGCAAGAAAGGTGTTTGCGAGTCGACATGGAGGATAAAGCCTCACTGTGGCACTTACGGTTCGAACATTTGCATTACGGTGGCCTAAAAGAGTTAGCAAAGAAGGAAATGGTCCACGGACTACTAGACATGGACTATACTAAGAAATTTTGCGAGGGATGTGTACTCGGCAGACAAGCAAGGAACACTTTTCAAAAGAAGGTGGAATATCGTGCAAGGAGTCCTCTCGAATTGGTACACACCGACATATGTGGCCCGATCACACCTAAGTCATTTGGTGAGAAGAGATACTTTATCATTTTCGTTGATGATTACACGAGGAAGACTTGGGTTTATTTTTTAAATGAAAAATCTGAAGCATTCGAGGTGTTCAAGAAATTCAAGGTGTTAGTAGAGAAGATGACCGGTCTTTATCTTAAGGCTTTACGGTCAGATAGAGACAGAGAGTACATGTCAACCGTTATCACAAACTATTGCGAGTAACAAGGGATCAAGAGATTATTAACCGCACCTTACTCACCTCAGCAAAATGGTGTGTCCGAGAGGAAAAACCGAACTATTCTTGACATGGTTCGGTCGATGTTGAGGAGCAAAGACATGCCGAAAGAATTTTGGACAGAAGTAGTGCAGTGTGTTGTGTATGTGCAAAACCGGTGCCCACATGCGAAATTGGCGAATCAAACACCGCAGGAAGCTTGGAGTGGACAGAAACCAACCGTATCACACTTAAAAGTATTCTATAGTGTGGCCTATGCGCATGTAGCAGATCAAAGAAGAACCAAACTAGATGATAAGAGCAAGAGGTACGTGTTCATCGGGTATGACGAGAAGACAAAAGCTTTCAAGTTATTTGACCTGATTGAAAAGAAAGTGGTTGTAAGTCGAGATGTGCAAGTGAATGAAGAAAGCACATGGGATTGTAACAACCAAAAGGGGGTGACGCTAGAGGAAGAAAAAGGAGAATCATCAACCGTTGCACCGATAATCACACCGACAAGCCCTTTAACTTCCGACGATGAAGGAGAGCCGAGACAACTGAGGATGCGAAGTCTGCAAGACCTATACGAGTCAAAAAGCGAAGTACACTTGGTATGTCTTTTGGCAGATGCCGAGAATATTACTTTTGAAGAGGCAGTGAGAGATAAGAAATGGCAAGCCGCGATGGATGAAGAGATAAGGTCTATCGAAAGAAATAAAACTTGGGATTTGGTGGAGTTGCCAGAAGGATATTGGACCATAGGAGTAAAATGGGTATATAAGAGAAAGATGAACGCCCATGGTGAGATAGAAAGGTATAAGGCACAGCTAGTTGCGAAGAGCTATAGACAAAAAGTGGGGATCGACTATGATAAAGTTTTTGCCCCAGTTGCGAGAATGGAAACAATCCAGCTTCTTATATCCCAAGCAGCACAATTCAAGTGGCCGATCTATCAAATGGACGTGAAATCAGCATTTTTAAATGGTGTGCTTGAAGAGGAAGTATATTTGGAGCAACCACCCTGATACATGAAAGTCGGGAAGGAGAGTAAAGTGTTGAAGTTAAGGAAGGCACTATATGGATTGAAGCAAGTGCCTCGAGCATGGAACACCCGAATAGACACCTACTTCAAGGAGAACGGGTTCATGCAATGTCCCTACGAGCATTCATTGTATGTGAAGAAGAAAAAAGGTAACTTGTTGTTTGTTGCTCTTTATGTTGATGATCTTATATTCATGGGGAATAATGAGGGGATGATAAAAGATTTTAAAGAAGCTATGACTCGGGAGTTCGAGATGACAGATTTAGGGTTAATGAAGTACTTTCTTGGTATAGAGGTTAGACAAGGAAAATCGGGAATATTTGTATCACAGGAGGCACATGCAAAAGACATTTTGAAGAAGAACAAGATGGAAAAATGCAACCCAGTAGCAACACCAATAGAACTCGGTGCAAAACTCTCTAAGTTTGAGGGAGGAGATCGAGTGGATGCAAGAAAATACCAAAGTTTAGTTGGGAGCCTACGGTATCTCACGTGCACAAGGCCAGACATTGCATATGGTGTCGGCATAGTGAGTCGGTTCATGGAAGAGCCGAATTACTTGCATTTGAAAGCTATTAAGAGGATTCTTAGATATATCCGAGGAACGAAGTCACTCGGGTTACTCTACTCAGAGACAAATGAATATAAACTGGTGGGTTGCTCTGATAGTGACTGATGCGGAGATGTAGATGATCAGAAAAGCACATCGGGATATGTGTTTTATATGGGAGATCTGGCCTTCACATGGCTCTCGAAAAAGGAACCTATAGTGACATTGTCAACATGTGAGGCAGAGTATGTAGCAGCATCTTGGTGTGTGTGCCATGCAATTTGGCTAAGAAATTTGCTATACAAGCTAAAACTCCAGCAACACGAGGCAACCGAAATACTAGTGGATAATAAATCGGCAATTGAGTTGGCAAAGAATCCGGTGCACCATAAGAGGAGTAAGCATATAGATGTTCGTTTTCATTTTATTCAGGAACATGTGAAAGAAGGAAATGTGAATGAGTCACGTTGCGAGTCGTGATCAAGTGGCGGATATATTTACAAAACCGCTATCAACTATGCTATTCGAAAAATTTAAGATGATGCTTGGAATAAATGATGGGGAAAAAATGAGTTTAAGGGAGGAATTTGTTAAAGAATAAACTCAAACAAAACAGTCAGGTGTTAAGGGGCTATTAAATTAAGGGGCTATTAATTTGGAGTTACCTTTAATAAGTTATGAAAGTTTCAAGTTTCTAATGTTTCTACATTTATGTTGCATAGGAATTTCAAGAGTTTTAGGAGTCTATAAATTGAGCTGTATTCTGCTGTCAAGTGTATGGTTTTGAGAAGAATCAATGATATAAGTTAATGAAAGAAAATTGTGTTCTTGATTTTCTCTTCCTCAAAAGCAGTCTATCTGTATCAATATTCATATCCATATTCTGAACACCGGCTATTAGTCCTTATTATAAAAATTCAGTTATCATATTGGGTGGAATTAGATTTTCATATCATTTGAACCTTTACATGTCAGACTCATACCCTGAAAGTGATTGTTAGATGTGGTAGGTGTTATAGTATTGGGCATTATAAAATAGGGTTCAAGTATATCAAGAAGTGAAGCATCGTCCACTGTTTTGGAAGCCAGTACACAACCAGATGATAGGTATCTATAATGGTTTTTGTTTTGTAAATATAATATGGGTAAAAGGGATATGAGCAACTTGCTCATTTAATAAATGAGCAATTGATGAGGTGGCATGCATATCATACATTGAGCATCTAATAACTTTTAGGATTTTCCAATCACATGCATGCCACCTCATCACTTGCTCATACCCCTTTTTCCCATATAATATACACTATATGAGTGAGTTTTTATCTTTTTGTGCAGGGGCAATTTTATAAGAGAAAAGAACATAAAGAGGGCAATTGAAGTTGATGGAAATGGAAGTCAAACAATATAGAGATGTAATTCTTGCATGGTTACATAAGTTATAGCTACTTGCTTTCAATAATATTGTTATTGTACTTAATAAAGTTGGCATTTTTTGATGTAGTGACACGGTATCTGGGAGAAAGAGTTCTACCCAGGTCCTGCTATTGGAAGTCAACCATTTCCTTCATATAATGAATGATTGTGTACATGATACCCCATTTACTCTTATTAATTTATATCTAGAACTGTTGATGATAAAATTGAATCTCTGCATTCACAGTGATCTCTTAGAAGCTATGTAAGTTTTAAGTGATTGTAATATTTTTCTCTACTTGCTTATGTATGGTGTATTTGAGATGACAATATTGTGCAAATATTGTAAAGATGTACTGCAAATTTAATTGTATGGATTAGAGATTGATATGCAATAATTAACTCAAGTTTCTCAAGTTAGTGCAGAACAAATTGATGGTAATAAATAGTTGTCTTCCAAGTTTATTTGTAATTTGAACTAAGATGTATTGTTCATTTACACGTCTTTCTTCATGATAGCAGAGAAGTGAGTTTGTCATCGAGCCAGAGAAGAAGAGGCGGTGGTGTGAGAAGCACTACATCGAGGGGTAAGAAGATGGAATGCTCAACTGTTTATAAAAAGGCAGACTTATTAGTATCAACTTCAAGTATAGAAAAGGGCAAACCAAGAAACAATACTGCAAACAACCAAGAAGTAATGGAACTGGTTCTCAACCAACACACGGATCATCGGCTGCAGTTTATTCAACCAAATTAGGACCAAGGAGGAGATGAAGTAACTGACGTGCAGGCAGCAGATATAGAAGTTGTTGCAAACACTAGTTTTCAAGGTGGGGATAAGAAAGAAACTGTGAGCGTAGGTGTTGAAATTCAGTTCAAAGCTATATATATGTGTGCCAGTTACTAATGTAAAGGCTAATGTTCAAGTTCAGGCCAAAGCTACAGGTGTGCCAGATACTAATGTGAAGTCAATGTTAGGTTTCCAAACCCTCCACTACCGTGTTCTGTGCTCCAGCATCACATCTCCTCTCCTCCATTCCGATCATACCTCCTACTCCAAAACCTGCTACTACCTCACCTACCATTTCCAAACCCTCCACTACCGTGTTCTGTGCTCTCACGCTAGAACTTAGAGTGAAGTTGGATCAAATGCACTGCCTTGGTGCCGTCTCTTTCACTGGTGGTTCTATTTCTCACTCTTCCCTCAATTCTCTTCTGTCTAATTCCTGCAATATTTCTAACTTGTCTTGGGCGTTGAATGCTTGCTCTAATGGTGAAGTGGTTATCATCTGTCCGTCGGCGACGACTCTGGACGACTTGATTGCCATGAAATCTTTCTCCTTTGGCTCCACTTCTTTGGTCATTCGTAAATGGGCATGTGTTGGTGCGCCTAAGACAGAGCAACACTCTTCTTCCTCCAAAGTGACTATTTTGGGTTTACCCTCTTTTTGCGACTCTCCGAAGTTGGTTACTGACATGACTATCTGTATTGGTGATCTAATCTGCACCTCCTCTACTTCTCTTCTGGCATCGGGTTGTTTGCAGGTTGAAGCCACCTTTCTTTGCCCCCCGCCTCTTTCTCGCATTACTGAGTACTCCCTCAGGATCGGAGATTGCTCTTTCTCCATTTCGGTGTGTTACCACGACAACCTTACGTCTTCCCTTGTGGCTCCCTCTGCCTCTGAGCCCATCAGGCCACTGTCTCGCATGTCTGATCCTAAGAAGGCTCTTGCTTTTACTGAAGGCTCTTCCTCTGTACCTGTTTCTGCTGGTAAATCTCGTGTGCTTCATAAAAATGTGAACAAAGGCAGCAATCGGGGGGTGCATTTTTCGCATTCCACCCGCTTCCCTCGTCCACGTCTGCTGCGTTTGCTCACCCTATAAACCTCCGAATCTGGTCTGGATTAATCCCGATGTTGCTGCTACCACTCCTTCAATGACTCCGGTGAAAGCTACCACTCCGTCTCGTGTTTCTCAGCTGCCCGTTCAGCCTTCCACTGCTCTGATTCCTTCTCCTCTGCCTAAGCTATTTGTTTCCACCTCCGCTGATGCTAAATGGCCTAACTGGTCTATCAATCCCCATTATGCTTCTGATTGGGACAAGTTTTCTACTGCTATTTATGCTACTCCCTCTTCCAAACCATCCTCTATTGTTCGTAATACTTCTGACAAGTGGGTTGAGGATGACAATCTTCTTTGTGAAGAGGAGAACGATTTGATCAAGAAACCTGCCGATTGCAAGGTATTTCTTTCATCCTCTCCTGTTACTTTTCTTTTTTTGGCTCTTGGGCCTTTGCATATTAATTACTGTCATTCCCTTTTATTATTTCCATGTAATCTTTTGAATTCCTGTGCTATTATCGATTGGATTAATTCTACTATGCATGCTATTGGTTCGTTTCATAGCTTTGCGACTTTTCCTATTGTTTCAAAGTCTTACTGTACCTCTACTCCACCTCTCCTTCCCCTATCGGAAGGTTTGCAGCCTTCTTCCTTCTCTGTTCTTCAGTGTGTTTGTCAAATGGTCACCTGCACTAGCTCCCCTTCTCTGACCGATGATTGTCTTCCTTTACAATCCTCTTCTACCCCTTCCCTTCTCTCTTCTCCCCTTCCTCTAGATGCTCTTGTAATTAGACAAAATAAGCCTACCTCTCTAGTGAAATTCCGGTCGAATTCTATGTTGATTAGATCTAGTGCTCGTATTCGCGCACAAAACCAGGGTAAGTGCTCACCTTCTAACAGAGCTTCCGTGGCTGCGCAAGTGCACAATTTGGAAATCCCTCCCCCTACCTCTGGGAGCTCGGATTCTACCCTAGGTCTCCAGGGGTCTGTTTACCAGATTCATATTGATTCTTTATCTGATCCGGATCTCCTTGACTTAGCCTCTAATTTGGGCTTCGTCATGGACCCAGCCGATTCTAACCTTCTTAACTCCCTTAGATCGCTTGAATCAGCGAGAGCTCGTGAGAAAAATTGTGGTTATGATTAGCATTACTTGGAATATTCGTGGTTTAGGGTCCTCCTCTAAACAAGAAGCCATTTGTAACCTTATTTCTTCTTACCATTGTGACTTTATTTCTATTCAAGAATCTAAGATTAATTCCTTTTCCCAAGCGCTTGGTCGTGCTCTTAGGGGCTCTCTCCTCTCCGATTGGATCGCGCTGGACACGATCCATTCGAGAGGCGGGATCCTTTTTGGCTATAAAGCCTCTTCCTTTGACGTCATTGCTATCCAGCGCCTTACCTTTTTTCTTGTCGTCACCCTTAATTGGATTCAGTTCAACTGTACTTTAACGGTGGTTTCTGTTTATGGGCCTGCGACCCATGAACGACATCCTCTCTTCTGGCAAGAATTTATTTCCTTCATTGGCTCCATTCAAGGGCTTTGGATTTTTTGTGGTGACTTTATTGTTACCCGCTTCTCCTATGAAAGATTGGGGAATGCATGTAGCTTTGCCGACTCTTCCCAGTTTAACGACTGCATTCGATCCCTCCAACTAGTCGACCTACCGATCAACGGTCGTTCTTTTACTTGGTCCAATATGAGATTAGTCCCCTCTATGGCTAAACTTGAACGTTTTTTAGTCTCCTATCAGTGGATCTCCAAGTTTCACAATTCTTTTTCTCAAGCTCTTCCTAATCCTTGCTCGGATCATGTGCTCATTGCTCTTCACTCGGCTTTTAACTTCTCCAAACCTTTTAAGTTCCGTTTTGAAAAATTCTGGCTTGAACAGGTTTTTTGTAAACTTAGTAGGAGAGTGTTAATCTACTGTCACGGGATCCTCTGGACTGGGCAGAATTCTTCTTAAACTCCATGCGATTAAATTCAGCTGTAAATTTTGGCATAAACAAAAAGTTGCTAGCATGCGGTTTATGAAGAACTTTCTTCTTTCTACTATTCTAGAGATTGACCGTGTGGAGGAGACCCATGTTCTCTCCCAGGCTGACCGTTCTAAAAGAAATGAATGTAAAAAAAATTTGTGTCTATTCTTCATTTAGATCATATTAAATGGGCTCAAAGAGCCAAGGTTAAGTGGCTTAAAGAAGGGGACGGGAACACGTCCTTCTTCCACAAATTCGCCTCTCACCGTCAAAAGATGTAACCATATCTCATCCATCATCGATGAGGAGGTAGATTTGCTATCTATTTCTGACTTTCACTCCGCCTTTCTTAAATTCTTCAAACTCCTTATGGGTACGTCGATGCCTCGCTCTTGTCATCTGAATTGGTCCAATCTTTATGGGACCGAATCTCATGATCTCTCTAGCCTGGAGATTCCTTTCTCTCTGGAAGAAATTAAAGAGGCTATTTTCTCGATGCGGAGTGATTCCGCTCCTGGTCCGGATGGCTTTCCAGCTTTCTTTTTTCAGAAATTTTGGGATTTTTTGAAAGACGACTTCTTGGCCCTTTTCTCTGATCTCTTCTCTGGTCAATTCTCTTTCGACCGTATTAATTATGCGAACATCGTGCTCATTCCGAAGGTTATTGGTGCCAATTGTTATCTAAATTCTTTATATAGTTTCTTTTACAATGAAAAGATTGAGAGGCACAGAAAACAGAGAAGAGAACAGAAGAGAAAGAAAACCGAAAGAAACGAAAATGAAAATTAAATAAACAACTTACAAGAACACTTCAGGATTACAAGTGGAGAGGTCGAGGCCTGTGTATCACACAGTGTCCTTGAAACAGATTTCGCCTCTCCCGGTTGCTGGAATGAACGAAGGTGTCTGTCTCCCAGGATGCAATGACCGGAGCGATCACGTAGGCACCACGTAACACTCCCGAACTGAGTAGCAACGTTTGAACTCTATCACCGACTTACCAATAAAAGAAACCAGAACCGAAGAAAAGAACAGTACAATACTTAGAGAAGGAGAGGAAGAAGATCTGTTATGCAGGGAAGAAACTAGAGGGGAGGCCTCTATTTAAAGAGCCTGGGTTAAAACCGTAACGGCAGACAAGGCTGTTAATGCCTTCATTGTAACGGCAGACATCATTCACTGCCTTCAGTGTAACGACAGACAAAACGTTAAATACAGAACTGAAACGGCAGACAGAACCGTTTCTGCATTCATTTCAGCCGTTACAAAAAGAAAAATCAAAACTGTAGCAAAAAGTAGCTCTGCACGGGGTGGGGTCAAGTCGGTCCGGCATTCGTGTCCGCAGGTCGTGCGGGCGCACACAAGTCGCATGTAATCCAGTCCGAGATTTGCACCCCCCCCGTCCTGCGCGCGCGAGAGAGAGCCTCTCTTCTAGCTATCTTACAATGATAAGAAGGAGGTTTCTATATATCCTCTTCTATTTCCTTTGATTTTTCTGATGTGGGACTATGTTCCCTTAACCCATTTCAAGAATGAAAACTACTCACTTTGAGAGACAATTTCTCATTCACCCCTTAACCGATTTTAGCAAACCAATATATGATTTTGATCTACTCACGAAGGAGAACACAAATAAATCAAGATCTCTCAATAATTCATGGAGGATCTTACTCAAAAAATTGCTCAAAAATCGGTTCGTAAATGATGTATAAAAACACTCATTTTCTAACAATCCCCACATGAATGCAAATTGACGACCACAGACAGGATAGACTGACATGACAGACTTGGTGATAGAATTCAACGACTAATTCCAGCTTAGGATAGGTAGGTGTTATCCTTTGAACCTTTCCTTATGAAAATATGTTTACTTTACTAACTAAATAGTAGATGCGATGTCTTTGAACTGTTCTGTCATTTGTGTAAACGATGACATATCTCACACAGAAATCTTTCTAATGCATTTTCAGTTCTCACTGTTATGTTCGTTTTGGCCATGAACATACGCCTGGTTCTGCAAGAGTTTAACAGGAATATTGCCCTATATTATTTCCTTGGAAGCGGCCCTTCTTTCCTCTTACATAGGTGATTTCTTACTTAAGAGTAACCCGCATTACTCTGCTCGGATATCCGATGCATAAGAATCATTAAAAGCCTAGCTTAACCTGTTATCTTACGGGCATCATTGTTTTATCATGGGAATGGACATGGGAAAATCCCCACAGTGATCCAACTTGGTCTTTACAATTTAGTTGTCCCTTTGAACCTAGATCTTGGGATCTCCAGTCAGCTAGGTTGGGTGTCCATTGTATCGACTTATTCTTTCATGGGCTTTAGTCCCATTTTCCTCAATGATTTATCAACTAACTTTCTGTTTAACTCTTTGGTTAGCGGATCCGCAATGTTATCCTTTGACTTTACATAGTCCACAGAGATAACCCCAGTAGAGAGTAGTTGTCTAATGGTATTGTCTTAGACGAATATGTCTAGATTTACCATTATACATATTGCTCTGTGCTCTACAAATTGCAGATTGACTATCTAAATGTATGCAGATTGGATGCACAGGCTTCGTCCACCTTGGAATATCCTCAAGGAAGTGGCGTAACCATTCAGCCTCTTCCCCACATTTGTCCAATGCAATAAATTCAGATTCCATCATGGATTTAGTGATGATTGTTTGTTTCGAGGATTTTCAAGAAATTGCTGCACCACCTAGTGTAAACACATAGCCACTACTAGATTTTGAATTATCATTCGATATCCAGTTCGCATCACTGTATCCTTCAAGTACAGCCGGGTATCTTGTATAGTGCAGCTCGTAGTTACGAGTAAAATGCAAGTACTTCAGTACTCTTATAATTGCTTGCCAATGCTCGCTTCCAGGATTACTCGTGTATCTACTTAGTTTACTCACTGCATAGGCTATGTCTGGTCTTGTACAACTCATTAAGTACATTCGACTGCCTATAATTCTAGAATATTCTACTTGAGAAATACTCTCCCCTTTATTCTTGGATAAATGTAAAGTTAGATCTATTAGAGTTCTGGTAATTCCAGAATTATCTTTATCAAAATTTTCAAGAATGTTGTCAACATAATGTGACTGGCTTAAAATAAGCTCGTCTGATGTTCTTATGATTTTAATTCCCAGTATAACATCAGCTAGTCCCATGTCTTTCATGTCAAACCTCGAGTTTAACATGTTTTTAACAGATTTAATTATCTGATCATTGCTTCCAATAATAAGCATGTCATCTACATACAAACATATAATGACATATCCATCTTCTGTGTCTTTGACATATACACATTTGTCACATTCATTGATCTTGAAGCCATTTGTCATCATGACATTGTCAAATTTTTCATGCCACTGCTTTGGAACTTGTTTCAAGCCATATAATGACTTCACCAGTTTACACACTTTCTTTTCATGTCCTGGAGCTGAAAAAGCCTCAGGTTGTTCCATGTAGATTTCTTCATCTAAATCTCCATTAAGCAAAGCTGTTTTTACATCCATTTAATGTACTTCAAGATTGCGTAGAGCTGCTACGGCAAGTACCATCCTAATAGAATTTATTCTCGTCACAGGAGAATATGTATCAAAGTAATCAAGACCTTCCTTTTATTTATAACCTTTAATTACAAGTCTTGCCTTGTATTTATCAATTGATCCATCAGGTTTTATTTTTCTCTTGAAGATCCACTTGGAACCTAAAGGTTTACTACCCGGTGGAAGATCTACTAGTTCCCAAATATGATTTTGCAAGACAGAATCAATTTCACTCTTGATGGCTTCTTTCCATTGAGGACCATCACTAGAGTTCACCGCTTCCTTGAAGGTTTGGGGTTCTCCTTCAAGCATAAAAGTCAAGAAATCCGGACCAAAAGATTTTTCCGTTCTTGTTCTTTTACTGCGTCGAGGTTCCTCCTCAACTTCTTCATCTTGGTCTTCACTATCTTCACTGATAGTCTCATGTGTTCGTTTGGAGGAACTTGGTTCCTCTTTTGACTTACATGGAAATACATCTTCAAAGAACGATGCATTTCTAGATTTCATTATCGTGTTCTTTGATATCTCAGTGATATCGTATTTGTACACCAAGAACCGATAGGCACTACTGTTAAGTGCATAGCCAATGAAAATACAATCAACTGTTTTTGGTCCTATTTTCATTTTCTTAGGTGGAGGTACTGCCACCTTGGCAAGACATCCCCACATTCGCAAGTAATTGTAGGATGTCTTTCTTCCTTTTCCATAATTCATATGGAGTTTTCTCTTCTTTCTTTTTAGGCACCTTATTCAAAAGGTAGTTAGCTGAAAGAATAGCTTCTCCCCACAAGTTTGGTGGCAAAGCAGAACTTGTTAACATTGCATTCATCATTTCTTTCAATGTACGATTCTTTCTCTCAGCAACACCGTTGGACTGAGGAGAATAAGGCGATGTCGTTTCATGTATAATCCCATGCTTAGCACATGCGTCAGCAAATGGTGATTCATACTCTCCACCTCGGTCGCTTCTTAGCGCCTTAATTTTCTTATTGAATTGGTTTTCAACCTCATTTTTATAGAGAACAAATTTCTCTATAGCTTCATCCTTGCTTTTAAGAAAGTATACATAACAATATTTTGTGCTATCATCAATGAAGGTAATAAAATATTTATTACCACCTCTTGTTTGTATCATTTTCAAATCACAAATATCAGTGTGAATTAGATCAAGTGGTTCGGTATTTCTTTCAATACTTTTAAACGATGATCTTGTTAGTTTTGCCTCAACACAAGTTTCACATTTGTGTTTGGAATCAATTTGAAATGTTGGTATGTGATTCAAGTTAATTAGTCTTCGCAAAGTATCATAATTAATATGTCCTAGTCTACCATGCCATAAATTGAAAAACTCAAGCAAATAAGTAGAAGTGCTAGCTTTATTCATATTCTTGACCATGGTCATTACATTGAGTTTGAACATTCCACCACTCATATATCCTCTACCAACATACATTCCACTTTTTGACAAAACAAATTTGTTCGACTCGAACACTAAACGAAAACCGTGGTTATTAATCAACGAACCAGATACCAGGTTCTTACGGATTTCAGGAACATATGTAACATTGTTCAGAGTCAGTTCCTTTCTAGAAGTCATCTTCAAGATCACCTTGCCTTGGCCCTTTATTTCTGAAGTATCCGAGTTCCCCATGAACATTTTCTCCTCATTCTCTAATGGTTCGAAAGTGGAGAACATACTTCTATTGGAGCACACATGTCGAGTAGCTCCAGTGCCAATCCACCATTCCTTTGGGTTTGAACCTAACATATTCACCTCTGATATCACAGCTAAGAGGTTGATATCAGAAACATCTTGAGCAATCCCTTGAATCAAATTTGCTTCTCTGTTCCTGTTCCTCTTGGGAAGTCTGCATTCAGTAGACTTGTGACCCATTTTGTCACAATTGAAGCACTTGCCTTGAAACTTCGGCTTCTTGGAGATCCCTCCCTTAGGCCCCAACTTGGGACCTTTGTTGTGCTTGTTAGAACGTTTTTTATGTTCCATTACATTTGCCTTAGCTGCATGACTGACGAGTCCAACCTTTTCATATCCTCTATTGTCTTCTTCAATGCGAAGCCTGATAATGAGATTTTCAATGCCCATTTCTTTTTGCTTATGCTTTAGGTAATTCTTAAAGTCTTTCCAACCTTGTGGTAGTTTTTCAATTATACATGCCACTTGGAAACTTTCACTTAAGTTCATACCTTCAGCATGAATCTCATGCAAGATGAGTTGTAGTTCTTGAACTTGACTGATCACTGTTTTAGAATCTACTATTTTATAGTCTAGGAAGCGGCCCACAATGTATTTCTTGGCGCCGGCATCCTCAGTTTTATACTTATGGTCTAGTAATTCCCAAAGTTCTTTAGCTGTTCTTTTGTCAATGTATACATTATACAAAGAATCGGCTAATCCGTTCATTATGTAATTTCTACACAAGTAATCAGCATTTTTCCAAGCATCCACAGTGGCAATGACTTGGTTATCTTGCTCATCTTTCTTTAAGATTTGGAGCATCTTCGTTCAAGAATCTTGCAAGATTCAGTATGGTCAGATAGAACATCATCTTATGTTGCCACCTTTTAAAGTTCTGCCCGTTGAACTTCTCAGGTTTCTCTCCATGGGAGACTGAGACAGGTACAACGGTGGGCATTGGCACTCGTGCCGCAGCAGCATTCGGTTCTTGCATCGTATCAGCAACTGGCACGTAGACCGTTTCAGACACAGCAGCATTGTCCGATGCAGTAGTCATTTTGATTTTGAAATTTACACAACACGAGTGTAAGTTTTCCAGATTAAATAAAAAAAAACCGTGCCTCAAACCGGAAATCAAGAAAATCGAAGACTGTGTTTTAAGTTTGTTATCTAAATTCTTTATATAATTTCTTTTACAATAAAAAGATTGAGAGGCACAGAAAACAGAGAAGAGAACAGAAGATAAAGAAAACCAAAAGAAACGAAAATGAAAATTAAATAAACAACTTACAAGAACACTTCAGGATTACAAGTGGAGAGGTCAAGGCCTGTGTATCACACAGTGTCCTTAAAATAGATTTTGCCTCTTCCGGTTGCTGGAATGAACGGAGGCATCTGTCTCCCAGGATGCAACGATCGGAACGATCACGTAAGCACCACGTAGCACTCTCGAACTGAGTAGCAGCGTTTGAACTCTATCACCGACTTACCAATAAAAGAAACCAGAACCGAAGAAAAGAACAGTACAATACTTAGAGAAGGAGAGGAAGAAGATCTGTTATGCAGGGAAGAAAGTAGAGGGGAGGCCTATATTTATAGAGTCTGGGTTAAAACCGTAACGGCAGACAAGGCTGTTAATGCCTTCATTGTAATGGCAGACAACCAATTGAATGCCGACACTGTAACGGTAGACATCATTCACTGCCTTCAGTGTAACGGCAGACAAAACGTTAAATACAGAACTGAAACAGCAGACAGAACCGTTTCTGCATTCATTTCATCCGTTACAAAAAGAAAAATCAAAACTGTAGCAAAAAGTGGCTCTGCACGGGGTGGGGTCAAGTCGGTCCGGCATTCGTGTCCGCAGGTCGTGCGGGCGCACACAAGTCGCATGTAATCCGGTCCTAGATTTGTATCCCCCCTTGCGCACACGAGAGAGAGCCTATCTTCTAGTTATCTTACAATGATAAGAAGGAGGTTGCTATATATCCTCTTCTATTTCCTTTGATTTTTCCGATGTGGGACTATATTCCCTTAACCCATTTCAAGAATGAAAACTACTCATTTTGAGAGACAATTTCTCATTCACACCTTAACCGATTTTAGCAAACCAATATATGATTTTGATCTACTCACGAAGGAGAACACAAATCAATCAAGATCTCTCAATAATTCATTGAGGATCTTACTCAAAAAATTGCTCTAAAATCGGTTCGTAAATGGTGTATAAAAACACTCATTTTCTTACATAGGGTCTTTGCTTTTAGACCCATTAGCTTATTAAATTTGACCCTCAAGATCATTATGAAAGTTCTGGCTAATCGCCTGAGCTCGGTCATTTCCTTGCTCATTAATCCAGCGCAATCGGGTTTTATCAAAAACAAATTTATCTTGGATAGTGTGGCTTCTGCTTAGGAAATTATTTCCTCCTGTCATCACTCTAATTCGGAAGGGATCCTTCTGAAACTAGATTTTGAAAAAGCCTATGACAAAGTTGATTAGAACTTTCTCCTCGAAGTCCTTCTTCATCGGGGCTTTGGCCTCAAATGGATCTCTTAGATTCAATCCAGTCTTTTTTCTGGTATTTCTTCCATTTTTGTTAATGGCACTGAGGGCCACAAGTTTAAGTGTAAACGCGGTCTCCGTTAGGGTGACCCGATCTCGCCCTTATTATTCTCTCTAGTCACCGATGTTTTCAGTAAACTGTTGTTGCAAGCTTGGAATTCCAATCTTATCGATGGTTTGGGAGGTTTCAATGGTTTCTGTGGTATTCTCAATCTTCAGTATGCTGATTATACAATTCTTTTCCTAAAACTGAACGGTGTCACTCTGCATAACTTAAAACTTCTTCTCTACCTTTTTGAAAATGCTTCTGGCTTATCTATTAATTTCAGTAAAACTTCGGTTCTTTGGCTAGGTGGTGCGGTGGATCGTAACTTCGAAATAGCTTAGTTTTTTAACTATGCTATTGCGTTGTTTTCTCTTCCTTACCTGGGCATTCCTTTAAGATGGGGTAAGCTCAACAAATCAGACTGGACTCTGCTTATAGACAAAGTGGAATCCAGACTCAATGTGTGGGCTGGTAAACTTCTTTCGAGGGGAGGACATCTTATCCTTGTTAACTCTGCCCTCTCTTCCATCCCTCTTTATATGATTTCCTTCTTCTACATTCCATCGTGGGTTATTGCTAAGATCGACCGTATTAGGCGTAATTTCTTTTGGTCGGGCACCTCTTTATTCAGTCTGACCAAACATCTCTGCAAATGGGTTGCAATTTGCCGTTCTAAATGTGAGGGTGGCCTGGGTATTATTAACCTCAAAAATCAGAATCTAGCGTTATTGGGCAAATGGATTTGGAGGATCCTAAAAATGGGAGACTCGTCTTGTGCTCGCTTTATTTGTCATAAATATTTCTCTCGCCTCAAAATTTGGGAACTTCGCTCCCCTTTACCTTCTACAACATCTCCATTCTGGAAAGGTGTGTGGAAATCTGTCACTCCTTTTAATTGTGGCCTTCTTAAAGTGTGCAGTCCTGGCACCTGCGTTCTGTTTTGGACAGATCTATGGTTGGGGAACCTGTGTATTGCATCGTCTTTTCCTGAGTTATTCCAACTTGCTGCCAATCCTAGAGCAATTGTGGCTAATTATATCATTTACCACAATGGCTCCAGGTCTTGGCAGATCCCTTTTGTTTGCAATTTACCTCCTCCATGAATCCCCAGACTCTCCTCCCTCTTAGCGTTGCTTCAAGCTTACTCCTGGCAACCCCAGATTACCGCTAGAGATGGAACAGCTCTGGTATTTTCACAGTTAAATCTTTCTATATCTTTCTTAATTCAGGAGGTGTTTCTTCACCTTTTGCTAACACTATTTGGAAGTATTTTGCCCCCCTTAAGATCAAAATTCTGACTTAGCTGGCTATTCAGAACAAACTTCTCACTGTCGAGATCCTGAACAAAATGCACATTGCGGTTGATCAAAATTGTTTTTTATGCAACCTGGTTCCGGAGAACGCTCTTCATCTGTTCATTTATTGCTTCTTCTCACAGCTGTTGTAGTGGATTGCTTACCAGGCTTAGGGGTTGGTTGGATTCCCTGAGTCTTTAGCTGTTTGGTTCACCTCGTGGTGAGTTGTAGTCGTCCCTAAACGTAATCGTCCTTCCTGGGACATCTCTATGATGGCCCTCATTTTGATCATTTGGAAGGAAAGGAACCTCCGTATCTTTTCCAACTCCCACCGTCAGATTTCGGGTCTTATCGATGACCTGCTCTTCTTTCCCAATCATTGGGCCACTACCTTGGCTCCGCACAGGAAGAACGCCTTAAATCTCCAACGTCTAGACTCGGCTGCGTCTTTATTTTTTCAATTCAACTTCCTCCCACCTTAGTTCGCTTCTCTCCCATGTTCCTTAGTCTTTTATTTACTCTTTTACCTATCTTTCTCTGTTGCTTTTAATTCTTTGTGGTTGTTTTTAGCTGCTTACTGTTTTCACTAAAATGGTTGTTGCCTTTTCTTTGCAGCATTAAGCCATCGGGTGGTTTCCCTCTTTTTCCTGTTCAGCTCTGTGGTGGTTTTGTGAGCCTATTACTATCTCTCTTTTGCCTATGTTTTGGCTCTAAGCATACTGTGGGACTTTTTGCCTTTTGTTTGGTTTGGTTGCGGTTTCTGGATATAAGCAGGGGTTGTTTCTTGGGCCTGTATTGTCGGTCCTTTACTTTTTTCTTTTTATGTTGTTTCTTTAACTCTTGCTTCTGGTTGGCTGAGTGCCACTATTTTGTTATCCTTATTCTCTGTTTTCAGCTTATTCTGAGTATTGCTAGGCTTGCGATTGGGTGGTTGCCCCTTGGGGACCTGAGCACGCTGGATCTCTGAGTCCTGATGGCGCGAGGTTGGCCTGTTCCTTCCTCTTGGTTGCTTCTGCTTGCGCTTTGTGGGTTCTTTTCTGATGTTTGGCGACCCCCTGCTCACTACTGCTGATGCTATATTTATGCGTTCTCTAGGTTCCTTTTGGTTGTCACGATGTTGGTTGGCTGAGTGCCACCATTGTGTGCTTCCTATGCTCTATTTATCTTCTTATTCTGCGTTAGTTTAGTATTGCGGTTGGGTTGTTGTCCCTTGGGGACCTGGGGGTGCTGTGCATTATGGTTCCTAGGTCGCTATGCTGGCATATTCTTTCCTCTTTATTTTCAGCTTTGCGCTGGTTGGTGATTGTGCAGCGTGTCTTCCTTCCTTCAGTTGGCTGCTATCAGATTTCGTCGGATTGCTCTTTGTGTTAGCTGTTCTGTTTGGGGGTTTTGCCAATCGGGCTCCTGCGTTTCTTTGTTGTTTGGTGTTTCTGCTCTTTGTCTTCTTTATAGGTGGGTCTCTGGTTTTTGTGTGGCCTGTGCGGGAGGTTTCTTCTTCCGGTGGCCCAGCTTCTTGTGTTTTTGGCATCTGTTTCATTGGTTGTTGCATTGGGCGCCGCTGCTGGTGGCTGTTTTTTGCGTCTGTTTGGCTATTTCTTTGTTGATTGTATGATGTTGTAAATGTCTTATTTACTGTTTGGCTTGGCAATTCTTCGTGTGTTTTTATTCGGAGCTTTGTTCTACATCTTGTATTACACCCCTTTTGTTGTACTGTTTTCATTTAATATATAATTGTGCAGGCTAGAGTCATTCGAATCTATCCTTTTCTTCAAAAAAAAAGTAAAGTCAATGTTAGGTTTCAAGGGCAATCACAGATTAAATAAACAGCATAAAAATCACAAAATATTGAAACCTAGCCATAGATCCATGCGAAAACCATAAATCGTGTTTAGGAGTTATACCTCAAAGATAGATCCGGTGTCTCAAAAATATGGCAATCACAGCACTGCAAAGGTTGTGGTGCCTCTACTGTATCCACACGAACGGATGAAACCAAATTCTTCCTCATGCCGCGGTGCCAGCTGCAGGAAGAGGATGTTCTTCACGATCTCTCTCTCACAGTTTATGTGATGGATAGGATTTTCTCATGTATCTTTTTCATAGAAATATATCGTATACATAGTTGCAGAAAATCAACCCTAAGAGAGTGGTGAGGCGGTTGGACTCACAATCTGACCTGGATCAGTTTTGTGTGTGGGCCTTCTAACTTTAGTTGCCCCATTTAATCTAATTAATTATCCAACCATGTCAGGCGTCCAAGTCTTACTAGAATTCTCAATTAAATTCATCTCATGAATTTAAATCTCAATTTTGATCTATTCTAAGTCTGTCACCCTGTAAGTTCCCATTACGTTGACAGTAATACTAGAATCCTATTCTAGTGTTACAAACAATGAGAAGTATCTAACAATACATCACTGCTACTCAAGTAACAAAAATGTCGGTGATTTGACATAGCCTATCTGTAACCAATGTTACCATGTAGTCTAGTCCTTTTGTTCAGATATCTTAATTGACCACAAGGAATAGAGCGTGTCGCCCTTGTATAGTTCAAGCTTTTCTTTCTTGATGTTCGAGTAGACTTACTAAAGTAAATGAGCTCAATATCTCATATTGACTCATTTGAGCACGACCATGCATTTTGCAGTCTCACTCAATCAAGGGGGTCGTAGATATTACTCATATTATGTAGGAGGGACAAATCCTATCTAAGTCACTCACATCCCTTTGCATGATTTGTAGTATATCCAACAGTCAACTTTATAATCACCTTATTACATGCAATGTTTAACGGTATTAAAACATAAAACTTCTCATGTAGAGAACCGTAGTGACTTCAAGCCAAAGGACTACGTACAGTATGGTCATTGTGAGAACCGCTTATGACACTCACATAACGATCCATGCTGCGTTCTCATAGTAGGTCAGTCCAGTACATTATTACTCTAATGTGTATCATGTGAAGACTTGATATCTCATATCCATGATCCTTGAGAATGATTATCAGTCTACGCACACACTAGTTCCTATGTATTATCGTTGTTCTAATTCACAGTAATACTTGACTAGGGATATTTAAGAATAGTGTTCTGATTTCAACCAATAGAATTTCACAATCAAGTCATGCACTTGATATCCATTGACATTGAACTTACTATTCTAAGGACTTTATTATGTTCATTTAATTCACAATAAATAAAATGTTTCAATAGAAAATAAATGTACTGCTACAATTTAAACTAGTAATGTCAATACATAACTTGTCTCTAGGGCATACACCAGCATTCAAATATTCAAGCTCAGGGCAAGGCTTCGGGTCTACTAGTTACAAATGTGAACACAAGGAGGGAAACATTGGGTGATATATATTTCGAACAATTTCCTCATGACAAACCCGAGTTTGGTGTTAGGGGCAATGAAAAGGCCATATGGAGAGGGACTAAGTGATATCTCCAAGGTGGATGGCTGGATGCCCTATGTCAAGCTTGTGGGTTTTGTAAGGAGAAATAACTACTATTAAAAATTATATATTAGTGTTTAGGAGACTGTTTTTTGGATCGAATAAAGAAGTCGAAAGTATACCCTCTTTGTAAAATTTAATGGTTTAAGCTATGACAGTTGTCATATGGTCTATATAAGATCAAGTTCTGTTGTGATCTATTTGAATGACCTATTTGGTTATGTGAATTATTTTAGATGTAGTTTACCAAACGCTTTTTATATTTTTTATTTTTAAAAAAGCTAATTTATTGAAAACAGTTTACCAAAAAAACGCTGTTTTTGAAAATCAAAAAAATTAATTTTATAAATTTATTTCAAAAACAAGATTTAAAATGGATTTTCAAAACAACAAATCAAACTCACCAAACTCAGCCTTAATTTTTCCCAATTCATCATGAATCCAGTAGTCAGATACCCATCCTAAATTAAAGCCAAAAAAGAATAGGTTCTTGGTAATTTGGATCCAATTAGAGGTTATTTTGGGAATTTACTCAAAACATTGAAAGGGAAATTTGATTTTGACTTGTACTTAAGCAAACACACCCAAGTATGTGCTAGTAAAGGGAGGTGATCCTACTATCTTTCAAACCTCGGTTGCAAATTCACTTAATTTTAAGAACTGTATGCAGTAGCCCAAATAAACTATGCATTCATTCACAACTTTATAGGAGTTTCAAGAATCCTAATAGGTCCAAGTGCATGTCCTAAAGTTTTTAACGTGTATATGTGAAAATTTATTATCACTTGCTGATCTGTCCCTAACTTATAAAGAATTTATCTTTACAATTAAAAGTACTTTTCAGTTTTATCCCTAAATTCTCCATGATAACATTCTTCTTGCAGAAACTCTAAGAGCTTTCTGCTTAAGCTAGACTTTGAAAAAGTTTTTGACTCGGTCGATTGGGAGTGCTTGATGGAAGCTCTCAGAGGTAGGGGTTTCGGGAATAAATGGATCTGCGGGATCATGCAGTGCTTGCAGACTAGCAAAACGGCCATATCTGTGAATGGTAGGTCGGGGCAGCCGTTCCCTTGCAGGAAAGGTCTCAGACAAGAGGACCCGCTATCACCGCTCTTGTTTACTATCGTAGCGGATGTGCTGAGGGTTATGCTGGAGAAATGCCAGGAAAAAGGTTGGATCACGCCAGTGGCCAGCAACGCGTCTACGCAAGGGTGTACGATCCTGCAATACGCAGATGACACCCTACTCTTTGGGAATGGGTCTAGACGAGAAACTGTCTGTTTTAAAGGGGCCCTATACTGTTTTGAGACCTGGTCAGGTCTGAGGATTAATTTTCACAAGAGTGCGCTGACTCCAGTCTCTCTATCCGATGATGAAGCAGGGGAACACGCGACTATTTTGAATTGCTCGACGAGTGGCTTCCCTATCAAGTATCTAGGGTTACCACTCAGGCCCGGGAAATTAACTAAAGCAGACTGGTTACCTATCATTGACAGGGTGGAGGACAGGCTGCCGGGTTGGAAAGGAAAATCATTGTCCCTCGGGGGCAGAGTGGTACTCATCAACTCAGTGCTGTCTAACCTGCCAATCTACTACATGTCATTTTTCGAGCTGCCGAAATGGGTAATCAATAGGATTGACAGGATTCGAAAACGATTCCTATGGAAGGGGGCGGATTCGAATAAAGGAGGTTATCACCTCATCAAATGGAATATCGCTTGCATGAAAAAAATGCATGGAGGGCTAGGCATCATAGACCTCAGAGATATGAACCTGGCCCTACTGGGAAAATGGTGGTGGAAGGTTTTCCACAACAGCGGGGAAGGCTGGCAGGACTTCATTCAACCGTATCTTCGGGGGAAAGGCACGAGATACCTGAGATTCCGAGTAGGGGCTAAAGTTTCGCGTCTCTGGAAAGGAATTACCAAGGCTAGCGGCCCCTTTAATTCGGCAGTCACGTCGAATATCGGCAATGGCCGATTCACCAGATTCTGGTGGGATAGATGGTGTGGAGCCTATACCCTGAAGGATACGTTCCCAGAGCTGTATGAGAGGTCGACTCGACCAAACATGTCTGTGGCCGACGGTTGGAAAAGGGGAGGTTGGAGACCGGCGCTCTGAGGAACGCTCACTCCAAATCTTCACCAGCAACTGCTTGACATGCAAGCACACATCGCACGGGCAGGCACAAGGTGCACTCAAGGCCCAGATCAGAAGCGATGGGGACTCAAGAGTAAGGGAGCTTTCTCGGTGAGATCTCTGTATCATCGGATCCACTTTCGAGGATGCAGACCCAGTTGGGCACAGGTGTTGTGGAAGGCGAAAACCCCCTTAAAGTCAGAGTTTTCTTATGGCTAGTACTCAATAATGCTATCCTCACTAGGCAAAACCTGGTCAAAAGGCAACCACAGGTGGCGACCAATTGTGGATTCTACGACTCACAGGTGGAAGATCTAAATCACCTTTTTATTCACTGCCTTAGAAGTAAGGCAACTATGGTTGAGGTACTCCGAGCCTTAGGAACAAGTGACTACCCCTCTGTATATGAGGACTTGTGGATTGGTCCCAAATTTGCAACGATTCGCCATGAAATGAAGGAGGCGTGGTACATTGCAATAGCGGCTACAACATGGGTGTTATGGCTTGACAGAAATAATTTTTATTTTCGTGCTTCATGTAATAGTATTTCTGGTAACCTGACTCACATAATGCATCTAATCTCTTTTTGGGCTACAGCTGCGGCCACCGGGGCAAGAGGGAGGATAGCCAAAGTGTTCCAGATCGAGGGTTTGACGATGAGGAGGTAGAGTTCGGGCCAACGCTGGATTGAGGGACTGGCTGCACCAGTCATGACAGTGCTTTTGCCAGCGGGTGTTTTGTTTCTACTTACTGTACTCTCTGGTCGCTGGAGGTTGAGTAGTTAGACCCACTCCCTAGGGTTTGTTGGGGGTGTATGTTTGTTTTCTTGTATTTTGTTTTCCTGCATTGTATCTTGTTTTGTACTGTTGTTTTCTCCCGGTACGCCGGAGTTGTTTTATTAACGTCTTATTAATGAAACAGGGTGGCTTTATTCCACCTTTCCCTAAAAAAAAAAAAAAAAAACATTCTTCTTGCAGAGTCAAAACATATAATGTGCTTGAAACTCAATATTATAAGAAATAGCAGGTCTAGAGGGTTGGATTGATTTTAAAGGTAGGTGGAAAAGCTAAGGATTAAAGCTAATTACCTTAGAAGAGAGTTTGCCTTTGCATGTCAAGTATATATTCTCATGTAGTTCTTCTTTCTAAAATTACATTGTATGAACAGTCAAAACATTTGATTTCATCTTAAACTCAAATTCATGACATAACAACAAAAGTTATGCATCATAGTGTATATGTAAATATATTAAAATTTCTAAGAAACGCTGAAAAACTGAGAATACTTCAGAATATTGCAGTTATTATACAATGAGCTATGTGGCTTATCAAACTACCTTTGCAGGAATGCACACTTCGTTTCAGTTCTTTTAAAATTTGAATGAGATGCAATAGCACCCTTGAAGGGATCTAGATTCCTCAAGATCCGGTTCGGGTAGTAGATGTTAGGTTTTATGAGAAATTAACAATTGGGAATTAGGGTTAATATCTTAGATCTAAGTTGCTTGAGATATTCACCCTAGGTATCAAGATTGGAATACCTACTGCTATCACAAGCCAGTATTTATTCCTAAATACTAGTTTGGGTATCGGGTTATAAGCCCACAAACCCGCGTTCCAATATCCAATCAATTGTACGTTCATTACACGTGTTACTCATATGCACATGCAATATTTATATAGAGAGAATATACCAATATATCCAACAATCTCCTCCTATATTCTCAATATATAAAGTACAGGATTATCTCATCAGTTCAGTATAAAACTGACTGGCTGATAGCAGTCCATAAAAGAAAAGCATCATAAAGGTATAGTTTCATAAGAACCAATAGAATTATAAAACTGAATAGTTCAATCAAGACTAAACCAATATAATTAAATAGTTTTAAACCATATCAAATTCAGAATAGTTCAAAAAGACTAAATCAACTGGAGTAATCTGTCATAGTTTCAAAGTCAAACAAAGCAAATAAACTTCAAGAACAAAATATGAGTTTTAAGCTCATGAATACAAGAGTCTTAAACTCAACAGAAGTTTTACCAAGTAAGTGACTAATTTATTCTCAAAAGAAATAAACTGAAACTTTATCCTTGCACACTGCTTTACGTTTACTCCTCCATTTTGAGCAAATCATTATTTTTGAAATCTATGTTGACAAATTCAACTCCTCCATCTTTGCTAACTTATTGAAAACAAGAATATCAAGAGACACATCTCTAAGAATTCCAATGAATTTCACAAAGTATCTAGTTCCACAAAAGAACTTAGTATAATTCATAATTAGCTTAGCAAAAATGTAACGCGAACATCACAATCAAGTTTCTTTAACTAAATAAAGAACATGAGCTTTTATAGTTTCTACACAAGAACCATACTGTGTTTCATATTGGAATGAGAAAACTGCCATTTCAATCATGGTTTAATATTGAATCATCAAAATTGGAATGAAACATGTATCCATGAAAGGCATATCATCAAAATTGGAATGATATTTAAGACAATTTAATCATTGGAAACACATCGACAAGTTTTCATGTTTCGTATTAGAATAATATGATTATTCTAGGTAAATTTTCTAGATATATAATACCATCAAAATTGGAATGACATTATATATTTGTGGAATTTATGTGGAATCATCAAAATTATCTAAAACATGTTAACTGCCTAAAATTGATGCTTAAGTTTGAACTTCTCTATGGCTCCAATTGGATTCTAAATTACAAAACAATTAGGATGTTAAAGCATTGACTCAATAGCTTTTAACTCCATTTTTCCCACAGTTTTGATAATTAGATCACTTTCAAGTCTCTTAGCAAGAGCATTAGCCATACTTGTCACAATTGCACTTTATCAATGAGAAAGTTCAACTAGGCTTCTTTTAGCCTTAATATACTCCTCTTACTATTATAGAGTAAATTATGAGCTACAGTGCATTGTAGTTTGATAGTCGCATAACAGAATTAGAGAGTTACTTAAACTTCTTAATGGATAACTAGCAACAATTTCTTCAATCCATTCAGTCTTTTCCCCTGCAGAGGATTACACATAGAGGTCTAATTTCATGGATGATAGCACAATGCCTGTTTGCTTTTTATTTCCATCACATTTCTGTTTCTCCTAGTGTAAACACATACCTACTAGTTATTGACTTTCACTAAATTCTGAGCATCATAATGCATCAGATCAGCCATTCATTCGAAGAATGACTAGAGTAGCACAAAGCAAACTCTTGAATATCACTCAGGTATCTCAATAGCCTCTTAAGGGCATGGGATTATTAGTGAATCTGCGGATCATACCTACCTCAAAGACTATGTCTATTCTAGTGCAGATCTTTGTATACATGAGACTGTCAATTCCTTTAGAATGATCTACCGGTCTCATAGTTACACCATCATTAGGTGTCAACCTTTTATCATAATCATAAGGTATTTCAAAACAACCTTTCAATCACTATATCCCCACTTTTGAAACACATTTTGATTTGATGAGTTTGACTAAGAGTTATCCCTTGCCAACCGAAACTCACCCTTATACCTATAGTGTCCACAGTATCTAGGTTTTTCATGTTGAATTCTTTGGATAGCACAATTTTAACTTCATTTGTAATAGAGAGGTCACTTCCAAGAACAAGAATATCAACAGAACAAGTAAATAATAGCCACTATATTTGACACACCACAAAGTTAAAGGCACTGATCTGAATTACTAGATTCATATACTAGGCTCTTTAAGAAAATTTTGTCAAATTATTTATTCATCGGCTATACATGTTTTAAGAATATACAATAATTTTACTAAATTGTAAATCTTGTTCACTAAACATAGTAGTTCAAAACTTTCCAGTACAAAACTGTTCAATACAGAACATCAAGTACAAAACTTTTTAAATATCCTTTATGGATGACAAAATTTCCAATAGATGTAAGGGTAAGAAGAATACTTATTGTAACAATATGACAAACATGTGAGTAGACATCAAATAAATCTACCCTATTTTTCTCAGTCAATCTGTTAGCTACTAAAAAGCATTAAAATTGCTACTAAAGAATCAAAATTAAGTTTACAACACCCCACTTACTTATTATAGTTTTAGCCCCTTTCGGCAGATAAACTAAATTAAAGTATTATTGTATGACACAAAATCATCTCATTGTCTACCAAAGACTCTTTTTAGCTTATTTGTCATTCAGATTTTTAAGTGTCAGTAAGGCTGGTGCTTGATTTCAACTGTGAATCATTGAACGTGTCTGTAGGACTAGATTATTTCATACATTTATCTTTGATGAACACGTCCTCAAAGAACTCTGCAAGTCTACATTCTTCTAACACAAATTAGATAGATCCAATATATGTCCACAGAACTACATTCTGCACTTTCTAAATACACAAAGATTTGTTGTAGGTCCTACTTTAGGCCTTCTAGGGTCATGTACTCTAACAAATATAGCACAACACAAATTTTCATTTTAACAAAATTATTTGTATTTCCATGTCATGATTTACAAGCTGTATTCAATTTAGAGTGTAGTAACACATTGGAGATATGATTAACAACACAATATCACTCATAATTACACAAGAAAAATAACAGTCAATAATATAGAGTTCAATATTTTCCTAAGTGTTTGATTCTAATTTTTATCAATATCGTTTAACTGTTATAAATAGAGTGCAGTAGAGATAATGCCAAATGCAAACTTCTCTAAAGTTGTTAAAACATATTCACCACCTCTATCAAATCTAAACCCTTGATTTTCAGTATTTAACTATAATTTTTAATTCAATAAGAATAGCAAGTGCTTCATTCTTCATATATATGAAAGACTTATATTAATTATCTACAAAAGCGATTAAATACTTTTGACCAACAATTGTCTCATCTAGTCACAAAGCTACTGAGATCATAAATATCAGAATGTATTAACTCAAGAAGTTGTGTGCTCCTAGACACCATACTAAATGATTTATAGTGATCATAATCTGAGCACAACTTTCGTATTTGTCACATTTAATGGAGTGTGATTTAGCAGAGTTATGAGTTTTAACAAGAACAAACAATTTAATATATAGTTCATAGTGATTCTAAATTTCAAAACAACTTGGATGTTAAAGATTTGACTCAATAGCTTTTAACTCCATTTTCCCCACAGTTTTGATAATTAGATCACATTTCCTCACAAACAATTGAATATATAGTTCTCAAATCCTAGCTAATTATTCTATGTTCAAGAACATAATTATAACTATTATTATTAATTGTCTCATTTGTTAAACTCAACTTATACATGAGATTGACAATATATGCACTTTATAAGAGTTAATACAAAATTACTCTATTACATTTTACAAAATTATTTACTTTCTCTATTGATTCTAACAATGTCCACTTGCTCAAACACATTGAGCAAAGAGTTCTTTCCTTTATTCGTTCTTCATCATCTTCATAACGCTAAATAAGGTAATGACTAACATATTATAATTCAATTTTGCACACACAGTATAATGAACGAGAAAGAACAAAACGTAACTAATAGAGTCATATCCTACATTAAGAGATGCTCTTTCCTAAGTTACAGACATTTGTTATACATCTTATACAATTTTTATTTTATTTTTGATTATTAGAGAAGCAAATATGTAATCTCACACAAACTGCAAACAGTGGATTTTTCAAAATATCTATACACATAGTATGATAAAACACTTAACAACCCTAAACATGCTAGTTTTTCAAAGCGAGAATAACTATGATCTAAACTCTCAATCATATGATCAAACGCACAAAACGTTAACACATTCATCACATGAAAAAACTAAAAAAGATTGGAGTAGATCATACCGACACTTCAAGTTAGAAGTGTTTTACAAATTTGATGGAGAAGCCTGCATAGTGCAGACTTATCATACCGTGATGCAAATCCATCGTCTCCAATACACACAATTTGTAAGTAACTTTGAAGTTCCTATATTCATCAAATCGTTAAAGATTAGGCAATTAAAAAAATTATTAGCACTATCTAATTCACAACAATTTTATTGGAGATACAGTTTTATAGTCAAAGCCTATAATTTATCGAAATAAATATTTGTTGCTTAGCACGTAGCCAAAGCATTCATTCAAATTTGTGTTTAATTAAACAATGCATAATACGGTTTTAAACTTTAGCACTTAGCAACAAAATTTAAACAAATAATTAAATAACAATTTAAATTTGGTGAAGAACTTATCTTTAATTTACACCTGAATTGGAAGTACACTGCAGTAGATCCAGTCCTCTCCCCAAACACGGAATACAAAACAATACTCAATGAATTGTCTCCACTAGTTAGATCCAGGTCCGATTCCTTTTGGCTGGATCTGGATCTGATCCAACAGTCCAAACACCAAACAGGAAATCTCTAACTAATAGAGTAGCTGTTGGACTGGATCTGAATTTAGATCTGCTCCTACAGTCCAAATACCAAACACCAAAAGCATCCAATCAAAAATTGGATCTAAGTTGAAAGTGTAGCAGCCATGATCTCCTCCTGTGCCCAAACACAGAACACCAAAAACCCATCCAATAAGAAAATGAAAGGTTGATTTGGATCAGGATCTTCTTCAAAAATTCCTGCTGGATCACGATAGATCTGTTGCCCCTCATGAAGTCCTTATCCTATTATATTTATAGATCTGGAAAGAGACCTACTGGATCACGATATATCTACTGCCCCTCAAGAACTCCTTATCCTATTTTCTTCTCAGATCTGAAAGAGATGAAAAGGCAGTGTTGACAGCATCGGTCGGGCCCATGTGCGGTGACAGCATCGATCGGGCCCACACGCAGCGACGTGTAGCGGCTGCGGTGGGGTGGACCGGTGGCCAGCGAAGATGTCGGTGACAGCGGCGACAGCGGCGGGTATCGACTCCGGTAATGGAGTTCGACAAACGGTCAACTACCGTCGACAGAGGAGGAGGCGACGGGCGGTGAGTGACTCCGACAGTGGCTCCGAGGGCTTCGATGAGATCCAACGACTTCAACAGGATCCGACGAGATCCAATAAAAGCTCTGTTTTCCCTCTTGATTAATCTCATGAATTGATTAGTAATATCTCGAGATTGTTAGGTTTTGTGAAAAATTAACAATTGGGAATTAGGGTTAATATCTTAGATCTAAGTTGCTTGAGATACTGAACATATGTTTTCAAGTGGTTTTATTTAAGAATTAACAATGGAAGTTTGATTTGGATATTCGAGTTGAGTCTCTAGAGGGTGTGTGGAAACCTAGTATACCCGCATTTGAGATAGTTGTGTTTCGGCCTGCTGAGGCATATTGTTATTCAGTTGTTAAGTTAAGTCCGGTAGGGTACACCAACTCTAGGAGGTTCGTAAAGAAATTAATTAATTAACTTAAAAAGTTAAGGACAAGCACTAGTGGTGATATGATGAATGAGAATATGGGTTATGGATCTCAGTATGGCTTGCGGTGTGAGATAATCCCCAGAATTATCCAGGTGTGAGTGAAATAGTCTCCGAAATTACCTATGGTGTGGGAATGATCTCCAGAATTATCGGGGTCGAGGCGATGCACATGTGGTATTCGTGTGATGAGGTGTCATCGCTTGCGGTGTGGGGTATTCTCGAAGATTCCCAGGTGTGAGTGAAATAGTCTTCGAAATTATCTGTGGATAGAGATTGACCTCCAGAATTATCGGGGCATGGGCTAATACTCACAGTTTATACTTATCTCATAGTAGTCATCGTAGTAGGATTAGTTGCATAATGGGGGGAAACCCTACACTATGGAGACATTAAGGGTTTGTATCAGACCTATGTAGAGTGGGATGCAAAGAATCCGACAAGTACGCATTAGAGAGTCAACATATAGCATAGATATTTTCTTGGCTTGGTTTTATGCATGTGTTGTCCTTATTTTACTACACTTGACACTTACTCTAGTTCCATTTGATGTTTTCATGTCTTATTGTTATATCTTATCTTATTTTGTTCTTAGTTATCACATGTTATTTATGATTCCATGTTCTATTTATGTCGTTTGTTTCTATGTCACTCACACCGTTATGGCTGATCCCTTTAGTTTTGGGGGTTAGGATTATCTCTAGCCTTATGTTTTATAGATGATTACTTGTAGCTTGGATTTTGATTGTGTGAGTTAAAGTGGTGTAATGGATTATGTATTGTTGTAAAAGAAATTGTTGTAAGGAAAGAAATTTGTGATTCAAGGTGCATTGTATTTCGCTGTGTTATGTAAAGATTAATGTAATGAAAGTTGAAAAAAAAAATTTATTGGTATTTGGCTATGTTTAATATTACATTTGAAGTTGATGCTGGGAATTGTGCTACGTATTTCTAAGATATCATATTGAAAATTCGGGGCGCTACAGAGATTGGGATCAGAGCATGCTTCAATGGTAATAATAAACATGGTATAGAAATAACCTAGGTGTGGACACTAGAGCGTGAGTACCTAGGTGTGGACATTAGAGAGCGAGTATCACATAGAACTGAAACATGATGTTTTTACTTTTGGGGTATGGTTGAGGTTTTGCCAGAGGATATTGATGTGAAGATAAATTGTGTTGTGGTGCTCTAACTTTTTTCTCATTTTGTAGTATTCAGAATGGTTGGACCCAGAACCAGGAATGGTAACAATGGTGATGGAGCTGGAAGTTTCCAAGGGGTAGGAGTTGATCTCGAGGCCAAGTTTGCCAGGGTGTATCAGACTTTGAATGCACTAATGGCAGCTGATTTGGCACCGCAGAATCAGAATCAGAATCAGAATCATGGGGTTGGACCAGTGTTTGTTAACGCTGATCCTATCAAGCAGATTGAGTCCTTCAAGAGGATGAGGCCGCCAGTGTTTGAGTGGCAGTCTGATCCAAATGAGGCTGATGATTGGATTAGACGGATGGAGACAATCTTCGAGGTCTCAGAAACTCAGGCAGCCAATAAGGTGAAGTTGGCCACTATTCAATTGGAAAAGGACGCTAGGTGTTTCGTGGCAAACGGTAAAGAGGACTTCGGGGAACCAGCAAATGACCTGGGAGGCTTTTTTGGAAGAATTCAAGGATCGTTTCTTTCCCCTGGATATTCAAGAGAAAAACATGACAGAATTCTTGAATCTACAGCAGGGCAACATGACTGTGCGAGAGTATGAGACTAAGTTTGCTCAGCTATTGAGGTATGCATCGGAGCTGATAGTTGATGATGCAAAGAAGGCCAAGAAGTTTGAGCAGGGCTTGAGGCTAAACTTGAGGTCGAGGATGATTCCTTTAGGCATAAGGAGGTTCGATAAGCTGGTCAGGAGAGCAGCTATGACAGAGGAAGACATGGATCAGTTCCAGAAGAAGCAAGAGACCTGGAACAGGAAAAAGAGGCTAGCATCAGGTCAGAGTGGGAAGGGATTCCCAGTGAAGCAATTCAAGTTCAGTGGTCCAGTGCAGAAGGCACCCGCAACTCAGAAAGTGACTTGTTACTACTGTAAGGAGGCAGATCATTACCGGTCAGCGTGTCCTAAGTTGGCGAAGCAGATTTGTTACCAGTGTGGGCAGGCGGTACATTCTAAGCCTCATTGTCCACAGTTGAGGAAGGATGGTCCAGGTAGAGGTAAATTCCAGAGGTAAGGGCGAGTATTCGCATTAACTAAGGAGGATGCGAGTAACTCGGAAGATGTGATCCAGGGTATGCAAGAGTTTTGAATATATTTTTATTCAATGTATTAAGTAAAACTTTTATTTGAGAATAATTGGAGATTGAGTAACATTCTTCATGTAACAGGAATTATTTTGGTTAATGGAATTAAGGCAAAAATTTTATTTGATACTGGTTCTTCGCATACTTTTGTGTCGCCCAATTTTGCAAAGGTCTTAGGTGTGGAGCCTAATGTAATATCCCTGATCGACTATTAATAATATTATTTTTATTAGTATTCAACTACTTAATTATTTTTATTTTTTTCATGTTGAGTTATCTTTTTAGCCATGACAACCTAATTGATAATTAGGTTTTGTTGGATAGTTAAACCTAGAATTAAAAGACATAAGGGATTAAGGAATTCTTCTAGAAGCCTACACCCATACCTCCACCTCACCTCACACCATACCTCCACCTCATCCCCCACCTCCCTTGGTAAAAGCCGGCCCCAATTGGTGGGAGGGGTTTTGTGCACTTTTGTGTGTGCAAATTTGCACTCTCCACCATTTCCTCCACCTATAAATACCCCCTCCCTTCACCTTTGTCTCATTTTTAGAAAGACAAAAAGAAAGAAGAAAAGAAAGAGAGAAAAACTAACTTGAGAATTTTCCATTGTAGGTTTCATAGGAGTTTCAAGGAGCTAGTCTAGTTCTTCCATCAAAAAAAAAAAAAGGATTAAGGTGGGGGTTTCTCCTTTTCTTACTTCTTGGTTGATTTCTTGTTCTTTTGGTTGTGTGGTTCTTTGTAGTGGTGTTGTAGTGTTAATGTTTTTGATTGTGTATCTTGTGTATGGAACAAATTGAAGGAGCCTTTTATACAAATGAAAGAATGATAGATCTTTAATGGAACACATAAAGGAGGAATTTTGTTAGTAGTTATTGTTTTGGCTAATAAAAGGAACTAACAACTTGGACTATTTACCTAAGCATATGGAACAATGGCATAAGAAGGATGGATGGTGGAGTCTTGATTATGTTGTTGAAAGAACAACTTGACATGAACATATGCATATGTGTGTACATACCCATTGGGATGTAGAACTCAACAAGAACTTTGGCATAAGCACATAGTAGAATTATTATATGCATTGAAGTTGTAAAACTCAAAATAAATCCTTATTTTACTTATTGCTCTCTACTTGATAAATGCTAACTTTTGGTTACAAAAGAAAAGGAAAGAAAGAAAGGAATGCTAAGTAGGGCTTGTAAGTCATTATATGTAAATTGTAGTTCATAAAGAAAGAAAGAAAGAAAGAAGATAAATGGTCCTTGTAATAGCTAGTAAGTAGTTAGTAGATATTCATGCTCAATGATATTCATGCTTAGTTAATGGATAATGATATTCATGCTTAAGTAGTTAGTAGATATTCATGCTCAATGATATTCATGCTTAGTTAATGGATAATGATATTCATGCTTAAGTAGTTAGTAGATATTCATGCTCAATGATATTCATGCTTAGTTGATGGATAATGATATTCATGCTTAAGTAGTTAGTAGATATTCATGCTTAGATAGAAAATGCCCATGCTTGAATGTTGTTCATACTTGAGTTAGTAGATATTCATGTTCAATGATATTCATGCTTAGTTGATGGATAATGATATTCATGCTTAGTTGATGAATAATGATATTCATGCTTAAGTAGTTAGTAGATATTCATGCTTAGATGATATTCATGCTTAGATAGAAAATGCCCATGCTTGAATGTTGTTCATACTTGAGTTAGTAGATATTCATGCTCAATGATATTCATGCTTAGTTGATGGATAATGATATTCATGCTTGAGTAGTTAGTAGATATTCATGCTAGATGATACCCATGTTTAAGGTAACAAATCTATGCTAATTTGTTGTAGTTAAAGTAAGAAAGTACCATACCATGCTTGATTCATTGTAGGAAAAATAAATACCATTTTTAGATTATGGTAGGAAAGTATCATACCATGCTTGATTCATTGTAGGAAAAATAAATACCATGTTTAGATTATGGTAGGAAAGTATTATACCATGCTTGGATCATTGTAGGAAAAATATATACCATGCTAGACTATGGTAGGAAACTCTTAAACCATGTATGATGTGTACCATGTTGTAGGTTAATGGAACCATGCTCATGATGTGTGCCATGTTGTAGGAACCATGCTTATGTTGTGTACATGTTGTAAGGAGTTCATGCTTAAATTGTAGTAAAGCTTCATGTTTAGATTGTAGTAACTATTCATGCTTAAGATTGTTATAAGTGCATGCTTAAATCCTACTCATACTTAAGAGTGTGGCGAGTTTATGGTTATGTTATATATACCATGATTAGTTGTTGTAGGTTGATGCTTACAATTGTATACCATGCTTAAACTGCCATAGGTTAAGTAATGGGAAAGAGTCATGTTGTAATTGTGGTGATAACTACCTTGTTGTAGTTAATGTTAGTAAGGAGCCATACATGCTTGAATGGTATAGTGTAGTATCCTAGTTACATGTTGAAATGTACCTATGTTTTATGCTGTTCTAGTTCAATTGGGAAAAGAACCCATGGACTCTAGTCGGGTGGGGTTCTAATTTAAAATGGAACCATAGCATGTGAGCACCCTTCATTTCATGGTAATAAGGGTTGGAAAGTTCTAATAATTGTTAGCTTGATAAAAAGCTAGTCTAGGGTCTTCTAATTTCTCCAGGGGTCATCGACCATCAAGACCGCATCCTACCACCTTAGAGTAGATGGATATATCTCACCTCGGGCATCGACGGATCTTAACCGGTGTAGGTTGACCGTGGGCCGAGAGTGTTGGTAGAATCCAAGTTAGGGGTAGGGATGAGTGAGGGAGATCTCGTTACTAGAGTCTTGGATCGGGGACCACGAGTTGGACCATGTTAATCTAAGTTGGAAACTATGTAAGATTGCGTAGGAGCATTAACATCATTAGGGTAGTAACTTATAAGATCATTTACTTAACCTTTTTGTCAGAAAGAGAGGAGTTGGTAGTAGGGTGCACCGTACGACCAACCCGTTCTTTGGGGCCGACCTTAGGGGTGTTATTGGGTTGTACATTCCTGTCAAAGGGATACGTAGGGTGCCTTCTTACGAGTTGGGAGCACGGGTTGCGTATATCACGCTGCTAATTTCTGAAGTGCCATGATAAGGCGGGCGGAGCTAGGCGGTGGACCCCGGAACTCCGTCGGGTCCTATGCCGGGGAAGCGAACAGGCCATGGACTACGGTCTGGCTAAGGGGCGGCAGGGGGCTCTCCTGTTGGCGGAAACCCCGAGGATTCGTCTGGTTTTTGAGTGAGGTACGGGTAGCTGGGTAGTAGTGGCAAACTTAGACACCATGAGCGTACTGCATCAGTGGGACTTGACCACGTCTACAACCTCATCAGTCACGTTGTATCTGTCCGGAACAGGTTGTGTACAATTAGAATTCATAATGTGGGTTCAAATCCCTATACATGGAGAAACGGCTTGAGATGGGGCGTATGTAGTATGGGATGCATACTGTTCCGGAGACTCGCTTGCATTAAAATAGGAGCATCCTAGTTTAGTTGACATTTATTAGATTCTAGTCACTGCACTCACGAATACTTGAACTACACCGACATATTTTATCATGTTTGTATATGTTTGTTTTTGGAGATCCGCTGCTAGTCATCAGCCCTTAAGCGTCATTATATGTACTGACGTCCCCACTCTAATAGGTTGTGGATACAAGATCACGAACCGGAAGGACTCAAGTCGAGACACGATCTACAAATGAAAAGCTCGGTGTTTATCCTTTTCATTTATGTATACTCTGATGTAATTTATTGTATTAATGGAACACTCGGCTTGTAATATTGTGTTAGTAAAAAGTTTTAAAATTTTTCTATTTCTGTGTATTGTGACTAATTGAATGAAAAGGTCCTGGCTCGTGTCTCGAATTCTCCATATAGGAAGTTCGGGGCGTTACACCTAAGTTGTTTCTAGGCCGGGTTTTTTCGGTGGCAATGCCGTCAAGTGTAGAATTGATTGCTGATCGATATTACGAGGGCTGTGATATTAAGATTGGCGGGAGATTATTCGGCATTGATCTGATTGAGCTACAAGTCTTAGGAGTGGATGTGATCGTGGGCATTGATTGGATGGCAATATATGATGCTACAATTGAATGCAAGCAAGCAGAAAAAGGTCTTGGTGAAAGCACCTGGTGGTCCCGCAGTGACTTTTCAAGGAAAGAAGAAAGTTTCGAAAGTGGCTGCATTGGTATCTAAGATGGCGATTCCAGATGTAGTCAGAGGCATTCCGATTGTTAGAGATTTTCCTAAGGTGTTCTTGGAAGATTTGCCAGGATTACCGCCGCAGAAAGATATGAAGTTTTGCATTAATGTTCAGTCGGGGAGTGCTCCGATTTCTAAGGCTCCGTACAGGATGGCACCTGTAGAGCAAGATGAAGTGAAGAAGAAGATTGAGGAGTTGTTGAGCAAGGGGCTTGTTAGGCCGAGTTCCTCATCGTAGGGTGCGCCAGTGTTATTTTTCAAGAAGAAGGATGGGTCAATGAGGATGTGCATTGACTACCGGGAGTTGAATAGGGTGACTATTCAGAACAAGTATCCACTTCCGCAGATTGATGATTTTTTCGACAGGCTTCGGGGAGCAGCTGTATTTTCGAAGATTGATTTGAGATCAGGGTATCATCAGGTTAAAGTCAAGGATGAAGATGTGAGTAAGACAGCTTTCAGGACTCGTCATGGGCTCAATGAGTTTTTGGTAATGCCAATCGGGTTGACGAATGCGCCAGCAGTGTTCATGGATATGATGAACCGGATTTTGAGGCCATTTATTGATTCCTTGGTAGTGGTTTTCATCGATGATATTTTGGTGTATTTGAAGTCGGAGGAGGAGCATTCTATGTACTTGACAGGGGTATTACAGAAATTGCAAGAGCATAGCTTGTATGCAAAGTTGTCGAAGTATGAGTTTTGGAAGTTTGAGGTAGCTTTCCTTGGTCATATCCTTTCTAAGAAGGGAGTGGTCACTGATCCTCAGAAGGTTGAAGCAGTAAACGATTGGCCCAGGCCAACGTCTGTGAAGGAATTCAGGAGTTTCTTGAGTTTGGCTGGTTACTACAGGAGATTCATCCAGAGCTATTCTCAGATTGCAGTTCCTTTGACATGTTTGACCCGAAAAAATGTAGCATTTTCATGGACTGATAAGTGTGAGGCAAGTTTCCTTGAGTTAAAGGAGAGGTTGACTACTGCACCTATCTTAGCTTTGCCACAAGCTGGGAAGGATTATGATATCTTCAGTGATGCATCTCTTAGAGGTTTGGGGTGTGTCTTGATGCAAGAAGGCAAGGTTATTGCTTATGGTTCGAGGCAATTGCGACCGCATGAGAAGAATTATCCAACGCATGATTTGGAGCTAGCATTTATTATCTTTGCCTTGAGGCAGTGGAGGCATTTTGTTTATGGATAGAAGGTCAACATGTACACTGACCACAAGAGCCTGAAGTACATTTATCAACAGAAGGATCTAAATCTTCGGTAGAGAAGGTGGTTGGAAGTGTTGGAAGACATTCTTCCTGAGATCAAGAATCATCTGGGCAAGGTGAATGTGGTAGCTGATGAACTTAGCAGGAAGAGTAGTTTATCAAGTTTGATCACTACTCGAAGTGAGTTGGCAGCAGAGATTGATCAGGCTGGTATCGAGGTGGTGCTGCAGGGTTTGGGGGCGTCTTTGGCTCAGTTGAGGCTGCAGCCTTCCATGAGAGAGAGGATTGTGGAAGGTCAAAGATCAGATTCAGAGATTCAGAAGATGTTGCAGCAGGTTTCAGAAGGTAAGTTATCAGAGTTTCGTGTCCGAGATGGAGTTCTTTGGATGGGTGAGAGGTTGTGTGTTCTGGATAACGCAGATTTGAGAGAGAGTATCTTGCAGGAAGCACACAGTACCTTGTTGTCAGTACATCCTGGAGGCACAAAGATGTACAAGGACATCAAACAGCACTTTTGGTGGTCTGGTATAAAGAGGGATGTTGCAGATTTCGTGGCAAGGTGTCTTACTTGTCAGCAGATCAAAGCAGAAAATCAGAGATCTGGAGGTTTGTTGCAGCCGTTGCCCATTCTGGAGTGAAAATGGGAGAATATTAGTATGGATTTCATTACCGGTTTGCCGAGGAGTTTGAAGGGCAATGACTCGATTTGGGTTATTGTGGACCGTTTGACTAAATCGGCTCACTTTCTGGTCATGAAGATTACTTGGTCATTAGAGAAATTGGCAGAGCTGTACATTGGTGAGATTCTGAGGCTTCATGGAGTTCCTGTGTCGATTGTTTCCGACAGGGATGCAAGGTTCACTTCAAGGTTTTGGAAGAGCCTGCAAGCAGCTTTAGGCACCAGAACTGATTTCAGTACCACTTTTCATCCACAGACTGATAGTCAGACTGAGAGGGTGAATCGAGTGCTGGAAGATATGTTGAGGGCTTGTATTATGGATTTCGATAGTAGCTGGGAGAGATACTTGGCATTGGTTGAGTTTGCTTATAACAACAGTTACAATGCGAGTATCGGGATGGCTCCGTATGAGGCCTTGTACGGGCGGAGGTGCATGACACCTGTTTATTGGTACGAGGTTGGCGAGAGGCAAATATTTGGGCTTGAGATCGTGCAGCAGATGTCAGAGCAGATTGAGTTGATTCGCAAGAGGTTGGTTGAGGCTCAGAGTCGGCAGAAGAGTTATGCTGATACTCGACGAAGGGACTTGGAGTTTGAGGTTGGGGATGTAGTTTTCCTCAAAGTGTCTCCGACCAAAGGAGTGATCAGGTTTGGTAAGGGAGGCAAATTGGTGCCAAGGTATATTTGGCCATACAGGATCGTGGAGCGAATTGGCAAGACAGCATATAGGTTGGAGCTTCTAGAGGAGTTGGCACAGGTGCATGATGTGTTCCATGTGTCGTTGAGGAAGTATGTGCTAGATCAGAGTCATCAGTTGGTAGAGGTTCCTGAAGGTCTACAGGTGAACTTGAGTTACAAGGAACAGCCTGTGGAGATCGTTGACCGTAAGGAGAAAGTTCTTAGGAGAAAAGTGATACCTATGGTCAAGGTGCTGTGGAGAAATTAGCAGTGCGAGGAGGCTACTTGGGAGCCAAAGGATCGCATGCAGAAAGATTTTCCTGAGCTTTTTGTATGATTGTATCTTATTTATGTGATTGTATTTTCTTTGGACGATTGTACTATTGGATTGAGTTGTATTTCTTTTATTTGATTATGTTCTCATATGTGAATGTTTTGAATTATGGTTTTATTTATAAGATTGACTTTCCTTTGTTTATCGTTGTTTGGACCTCATTAGTAATAGTTCTGAGGACAGAACTCTTCAAAGGAGGGAGTGATGTAGTACCCCGTATTTTTGAAAATATTGTTTTGAGATTAGAAAGTGAATTAAAATGATTTTGTTGTGATTTAATAACTATCTGTCTGAAAATTCATCCTTTTTACACGTGCAAATGTTGACTTGGGAAGTTCAAAACCAAAAATTATTTTTTGGAAAACTCATTATTTATTATTTGAGATTATTTGGGATTTTTCTAGATTTTTTTTGAAAATTATAGGACTTATTTGCAATTATTACAAATAGAAGAACTTTTGTGCAAAATTACCAAATGGGGTGAAAACTCCAGATTTTTGAATTTTGGGCTGAATATAATCCCTAGTTAATTCAGGAGTAAAGATTTTACCACTAGTTTCTACACCTTTGACTGATTTCACAAGTTTTGGTAAAAGATGATCTTTTTGCAAAATTGCTATTTGAAGGGATGAAAATGTTGAGGACGTCCACGCTTCTGGTATGTTTTTTACCAGAAGTTTACCGACTATGAAGTAGAACCCATCATGTTCAATCAATTTATTTCATGAAATTTATCCAAAAACCTATATGTTGCTTGCTGGCTGTATTTTGTTCTTTATTTTAGACCCAGTAAATGATCTCAAAATGAATTACTTTCTGAATAAGAATTGTAGACTTATCTTTCTAGTTTCCAGAACATCTTGAATTTCTAAATTCCTAGTTGTGTAGCAAAAGTTATGTCCGTTTTACTACATCTGTGTTTTTAATTCCAGATTTTCAGATTCTTTATCTTTCATGCTTAAACTATTAAAAGGTTGATCAAATGTTAAAATTTTACTCTTATTTCGTTTAGGAACATCAATTCGTGCTAAAGCATTTGTTGCTGGTATATGGGACTATTTTTACCATCTGTGCATCAGTAAATGCATCTGGCAATTAATTTGCAATTCTCTGCATGTGAATAATTCTTCTAACTTCATGTTCACCTTGATTTATGTACTGATCAAGATGAGACAATGACGATGTGCTCCATGTAATTTCACGTCGTTCTCCAGAAAGCAGTGTTTTTTCACCGCCCCCCCCCCCCCTAACGGTGGAAAAGTTGTCTCATCAAAATGGCAAACCACAAAGCGTGCTGTAAACTACCACCCATCAGGGGTTCTAAATATTTGATTATAGCTGGAGAGTTAAATCCAATATAAATTTCAAGATGTTATTTAGGCTGTAACAACCCTAATTTTTACATACATGTTTTGTACACAAAATAAATTCTATTACTTATTTTTGGAATTACATTTCCAATTAGTTTTATACATGTATATGTATGTGTATATGAATGAATTGTACTTGTACATGATAATGTATTTGTGTTGTATTTATAAAAAATATAAATCAACATACCCTTTGCATGCATAAAAATCTAGCCCTCCATCAACTCTCATCCTTGATCCAATGGTCCAAAATCAAACCATGGATCAAATCTAAGCACAAGAGCAAGTGGTTTGAGAAAAAAACCACTTGGCCACTTGGCTTCCCCCTCTCTCCCTTGTCATTCTTGCCAGCCACTACCCCCAAGCACCCCCCCCTCTCTCACTCCTCCTTTATTTAACCCCCTTCTCACTCTCCTATCCTCACAAGTTCGAAAATTTTCTAAGAAAAAAAAAAGAAGAGAGGAAGAAAGAGAGGGCTAAAGGCAAGGGTAGGAGCAAGAAGGCCAAATTTGGAGCAAGGAGTTGTAGGACCTCTTCTTCATTTCTTCAAGGTGGGTGATTCTGACCTTATAGTTGTTTTTGTAGCTGAGAAATGGTTGGAATATAATGTTAACTCGTTTTTGTTGTCTAAAATTGAATGCATGCAAGAGATTAGGAGGCTAAAGGCTAGATCCATGCTAAAAGAAAGCAAAACAGTAACACTGTTAAGAAGCAGAATTTTTGCTTGTCAGTACGAAGTTAATAGAATGAACACCATTTGATATTTTGGTCTGAAAATTTTAGGGGATGATCATATATGCGTCTTACACCTTCAGTAATTTATCTGGATTTATAAGATTTTTCTTGCTAATTTATAAAAATACAAACTTTCATGTTGGTCAAAAACAGAAAAGATCTTGTTGCATGTTACTGTTGTAAGTTAAAATACATAGAACTCATTGTGTACTCATGGTAATGACTTAAAATTAATTTATATTGTTCTATTATCTGTCTAGAGCTTAAGTTTCAAATTTCATGCAATTTAGACCACTATAGGTATGGTAATTAAATCATGCAAACTCAGCTAGTCGAAATGATGAACAGAACTGCTGTTGTTGAATGCTCTGTCTTGGGTGTTTATAAAAAAGGTATAACTCAAGATCTACTTTATGAAAAGACTTAAATTTTGGATATGTGTTGTGAGTGTATGTTATGTGATTGATTCTTAAATTTCATGTTAATCCAGTAACATTTGATATATATAAGATAATTTTCTTTAACACTGTGCACAAAGTGTTCTATTCTGGAAGTGTTTTTTTGCATGTTAAAGAACCAAGTTTTTGAGCTTGTTAACATCCGAATTAGTGGAAGTGTTCAACTAATAAATTTTAGTACACACTTAGGGCTTTCCAGTGAGTCCAAGAAGTCATGAATTGGTTCTGCATTTGATTTTACATGATTTAATTAGTATACTAGTTCTGTCAGACCCGAACCCAAGTTTACTGTTTGAAGTGACATTGTGGTAATGGAGCCTTGTATGAGTATTTGAGAGTTGTAGGTGTTATTTATGAGCCTTAGTGAGCTTGAGTACTGATGTGAAATGATTGTAGACCAATTTAGGTCATCTTAGGCATGACATGGTTATTTCTAGGTCCTTAGTGAAGGACTAGAATAGAGTTGAGATATGTAGATGTGTGAATATTGTTGGGATTGGGATAGATTTTTTCCCCCATTCATAATGCCAAAATTTGGTATTTACACTATGAATTAAATTAGGGTCACCTTGATAGAATGGTGAGACCCTAGGACTTGGTCCGTTTGGATAAAATTGGTGGCGGGTAGATTGGAACCCATAACCCTGAACGTGTTGGAGCGATGACTCGGGCGCCGACGTGCTCTCTGTCTAAGGAGGGAATACGGCATCGTAGGGGCTACCACTTGTTGAGAAGACATGGAGCGCAATGATTAGCGAAAGCAGCGACTTGCTTTGGGCCGACGTAGCGTGCGACTCCAAACGTGATGGGCGGCGGCAATCAACGTGGTCGATTCGCCAGTATTCGCGGGCCCATGTAGTGGGCCGGGCTTTAGATCCCAGTTGGACCCTAGTGCGGGTTGGGTTAAGTTCAAATGAGTGATTTAGAATGAACTAGAACTTAACTAGTGGTTATAAAATATCTAGTTGTGACCTCAGGGTTAAGTGAGAGACTAAGTGCTGGATCGCCTAGCTAATTATTTAGTCGGGTAGAACAAGATCACCCAGTAAGATAATGATTGTAAATTGGATAACTTGAATAGGGTTTGTACGTGAGTCAAATCCTTAATTCAACAACCCAAATATGACCTAGGATAGGCCAAGTTGTGGTTATAGATCTAGGTCGCCTAATGTTACTAAGTTAGGGCTTGGAAATACTTGATAGATCGCTTAACTAAGAGAATTGGTTAAAATGAAATAGATCTAACTCGCCTAATAATTCATACTTCTAATGAGATAATGAGAGAATTAGATATTGACTGGAGTCGTGGAATTAGGAAAATCGGATGATCGAATAATAATTGTGTAATTAACCTCATTCTTAGCTGTGGTTATAGTTTTGATCTAGCTTTAGAATTTTGAGCTTGATTGTGTTCTCGGACTAGATTGATTGTTGGTTGGTTGGTAAGTACATGCACTAGCTGGTGTTGTGCTCACCTATCAAGTAGGGAACACGTGCGGCGGCGTCTCGTCTGGACACATGCGGCGTTGTCCTAACTATTAATTCCTGGAGTTTAGTGATAAGAGCGGGATGCGGACATAAAGTCGCAAATCATTTTGGAATTGATGCGGTTGCAACATTCGAGAGGTTGTTGCATAAAACAAGCTCTGAGGTTCCCTTTGTGGCTATTACCGTCCTGAGTTGCAGGTGGCAGTCTACACAGAATGGTATCAGAGCCGACTTTCGACACTGAGTGTGGGAGAGCCATGAGCTATGGACTCCAGAATGATCGGTGGAGTGAGACTGTAGTACCCCGTATTTTTTAAAATATTGTTTTGAGATTAGCAAGTGAATTAAAATGATTTTGTTGTGATTTAATAACTATCTGTCTAAAAATTCATCCTTTTTACACATGCAAAACACGTGCAAATATTGATCTGGGAAGTTCAAAACCAAAAATTATTTTTTGGAAAACTCATTATTTATTATTTGAGATTATTTGGGATTTTTCTAGATTTTTCTGAAAATTATAGGACTTATTTGCAATTATTACAAAAAGGACTTTTGTGCAAAATTACCAAATGGGGGTGAAAACTCCATATTTTTGGATTTTTGGACTGAATATAATCCCTAGTTAATTCAGGCGTAAAGATTTTACCTCTAGTTTCTACACATTTGGCTTATTTCGCAAGTTTTGGTAAAAGAAGATCTTTTTGCAAAATTGCTATTTGAAGGGATGAAAATGCAAAATTTGTTTTATGGGTTTCCCTACAGAGCTGGCTGATGCTGGAGGGGATCTTTTAAAATTTTGAACTTGATTAAAATCGGTTTTTACTAATTTCCAATAAAATGGTCTAATTATGAAAAGGGACATTTTAAAAAGGAGTATTTTGCAAATGTTTTCTAAAACCCTAGAATCTTAAATTCCGGACTATATAGGGTTTTGTGCAGCCGTCATTCGCTGCATAATATAGGAGATTTATTATTTCGTATTATTGGGGAGTTCTAAAGGAAGATCTTGGATCTCTTGCTAAGGAGGAGCTTTTCTTATTATTTTTTCGTCTTCGTTCAATTCCTTCAACAAGGTGAGTGATATATTTGGTTCTTTGAATGTTGGATGTGGTGATTCATCTTTTAGGAAACATGCTAGGGTTGAGTATGAATATGTACATGATGGATTGAATGGATTGTTGAATTAAAAATCGATCTTTTGTGAACCCTAGTTATCCCTGAATAGATTTGCATGTGTATGGTTTGAGATCCATATTATTTTGAGTTTGGTGAACACAACTTGATTATGATAATATTAACCTTCTATGTCCATGTGTTAATAATGACGATGGGGGTTGAGAAGTTTTTGAGAAGGATTAATGAATTATGAGTTCTTGTCTTGATAATTGGATTTGGGAGAAATCGAATGATATTTGATGCAATACAACTAAAATGGGGATTTTTGGGATTTGTGTAAGGTTTTACTCAAATTTGATTCGTTGAATATTAAGATTAAATTATGAATATGTTGCTATTTTTAATCGAACATGCACAAACGATTTACATTAATTTCGTACTTCATAGTTATTGAAGAAAATCAACAGTTTGCTATTTTTGTTCATTCAAGTGATTATGATTGATTTTATTGACTCTTATATATCCTACAAGTCGTATTTGATCATATCATAAATGTGCTTTTTACAGAATTCGTTTTTATTAAGTAAAACTCCGTATCGGTTAAAAAGTGTACAATTAAAAAAACTGCAGTTGCAGGTCGACAGTCGACCGTCATACCTGGCTGATGTGTTTTTCTTGTTTTCTTGAAATTTCGTGCAGAACAGTCGACTGAAAAATATTTACAGTCGACTGAGTCTGCTCTTTTTTTGATATTTTCCTGAGATTTGGATTTTTACTCTAGACAATCGACTATAAAGGATAGTCGACCGATGACCTTTTACAGTCGACTGTTAGTAATTAGAATTATTTTATGTAAAGTTCTGGAGTTGTCTTTCTGGACAGTCGACCTATGGCTTTTACAGTCGACTGCTATTACTTAGATTTATTTTCTTGAAGTCTTGGATTTTCACTCTGGACAGTCGACTACCTCCCGTTTATAGTCGACTGTTACTGATGTATCTGGATATAGTTTGATGTTAATTTAAACGATTGGTTCTTTAAACGTTTTGATCTATAACTTACTACCTTATACCTTATCTTCTACTGAACATATGTTTTCAAGTGGTTTTATTTAAGTTAATGAATTAATGATGGAAGTTTGATTTGAATATTCGAGTTAAGTCACTAGAGGGTGTGGGGACCCTAGTATACCGGCATTTGAGATAGTTGTGTTTCGGCCTGTTGAGGCATATTGTTATTCAGTTGTTAAGTTAAGTCCGGTAGGGTACACCAACTCTAGGAGGTTCGTAAAGAAAATAATTAATTAACTTAAAAAGTTAAGGACAAGCACTAGTGGTGATATGATGAATGAGAACATGGGTTATGAACCTCAGTATGGCTTGCGGTGTGAGTTAGCCCCCGGAATTATCCAGGTGTGAGTGAAATAGTCTCCGAAATTACCTGTTGTGTGAGATTAATCTCCGGAATTATCGGGGTCGCGACGCACATGTGGTATTCTTGTGATGAGGTGTCATCACTTGCGGTGTGGGGTATTCTCGAAGATTCCCAGGTGTGAGTGAAATAGTCTCCGAAATTATCTGTGGATAGAGATTGACCTCCGAAATTATCGGGGCATGGACTAATACTCATAGTTTATACTTATCTCGTAGTAGTCATCGTAGTAGGATTAGTTGCATAACGGGGGAAAACCCTACACTGTGGAGACGTTATGGGTTTGTACCGGACCTATGTAGAGTGGGATGCATAGAATCCGATAAGTACGCATTAAAGAGTCAGCATATAGCATAGATGTTTTCTTGGCTTGGTTTTATGCATGTGTTGTCCTTGTTTTTCTACACTTGACACTTAGTCTAGTTCCATTTGATGTTTTCATGTCTTATTGTTATATCTTATCTTATTTTGTTCTTACTTATCACATGTTATTTATGATTCCATGTTCTATTTATGTCGTTTGTTTCTATGTCACTCACACCATTATGGCTGACCCCTTTAGTTTTGGGGGTTAGGTTTATCTCTATCCTCATGTTTTACAGGTGATTACTTGTAGCTTGGATTTTGATTGCATGAGTTAAAGTGGTGTAATGGGTTATGTATTGTTGTAAAAGAAATTGTTGTAAGGAAAGAAATTTGTGATTCAAGGTGTATTGTATTCCGCTGTGTTATGAAAGTTGAAAAAAAAAATTATTGGTATTTGGCTGTGTTTAATATTACATTTGAAGTTGATGCTGGGAATTGTGCCACGTATTTCTAAGATATCATATTGGAAATTCGGAGCGCTACAGAGACAATCCCCAGTATTCCGTGACGATGGACGTAAGGGCCACAGAATGATCCGCAGAGTGGGATTGGTCTCCAGTATTCCAAAGACGAGAGCGACGCTCACAGACAGCTCCACATCGACTAGAAAGGAGGATCCTGCACTAGATTGTGCATGCCCCGTGCTCAGCAAGGACGTTGATTTCTAAAAGGGGGGTGTATGTAATACCCCGTAATTTCTAAAGGATATAATATAAATATATATAATATATATATGTGAGAGAAAGAAGAATGGGGGGGGGGGGGCACAGGTTGATTTATAGCAGATGTGAAGCTGTTGTGGTGCTGACGTCAACGGAGCGTGGGGGCCCGCCCGTTGTGAAGGAAAGCAGAGATGCTGCTGTTGGCTTTGTGAGTGTAACGTGTACATGGGGGGCCCACAAGGACTCACTGTACACGGGATTTGAAAAAGAGAGAATGTGTTTGAGATTAATCACATATCGGGAGTTTAAAATAAAATAATTAACTATAAATATAATAGCCTATGATCAAGAGTCACCAATCCGGTTAACCACCTTTTGAGAGGCAGCCTGTGGTGGGCAGTTGTACTATACTATAAATAATTTGTCTGATAAATTGTATAAAATGGTCCGAGCAGGGGCCGGGGCGTTACAAATGATATCAGAGCCGACTTTCGACACCGAGTGTAGGGCATATCTATATAGTCGGGCGGTGGATTTCGGGACTATAGACCTAGTCGGGCGGTGGATTCCGGGACTATGGTGAGCCTTCAATTAAATTCGGGACTGTGATTGATCGGCGGTGGATTCTGGAATCATGATTAGTCGGGCAGATAGGAGGGCAGCTCAATTAAATCCGGGATGATTTGTGATCGGGCGGTGGATTCCGGGATCACGAATGTCACGCCCCGCTCCCCAAAGAAGAGAATACGAAATAAGAATACGTGACTAAGTCCAGTCAATGATTTTCATCATCCATAAGCTGTCAGGATCTTAACAACATTTCACAGAAATAACCAGAAATAAACAAGTAGAAACCAACCACATGCATGAATGAATCAATATACTAACAGAATTTACTTGAAACAAAATTTAATAATCTCAAATAAATCAGATCTGAAACAAGTCATAAATCCTGGGTCGAACTGCCCAATACAAAATTCATGTAGCAAATACATTTATTTAAAATAAGCAACAGGATATAATAATAGCAAGAACTCCCACAACTAGAATCTCAAATCACCTACTCCATTGGGCAGTTGATCACCATAATCTGCAATTTAATAAATTGCAGGAAAAGGAAAGAGAAACAAAATGCCCGTCAATGCAAGTCACGGGTTGCTTGTTGTGCAGGCACAAGTACAGGAAAAATAAACAGATATAGAGTAACAACGGAAACAAACATAACATGGAGTAGATATGATAGCAAAACAGAATGTCTAACAATAATCAAGAATCAGAATCAAGTAACATGATGTGCTAACAGGTACAGATAATATGTAACAGATGTCAAGTATCATGCAAACAGGTAAACAGATAACAGATGTCAGGTGTCATGCAAACAGATAAATAGATAACAGATGTCATGTTATGTCAAGTCTTGTATTTATTTTTGTCTAGGTAGCACTTCATGCATCCAATCATTTTACCACATGGTTGCTACGTTCAAACAAGTTTGCATTTAGATTTCGTAGCGGACTGTATAAGGTCGTGTGCTCAGGTATCAGATAATAGATAACAGATACAGATAAAACCTACGGGTCCTCTTCTGAGTACACCTTCCTGTAGGAAAGTGTGCAGTCTGGTAATTAGACAAACAGAATCGTGTATCAGGTAGTCATGAACACGTAACAGATAACAGATAACAAGTGGGAAACACGGGCCCCCTTCCAAGTACACATTTCTATATTTTTCACTACTAGATCTTTCCCTTAACCCAGCTTGATTATTTATTATTATCATCAAACAGGTATATATGTGTGCAAAACAGGGCAAAAATAACATGTTATAAACAAGTAACAGGTTCAGGCTGGAAGATAAACATTTACAGGTGACAGATAACTCATAAAAGGGTAAGACAATGAAAATTCTAGTTCACGACAGCAGAACAGTACTGCACCAAATCTAGGATTCCCGTTGCCACAAATATGCAAATATAGATCCGTCAAAAAATCTGGAAAATAGACTCTCAGCCGAATCCAGCAAATATATACAAGTCATATGGTATTTCACAAAAACAGGACTCAAAACAGAATTGTATCCAGAAAACATGTTTAGCCAGAAATCAGAAGTTGTATTCATAAATAGTAAAATGGCATGAAATCTTACTGATTAAATCCACAAAAAATCAGGGGTATTCCCTAGTATGTTTAGTATCAGCAAATATAATTTCATGATTTTCCAACATAGATTGTATAGTCAAATAAAATCAGAAGACAACAAGATGCAGCAAATTTGTAAATCTGAAATCATAAACACAGCAGTACTAAAACAACAATAGATTACAAAATATAAATCGAAATTCAGATCCATCAAAAGGATGATAAAATAGATACAGCGGGATACAATTCATATTCACAAAGTTTTTATAAAAAGCAATTAGAATCAAGTTGAAATTAAGGTTCTTTACTGAACAGCATGAAAATTCTGCAAGTAAAGTAGTTATTTACAAGCATGTTTATAAAAGTCATCAATTAAATCCACAAAAATTAGGGTTTAATCCTAGTCAAGTCTATTTGTACTCAGCAAAAAGTATTGGATCAAAATATTATGTTTATCATTAGTATAAAAATAAATTACTCTCCAGAATTCACATAAAACCAAATCTGAAATTTTCTACACCTCTGTAGTTAAACAGCAATAACTTGCAACTCACAAATCGAAACTGCGATCTGTGAAAAATTCTGGAAAGTAGAAAGAATTTTCTATAATTCATATTCACAAATAATTTTCATATACCGACCTTAATAGGGTCTAAAATACTGAACAGAAACGGGGTAACAGCAAAAATTGAAATCTTCTTTATGCATAAAATTAACTAGTTTATATGTAACACATCCAAATCACAGTAAAATGCAAAATATGGTATAATAGATGTCCAAACAACATGTTATAGGGTACTTAACAGATCTACAACAGGATATACTACTAGTAATATGTCAAACATGCAATATTCACACATCATATTATGGTTCCTAACCGACGTACATATATGCAACAGGAACTAACTAGATCTAAGTCTAAATTTCTTGTCGTGTGTGTAACGAGACAACTACGGATGGATCACATAGAAACAAGATCTAACAAGGGTTTTCATGAGAATGGATCTTGAAACAACTACACTACATGCGGTATTTAGTACTTGTATATGCAACAGGAAAGTATACAAGTTACTGGCCTGGAGATTGACTACGAAAATGATGAGGAGAGGAGAATAACGGGAACGGATTCAAAAATGCAGTATAAATAAATAAACAAAAAAAGAAAAATACATCGAAAATACAGAAAATGAAAAATAGGGGTTACAAATCCTACCCACCTAACAAGAAGAATTTTGTCCTTGAAATTCAAACAAGAAGTACATAGGGTAACCCCGAAAAGAAAAGAAAGAACAAAACAAAGAGCTACTCAAACAAATGATGAAACTTCTTCTAGATCTCCTCCTCCAACTCCCAAGTCGACTCACCTGGCGAGTGAAGATTCCAAGAAACACGAATCAGCTTGATGACCTTGTTCTTATGTACTTTCTCTCGCTGATCCAAAATAGCAACTGGTGGAATCTCACAAGTCAAGTTCGGCCGCGCGGATAACTCAGAATAGTCAATCACGTGACTCTCATCGCGGATATATCTCCTGAGTTGTGAGACATGGAAAACATCGTGCACTCCTGATAAAGCTTGCAGTAATGCAAGACAATAGGCCACCTTGCCTACTCGTTCCACGATATCTAACGGTCCGATGAATCTGGGGCTGAGCTTGCCCCACCACCAAACCAAATAACACCTCGCCAAGGCGATACCTTTAGGAAAACATAGTCACCAACCTTAAACTCCAAAGCTCTCCGAAGGACATCTGCCCATCGCCTCTGCCTATCCTGAGCTGCCTGAAGATGCTTCCTGGTCTGAGTCACCGCATCAACTGTCTTGGTGATCAACTCCGGACCCAATAACTTTCTTTCACCAATTTTATCCCAGCACACTGGTGATCTACACTTCTGCCCATAAAGTGCCTCAAACGGTGCAGCTTTAAGACTTGCCTGAAAGCTGTTATTGTACGAGAACTCTACGAGATGCAAATGGTCCTCCCAAGATCCACCAAACTGTAGCATACAGGACCTCAACATGTCCTCTAGAGTCTGGATGGTCCTCTCCGACTGTCCATCAGTTTGGAGATAAAAAGTTGTGCTGTACTTTAATTTACTCCCCAAACTACTCTGATGACTCTCCCAGAACTGAGACCTTAATCTCGTATCCCTGTCGGATACAATACTGACTGGAACCCCATGAAGTCTGACGATCTCTTGCATGTACTTCTCAGCCAGGCTCTCAGTAGAATGTCCGACTCGGAAGGGAATGAAGTGAGCACTCTTCGTCAGTCAGCCGACAATCACCCAGATGGCATTGTGACCCTTAGGACTCCTCAGTAAAGTGGTCACAAAATCCATAGTGATGTGTTCCCACTTCCACTCCAGAATGGGAAGCGATTGAAGAAGTCTGGCGGTCCTCTGATGCTCTCTGCCTTCACCTACTGGCAGATCAAACACTGTGACACAAACCGAACCACAGCCCTCTTCATACCATGCCACCAGAAATGAAGCTTCAAGTCTCGGTACATCTTAGTACCTCCAGGATGAATAGAATACGATGACTGGTGGGCTTTCTCAAGCAACCTCTAACGAACTTCACCCTTCGGGACACACAACCTGGACCCAAAATCAAGCGATCCATCAGCATGAATAAACATATCCATTCTGGAACCAGCCTCAGCTTCTGCTCTGAAACCCTGTAACTGCTCATCACCAGCCTCTTTGATCTGATCAACAAGAGACGACTGAAGCTGATGCACCAAAAAACTCTGATCAGAACTCGGCAATAACACATCTAACTCCAACCTCCGCATCTGCTCAACCAAATCTCTCTACTGAGTTAGGAACAAGCTTCCGATCTCCTGCTCAAAGCATCTGGCACCAAGTTTACTCTACCAGGATGGTATTGCACACTGATGTCATAATCGGCCATAAGTTCCAACCAACGCCTTTATCTCATGTTCAATTCTTTTTGGGTGAAGACATACTTGAGACTTTTGTAGTCAGTAAAGATCTCTACTCGGTTTCCAAGTAAATAGTGTCTCCACAGCTTCAAAGCAAAGATCACTGTCACTAACTCCAAGTCATGAGTCGAAACGTTCTTCTCATGTGGCCTCAACTGCCTCGATGCGTAAGCAATAACTCGGCCCTTCTACATCAAAACTGCTCCAAGACCTTTGTCCGAAGTGTCACAGTGAACTACAAATCTGCCTGAACCATCTGGAATAGTCAATACTGATGCTGACGTCAAACTTCTCTTCAAATCAGCAAAAGCCTCACTACAAGCCCCAGACCAACAGAAATTCTGATCCTTCCTGTCAGTTTAGTCAATGGTCCTGCTATCTTCGAAAAATCTTGGACGAATTTATGATAATAGCCAGCTAGACCAAGGAAACTCCTTGTAATATCCCGGACGGATATTACATTGTATAAATTATTATTATATTATTATTTTATTACAATTTTGTTTTATAATTCCAAAATTGAAATATTTTGGTGATTATCACCCGGTTTTGTTCATAAACATTATCTGCACACATATACCAGTTTGTGTACATCCGTAATGTATCAATTTGGCACTATGATCTTCCGAATTGATAATAAAATTTATTTTATTATTATTTTCAAAATTAAATTATTTTTATACAAATTATGTGAAGATTTTTTGGTATACACATATACACATACATATGTGTGTTATAGCAAATTTGTACATTGTACAAAATGCGTGGTGTGTATTTTTGGACAAGGTACTTATCTTTGTCATGACAAAATCTAATTAGATTGTTAGGGTTTAAATAAGTGCTAACCTAGGATTAAGTGTGCATGAGAGAATTAGGAGTTGTTCTTCTAGTAACTCTCTCTCTTCCACCTCACCCTCACAACCATACCTCCGCCTCACCCTACACCATACCCTCCCTCACCCTACTAGTCATGGCCAGCCTCCACCCCTAGGGGGTTTTGTGCAAAATGGTGAGTGCAATTTTGCACTCTCCACCTTCTCCTCCACCTATAAATACCCCCTCCCTTCACTCATGTCTCATTTTTACAAAGACAAAAGAAAAGAAAGAAAGGAAAAGAAAGAGAGAACTACTAATAGGAAAGTTTTTTATTGTAGGTTTTCTTAGGGATCATAAGAGCTTAGGAGAAGGAGAAGGTGTGCTAGCTAGTTCTTCTCCATTTTTGTCTTTTTTGTTTGAGTTTGTTGTTCTTATTCTCTTTTTGATTTTTGTTCCTTTGGTTTTTGTTTTCTTTGGTGAGTTGGTTTTGGTTGTGTTGTTATTTTTGTTGTGTATGTTGTTAGTATTGGGACTAAAAGGAAATAAAAATAAGTGGTAGTACTAAATAAATAAAAAGATTGAACCTTTGATTGTTGTTCTTGTTGTTGTTGGACTAAATGAACATATGCATATGGCGATTTGTATATACACCCATTTTGGGTTGTAGGACTTGACATTGGACTCATACACATATGCATATGGACTTGTGTACATACCCATTTTGGGTTGTAGAACATACAACTTGAACTACTTGGACTAAGAATATGCATATGAATGATTGAACCCAAGTTGGGGATTCTTTATTTTAGTTGCTTGTTCTTTTTTATTAATCATATGGGTGTAAGAAAAAAGAACCCAACTTGGATGCTAATTCTATTGTAGTGATAAAGAAACAATTTAAGTTATTAGTTGTAGAATGTTAAAAAGATCACTTTTTATGTTGATTAATTAGTGTAGAAAGAACCCAACTTAGTGTAGTTTATGTTGTAGTTATTGGAGAAACAATTTGAAGGCCCTTGATTATAGTATGATAAAGAACCCATTTTTGGGGTTAGTATTAATAGACCTCATTTTTGTTGTTAAAGATCTAGTCTTACTAATTCTAGTCATAAGAGATAAGTTTTAGTAATTGTTGTGTGTTATTTTTGCTTCTACATTATAAAGGATTAGTTCCTTGTAGCATGTCTATTTTACTTTATGTTAGAGAAGACTATTTAGTTTCATGTTTAGATTGTTGTAGGAAAGCTATAAATCATGTTTGATTATTGTAGAATTGGTACTCATACTTTCTACTATGCTTAACTTGTTGTCGGAATTAAAGTAAGCATCCATGCTTAGTTGTAGTAATTTTTCATGTTTAAATAAGTATCCATGTTTAGATTGTTGTAGGAAAATTATATACTATGTTAAATTATTGTAGGATTGATACTTATGCTATATATCATGTAAGAATGTTGTACAATGATGCTAAGTAGTATACCATGTTTAGAATGTTGTAGAATGTATACCATGCTTAGGTCGATACTTAAGTAGTATACCATGTTTAGAATGTTGTAGAATGTATACCATGCTTAGGTCGATACTTAAGTAGTATACCATGTTTAGAATGTTGTAGAATGTATACCATGCTTAGGTTGATACTTAAGTAGTATACCATGTTTGGAATGTTGTTGGTTCATGCTTGAAATGTATACCATGCTTAGGTTGATACTTAAGTAGTATACTATGTTTAGAATGTTGTACGTTCTTACTTAAGATGTATACCATGCTTTAGGTTGGTGCTTAAGTAGTATACCATGCTTAGGAAGGTTGTAGATTCATGCTAAGTATATATCCATGCTTAGATTGTTGTAGGATTAATGTTTAATTTACCTGCCATACTTAGGAATGTTGTAGATTCATGCTAAGTATATATCCATGCTTATATTGTTATAGGATTAATATTTAAATTACCTATCATGCTTAGGAATATTGTAGATTCATGCTAAGTATATATCCATGCTTAGGTTGTTGTAGGATTAATTTTTAAATTACCTACCAAGCTTAGGAATGTTGTGGATTCATGTAAGGTTGTATACCACGCTAATTGTTGTAGGTTAAAGTAGTAAAGGAAATCATGCTTGTTGTATACCATGCTAAATTATTAATACTCATGGGTAAGTTGTAGCAATTAACCATACTTAAATCTAGTAGCTATTCATGCTTTAACTTATAGTAGCTTCCTACTTAAGTTGTATCCATGCTTGTAATTGTAGTGTTTAGCAAAGAAACTATTCATGTGGTAGTTATAGTATTAACTATCACATTGTAGTTGTAGTGTTAGCAAAGAAACTTTCAAGTTGTAGTTGTAGTGTTAATGAAGAACCTTCATGTTATAGTTGTAGTGTTTAGTAAGAAACTATCATGTTGTAGTTGTGATGTTAGTGAAAAACCACCATGTTGTAGTTGCAATATTGTGTTGTAAAGTAGTTCTAGTTAATCCCCTAGAAGGAATCCCATGGTTGAGATTACATAATTAGAGTCATGCATGCTTGGATGGTGTATTGTAGCATTCTAGTTAAAGAACCATGCTTAAATTGTATATGGTAGTGAAGGATCAAAAAGGAACCGTGAACCCATGCATCTAGCCCCTAGGTAATTCTAGCTCAAACTTGAGAGAGAACCCAAGAATCTAGTTGCATGTAGTTCTAGTTCGTTTTGGGGAAAAGAAACCGTGGATTCTAGTTGTGTGAGGTTTTAATTGAAATTGGACCTTATCATGGGGGAATTCCTCATCCTTATGGGTAATAAGGGTTGGGAAGGTCACTAGTAACTGTTAGCTCGATAAAAGTTGTTATGTCGCTTTGGGCTTCTCATTGGTAGAATGCATGTTTTGGACTGTTAGTAGATTCTTCTGTTGCTTCTAATTATAAAAGATCAAGTTTGCTAGTAAGAACGTTTGGTTGCTTCTAAGTTTGATTACCTGTATTGTTGTTTTTGTATGTGGTTGTGCCCGTATGTGGCTCGACTGGCCTGTATGTAGCTGTGGATCTCATACGTAGCTTATTTGGCTCGTATATATATTCTTGCTCGTACGCGGCTCGACCGGTCCGTAGGTAGTTATTGGTCTCATACGCGGCTTATTTGGCTGGTATGTATGTTGTTGTCTCATACGAAGCCCGCCTGGCTCGTAGGTAGTTGTTGGTTCATAGGTAGCTTATTGGCTCGTATGCGGTTGGTTTACTCGTATATAGCTTATTAGCTAGTATGCAGTTTGTTGTGCTCGTCTATGGCGATACTGTTACCCTAGGGGCTATCGACCATCAAGACATATGTTTTCATACTCCTAAGCGACTGTGGACGAGTCACTTCTTGTGTACCGTCGGATCTTAACTGGTGTAGGTTGATCGCGGACCGGAGTATAGATGAAATCCAAGTTCAGGGTAGTGGCATGCAGGTACATTCGTATTGCCGGGATTTTGGATCGATAGGCCATGAATCAGATCCTTAGGGATTCTCGTAAGTCTAGGATGAGCAGCCTAGTAGAATTGTCTTGCGAAGTCTAACTTAAGACTCAGCATGTTGTGTAAGTTCTGTTGTCATCCTTCAGTTGTTTAGGGTTAGTGACATGATAAAGTAGTAACCTATGACTTTTACTACTTAGCCATTATTATTATCATCTTTCGCCGAAGGGAAGGAGTTGGTGTTAAGGGTGATTCCTCATGATCCAACCTATCCTATAGGCCTGCATTAGGCGGTGTTATTGGATTGTACCCTTCGTGTCAAAGGGATACGGTCTGTGCCTTCTCACGACTTGGGAGCACGGGATCCGTATCTCATTTGTTAATTTCTGAAGTGTCTTGATAAGCGGGAGCGATTCCTGTCAGAGCCAGGGGGATGGACCCCCCCCCCCCCCCCGGAACTCCGTCTTAGCTTGTATCTAAGGGCGAGGGGCCATAGACTACTGTCTGGCTAGGGGGCGGCTGGGAGGCTTCGAGCTAACCTGATTTCGCAGTAACTCCAAGGATTCGTCAGATATTTGAGGAAGGTCTGGTATGCCTGGCAGAACTAGATCATTGTAGGGCCACCTCCTCAGTCATGTCTAATCTTCAGAAACAAGTTGAGTACAAGAGTAAAACTCATAGCATGGATTCAAATCTCTATAATGAAGAGACAACTTGAGATGGATGCATGTAGTATGAGCTGCATGTTGCTTCGGAGACTTGCTGGCATTAGAATATGAGCATCCTAGCTTTAGTCAATATTGCATTAGATTCTATTCATAGCACTCATGAACACTTAAACTACACTGACACATTTGCCATGTTTTTGTATGTTTGTTTTGGGAGATTCACTGCTAAGTTATCAGCCTTAAAGCGTCAGTGAATACTGACGTCTCCACTTTAATAGGTACTGGCTCGTAGAAGTACAGGTGCAAGATTCAGGAGGACTCAAGGCAAGGATAGCGAGGAGTCGATGTCAATTAAGTTCTGCTGTAATATTATGTTGATTATCTATTAGTTGAAAAGTACTCAAGTGAGAATTACCAAGTGTTGTTCTTCATTTCTTGTACTCTGATGTAAGTTGTTGAAAGTTGTAACACTTGGGATTGTAAAGGTATTATTGTAACACTGTTGTAATGTATTGCAGTTGTATAACATTCAGACTTTTAATACATTTGTGTTGAATAAAAAGTTTTAAATTTTTCTGTTTTTCTGTGTATTGTGACTAATTGAATGAAAAGGTCCTGGCTCGTGTCTTGAATTCTCCATATAGGAAGTTCGGGGCGTTACACTCCTCACCTCTGAAACTGACTTGGGAACTTGCCAATCCTTCACAGCTTCAACCTTGGACGGATCCACTGAAATACCATCGCCCGAGATAATGTGCCCCAAGAAGGTAACTCTGTCGAGCCAAAACTCACACTTGCTGAGTTTTCCATAGAGCTGATTCTCCCTCAAGGTCTACAGAACCAACCTGAGATGCTTAGCATGATTCTCCCGGTTCCGAGAATACACCAGAATGTCATCAATGAGGACCACCACAAATCTATCCAGGAACTGGGAAAAGACCATGTTCATCAGACTCATAAATACAGCTGGCGCATTCGTGATCCCGAACGGCATCATATGATACTCATAGTTCTCATATCTAGTCCTGAACGCAGTCTTCTGTACATCATTCGCCTTTACCTTGACCTAATGATACCCAGAACGAAGATCAAACTTCGAGAAGAAAGCTGCTCTGCCCAACTGATCAAATAAGTCATCGATCCTAGGCAGTGGATGCCAGTTCTTCACAATAACACTGTTCAGTTCCCGATAATCAATGTACAGTCGATGACTACCATCCTTCTTGTTGACAAAAAGAATTGGAGCACCCCACGACAAAACACTGGGTCTGATGAACCCCAAATCAAGCAACTCTTGAATCTGCACCTTAAGTTCTGCTAACTCAACCGTTGCCATCTTGTAGGGACTCTTCGATATCGGCGCTGTACCAGGCTGAACTTCAATACCGAACTCCACATCCCTATCAAGGAGTAAGCCAGGCAACTCCTCTGAAAAACATCCAGAAATTTCGGTACTACTAAAGGCGCAGCTTCACAACCTGAGTGCAATTCCATCGCACAATCCTCCTGATCAACTGCAGTCTTAGCTCGGCCAAGGGGCATTTCTCCGGCATGGAACTCAAACTCTGTGCGGCCTGGGATTCAGAACACAACTTTCTTGGCATGGCAATCAATAATGGCGTGGGACTCACCCAACCAATTCATACCGAGAATGACATCGAATTCTGAATTCCCAATTACAATCAGGTCAGCCTTAAAATCTGCGCCGCCAATAATCACGGGACTCTACTTGCACTCCCAGGAACAAACAACAACACCGCCACCTGTGACAATGTTCCAAGCCTTTGACATAATGCTCCACTACAACTGATGGCGAGCCATGAAGCGGGAAGAGACGAAGGAATAGGTTGCCTCGAAATCATAGAGAACATGAGCAGGGAAAGAACAAACGAGGACAACACCTAAGAGAGAATCAAAAGCATGAGGAAAAGGGATTGATGATCAAGGGGTGTGGAAAACACAATGCATAAAGATAATATGAAAGAATAATGCAAGACGAGTGAAAGAAGTAAAAGAAAACAAAAAATACAAAAATACCTTCAACAACTCCTTCAGCTGACTCAGCCTCAATAGCTATCAGGTTGAAAGTCTAACCTCTCCTGGGGACAGTGGTCCTCTGACTGACACCCTGGCGCTGCGGGAGAAGCGGTGGCCTAACTAGACCACGAGCTGGGGCTACCTGCTGAGCTGAACCCTCGGCTGGAAGAGCCATCTGCTGCTGTGGGCAATCCCGCACTGAATGGTTAGTAGCGCCACATCTGAAGCATTGGCGGTTGACGCACCTACAGTTCCTGCGATCATGCCCAGCTAACTGGCAGAAATCACGGAAACTAGCTCCCCAAGAAACTGTAGAAGAGTAGGGCCAACAGAGTATGGAACAGTCCACTAGGGAAGAGCCAACCTGCCACGAGCTTGCTCCTCAGATCGAGCTGCCGTATGTATGCAAGTAGAGAGAAACGAGATGCATGTGAATATCTCGCTCAAGCCCTAGCGTGAATCTACGAGCCATGTCCTCTTTGTTTGCCATAAGAACGGCTGCGAAGCGGCTAAGTCTGGTAAATTCCGCTGCATACTCATCCACAGACCTGGAGCCCTGCTTCAAGAATGTCTCATATTACAACATTGCATAAACAATATGTAACAAAAATTCCAAAATAGAACAACGACCAACCTATTTCAGGGCCAGGAACTATTGCTCCATTTCAACCCGAGTGCTGCTAGGGAAGAACTTCTCCAAGAAGCTCCTAGTGAACGTGGCCCAAGTAATAGGCCGTTCGATCCTTTTGGACTCTGACCTCCACCAAATGTGAGCCATGTCCACCAGTTGGATGGTCACCACATCCACTCGATCAGCATCAGCAACTCTTGCCACCAAAAGCAACTACTCAGTCCGGATCAACCACTGTTTGGCCTCCAAAGGCGTCTCAGTGCTGGAAAATCTGTCAGGATGCATTCTCATAAAATCTGTAACTGTACTCAGACGAGGAGGGAGAGCTACCTTTGTAGGCACAATAGGATTTGGAACTCGGACAGCTTCCAAAGCAGTCATCACAAGGTCACTGTGGTTTTGCTTTATATTGATCAACCACTCCAACACATTGGTAACAACCTCAAACCCGGGTTGATCTTCCTGAGAACGGGAAGTGGAACCTCTCTGAGCCATGGTCTGCACAAGGTCAAAAACAATCACCATCCAGATCAAAGTTAATTATAATTTATTTATGTATGCATGGTTTGTGTACTGTTGAGCCAATCCTAGATCAAGCCCAAACTTGTCTAACATATTATTCAAACTAATACATTAGCCGAACCTGGTTCTCTGATACCACTAAAAACCTTGTCACACCCCGCTTCCCAAAAAAGAGAATACAGAATACGGATACGTGATAAAATCCAGCGAATGATTATCATCATCCATAAGCTGTCAAGATCTTTACAATATTTCACAGAAATAACAAAAAGTAAACAAGGAGAAACCAACCATGCATGCATGAATGAATCAATATGCCAACAGAATTTACTTAAAAAAAAATTTAACAATCTCAAATAAATCAAATCTGGAACAAGTCATAAATCCTGGATCGAACTGCCCAATACAAAATTCATGTAGCAAATACATTTATTTAAAATAAGTAACAGGAAATAATAATAGCAAGAAATCCCGCAACTAGAATCTCAGATCACCTACTCCATCAGGCAGCTGATCACCATAATCTACAATTTAATAAATTGCAGGAAAAGAAAATAGAAACAAAACACCCGTCAATGCAAGTTATAGGCCGCTTGTAGTGCAGGCACAAGTATAGGAAAAATAAACAGATATAGAGTAACAACAGAAATGAACATAACATGGAGTAGATATGACAGCAAAGCAGAATGTCTAAAATGAATCAGGAAACGGAATCCAGTAACATGGTGTGCTAACAAGTACAGGTAATATGTAACAGTTGTCGAGTATCATGCAAACAGGTAAATAGATAACAGATGTCAGGTTTCATGCAAACAGATAAACAGATAACCGATGTCAGGTTATGTCAAGTCTTGTATTTATTTCTATCTAGGTAGCACTTCATGCGTTCCATCCATTTACCACATGGTTGCTACGTTCAAACAAGCTTGCGTTTGGATTTCGTAGTGGACTGTATAGGACTGTGTGCTCATGTATCAGATAACAGATAACAGATACAGATAGAACCTACGAGTCCTCTTCTGAGTACACTTACCTATAAGGAAGTGTGCAATCTGGTAATCAGATAAACAGAATCATGTATCATGTAGTCAAGAATACGTAACAGATAACAGATAATAGATAACAGGTCGAAAACACGGTCCCCCTTCCAAGTACACATTTCTATATTTTCCACTACTGGATCTTTTCCTTAACCCCGACTTGATTATTTATTATTATTACCAAACAGGCATGTATGTGTGCAAAACAAGGCAAGAATAACATGGTATAATCAAGTAACAGATTCAGTTGGAAGATAAACATGTATAGGTGACAGACAACTCATAAAAGGGTAGGACAATGAAAATTCTAGTTCAGGATAGCAGGATAGTACTACACCAAATCTGGAATTCCCATTGCCACAAATATGCAAATCAAGATCCGTCAAAAAATCTGGCAAATAGACTCTCAGCAGAATTCAGCAAATATATATAAGTCATATGGTATTTTACAAAAATAGGACTCAAAACAGAATTGTATCTAGAAAACATGTTTAGCCAGAAATCAGAAGTTTGTATTCATAAATAGGAAAACATCATAAAAACTTATGGATTAAATTCACGAAAAATCAGGGGTATTCCCTAGTATGTTTAGTATCATTAAATATAATTTCATAATTTTCTAATATAGATAGTATAGTCAAATAAAATTAGAAGACAACAAGATGCAGCAAATTTGTAAATATGAAATCATAAACACAGCAGTACTAAAAGAGTAACAGATTACAAAATATAAATATAAATCCAGATCCGTCAAAAAGGTGATAAAAAAGAAACAGCGGGCTACAATTCATAATTACAAAGTTTTTATAAACAGCAAGTAGAATATGGTTGAAATTAAGGTTCTTTACTAAACCGCATGAAAAATCTACAAGTAAAGTATTTATTTGCAAGCATAGAATAGTTTATAAAAGTCATCAATTAAATCCACAAAAATTAGGAGTTAATCCTAGTCAAGTCTAGTTGTACTCAGCAAAAATGTTGGATCAAAATATTATCTTTATCATCAGTATAAAAATAAATTACTCTCCAGAATTCACATAAAACCAAATCCGGAATTTTCTAGACCTCTGTAGTAAAACAACAATAACTTGCAACTCACAAATAGAAACTGATATCTGTCAGAAATTCTGGAAAGTAGACAGAATTCCATATAATTCATATTCACAAATAATTTTCATATACCGACCTTAATAGGGTCTCAAATACTAAATAAAAATGGGATAACAGCAAAAATTGAAATATTCTTTATAAATAAAATCAACTAGTTTATATATAACACATCCAAATCATAGTACTTTATGTTCAAGCAACATGGTATAGGGTATTTAACAGATCTACAACAGGATATACTACCAGTAACACGTCAAACATGCAACATTCACACATCATATTATGGTTCCCAACTAACATACGTATATGCAATAGGAACTAATTAGATCTAAGTCTAAAATTTTATGTCGTGTGTGTAACGAGACAACTAGGATGGATCACACATAGAGATAAGATCTAACAAGGATTTTCAAGAGAATGGATCTTGAAACAACTACAATATAGGCGGTATTTAGTACTTGTATATGCAATAGAAAAGCATACAAGTTACTTGCCTGGAGATTGAAGACAAAAACGATGAGGAGACGAGAATAACGGAAAGGAATTCCTGGGCACGAACTCAAGCAAACGAATCACGAACACACGATCACAATCGCAATCACAAACCCAAGGCACGGTTCTCGATGATCAAGATAATGATGATGAAGATCAAGAGATCCAACGGTCGAGATCTCACTCGACCAAAATGATCAAACAGCAAGCACACGAGGAGAGGCAGCCGGGGTCGGGTGTGGGGACTGCGAGGAGGACGACAGGGCTACCGGCATCGAGAGTGATAGCGGGAAGGCAGTCGCAGTTGTTGTGGGAGCTGCTGTCGCTGCTGGCTTCGAGAGAGGAGAAGGGAGGCGCGACTGGTGAGGTGCTGATGTCGTCGAAATAGGACACAGCGCAGGAAGGCGCTGCTGTCTGTTGCTGGTCGACGTCGAGACGGGGAGGCACGGCACGGCGAGGTTGTGCTACTACTGTCTGCATTGCGTCGGGAGGAGGAAAAGATAGGCGGGGTGCATGGGGATGAGGATCGGGAGGTAGGGGATGAGTTTAGAAGAGCTGTTAGGGTATAATATGGTGAACAGGGTTAAAGCTATATATATATATATATATATATATATATATATATATATATATATATATATATATATTGAGAATTAGGTTTAGATGGGGCTGACGGGTAGGGTAATTAGATAGTGGAGTTTAAATGGGTTTAGGGGATTTTTAATGGGATATTGGGTTTAATAACAAAATCCAAATAAATAAATAAAAAATACGATGACCCAACATAATGAGATGGGAACAAAATGAATAATATAAAATAGGACATGAACAATTGAAATAATGAGAATCAAAATAATGGCTCGGTCAATCAGAGACGAAACCATAGGCTGACAATTGAATCAAGAAGATCAAATAAAGAGACGACAAATCAAATAGATGAATATATTGAAAATGAAGATCAAATACATGGTTCCAAAAATAGCAACGAATACAATATGAATAAATACACAAAAAAAAGAAAAATACATCTAAAATACATAATATGAAAAACAGGGGTTACTATGAATAATCGGACGGATAGAAGAGCAGATGCCCCACAGCGGCTAGAAAGTAGATCCTACACTAGATTGTGCATGCCCCGTGCTCAGCGAGGACACTGATTTCTAAAGGGGGGTGTATGTAACATCCCTTAATTTCTAGAACTATAGTATAATATATATATATATATATATATATATATATATATATATATATATATATATAAGAGGCAATGACATGAATTGTAAATAAAATTAAAGAGGGGATAGAGGGCCCACACGGTTTGAAGCAACAGTAAAAGTGTTATGTGGTTTGAGGGCGATGTCATGCTGACGTCACCCTATTGGTGGGTGGGGGGGGGGGGGTCGCACCCCGTTGAAGTAAAAGGTAGGCACTGCTATTCTCTCTCACTTGATGATGTGGGAATGGGCCCACTAGCGTGGGCTGTGTGCTTCTCACGGGATTCAAGAGGAGATTGAGTGTGAGATTAGTCCCATATCGGGAGTAATACTAGATTAAAATAATATAAATATATTAGCCTATGATCAAGAGTCACTTAATTGGTTAACCACCTTTTGAGAGGCAGCCTGTGGTGGGCAGTTATACTATAAGTATTAATTTGTCTTCTAAAAATAATAAAAATTATCTGAGTATTGGGGCGGGGCGTTACAAATGGTATTAGAGCCGACTTTCGACACCGAGTGTGGGAGAGCCGTGAGTTATGGACTCCAGAATGATCGGCGAAGTGACACAATCCCCAGTATTCCGGGACGATGGATATAAAGGCCACAGAATGATCCGCGAAGTGGGATTGGTCTCCAGTATTCCAAAGACGAGAGTGACGCTCACGGACTGCTCCACATCGACTAGAAAGGAGGATCCTATACTAGATTGTGTATGCCCCGTGCTCAGTGAGGACACTGATTTCTAAAGGGGGGTGTACGTAATACCCCGTAATTTCTGAAGGATATAATATAAATATATATATAATATATGTGTGATGAGAGAGAAGGAAGGGGGGCCCATGGGTTGATTTACAGCAGATATGAAGCTGCTGTGGTGCTGACGTCATGATGACGTCAGCGGAGCGTGGGTGCCCGCCCGTTGTGAAGGAAAGCAGAGATGCTGCTGTTGGCTTTGTGAGTGCAATGTGTACATGGGGGGGACCACAAGGGCTCACTGTACACAGGATTGAAAAAGAGGGAATGTGTTTGAGATTAATCCCATATCGGGAGTAATACTAGATTAAAATAATATAAATATAATAGCCTATGATCAAAAGTCACCTAATTGGTTAACCACCTTTTGAGAGGCGGCCTGTGGTGGGCAGTTGTACTATAAGTATTAATTTGTCTTCCAAAAATAATAAAAATTGTCTGAGTATTGGGGCGGGGCATTACAAAGGGATGGACCCCTATACTTCCATTTATGTTCTGAGTTATCAGTGCAAATAGGGAGTAAGAGTTTAAATCTAGGGTCGTTGGCAGAGTAGGGGTGGCCCTACGATGCGCCTTATGTTCACGATAACTTTGAATAGAGGTAGGAATCGAGAAGGACCATTATCCTGTCAGAGTGGAGAAGGACCATGATCTGAACGAGTAGAGTGACCACTGCCGTTCAGAATGGAGAAGGACCATGATCCGATTATAGTAGTGGTGATAGACTGCACTGATTGCAACTCTACTAAGTCACTAGACTTTTGCCAGGAACAGAAATGAGTACAAGAGTAGGATGCATGGCGAGGGATCGAACCCTACAATCAGGAGAGGAAAACTCTTTGGGAAGTATGTAGTATGAGATGCATACGTTTTCATTGAAGATGATTTTGGGAAAATATGTAGTATGAGATGCATACGTTCCCAAATGAATTACTTTACAGTAAGTGCATCGTGCACATTCTTTGTTTTGTGCATTAGATTAGGCCATGACATACATCGATACTGGTTTGACATCACTTTTTCCATTGCATCAGATATTTGGTTGTTGAGGTTTGGAATCACTATATTATGGCATAGAGAGAATGGTTGTATATAGAATTGCGTCAGTTGTATTGAACTGACGTGCCCGCAGTCTCTCTAGTTGCAGGATTGCAATTTGGGGAGCGCGAGGGAGAACTCAAGCCACGGGGAGCATCCAAGTGAAAGTTAGTGTCCAATTTTATTGTATATTCTTGTTGTACCAATTTATTATAATTGTTGTAATCATTGGACATTGTAATAACAATTTGATGTAATACAAGTTTTTAATTTCTTGTAATTTTTGTGTGTTGTGACTCATTTGAAGCAAAGATTCTGGCTTGTGTCACGGGTTCCGGGTATTGGGAACTCAGGGCATTACATAGGCGCCATTTTAGTTTATTAGGGTGGAAAATCCAGGACATAAACAGCACAATAAAAAATCTTCAAATAAAATAATATTGGGCTGCTGGCCAAAAATAAGTTGTAATGGTGAATATTGATGAAAAGCAGTTGGCAGAATATGAACAATACTGTTGCACGTAATATGACATGTCCTCAAGAAGAAGTTGGTAATTTTGATCTTAAAAGTAAGGATCGAGCTATCAATTGTAAATATTTAATAAAAGACTTGACAACCCATTTTTTGTATGCCTATGTGCAACTGGATGCTCAACATCGATGCTAATAGACATGCAATAATCATCAATTCTTAGGGATGTAAATTTGCCGACATTATTAAGACGAATCATCTTAATTTGATAATTAGGAAGTTGTGCCTTCAATTTTATATTTTGTACAAGTAACTTAGCAAAATCAATTGATCGAGTTAAAAGTAAGGAAGTAAGTGACCATCTGGATGATGCGTAAAAAAGACCATAAAATATCTAAATGGCCTACATGGTGGATGAATAGGTCCACATATATCCCCTTAAGGATATGTTGTAAAAACGTTGGTGATTCACTAATAACATTTATTGGGGATGGTCTTACAATCAGTTTTCCTTTTGAGCAAGCATCACAAAAACAATCACTTATTAAGGGAATTTTATGATTTTTTAATGGATGCCCATTAGAATTTTCCATTATTCAACGCATCATTGTTGACTCCGGATGACCAAGTTGGTCATGCCAAAGCATTCAAATCTTTGTGTCACTAAACTTCTGGTTCATCACGACATTTGACTATATCGCCTTTATGGTTCTAAGGTATAGTCCACATGAATAAGCAGGAAGTTTTTCCTTTACATGCTTCTGACATGAAATTTCAAAAGTGATTTATAAATATTCTATATCACCATCATTAATTGTTTTGATATGAAATCGATTAAGGCGTATGTCCTTAAAACTAAGCAGATTTCTTCTAGATTTAATGGAATATAATGCATCTTTGATATAAATATTTGATCTCCCAGGTATAATTATATGAGCTCTTCCGGAGCCATCAATCAGGTTTGCACTCCCTGAAATCATATTAATATTTGCTTTTGCTAATTTCAAATTCGAAAAATACTTTTTATTTCGAAAAACTGTATGTGTTATTCCACTGTCTGCTAGACATAATTCTCCATCTTTCATCTAGGAATTGCTTGAAGTCATGTATCTTCATATAAATAAAAATTCATATGTAGATAATCAAATAAACATTCATAAGTAGATAATCAAGTAAAAACTAAGTAAATATTTATTGAATTGAAAACATAAGAATTACAAGTTGAAGAAAATAAAACGATGATTAATATTGAAAGACAGTAGCTATTTTAAATAACATATGATCAAACTAGTTGACATTGACGTTGACATTTCCATCCTTGAAGTTACCACTGTTACAATTTTCATCACTGTCATTTCCATTCTCAACTAAATAATCAACTCCATTTGGTTATGCAAAGAAATTAGAAACATCCAAATGGGTTTTCACAACAGGTGCTTCAAAACCATCATCATAGAGATCATCAAAACATAATATACTACAAAATACAATACCGGATTGAGAGCCCACAAACTTCACTAGGAAATTAGAACTTGGTGATGATAACGTCTTGTGAAATCAGAAAAAATATATTATAAAACTGTAAGAACTATTGAGAGGGTAGTGAAGATAGTTATTCTAAAAAAAAAATTGTTCTTACTCATTCATCTATTCATATTCACAAGGCTTCTATTTATATGCTTACAAAGTAATACTCACTCCGTTTCACTTTAAGTGATATTCACGAGTTTTGCACACAGATTAAGAAAAGGTGAGATAAACATTTGTTTCCCTCCACACCCTTATTAATAAGTCTCCATGATTTAATTACTAATTCTTTTTCCAATACAGATTCTGATTTCAAAAAATTATAATTAATATTTTCTCAGTACAAATTCTGTTTTCAAGAGAAAATAGAATTATTAATTATTCTTCCAATACAGTTGGTATTAAATTTTTGGAGAAAATAAAATCTAGAAAGTTGAAATTACAATTTTCTACGAATATTTGATAGGATTAAGATGAATAATTAAGACAAAATTTCAACATAAACAAGGGTTTTCTTGAATTAAAGAAAAACACTAAAATGGTAATGCTTTAGCCACTACCAATTTTCTTATCCAAACACTAAATCAATTTAGTCACGTTAGATTTAAATTGATTTTCTTCTCCAAAAATTAAAGAAAGACACTATAAAATTGATAAATATATTATTTTAAAAGATTGTCTGGTTATACATTCTCTGCTAGAAAACTAAAATGGTAATGATTATCCTCCATAGCCTTTTAAAAAAAAATCATTTAGCTTTTTGCACCAAATACGAAAAAACAATTATGTAAATTTATTCTCTAGCTTTTTAAAATGACATCAGAACAAAAAAAAATGATTTTTTAAAGTTTTCCAACTTATTTTTAAGTTAAACAAATTACAGAAATTAAAATCTAAATGTGTCAAAAATCTATTTTTAGGGTATCTATGATTTTATTCTTTTGAATAAGCAACCCTATGAGTAAGATGGCATAAGACGGCAAGCAAGGATGGGATATTATGGGAAGATAGAATTTTCAAAAGATGAAAGACAACATCTTCTCCAACCCTCCTTCTCCTCCTTTTCAACCCCTCATCTTCTCCTTTACCTTTGAACCCATTGTCAAGAATCCTATCTTCTTTAACTTTTAACTTTTAACCCATCTTCAAGAATCGTCTTCTTCATTGCCGACTACTGTTTCGACTGGCTGCTACCCTTTCTTCTAACCTCGGACCTCTGACTTTATTTTCATATGCTGTCGGAGTTGGAGCTCAGTGGGTGCAGACCCAACGAGAGGGTCCGCCACACTCCCGCAACCACAACCACCCTCCCCCCCCAACCCAACTTCCGATACTCATCTTCCACCCCCTCACAAACCTGAACCGATGACATTCTCACCTCCAACACTGGTTCCAAGCCCAAATCCAAAAACTACCGTACAGTCTTACACGGGGAGGGTGAACCCTCGGGGCTCAGAGGTGCTATCTCCCCTCAGCGGGCACATCGAAATGCATAGCCTAGGCATGAGGGGAGAGGCCCAAATCATCATTGCCCGACAGAAGAGCTGCAGCTGAGAGGATGGGCCCAAAGAGTGGGTCCTCCTACTGGCCAGTATCGGCGTAAGAGAACCCCCACAGTGGGCCGGCATCACGCTCAACAACATCAACAACATTACAGCACAGAAGTGCATTACAGGGACAACCACAGGGACACTTTTGCAAGAGATAAAGAAAGAAACTACAGAGATACAACTCACAAACCTCATCATCACAGGGAACCAAGAACACATCACAGCGAGTCTAACCAGCACCTCTACAATCACAGAGAGCAAGTACGTTCAATCACCCCGCCAAAACCAACAACGACAATGCACCACCACCCACCTCCAAATGCTACCACACACCCATTGGAACCCATCAAGCAACACCAACTCCAACCTCTTGCTCCCCCCCCCCCCCAACTCCCACCAACTACCGCCAAGAAAGCTGGCCCTTAGCCTTCCAATGTCCAGCATTGTATGGGCCCAAAGAAGGGGTCCAAACGATGGAGCTAAGGAGGGTGTGCGACTACCTCTGATTGGGGTAGAGGCAGAGAATTGGCAGGAAGTTATTCACAAAAGAAAAAGAAATTCCAAATCTCCACCTCCAGCACCAAAGGAATACAGAAAGCAGCAGAGAAAGGAAAAGCACAAACCGATGCCATGCTTCAACTGTGGAGAGTTGGGACACTATCGGTCGGATTTCACCAAAGAAGTGTGATGCCTGAGGTGTATGATGTGGGGTCATATGTCCTACGACTGCACAAATATCGTCACTTCCAACGATGATGAAAAGAGGTGAGTGTACAGGGGTAGGTCATCTGACAACCCAGCGACGATCAAGCTTGCAAACAGTCTCGCTACTATAAAAAATAAGGGAAAATGGCTTAGTTAGTGGTGCGCGGTGGCACGAGTGACTGCAGGAAGACCATCGGAGGCCCATGTTCTCGAAGCTTTGAATGCGAGATGGCCAATGAAGGCGCACCGTGACTGGGTTGTCAAGAGAATGTGTCCCCTTCAGTTTTTGGTCTCTTTCCCTTCACCACAAAAGATGATGGAGATCACCGGAATAGCAACAGTAGATTTTGGATATTTCAAGATGGATTTTAAAGCTTGGTCACGAGCTTCGGTGCTGAAAGACCTCAGGGGATAGATACTGGGTGTGGATTCACAACGTACCATTGTATTTTTGGAAGAAGGATGCTTTGCAAGAGATGGACTCTAACTTTGGCACAGTGGAAGAAATCGACGAGAAGATCATTCGCCGATCGGAAATAGTATCGGCAAGGATACTGATCAGAAGTAGGGACATCACTTTAATGCCGAGATTCACAAAAGTGTTCTCCTATGAGGATTCCTATCTCATACGCTTTGTCCTCGACAAACGCGCAGAGAGAGAGGCGGAAGCAACCTCCATCACGTCTCCATCGCATACATCATCCCTCAGAGATGGCCGTAGCTATAAGCAAGTAGCGTCACCAACATGGGAGCTCACTATCGACGGGACCCATGAAGTGGAGCGAGCCCATCGAGAGGTGATCAAGGCGGCCAGAGAGATGGATACTCAACGGGAGGCTACAGCGAATGGATCAGAGAGGGTTAGATCAGGGAGGGACGCCGGTGATCAACTTCGAAGGCAGACCAAGGGATCCAACGGCCAAGATGACCCAAGCCCAGATTTGGTTAACCTCCCACTTTCAGGGGTGAATCAGAAAAAGGGGAAGTGGTAGATAGCTCAAAACGGAAATTAGTTGCTGTAAAGTGGTCAAGCACTGCGTGCAGGTAAGGAAGGACTTGTTGTGGAGCAGAGAGGGGAGACAGAGCTTGCATGCCCCAAAATGGCAAGCACCAACCCCGTAATGCTTCGGGACAAGAGTTGGTGAGGGACAGTGCCAGCGTGGGGAAGAAGCCAAGCTAGATAGCTCCATCCACCAGGGAGTGGGTAGATAGGGTTTGGAAAGCACCAGAAAAGCAAAAGGTGGCATCTTTGGATCAAGAGCACCAGGATTCAGAGCCTATTTTGGGGAAAGCGATGAGTAAAGTGCTGGATGCTCACAGAGAAGAAAACCCAAAGGATACTGAGAAGATAGGGACCCCTGGTGCTCGAGATTTGAAGACACCTAAGAATGGTAAAGAAGTCAAAGAAGAAGGAAGAGCTCCCTCTGCTATGAAGCTTAAAGAGAAAGGAGATTTGGATTTAGCGCTCACAGCTTTGGTCACTCCGCCCAAAGTATCGAAGCCCACGAAGTCTGCAGCGACCAACGTGCCCACCAACCATATGGTGCCAGGTGGGAGGGGGATGAGAATACCGCCAAGGTTGACAGGGGAGTGGGTGCGAAACTCGAGAGTTGCGGTATGATGTACCGCAGAAATGAAAAGAGAAGTGAAGTGGTACCGACGTATTTGGGTGGGCTTTATATAGGCGTTAATGGGCCTATAGAGGGGCCCAAAATGCTTATTTTATCCCCTGCAAAAAGCAACTCTATTTCTTTGAACAATCAGACAGGTACTGGGCCCATCGAGGGGTCCACCACAGGAGGCACCACTATTCTTGAAGAGGCTTCGGTAAATTGTGGGCTCAATAAGGAGTCCACATTGAGAGAATCTACTCTACAGCTGGAAAATCAACATGCAAAAAGTGATGAGGATCGGGAAGGGCGCTTAAACCTGGACGAAAAATTCTCATTTACAGACGATGAGTCAGAGGAATTAGAGTATATTGCTGATACACAAGGGGACATCTCACTAGAGATGGTCTTATCCACACTTCCAGAATCAGCACCAGGAGTCAGTACTGGTTCGTCTCGCAGGACGGTTGGGTTCAGAGTACAGCAGTCGCCTAAGAGGGCTCATGTGGAGTCCCTGGATGACTATTTGGAGGTAGCAGCGGTAGCCAAAGCTGCCAAATTCGATGACGGAGGTACGAAAATTTTCTTGGCTACTGTATTAAATTTTATGTCAGATGCTGAAGTTTTTTTCCTAGCTAAAACCTGTGGTTTGGAAGTGAATGACACAGAACGCAATGCATTACTTCTCAATAAAATTAGGGGTTGGGAAACAGAAAGAGCTGAGTCTAGTTACCAGAAAGAACTAGGATCTAGCTCTGGGTTGATAGAAGTCTCTGAATTTGATATCGGTCCCACACCCACACCCACTGTCTACTAAGACACGGTTCCCCAATGAATACACTATTCTGGAATGTCAGGGGGCTGGGGGATAGAGGGAAATGAGATATGGTTAGGGACTTCATTAACAAGTCCAAAGCAGAAGTGGTAGGGTTACAGGAGACCAAACTTGCGCACGGGGCCAAACTCAAAAGGGTTGGCGGGAACAGAATCAAGGAATGGGTGCTACGCCCGTCCTCAGGAGCATCGGGGGGAATTGCTATTGGATTCAACCCGGATACTCTGACCTGTACCAAGGTTTACAGTGGAACGTTCTCCCTGACTATCTAACTAAAATGGTGTTCTGATAACTGGGTGCAGACTGTCACTGTCATTTATGGACCGAATGTGGCTACAGATCATGATGCCTTCTGGCAGGAGCTTGTCGATATTCGACAACGATGGTCGAGAGCCTGGATCGTTGGGGGGACTTCAATATTACCAGATTTGCCTTCGAGCACAAGGGAAGAGGGTCCAGTGACAGGCACAGAGAAGAGTTTAATAGGGTGATCACGGAACTAGAGCTCATTGATATCCCCATTAATGGTAGACTATTCACATGGTCTAACATGCAGGCTGCTTCGATCATGGCCAAATTGGACAGGATCCTAATATCGATGGATTGGGAGGCTAAGTTCCCATTAGCAACCGCCAGATCGATCCCCAGACCAATGTCAGATCATACTCTGGTCCTTCTGGATATAGGGGTACGGGGAGCTCAAAGGCCTAGGAAATTCAGATTTGAGAAGGCCTTGTTAGAAATTCAGGGGTTCCACCACATGGTGATGGAAAACTGAGCTCTCCCAACTACTGGTACAGATGCTGCAGCTCGCTGGTGTGAAAAAATCCGCAGATTAAAGAAGCGGTTGCGTAGATAGAATCGGTCCAGATTTTCGACCATCTGGCATGCTAAGGATGCCTTTCTGGAAGGAATTGATGAACTACAAAGGTTGGAAGAAATGAGAGTCATGTCACAAGATGAAAGAAACAGGCTCCTAGAACAACGAGAGAATACTGCCAATCTTTATAAACTGGAAGAAATCAAATGGAAACAAAGCTCAAGGATTTCATGGCTCAAAGAGGGAAACACGAATACAGCCTTCTTCCACCGAGTGGCAAGCGCAAGATGCAGGTCTAACCTAATTTTGTCAATATAGACGGACACGGGAACTTCACAAGACGAAAATGTGATTTCCACAACCTTTCAAGCTTACTACAAGGAGCTCTTTGGGTAGAAAAATGACTTCAGAATCCCACTTAGAGATGAGTACTGGCAGGCCTACCAGAACAACTCAATACAAAATTTATCAACCTTGGAAGCTCCTTTCACGGAAGAGGAGGTTAAAAAAGCCATTAATCAAATAGGAGCAGACAAGTCGCCAGGGCCAGACAGCTTCCTAATGATGTTCTTCCAAGTGTTCTAGGAAGAAATCAAAGGGGACATTATGGCGCTGATGGATGAATTTTTTAACAACAATCTCAGATTGGGAATGTTCAATTTTGCGGAAGTCGTCCTCATACCTAAACGGGAGGAGTCTATGAGAGTAGGGGACTTTCGACCGATTAGCCTGATTAATTGCTCGGCTAAGATTATCACTAAGGTCCTAGCCATCCGCCTGGGAAGCATAATGGAAAACCTAGTCAGCAAAGCTCAGACGGATTTCATCAAGGGCAGATGTAATCTAGACTGTGTGGCCACCGCGGAGCAAGTTATCCACTATTGCCATACGAGCAACTCTAAGAACTTCCTCCTAAAACTGGACTTTGAAAAATCTTACGATTCCATCGATTGGGAATGCCTACTAGAAGCTCTCAGAGGAAGGGGATTCGGGAATAAATGGATAAGATGGATCAGGCAGTGTTTGCACACTAGCAAAACGGCAATCTCGGTGAATGGGCGACCGGGGCCGCCGTTCTCGTGCAAGAAAGGACTCCAGCAAGGGGATCCGCTATCACCATTTCTATTCACTATCGTAGCGGATGTGCTGAGGCGTATGCTAGAGAACTGTCGAAGAAAAGGCTGGATAATGCCAGTGGCCAGTAACAGGTCTAATCAAGGGTGCACGATTCTGCAGTACGCTAATTACACCCTACTTTTTAGCAATGGGACCAGGTCAAAAACAGTTTGCTTTAAAGGGGCACTCTACTGTTTTGAAGCCTGGTCAGGCATCAGAATAAATTTGCACAAGAGCGCTCTGATCCCAATTACTCTAACCGATGTCGATACACGGGAACACGCCACCATATTAAACTGCATGACGGAGGAGTTCCCGATCAAATACTTAGGGCTCCCGTTCAGACCAGGGAAGCTCACAAAGTTGGACTGGCTGCCTATTATAGACAAGGTGGAGGACAGACTGTCTGGTTGGAAAAAAAAATGCTCTCACTCGGGGGCAGAGTGGTACTCATCAACTCAGTGCTGTCTAATCTACCCATTTACTAAATGTCGTTTTTTGAGCTTCCTAAATGGGTTATCCAAAGGATTGACCGAATCAGGAAAAGATTCCTGTGGAAAGGGGCAGATTCAAATAGGGGAGGCTACCACCTAATCAAATGGAGTATCGCTTGCATGAAGAAGAAGCATGGAGGGCTAGACATCATTAACCTTAGAGATATGAATCTTGCCCTTTGGAGAAATGGTGGTGGAAGGTATTTCACCAAAGTGGGGAAGGATGGCAGGATTTCATTCAACCTTACCTTCGGGGAAAAGGTATGAGAAGTTTAGGCTTCCGAGTAGGGTCTAAAGTTTCACGCTTCTGGAAAGGAATTTCCAAAGCAAGCGGACCGTTCAACTCAGCAGTTACGTCGACAATCGATAATGGACGGTCAACTAGATTTTGGTGGGACAAATGGTGTGGGGCCCATACCCTTAAAGAAACCTTCCCTTATCTGTATGAGAAAACAAATCGACCAAATATTTCTGTGGCCGAAACGTGGAAGAGGGGGAATTGGAGGCTGTCGTTCCGAGGAACGCTTACCCCAGAGTTACAGCAGTAACTGCTTGATTTGCAAGAACACATAACACGGACTGGTGTGATATGTGCTCAAGGCCCAGATCAGATGCGATGGGGACTCGAAACCAAGGGAGCTTTCACGGTTAGGTCTCTGTATCATCGAATTCACTATCGAGGATGCAGACCCAGCTGGGCACATGTGTTATGGAAGACAAAAGCCCCCTTAAAGTCAGAGTCTTCCTCTGGCAAGTGCTCAATAATGCAATCCTCACTAGAGAGAACCTTGTCAAAAGACAATCCCAGATTGCAACCATATGTGGTTTCTGCAATAGGCATACGGAAAACTTGAATCACCTTTTATTCATTGTCTAAGGAGTAAGGCAACTATGGTAGAGATATTACAAGCATTAGGAACAGGTGACTACCCTAGCGAATATGATGATTTGTGGATTGGCCCCAAATTTACCTCGATTTGCCACGAAATGAAGGATGCGTGGTATATTGCAATCGCGGCAACTACATGGGTGTTATGGCTAGACAGAAACAACTTTTACTTTCGTGCTTCATGTAGTAGTATTTCTAGTAACCTTACTTATATCATGCAGCTTATTTCTTTTTGGACTACAGCTGCTGCCACAGGAGCGAGATGGAGGATTGCCCGAGTCTTCCAAGTGGAAGAATTTGATGATAAGGAGGTAGAGTTTGGGCCGACATTGGACTGAGGGGTGGCACCCTCCATACGCATCAAGATTCTCATTAGCCACCAGCTCTACTATTTTGTGGTTTTTGTATTGACCTACTGTACTTTTGGTAGTTTGATGTATGGATGGATGATTAGACCTACCTCCCAGAATTTGTTGGGGGATTATGTTTTATTTCCTGCACTGTACTTCTGTACTTCTCCCGGTACTCCGGGGTGTTTTATTAATCTCTTATTAATGAAACAGGGTGACATTATCTCACCTTTAACCTCAAAAAAGGATGGGATATTATGTTAGTTAAGCCAGGTGTAAACTTAACCATGAAGCAAAAGTTGACCATGTAATAGAAAAGGAGATTAAGGGATTAGGAAATATAGCCAACACTGAAAAGAAAATTGCCGTAAGATGAATAGAGGACAGACTGATTGAGAGGGGCCGAGAGAGTTTTTGGCTGAGGCAGTGAGGATAGTGAGGAGCAGCTCGGTGGATGTTGATGGTCATCATGCATGAATTGGAGACGATTGAAATATATTTGTGAGTTTTCAATTCATGCAAGTGGCTATTAGTAGTATTTATTCACGTTGTTCCCAATGCTCATTTAATCAACTTAAATAATATTTTTTGCATGTATATGTATCAAATCTCTAAAAATTAAAATGAGAAAAGGCCTTAGTGTCATTTGTAAATCTATCAACCAACGCGTGTATTACACGTGCATAACTAATATGAAGGATGTCTCAGATTCGAGTCCGCACTACGTCATATTTTTTACTTTAATTTTTTTTTAATATATTAAATATGCATCACATGTGTAAATTATTATCCATCCATCTATCCATCTATCTATAATATAATATATAATAATTTAAATATTGGAAGAGTTGGAGTTGTAAATATACATACTTACGTGCAATGCACGTGCAACTTCAACTCTCCCATTATAGTCTTCACATTTACTTTTAAAAATATATAATCATATTTATTAAGACATGCATCGCACATGTAAATCAAAACTTTTACTTTATTTTTTTATATAAATAATACGTGAATCACACGTGTATATTACTAGTAATTATAATGTCAGTTTGAGCTGCTAAAAGTAAATGATATGAATATAATGAAAAGATTTCTATAATTGTTGTTGTGAATAAAGGAGGTAAGTGTCTGCACCTAGAGCTAAGTGGCACGTTGATTGAGATGTGGGCACCTTTAAAATCTGCGGGGCCAACTCTAAATTTGATGGAGGTTATTGTCGGTGTGATATCCGAAATTATAAGAAAAATTGTCGTAATTTGTTGTCATGTTTTTAATTGCAAATTAAGAGCATGTTCATTATACATATGTAAATTTGTCTGATCCACTATTTGAGCAGTACTGAAACTCACTGGGCATGTAATTGCTCACCCTTCATTAATTCATATTTTTCGCAGATATGAGACTAGTAAATTTGCAAAGTTTTTGCATAGTGATTCGAGGTGAATGAGTAGTAATTTTGTTAAAGGTTGTACATATATTTGGATATATCAGATGAGAGAAATTTGTTGTATAATTGCTTCGGAACAATTTCTTGTAATTTATTTCTGCTTTAAAGATAATTATTATTGAATTTCTTCACTCGGTACAATTTATTTGATGAAAAAGTTTATTACGTGCTCGAGTCTGCGTATTTTGAGACCGGAGCACTACAATACTGACATTTTTGCACCTTCATATAAAACATTATGGGCTCTATTTACTCATTCTCACTCTTCTCCTTCTTCCCTCGATTAAATCCGTGCCACCTCCTATCCTCCTAATCATCTCCATTACTCCTCCCATCCACCGCTCGTCCTTATCTTCTGTTTCTATTCCACATCTTCAAAATTACCCCCCAATAACCCAACTTTGATGCGAGATTTTTTAATTCTAGAAAAACACATTAAGGCGCTTCTTGATTTTTACGCTTTCTTAAATAAATTGGTTAAGGGAGCAAAGGCGTCATTATGCAATTCTTTTTTAAAAGAGAAGTGAAAAAGGTAACAATGATGGGTAAAATGAAAAAATAACAATGTGAGATTTTTAGAGATTAATTTCCACAAATTAATTTTAAATGAAAAAATAACAATGTGAGATTTTTAGAGATTAATTTCCACAAATTAATTTTTGGAGATCCTCGGAAGTGCGTCTGGCATTTCGATTAATTTTCACAAATCTTCGGTTCTTTGGCTTGGAGGATCTAAAATTCGGCAATTAGAGATTGCCAATTTCTTCAATTGTTCTGCCTCTTCCTTCCCAATTAAGTATCTTGGGATCCCTTTGAGATGGGGCAAGTTGCTCAAATCAGATTGGCTACCAATGATTGATAAAGTTGAATCTAGACTTAATGTGTGGACCGGTAAAAACCTTTCTAGAGGAGGCAGATTGGTTCTGGTGAATGCAGTCCTCACTTCTATCCCTTTGTATATGATGTCTTTCATCTATGTTCCATCTTGGGTTATCAATAAGATAGACCAAATCAAAAGAAATTTCTTCTTGTCGGGTTCTGCTATTTATAGAGCTGATTCTCATCTTTGTAATTGGAAGTTGGTCTGCACTTCTAAGTCAGCCGGATGATTGGGTGTCCTTAATATTAGAAATCAAAACTTTTCTTTATTGGCTAAATGGTTATGGAGGATGCTGAAGGAAGATCATCTTCCCTGGGCCCGTCTGATCTCCAATAATTGCTTCCGTCATCAGAGGGTTTGGGAGCTACGCCCTTCTCTTTCGACTAAGGCATCGTCGTTTTGGAAGGGTGTGTGGAAAGTTGTTCACCCATTCCGTTGTAGTATTTACCATGTTTGCGAAGATGGTTCCCAGACCCAGTTCTGGAATCACCTTTGAATTGGCAATCTGAAGCTGGCTTCCGCATATCCAGCTTTTTTCAGTCTCGCTCTCAACCCTGATGCCAAGGTGTCCGACTATCTTTCTGTTCATAACAACATCAGAGAATGGTTTATTCCGTTCTCTAGCGAACTCCCTCCCGATCTACAGTTGGATTTCCTTCACCTCATTGCGCTCCTACACAGCTACGACTACCATCCCACGAAGATTTTTGTTGGCGATGGACCAACTCTGGTTCTTTTTCGGTTAAATCCTTTTATAACTTTCTCAACCATGGAGGTGTTTCCTTTCCTTTTGCTAAAAACATCTGGAGCTGCTGTGCTCCGCTTAAGGCCAAGATTTTGTCATGGCTGGCTATCAACAATAGGCTTCTAACGGTGGACGTTCTCAATAAGAGGAATCTTGCTATAGGTCAGTTATGTTCTGTATGCTTTTATTGTCACGAAGACATTGATCATCTGTTTCTCCATTGTGATTTTATCCAACCGCTTTGGCAGATCTATTTTCTGGCTTGGCAGGTTCACCCTCCTCTCCCCTCTTTCCTTGATTGTTGGAACTGTCATTTTGTGTGTAATAATTACTGCAAGTCTTGGTTTCTTTCTATTATGACTATGATTTGGGTAATCTGGAAAGAAAGAAATAATCGCATTTTTAATAACGCTGTTAAGCCTATTGACACTATTGTTGATGAATTTATTTTTTTCTCTAAGCATTGGTCTTCCGCTATTCCTCCTCACTAAGTACAGCGGCTAAGCCTTGATAGGCTTGATGATGCTGCTGTGTTTTTACGTTCTACTTTCATTACTACTACTATTCTCAATATCAACTCTCCTTAATTTCATTCGATTTTGCTTTTATTGCAGGGTTAAGATTTCTGGATTTTTTCTTGCTGTTCACTCTATCTCCTGATGGTTTTTTGGTAAGCACTCAAGTGTGCTTTTGGTGGCCATCCCTTGGGGAGCCCTTCTCTGTTGGAAAGCTGGCTTTCTCTTATTTTTATTTTGGTCTGTGGGGAGCTTGTTCGTATGTGTGCTCCTCTTTTACCTAGTTGCTGTTCGGGGGTTCTGGTTTTTTTTGTCCCTGATTAGGTTTGGTCAGGTTCGGGTTCTGTATTTTTGCTGTTCTTTACTTACGGTATTGTCTCCTTGCTTCTTGTTCACTGATTTGTGTTTGCTACTCTTTTCTGGTTGTGGTTGGATGTGGCCAGTGTGGTTTTTGTTCTTGTCTGTTGGTCTTGTGAGGCCTGAGATGCTTTTGCTGTTCTTTCGTTGCTCTCGACTTGCTTACTGCATTGCAACGAGTGAGGCTGTTATCGATTTTTTCCCTTTTTGGTTTTGTCTGTTTTGCTGTGAGGAGGCTGATCTTGTTATGCCTCTATGTTCGTCTGGTGCTATTCTTGTTCAGTGTTTGGGGTTATACCAAGCGCTGATTGTGCTATTTTGTTGCGTGCGGGTTGCCTTTTTTTGTGTTTGTTGCAGTGTGAGGCACTGGTCAGCTCATGGTTGCGGCTCACTTAGTTTTCGATGCTCGTGCTTATGCCCGTCTATTCTTCTACTGAGTTTTGAGTGGAGTCGGCAATGAGCCTCTCGTGACGGACCTTTCTGGTCTGCGGCTGTTGGGGGCGGAGGGATGGCTTCCCGGTTTTCTTCCAGCTTGGCTGATGGGATCCTGTGTCTCCTTGCTGTGCATCTAGTTGCATCGCCTTTTCTTTCATCTCTGGGGGTTTTCTTGTCTTTGGCTTATCTGTTGTTGTCTTTCTGCTATTTTTTGTTATTCCATAGTTTTACTACTTGTAAAATTGGTCTTTGTATGCTACTCTTTATTTATTACTATTTATTTTTGGGGCTCGAGCCGTAATAAGGCTCTATCCGTCGTTTCAAAAAAACAATGTGAGATTTTTTAATTCTCGGCGAAATGTTATGAGGGTTTTAGTGATTTTTACCCTATACTTTTTTTAAAAATTGAGTGGGGTTTTGCTGCATATTTCCCAAATAACATTATGGAAGTTTAGTTTTTTTTATTTTTATTCTTATTTACTCTCAATAAGGTTGAGTTTGGTAGTGCTGTGAACGAGAAGTATTCTTTACTCTCAATAAGAAATAACTTTTCTTTTATGTACTCACAATGAATAATTTAATAATGGAGAACAATAATATCCTCAAAGATAAGGCTAGTGATCATGTTATTTCCTTTTTTTTGTCTAGACTCAGTAGAAATCTTACATCATCTAGATTTATAATTTAATTTACCCTTACGAAGAATATTTTATTCATTTATCTATAATCATTTATCAATAATAACGCCTTAGGTACTGTTCTTTTTTTTGCCTCTTATAAGAGATTTACAGTAAGAGACTCTTTTTGAGGTGTTCTTTTATGTAAAAATAATCTCTTATAAGAACATCTTATAAGAAATTTCTGTTCTTTTTTCACCTCTTATAAGAGCTTTTTCTCTACTTTTAGACATTTTTGTCCTTACTATATAATTTCTCTATTTATACCAACATTTTATATCTAAAATTAAGTAAATCGTCATTTCTACCACATTTCTCACAAAGTAGACAAATTTGGTCATAATCCATAATTTGTGCTCCCAAAAAAGCCTATACATTTATATAGATGAGCTAAACCTAAATCAAAAGGTTTGTCTATATACGCTTGAATATGCATCAGGTGTTTTAGATCTAATTAGGATCCAGCCACTGAATAATGTATCGATCCAAACAAGCTCATCCTTCAAATAAAAAGACAATGAAAAAGGAAAAGAAGAAAACAAGCTTATAAGAGGTGAATCACTTATAAGAGGAGAAAAAGAACAGTACCTTAGGTAGTGTTCTTTTTCTCCTCTTATAAGCGATTTACCTCTTATAAGAGGTGGTCCGCCTCTTACAAGAGTTTTTTAGCGTTCTTTTTTTACCTCTTATAAGCGATTTAAGCGATTTTTTCCAAAATCGCTTATAAGCCTAAAAGGCTTCTAGTAACCTCTTTCAAATTCTTATAAGCTTTCTATCATTTAAAAAGTCTATATTACCCCGAAATTAATGATTTCCCCAGATTTTCCTTTCCCACAACACCTCGTTAAAGACTGCTATTCTTGTGCGTCGACAGTCTCTAAAAAACTTCCACAAGCAAATCCGAAAGATGGAACATATTACTAACAATTAAAGACTGCTATTCTCATATAGTGAATGTCGTCAAAGCATCAGAGATCACCTCCCTGAATCTCACAAGCTTGATTTCATCTTTCAAACCATAGAAAAGTTTTTGTAGTCAGTGAGGCGGCTTATATATTCATCTATAGGACTTATTTATCAACAAACATTAGAGATAATCAAACAGTACATGTTATCAATAATTAGTTCGTAATAAAGAAAAAATCCCTTCACTTCCAAGATCTATAAATACCAATAAATGATTTTTCATGAAGCCTCTTTTCTTTATAATATCATTATAAGCAATTTGTGCTCAACTTGTGTTAAGTGGGTTTTTTTCGTTGAAAGAAGAATGACGATAATTATGAATTTTGACCAGATTTGTCTACTTTGTGAGAAATGTGGTAGAATTGACGATTTACTTAATTTTAGCTATGAAATGTTGGTATAAATTGAGAAATTATATAGTAAGGGCAAAAATGTCTAAAAGTAGAAAAAAGGCTCTTGTAAGAGGTGAAAAAAGAACAGAAATATCTTATAAGAGGTTCTTATAAGAGGTTATTTTTATATAAAAGAATACCTCAAAAAGAAGCTCTTACAAGAGGCTCTTACTATAAATCTCTTATAAGAGGTAACCTCTTATAAGAGACAAAAAAAAGAACAGTACCTTAGGTAGTGTTCTTTTTCTCCACTTATAAGAGATTTACCTCTTGTAAGATGTGGTCCACCTCTTACAAGAGTTTTTTTAGCTTTCTTTTTTTACCTCTTATAAGAAATTTTTCTCAAAATCTCTTATAAGCCTAAAAGACTTCTAGTAGCCTCTTTCAAATTCTAATAAGACTTCTATCACTTAAAAGTCTATATTACCCCAAAGTCTATATTATAATTGTTACTAATTAAACTAGTTTATATATTAATCTATAGTACCCCGGAATATGCTATCCTAGAAAAAGTGTAATCATATACGTAGTTGACTGTAATATGCTATTCTAGAAAAGTGTGGGAATTCATTCTTCACAATCTCGAACAATTATGTTAGGGATGCTGTCGAAACACTGATTTATTTAAAGATATATATATTTACGTCCAGTAAGTACATTACTTGAGTTGTGGCTAGTTGATTTGTCCTGTTATGATGCCACCATATTCAAATCCAGCAGTTGACCAGGTTTTTTTAAAATTTTTTTTTTTATTACAGCTAAGGGAGAATTTATATTAGCCCATTGACCTTAATTTTTTTTAATCCAACTTCTTTGAAACAAATTATTTATATTTATACACACTTATTTTCATACTAATTAAAAGTCTATAGTAGCCCGAAATTATAATTGATGATTTACACTAATTTGTGAATTTAATTTGCCATTAAACTAGTTTATATATTAGTAATTTGAATTTATCTTTTCTTGTCCTTCATCTCACTATTTTTATATTTTGGGGTAATATAGACTTTGGGGTAATATAGGCTCTTGTAAGAGGTGAAAAAAGAACAAAAATCGTTTATAAGAGGTTATTTTTATATAAAAAGAACACTTCAAAAAGAGGCTCATACAAGAGGGTCTTACTATAAATCTCTTATAAGAGGTAACCTCTTACCTCTTACCTCTTATAAGAGGTTAGGCAAAAAACAGAATGTGTGAGGTAAGAGTGATTTTTAATTAATATGTGTGTGAGGTAAGAGTGATTGATAATGTGACTACCTAAGGTACTGTTCTTTTTTTTGCCTCATGTTAAATATTCAACACACATATTCAACACACGACGTACACCATTATCAACACACATATTTTTGTGAGGCAAGAGAATGTGACTACCTAAGTGTGACTACCATTATCAATCACTCTTACCTCATGTTATTACCTCAACTTAATTAATATGTGTGAGGTAACCTCTTATATATTTAGTCACATTATCAATCACTCTTACCTCCCACACATATTAATTAAAAAATAATGGTGTAAGTTGAACCCGAACATCCATCCTCATGCTCATTCACTCTTACCTCATACTGTTATACATATTAATTGAGAATTAAACGATGCAAGTAGAACTCGAACTTCTCTTACTCGTAAGTATGGAGATTTACCATTACTGTTACCTCATACACACATATTGATTAGAAATTAACCCGAATAAGTCGCACTTGCACTTCCAATATCCTGTTCCTTCACTCTTATCTCATGTTATTACATACAAATTAATTAAGAAATTAATTGTAGAAGTCGGAACCTGAACTTCCATTCTCTTGCTCCAGTTGGGGAAGTTGGTAAATAACATTAAATTTTTTCTGAATTCTGATCCAAGTGTAAGATTGTTTTCCGATGTGACTTGACAATTACATATTCAAGAGATCACTGAATCTCCATGGCTCATTACCGAAGGGTTATTTGGTTCTCAAAGGTATAAAGGTGTAGATTTGTTTGATTTATAGTATTTATTTGTGTTTGGTTGTTGGATGTTGTTTGTGTTTGAGTAATCTATATAATAATATAATCTTTACTATTTTAATGTGGGAGTTGGGGTTTCTAACCAAATAAATCATAACTTTGTAACTAAATAAACCCAGCATTATACATCCAAACTAAATTCAACACTATATTCGTGTACCGCATGTGTTACCCAAATCAAAACATTCAAATATAAACTTTTTATTATTCGAAATATACTTTTAATAGGCGTGCATCGTACGTACATTATACTAGTAATATTATAAAGGGAGAGTTGGAGTTGTCATTTGTCAACATACAAACCAGTGCGTTGCACGTGCAACTCCAACTCTGCCATTAATTACAACAAAAACAAACAAATAAAAAAAATAATTCCACCTACTTATTACGTGCAACGCATGTGCAAAAAAATTTTAAAATATCTTTTTAACACTAAGCATACTCTGGGGTCATATCTGGGAGCCCGCCTCTAGGCTCGATTTTTCACCTTCAATTCGAACATTGTTCTGATAGTGAACTTATTTCCAACTCGTTAGCTTTAGGTTTTAGACATCTTTCTTCTCCCTCGTCTCTAGCTTTTACCATTAGAGACAAAGAAAGATCTAGAGTTAGAGCGTTCAATGGTTATTAATGATTACGCTCTCATGGAACATTAGGGAACTTAATTGCCCCGATAAACAGAGATCGATCTACCATTTGATTTCTTCTTCTCACTGTGACCTCATTTCCATCCAAGAATCTAAACTTGAGTCCCTCTCCCCTTCGATCCTAAGGTCTATAGGAGGTAACTTTATTTCGAAATGGATCTCTTTAGATGCCTTAGGGGCAAGGGGAGGTATTCTCTTTGGTTACAAAGAATCCATTTTTTCGCTTATCTCTATTAAACGCCTCAATTATTTCCTCGTTGTTCAACTATTGTGGATTCCTATTAACTCAATGCTGACGGTCATTTCCGTTTACGGTCCATCTTCTTCGGTGGGCCGGCCACTCTTCTGGACGGAATTCCAATCACTTCTCCCGTTCTCGAACGGTTTGTGTTTATTCTGTGGTGATTTTAATGTTACAAGATTCGCCGCGGATAGATCTAATTCATTGTCTTTTGGCAATCATTGGTTCAACGATTGCATCAGATCTTTACAATTGCATGACATTCCCTTATCAGGTAGATCTTTCACTTGGTCTAACCTTCGCCATCAACCCTCGATGGCGAAGCTTGATCGTTTCTTGGTGTCCAATGAATGGATTGACCGTTTTCACAACTCTTTCGCTCAAGCTTTACCCAACCCCTCGTCTGACCATGTTCCTATCACGCTTCACTCTGATTTTCATTTCCCTCGCCAACACCAGTTCAGATTTGAAAAATTCTGGCTGCAAGACCAGGTTTTTGTTAACCTGGTCATTGAATGCCTTTCGGCGATTTCAGAATCGTCCGGATTGGGAGCCATCCTGCTCAAACTTCATGCGATCAAATTCGGGTGCAAGATTTGGCGCAACGATAGGCAATTCAACACTAACTTTCTGAAAATTTTTTTCCTTTCCACCATTGAGTCTATCGATAAAATGGAGGAGCGCGGTCCTATCTCGATTGATTTGTTCAATGAACGACGGTCTTGTAAATTGGAATACTCGAATCTCCTTCATCAAGAACATTTGAAATGGGCTCAAAGAGCCAAATTTCGATGGCTCAAGGAGGGAGATTGCAATACAGCGTTCTTTCATAATTTTGCCTCCCACAGACAGAGATGTAACCACATCTCATCTATTTCTCAAGATGGGATGGATCTCTCTTCTATCGAGGATATTCACCATTCTTTCCTCCTCTTCTATAAAAACCTCATTGGTTCCCCCAAACTCAGGTCACTGAGTCTGGATTGGGATCAACTATATGGGGAAGTGCCTCACGATCTTTCTTCTCTTGAATCACCATTTACTATGGACGAAATCAAAGTCGTAGTTTTCGCCTTAAAAAGCGACGCCGCTCCTGGTCCGGACGGTTTTCCAGCTCTTTTCTTCCAAAAGTTTTGGTTCTGGTTGAAAGATGACCTCTTCCGGATGTTCGCCGACCTTCATTCTGGTTCTTTCTCTTTCGACCGTATCAACTATGCGCATATAGTTCTTATCCCTAAAATTTTAGGAGCGAACACGGTGGCTAATTTCAGGCCGATTAGTCTCATCAATACCACGTTCAAAATTATTATGAAGGTCCTTTCGACTAGGCTCGGAGAAGCTATCTCTCCCCTGATCGATCCGGCCCAATCGGGTTTCATCAAGGATAGATTCATTCTTGATAGTGTGGCTGCGGCCCAAGAAATTATCTCTGTTTGTCATAATACCAAGTCTGAGGGTATCCTTCTCAAACTGGATTTTCAAAAGGCTTACGATAACGTTTCTTGGGAGTTCCTTTTCGATATTCTTATCCACAGGGGTTTCGGCCCCAAGTGGATTGCTTGGATCAAATCCAGTCTTTTTGCGGGGACTTCTTCCATCCTCATTAACGGATCGGAGGGTCACAAATTTAAGATCAAATGTGGCCTCAGGCAAGGTGACCCTCTTTCTTCCCTTCTTTTCTCACTGGTAGCAGATGTGTTTAGCAAGCTTCTCCGCAATGCTTGGGAAGCCCAGGTTATCGATGGACTGGGTGGATCCCATTTCTTCAACGACGTTCTGAATCTTCAGTACGCCGATGATACTATCATTCTGGCCAAACCTAATATCAAAAGCCTCAGAAATCTGAAACTTCTTCTATATTGTTTTGAGCTAGCCTCAGGTCTCTCTATCAATTTTCATAAATCGTCGGTTGTCTGGTTGGGAGGTTCTCCCAACAGACAGAACGAAGTCTCTGAATTTTTTAATTGCCCGGTCGCTTCGTTCCCTGTTACGTATTTGGGCATTCCTCTGTGGTGGGGTAAACTTCATAAATCGGATTGGTCCCCCATGATTGATAAGGTTGAGTCTAGGCTATCGGTTTGGTCTGGGAGGCAACTTTCCCGCGGTGGCAGATTAATTTTGCTCAACTCTGTTCTATCATCCATTCCTCTATACATGATGTCGTTTTATTTCCTCCCTACTTGGGTGATCAAAAGAATTGATCAGATCAGAAGCAATTTCCTCTGGTCAGAATCTTCCATTTACAATCCCGGTTTGCATCTTTGTAACTGGAAACTCATTTGCACCTCGAAAAGCGCGGGAGGTCTGGGGGTTTTAGACCTTAGACACCAAAACCTTGCTTTACTTGGTAAATGGATTTGGAGATTCCTCAAAATTGAAGATCTCCCGTGGATCAAATGTGTCAAATTCTTTTACTTTGGTCCCAATGATTGGTGGATTTTCCCAGAACAACCTCATAGACTGGCTTCCCCTTTTTGGAGAGGCATTTGGAAAGCGTCTGCGGCTTTCTTTTGTGGTTTAAGCCACGGTTGTGCCGATGGCTCCAGGACTAGGTTCTGGACCGATATCTGGATCGGTCATTCTTCTTTAGCCTCCGCTTTCCCAACTATTTTCCGATTGGCTTCCAACCCTTCGGCTGTGGTGTCTGACTACCTTAACATCAATAATGGTCGTAGGGAATGGTCGATTCCTCTAGCTGCCAATCTTCCTCCCCTTTTGGCCCCGGTTTGGGATTGTCTGTTCGACACTCTCAACAAAGCGGTGTGGTTCGACAAAGAGGAAATTTTTTGGCGTTGGAATTCGTCGAAGATATTCTCGGTCAGTTCTTTTTATCGTTTTCTTAACTTCAGAGGTATTCTTTCTCCTTTCTACGACCTAGTCTGGAAATCGTGTGCTCCTTTGAAAGTTAAAATATTGGTGTGGTTAGCCCTCAACAATAAACTTCTTACGGTTGATAATCTCAATAAGAGGAATATCGCATGGGGGCAATTATGCCCCCTGTGCGATGCGGAGCGCGAGAAGCAATCATCTGTTTGTAGATTGCGACTACTCGCGTTCTCTTTGGAAAATTTCGGTCCTTGCTTGGGAAGCATCCAACGTTCCTCTCAGTCTGCTTGATTGCTGGACGAAGCGCCCCCCTAATCGGGCTTTTCACAATTCTTGGTTCCTATCCCTTCAAATTATTCTATGGTTAATTTGGAAGGAAAGGAACAACAGATTATTTCGTCAAAGTTACTCCTCCTCTCGTTCGTTAGCAAACGAGTTCTTGTATTTATTCAAGTATTGGATTTCCACGTTAAAATTAGAAGCTAGAGACGCTATGTTGGTTGAGCGCCTTGAGAAAGCATCAGTTTGCCTTATTAATCTCAATGCGATTTAATTTTTCCTCTCATCTGGATGGTTTTCTTTCATGGTTCTCTGATGTGCATAGCGCTTTTCTTTATTTGCACCTATTTAACAGGCTGATCTATTTACTGCTTATTAATGTGTTGGGGTTGTTACGGTGGTGTTTTAACATCCTTCTTTTCCTTGACGTTTCATTGCTTGCAGGAGTGACAGGTTAGCAATTTCTTCCTTTTGTTTTGTTTTTGTTCCCCGTTCTGTATGGGCTCCTCTGCTTTTTGTTCAGTCAAGCGCATGACTATGGTTTCGGTGCGGTTCACCAGTTTACCTCGCTCTATTTCGTTTATGTTGCTTCGGAATGGGCTATTTAGTGCTATTCTCAACTTGTATGTTCATTTCATCTACTGTTCGCTACCTATGTTTCACAGTATGTTGGTCTGGATTGGCATTGTGTTTCTTCGTTGTTGTTAACTTTCGGAGTTATGGCGATGTTGGGTTTTTGGTTCGGGGGACTGCCATGTTCTGTTTAATCTTCTTGGCTGTCTATGGCTTTAATCTATATACTTGCCTACTGCTCTTATTTATCTGTATGGTCTGAATGCTTTGTGTTTTGGTGTACTTCATAATGCTGTTCATTTTGTTACCATCTTTTTGCTTATTGTTTCTTTTGGTGGAGATTTTGGATATGGCCTGTTATTTTGTTTTCTCCATATTGTTTGCAATGTCTATTGCTGCGTTTTGTTCTGTGTTCTTCCGTCCTCGGTTCTCAGGTGCGGGGTTGCTGGTGGCACTCCGTTCTCCATTCTCTGTTATTGCTGCTTCGACTGGGAGAGCATCTCGGTGGCATTCGCAGCTTGCCCGCTCGCCTCAGTCCGCCTCAGTGTGGCTCGATAGCCTGGGCATTTGGTTTTGGGTGCTGTTGTTGTTTCGAACTGTAATTTTTGTTGGTCATTGTTTATTCATCTGTATATTGCGGATCCTTGTTAGATATAGCGGCGTTAGTTTTCTTGTTTTACAGCTTGTAAGACCTTCCTATTGTAATTTGATTATTATTAATGCATGGCTGGAGTCTTTAGACTCTATCCGTTACATCAAAAAAACACTAAGCATACACACATGTTGTACGTACAACTCAAATTCTACTTATAAACATATGCATTGCACGTACAAATTGTATCTTTTTCTTCAAAATATTTTTTTCAATTACATGCAATGCACGTCCAACTCCGAAATAATTTTTAACACATAAATTGCATGTAAAAATCTTTCAAATCTGATCAAAACGTGTATCGCATGTGAAGAATACTAGTATCTGATAAAAGCTATGCAGACTTTATGTGATGATTGTACAAATGAATAATTTAAAATTAAATAATTTAATTCAAAAAAATATGTAGGACCCACTTTTGCACTTTTTTTATTAATTTAACTCTTACTATGTACTTTCTCCCTGTTTTCTCTGGGGTTTTGATGCTTACTTTTATCTTGTTCAGGATGGGTCCTATCAGTGTTATTTTTTGAGCGAGAGTAAACGATGATGTAAATTTTTTAATGGAAAACATTCAAGATCTAATCTTTATTTTAATCAGAATTAATCGTCGTTAACAGCTATTTAATCTAATTTTCTAATTATTATGGACGCTTGGATCTGATTTAGATGACCAAGATCGCTCCAACGAACCTGTAAGAAGTTTCAACACTGGAGTGTTTTCCAGTGAAAGACCCTCCAACGATCAAGTCAGAATTCAGAAAAATAATGCAGAATTTTTTATGGCAAAATAATGATTACCCGATTCTAAAAATGGTAGGAGATATTTATAGGTCTAGGAGTTAGTTACAAAAGATCAACATGAAAGAATATTTGTTATGTTTAAACTGCTGATTTCCATGATTAAGATATATGGTTAGTGGATAACTCTCTTTTGGATGTATAGAGGATTTGGTCAAAAGTATTTATCTAACCAAGACACCTCTTATTTGGCTGCATATTACTCCTTCCTTGTAAGCCGATTTTGAGTTGATGGGACTTGAAATGGCCCATATTTTTATATAGCCCTATATTAAGTGTAAAATTACTATTTTGCCCCTAAAAGTTTCGAGATTCATGCCTCATTCGTGTGGCCCCAATTTGCTACAATTTTTACCCTCATCATAAGCCCCCAACTCTTGAAGGTTCGGTTTCCTAGTCTTCTAGGAGTAGTTCGACTTCTTTCAGGAAATCTAAATAGCTTTTTTTGCTTTTCGGAACGATTGGAGAGGCTAGAAACCTCATTTGGAGCTTCTGGGAGTAGTAATAGCTTTGTAGAACTTTCAATATTTTTTCAATAATTTTCAAAAAAATTTGAAATTTTTTGACAATATTTCGTATCGTTTTCAAAATTTTTAATCGTTACTCTTAATTTTACAATTAATTTTAGATTTTCTTAATTAAACTTTCTAAATTAATAATCATTTTTCAAAAAAGTTTAGTATTTTTCCAAATTTATAATTATTTTTTTAGATTTTAAAACCTAAATTCTTAAATTTTAACTACTTTTTTTAAATTTTAATTAATTTTTCAAATCTTTTGATCAAATCGAGCTAAAGCGCGAATTTCAAGGAGATCAAGCAATCCCGATTCACTCATAGTGGGGGTTTCTCCGGTGCACCTCTTACACGGTATGCTGCATCGAGTAAGGGGCTTGCTTGGTAGCGCTGACGTCAATACCTTCTTTATTTTTTCGGGGCTTATGGAGGTTGCTTCCGCCATGCGACACACGTGGGGCACCAAATCCCTTCTCTCTCCTCCTTGTCTTTTCCTTCTTTTGTCTTTTCCTCCTCCTATTGTTTGCTCTTCCCTCTCTTTTTATCACCCATTTTGTGCGTGTTTTTTAAGGCAAATTTTGGTGCAGCTTTGGCCTGCGTTTTCTTATCCAGTTCGGGCACGCAGCTTGCACGGATTTTTGTCGGCGCTCAGGAGAAGATCCAACGCCTCAAATTTGAAATTTTCTTCGAGCTGCTCGAAGCACGCCCTCCCCAGCGTGTGACACCGGGGACGGGGTCTTCGCTGTGCTCTTTTGTCATTTAGTGCTAACGCAAACTTTGGAGCAATCCAATGGCCAAAATCATTTTGCACGAGATTTAAGGCAGTCCAACTGTCCAAGCAGTAGTGTTTTTCCTTTTGGGTAAAAGCTTTGATTGTGTGCAACTAAAGTTCTTGACTCTTCATTTTACTGAAATTGGGTCCTTGGTGTTTACTTAGTGGTATTGTAACTCTGCTCATTCTCTTTGTTGGTGGATTGTTGTGTAGAAGGGGGAGGATCCTCGTGATGCGGAGATAGCTAGTCTTCGTGCCAAGCTACGCGTGACGGAGTTAGGGTGTGCTCTCCTAAGGGCTATGCCAATTGAGAAGGTTGTTGAAGTTAAACGTCTTCGAGGTGCTTTACTTGCAGCTACATCCTAGAGGGACCAGTTGAAAAATGTCATTATTGAGAAAAGCTCGGAAGTTTCTCGCTTGAGAGAGGCTGGTCTAAAAAATTTGGGCGAAACTCATCCAAATTTCTCGGCTTGCACTCATATGGTTTGCTGGATGATTAGGGTCAACGACGCTCAGCTCAAGGAGAGGCTTGTTGAGCAAGAGGTGGAGATCCATCGACTGAAGTTGTTACATGGACCAGGAGTACCTCTTGCACCCGCAATGAGTTAAATCAAGGGAAGTCATTTTACAAATGGGCCTTACATTCGCAAAGGACGTCAAAGAACCCGAGGAATGCCCATAGTGGGGTAAGCGGTTTGTCAAGCATGTATTCTATTGAAGGGGTGGTGTTCGTGTAACATCCCTGAAAATTTTATTTTAATTTTCACGTGCTTTGCATGAAAAATTTTATGAATTTTAATTTTCTAAAGATATGCACATTTTAATTCTCATTGTCATAATTGTATTATACTTTTTAATAAAAACCCATAGGCCTAAAGTCTCTTTTCAAGCCCACTAAAAATTCATTAAAAAGAAGAAGCCGATTAATTTATTCTACTTTAAATAAATACTTTTGAATCCTACACTTGTAATGTAACAAACATATACAACCAAATAAATAACAAATAATTAAGTGATGAGGGTGTGTGCACATAGAGTGCACATGCACAAAAGTGCACGAGTGAAATTGAAGGGGTGGTCAGCCATAGGTTGGGAAAAGAGGTTGGGAGTGGGTATTTATTTAGGGTAGTGGGGGTCCTTTCATCTACCCATATGACCGTATAAATAACCCCCCCCCCTAATTCATGAACAAATGCACTGAAAATCAAAACAAAAGAGAAGCTAAGAAAGAGAAAAGAAAAAGGGCTCAGAATTTCTTCAAGAAAGGAGGCTCGGTCTTGCTTTGCTAGGAGGAGAAGAGCTTTTGTGTTGGAGCTAGGAGCCACTCTCTAGGAGTCTTCTTCCATTTGTTCTTCCATTAAGGTGGGTGATTCTTGAACTTTCTAAAATGTAGTAGTATGCATGTGTAGGAATATTGATGCATGAAATTGATAAATTCAGATGAATTGTAGTTAATTTTGTGATGATGTTATTTGGAATATTTGGTAGAGTATGAAAAGAAATACATACTAATTGAAAGATTGTTATGAAGAAAAGTTGAAATTATGTTGTTAGGTGCATAGTAATACATCATGATTAGATTGAATAAATTGGGGGATAAATTCATACACATAATTGTTAAATCTTTGTAAAGAAAGTTGTTGTTTTGAGTTTTGTTTGTACTTCAGAAAATCATGTTAAATAAAATATTTGGAATCTAGAACTAAAATTTTTATGGGAGCATCTTGTATATGTCAGGAACATCTATTTAAAATTTCATAAGGTTTGGAGGTCGTTTACTATTATAATAAAATCTAAACTTAGGACTGGTGGGCAGTCGACTAGTAGCTAGAAATCTGTACACATTTCAGTTTTTAATCATTTCAGCATCGTAAATGAAATAATTTGAGAAATTTCAAAACTAAGAACTTGTAGTAGACTCGTTAATTTTTTTTAAAAGTCTAAGAAATCAAATTATCACAAAGAATTAAATTAATAATGAATTTTACAAGATTGAACAAGTGACAGTATTTCGATATTTAGACCCTACTGTATATTTCGAAGAATTCAGGATTATGGATATAATATTTTGGAGAAACTTATAACTAAGAAATTGTAGTATAATTTTATACCTTTATTTTTATCTAAAGAACAAAAGTTTCGTGAAGTATATAATTTTCTATGATTTTTACAAGAAGCATGAACTGCAGTTTTCTGGTTTGAACTTACTGTTTTGCAAATGAATTTAGATGAAGTAATTGAGGATGATTCTAAGTATTTTTAACTACAAAGTTATAGCAAAATCTTTTATGAAAAGACTGAATCTATCTTTTGAATAGAATTGAGATTTATAATTGAAATATGGATGAGTAGGAAAGGGGTTTTATTAATCAAAATGAACTTTGTATTTCGAATATATTCTTAAAAATAAATATATGTGAAAATGAGTTTTTGTTAATCAAAGGGACTTGGTAATGAATTGTTGGTTGTGTGATCAACCAAGAAGTTTTTACTTCATAGTTGGGAATAAGAATAAATTAAAAAATGGAATAAGATATGAATAAAGGAAAATGAGAACATGAATTATAAGGGTATGCGTACCCCATAATGTTGAACATGAAAAGATGTTGATTTTAGAGGCTTAGTGAGACATAGGTACCGAAAAATGTTGAAAATGAATAATTGATTTGAGAAGTAGCAAATATGGACTGTCGTTCTCGGTATTTTTGAGTAAGACCGGTAGGAGGGTAAGCTAGCTCTAGGTAGTATTATTTATTCATGTTTAAACTTAAGGATTATGCACTAAGTGGAGATGTAATAAAACTTGGGCAAACGTAAGTGGGTTGCCTCTATATAGTCTGACGGTGAACTCCAGGACTATAGATCCAGTTTGACGGTGGACTCCTGGACTGTGGGTGCTTGCGATAGAAATGAGCCTTAATTCAATTCAGGACTATGATTGATTTGACGGTGGACTCCAGGATCATGAATAGTCGGGCAGATGGAAGACCGTTCTCCAGTGTATATACGTATACCGGAGCTAGACGGACATTTGCGGGATGTTTGCACGATGAGAATTTTCGTATAAGCTTGAAAGTGGACTCCAGGGCTGGATTTGTACTCGTGGAATGTCTAAAACTTGATTTGTTACGGAGTAGCTTTTCATGGCGAGAGATTAAACCCTCTAATGTGGAGTACGTAGGTGCTTTCCCTCAGACCTATGTAGGATGGGGTGTATAGAATCCGAACAAGTATGCATTAGTGTCATTGTAGTATAACATCTGCATTAGGTATTAAGTCATATCATATACTGACATGTTTAGGATAGTCACTCTTTACACTTTTATGTGCATTCAAGTGTGTGATTGTTAAAGTAAGAGAATCGTTATATTATGACATAGTGAGGATTGTTATTTTATAATATTGCATCGGTTGTAAGCAACTGACGTGCCCACAAATTTTCAGTGCAGGGCTGGGATTGGATTGGCAAGGACTTAAAAACGGTTGATAATAAAGATTATATTCATGATTAACGCTGCATATATTAGAGTTGTATTTCATGTTGTATTTTATTTAACTTCCGCTGTCTGACTCTGTAATAAACATTATTGTGTAATATAAGTTTTAATTTCCATGTAAAATTGTACGAATTGAAGTAAAAGATCATTTTGTACTACAAATTATATGTAAATGGAATTCGGGTTGTTACAGTTCGTTCGTGGTCGTGCGACACAGACTCAATCCACAAGACTGGTACTTCCCTCGAACCATTCAAGAGATCGAGGCGGCTCTTCCATGGCAACCGGAACATCCCTTTGCCCAAGGAAGTTAAAATGACCGCATGGAGACTTGTGAACTTGTTGAACTTTCTTTCAATGTACTTTTTTGTACTTGGAATGAAATGTTGATGTGAAATGAAAAATCTTCCAAGTATTAATATTGTCTCTTGTCTCCTTTGAGTTGTAGCTCTCTGTTTTAAAGTCGTCGGGTCGTAAGGGCAACTCTAGAAGATAGTTAGGACCCCTTGTGTCCTTGTCTTCGAAAGTTGCGAGAATAGCACTAGGGAGGGTCTGGATTCCATACCTGCTGATTAGGTAGTCAACGAGTTGTAAGATTCATTTTGAACTACAAGTTAAGTTCTGAACTTTCTTATTTGCAAGTTGCTACAACAACTTCGAGCCATGAGTATGGACTCCAAACTTGTTGTTTTGAGAGTTTTAACGAGTTTCAGAAGCAAATTGAGTGGTGAGTTGATCTCTGAACTTACTTGCTTGCAAGAGTTGAGAAACTCCGAGCCATGAGTATGGACTCCGAACAAGTTGTTTTAGAGAGTTAACGAGCTTCGGGAGCAGACCAAATGGTGAGTTGAGCTATAAACTTGCTTGCTTGCTAGTTGCTATAGCATCTCCGAGCCACGATTATGGACTCCGAACAAGTTATTTTAAAGAGTTAACGAGTTTCAGCAGTAGATCGGGTGGTGAGTTGAGCTCTGAGTTAGCTTGCTTGCATGTTGCTAGATCAACTTCGAGCCATGAGTATGGGCTCCGAATAGGATATTTTAAAGAGTTAACAAGTTTCAAGAGCAGATCGAGTGACGAGTTGAGCTCTAAACTTGCTTACTTGCAAGTTGTTAGAGAAACTTCGAGCCACAAGTATGGACTCTGAAAAGGTTGTTTTTTAGAGTTAACGAGTTTCAGGTGCAGATCGAGTGATGAGTTGAGCTCTGAACTTGCTTGCCTGCAAGTTCCTTGAGCAACTCCGAGCCGTGAGTATGAACTACAAACAGGCTGTTGAAGAGTTTTAAGTGCAGATAGAGTGGTGGTGAGTTGAGCTCTGAATAGGTCGCAAGAGCAACTCTGAGCCACAAGTATGGACTCCGAATATATTGTTGGCGAGTTGAGCTATGATCTTGCTTCCTTGTAAGTTACTAGAGAAACTCCGAGCCATGAGTATGGATTCTGAACAGGTTGTCGACGAGTTTTATGAGCAGATCGAGTCGTGAGTTGAGCTCTGAACTTGCTTGCTTGGAAGTTGAAAGAGAAACTCTGAGCCACGAGTACGGACTCTGAACAGGTTGTTTTGGAGTTTCAAGAGCAGATCGAGTGGCGGGTTGATCTATGAACTTGTTTGCTTACAAGTTGCTAAGGCAATTTTAAGCCATGAGTATGGACTCTGAACATGTTGTTTTGGAGTTTCAGTTTTTGATCAAGTGGTGAGTTGAGTTGTGAACTTGCTTGCAAGCAAGTTGTTAGAGCAACTCCACGCCACGAGTATGGACTCCAAACAGGTTGTTGACAAGTTTCAAGAAATGATCAAATAGCAAGTGGAGCTCTGAACTTTCTTACTTGCAAGTTGCTAGAGCAATTCTAAGCCATGAGTATGAACTTTGAACAGGTTGTTTTAAAGTTTAAGGAGAAAATCAAGTGGCAGTTGAGTTCTGAACTTGCTTGCTTGCAAGTTGCTAGAGCAACTTGGAGGAACGAGTATGGACCCTGAACTGGTTATTTAGGGAGCTTAATGAATTTTTGTTGTTGCTTGGGGGAAGGCTAGGGGTCAAACTCTTTGTTTTTCATCCAGAGATTTCTACAAGAATTTTGCAAAAGAAAATACTAAGTTTCGATTGAAAAATAAATCTAAGTGTCTGCTTTGATTGCTAGTCTTTATTACATGCTTTGACCATTATAGTTGTTGGCCTTATTATAAACTTTAAACCTACTCCTAGGGGAGGGCGTTAATCGCCCTCATTATACTTCATTAGGTGTTCGGCATTCCACATCCTTGACCACTTGTAAGACATTGTGTGGTTCTTCCCAATTTGGAGCAAGCTTTTCTTTCTTGTGTGGGTTGGATATTTCGAGCATTCGAAGAATGAGGTCCCCCTATTTGAGGCTGGTCGACAACTCTAGTTAACATGAACTAGAATTTCGTGTATATGCACACTAACAAAAACTTGATCTTTTATACAAAAAAGCAACATAAAAAGCCTTCTAACAACTTAGAAGCAATTAAACATGCTACTCTTATCGGAATTCAACAAAATTAGACTTTTTGGAAAGGTGATAATATCTACTACAACTCTCTAGTTGACAACCTTCTCAAATTCATTCAATAAGAGGTAGAAAAATCTCGAATAACCTAAACAGCGAGTTTCAGCCAAAAAGGCCAGCTGCTGTGACTTTGTAAAAGTCATAACTCATACTCCGCTTATCAAAATCTAACCAAATAGGGCATTTTGGAAAGGTGCAAACCTCTAATAAAACTCTCTAGTTCATAACCTTCTCAGATTCAGTGAATAAAATGCACAAAAACTTTGAACAATCTAAACAGCGAAGCTTCAGCCAAAAGGCTGGCTGCTGTGACTTGTAAAGGTCATAACTCCTACTCCGCTTATCGGAATCTAACCATATAGGACATTTTGGAAAGGTGAGAACCTCTGCTACAACTCTCTAGTTGAAAAAATCTTCAGATTCAATCAATAAGAGGTACAAAAACTTCAAACTATCTAAACAGCGAAGCTTCAGCCAAAAGGCTAGCTACTGTGACTTGTAAAGGTCATAACTCCTATTCCGCTTATCGAAATCTAACAAAATAGCACATTTTGAAAAGGGGAGAATATCTACTACAACTCTCTAGTTGACTACTTTTTAGATTCCTTATGGAACTCAAAATTCAGCTCCTTGAACACATTTAAAGAATAACAAAAGATAGCACAAGCTGAAACTTGTACAGCTCGTAACTTTTGCTACACCTGTCGGAATCTAACAAAATTAGACTTTTTCAAAAGCTAAGAACATCTACTACAACTTCCTAGTTAACAACTTTCTCAGATTCCTTATGGAATTCAAATCCCTGCTCTTTGAACAAAATTCAAGAACCACAAAAGTCAGCACAAAGTTGAAACTTGCAAAGCTCACAACTTTTGCTATACTTATCGGAATCTAACAAAATTAAAATTTTTGGAAAGCTAAGAACATCTAATACAACTTTATAGTTAACAACTTTATCAGATTCCTTATAGAGCTCAAAATCATGCTCTTTGAACAAAATTCAAGAACATAAAAAGGACAGCTAAAGCTGAAACTTTTAAAGGTTGTAACTTTTTCTATACTTATCAGAATCTAACAAAATTGGAATTTTTGGAATGGGGAGAACATCTACTAGAACTCTTTAGTTGAACACTTTTTCAGTTTTCGTAAGGAACTCAAAATCCAGCCCTTTGAACACAATTCAAAAACAACAAAAAGCACAACAAAAGCTGAAACTTGAAAAGCTTATAACTTATGTTATACTTATCGGAATCTAACAAATTTGGACTTTCTGGAAAGGGGAGAACATATACTACAACTCTCTAGTTGATCACTTTTACAGATTCCTTATAGAGCTCAGAATCCAACTCTTTGAACACAAGTCGAATCAACCAAAACAGCAGTTTCTTTTTTATGCTCGCTGTTTTGGGGATACGATTTGTTTCACCCATCAAATTAACTCAAAAAAATCTACAAAAATTTGAACATGGTAAGGACACATATGAGAACCTACAAAATTAATTTGGAGTCAAAATTCTAACTTTAGCACAAGTAATTGATCAAAACTACATACTAGTATAGGGTTTATTTTTTTTAGTGTTCTACTTGAGTTCTACCACTTCAATTTGTATGCCTTATATTCTAGTCCATAAACATCCATATGCACATGATTTAGTTCAAGTTATTAACATCATACAACAATAAAAATAAACAAACAAAGCATAAAAGTAGAGAAACCCCCACCCAAATCGGTTGGAAGAACTTGCTAGTTTCCTTCTCCTCCTTGCTCCTTGTTCTTGCTCCCCTTCTCATGATCATCTCATGAGAGAAAGCCATTGTTTTCTTTCTTTGATTTGATTTGTATTTCTTTTCTTTTCTTCTCAATTTTTTTCTAAATAAAAGCAAGTAAAAGAAGTAGAAGAAATATAAGAGAGAAAGAGAGAGAGTGAGAAGAGATGGAGGAACAAAATGAAAATGGATTTTGCCCTTGAGGTGTGGCCAGCCTAATATAAGAGAGGGAGAGAGAGAGGTGTGGTAGAGAGAGAGACAAGTGTCTCTCTCTCTTTGTGGGTGAACAAATAAATGTTTTATTTGCAAATTAATATTTGCAATCAACACCCTAATCCATCTTGACCCTCTAATTTTGATCATGATTGATCCAAATAATAAGTATTTTTTCAAAAATCACTTACTACATGATTTCATACAAACGTAAGAAACCGACACAATACATATACGTACATACGTCTATATATACAGATAATTTAACGATTAATCTTTACCAAAAATATTTTAATTCAGAAATAATAATAAAAACAATTTTATTACCGGTTCAGAAGATTTCAGTACTAATTTGACATAATACAGATGTATACAGACTGGTATATATATATAGATAACTTTTATTAATAAAACCGGGTAATATCCATAAAAATATTTCAATTCTGAAAATAAAAATAAAATAATAATAAAATAATAATTTTTTAATATTACCCCGAGATTTTACAGAATTTTTCTCAAAAACACATTTTACAGGATTTTGTACAAGTGCACAAAACCGATACAATGCATATATATACTTACAAGTATATATATACAGATAACTTTTTATTAGTGAAACCAAGAAATTTTCATAAAATTATTTTAATTTTAAAAATAATAATCCGACCGGGATATTACAATACTCCCTCCTTAGAATAGTTTTGTCCTCAGAACTACGTTTAGTTAGGAGAAATGAAAATAGCAGATACAAAATAGCACAGACATAGGGAATGTGATGAACTATTATTGAACAAACCGTTGCATAGATTCCACACACACACACACACACACAGAGACATACATACATACATACATACATACATATATATATACATATATATATATATATATATATATATATAGGTGGCCCTTCGGTTGAGAACTAATTCGGTGAGAACTCCGTGAGAACTCAAGGAGTATACCCCCCATGAAAAATCCGAACCGGTCATCTCGTTTTACACGCCTTAGATAGCATAACATAAAGAAATCACGTAATTTGAAGTTCATTTTCCCATGATTTACACCATCGCAAATTTGTATGGCTGAAAATTCTACTCCATTTGATGGATGAGCAAACAAACTTCAAATTATTTGAATTCTTTATGTTATGCTATCTAATGCATGTAGAACGAGATGGTCGGTTCAGATTTTTCATGGGGGGACTACTTCATGAGTTCTCACGGAGTTCTCACCAAAATTAGTTCTCAACCGAAGGGGTCCCTATATATATATATATATATATATATATATATATATATATATATATAGGGAAAGGCTCCGTTGCACACTGGGCTAGTGTGCAAGCACTTGCGCACTCGCTGTGGGCCGTCCGATTCGAACTGGAGATCTTGATCAAAATCCAGCGGTTGAGAAACATTCTGCTGCTCTGCCTAATATGGGGGGGGGGTATAATCGTAATTTCCCCCCCCCCCCCACTCTCTATCTCACTCTGGCCCTCTCTCTCCCGCTCATCTCTTCACCGAGTTTCGAAAAAGAAAAAAACCCTAACCCTAGCCCCCTTTCTCCGAGATCGCTCATCTGGGTCCCCCATTCCGCTCCAACTCCAGCCTCCGTTTCTCAGCCGTCGATCGCTCATCTGCTCTCTCTCCCGCTCATCTTAAACCCTAGCTGCACAATCCCTAAAGAAAAAACCGTAGCCCCCTTTCTCCGAGATCGCTCATCTGCTCTCCTCCTCGCGTGGCGACCCCGTTCTTGAGGTTCATTTCTTTCTCGAATCGAAGCACCCCATCTTCACTGAAGGTATCGTTTAATTTGTTGTATTATTATTATTATTATTATTATTTTTGGTTAGTTTTTTTTTGTGGTGAATTTTTGTTTGAGAATTAGGCAGGGAAAAAAAACATGAACTTCTCAATATTTCAAGAACTAGGCAGGGAAAAAAAAGGGAGGTCAGGTTAAATGACAATGTGTTACACTATGAACGAGTGAGGTGTTAAATAAATTGCAGCTGAGGCAGCTAGAAGAGAAGCATCTAAACCAATGCAAGCCAATTGCTAGAAGAGGTGTTAAACCAATGCTAGAAGAGGTGTTAAACCAATTGCAGCTGAGGCAGCTCTTCACGCAGTTTGTCTCCAGAGGAAGCAATTCAGGTTCTACAAATGCAACACGCCAAGTAAACGAAGAGAGGAACACGGGACATATGAAAAAAAATATGTCATATGATTTTTTTGTACTGTTAATTATGGGTTTTGTATGGTTCCAAAACTTGTGATATGTATTTTGTATGTTACGATATTTCTTCGCATTTGAGATTTGAATTTTGTTCTTGTACAAGTTCTGTCAGGGTCGTGTATGATATGCTTTGAACCTCGCCACCAAAAATAAAATAAAAGAGATTCTGAAAGGATTGGATATGCGGTTTATCAGTATACTGGAAGAGTTATGGTGATGTGCTTTAAAGTACCAGTAAACAAATGTGAACTTAAAACCATACAATGACAGAGAGAAATAGCAATTAGGGGGCCATGTCCTCAATCACAAAAATACATTGATAAAAAATACATTGATTCTACATTAATTTGGACAAAAATCATTTAACCAATTTCAGATATAAATGCAACAGATACCCTCACACTCAACTTCATATCTAAACAAAGAACAATCGTCTTTGGAAACATAATTTCCCTGTCATGCTCAAACACCACAAAAATTGAAATTCCTGATCCATTACTTGAAAGTAGATCAAATGAATAAACCATTTCAGCTAATGTCTCGGAACTTGAAGAGGATGAAGTAGAAGGCGGGGAAATCTCAATCTCTTCTTCCACTCGTCCCTCGTTGATAGCATCGCACTGGTGGTCTTCAGTTATAGTACAAGCGTCCATGTTCTTCAGCTGGTTTCTGTATACCTTGTACTCACTAGGATCAAATGAGCTCCATGTGGGCTTGGTTTTCTTCAGGATAGATATCTCAGAATCAACTTTAACAGGTTTAGGAGCTTCTAAAAGTGTTTCTTGAACTGACTCCAAATGAGGAATCTATGATCCTTTGAGAACATACTCATTAGAGTGAGCAGGGTAAATACAATCGTCTTCAGTGAGATCGTGTCACACAAACCCGTTCTTGTAGCTCCTGTATCATCATATAACCAGAATATATAGTAACTAAGAACTCGAATGAAATTCCTAAAATTCATGATATCCAATATTATTCTGTGTTAATCATGTTGTTTAATTCTTTTTTTAAAATATAATTTATCTTTAATGATATGTTAAGAAGTATCTTTGACGAAATATCATAACTGTTAAAATTAAACTTGTGTGTCTTACAGCACTAAACTTAGTGCTTAGAGTTAGATTGACCCAAAGTAACATCTTGTTAGAAGATCAAACTGCTATGCACCGGGACAAATGTTGCTTATGTAGCATGGATGTAATAAAATGATACCTAACAATAATAGCAACCAAACCACTGCCATCAACAACATTAACACAACCAAACCACTGCCCACTACACAAGTTTTCGATTGTATGTGGAGAAGGAAACTTTATATTATTGTCAGCCATAAAGTATTGCACTGCACTGACTAAATGATGATCCTGTAGATTTTTATTTAAGTAACCCAGGTTGAAATTTCAA